>CM066329.1:216063632-217271132 GCA_033807585.1 Hydrophis major
GGATTAACTGCATAAAGTCCAGCTTCACCCAGCTCCTCTTGAACAGCATCCAGCTGGTCACATAATAATCTGGTAAAAATAATTACAATACCATCAGTCAGGAGACTCTGAGTGGTCTTGTTTCTCTGTGCTCAAAGTATGAACCGAGCAGCCAAAGGGAAAGGTAGACAAGAACTCGCCCCCAATTTGGTAGTGTGGGGTTTGTGGGGCAGGGGTGGGGTGTCATTGCTTCATGGGGGAATGTGGGGTCTAGGCAATGAGCTTCTTGCTTGCAGCAATGTACACTGGAAATGTGAACAGCGTGAAGAGATGATGTCTATGGGGATTCTCAATCAACCTGGTCATGGTTGGTCCCAAAAGTTATTTTCCAAAATGCAACTGGACTCTCTTGTTTGTTTTTGCTTTGAAAACGTTTTGCTTCTCCCCCAAGAAGCTTCTTGGATCAGAACTGCAGAAGCTTCATGGATAAGAAGTGAAATGTTTTCAAAGAATAAAACCAAGGAAGTCCAGTCGCCTTTTGGAAAACCACCTTTGAGACAATGAGAAGGGACATTTAATCATGTCTGGTTAATGTGTAAAAACAGCTTAAACATTTTGAATTCAGACACATGCATTGATACAGAGGATCTTAAAGATCAATATTCAACTGAACCCAGCATTTTTCCTTTTAGGATTAATAGTTAGGAAAAAAACCATGGAAGATTGTTTCAGTGCATGATTATAGCAATGATCTGCACAGAAATGGAAAAATTCAACACTAACCACTATGGAGGAATGGTTGGTGAAGTTGAAGGATTGTGCTGAAATGGATAAATTGACTTCTCTGATTAGAGAAAAGACATTATATATATTTACATGCTGATTAGAAGCCCCTTAGGGACCTTTTGCATAAAAATGAAAAAAAATGTTTTGGATGATAAGATAAATTATAGAAAGAAGAATATCATGACTTAACTTTACAGATAGAGGTTAAAATACAATTGCATTATAATTGCTGGGAAGAATATCAAAAGCCATTTCTTTGTATCTTTTTTCTTTCTTTTCTAGTTTTCATCAACTCCCCCCCTTTTCTTGCACTGTTTGCTTTCCCTTCATGTTGTTTCTTTCTCTTTACTCTATACTAGCTTGGGTTAGTTTTTAATCTTCTGGTTTAAAAGTTTTTAAATAAAAATTATGCACACAGAACAGTATCCAGCTGGTCATGTAATAATCTGGTACAAAATTGGGAATTGCTCAGTGAGGTTACAGCACTTCAGTTAAGTTGTGTGCCAAGCCACCCTTGGATGGGAGGCCACCAGAAATTCCAGGACTGTAGGGACATATTGGGAACCCACCCAGAAGCAAGATGCCACCTGATACGGCTGCTAAGAAAATAACCAAGATGTGTCCCATCGATTCACAAAGAAACAGACTTGCCTTGAAGGAGTCTTTTCCTGTTTTGATACAGGAATTATCTCAGCAAGGTGCAGTAGTGAACTGACAGCTAAGCATTTGGAGGGGGAGATTACCTAGAATTCAAGAGAAGCTAGGCAGAATTTGAAGCGTGCGCGCACACACACACATGCATACACACACAATGTTCACCCTTACTAGTGTCGCAGCATCCCTACAGTCACATGATCAAAATTCACGTGCTTGGTAACTAGCAAGGTATCTTCAGCAGCGGCAGCCTCCCAGGCGGTTTACGTGATTGGCATTTGCAACCTTTCACAGCTGGTTTCTGACAAGTAAAGCCAATGGGGAAAGCCAGATTCGCTTAGCGACGGGTAACATCATGTGGGCCTGGCAGAAAAGGGATGCTTCTAAGGATACGTTTTTGTGCCATGGTTAAATAGAAGTAAGGAAAGGCTCCAAGTCACCGAGGATCTTCTTCAATTTGCATTTTCTGCAATTATACAATGCCAACAGGTTTCTTACTGTCACCAGCAGAGGGCACCCCAACACAGCCAAATAAATCAAAACAAGTGAACTCCAACCTAGTGACTTTCATGTGGGTTGGACTACAAGTTCCATCACCTCACTTAGCCCAATTAGTGTGTTGGCCAGATTGATGGGAACCATACTCCAGCCCTTCTGAAGAGTGTTTGCTTGACTAGACTTATCACATCTCAAATCCTGACCAAATATCCCTTCTTCCTCCAGAGATCTGAGCATGGAATTGCTAATTAATATTCTTATGCAATCAAACCTCTCTATGCCACAGCAAATTCTAGCTATGTCTTTTTGATTCTAATGCTGTAGCGATTCAGAATCACTCGTGGACTGATTATAGGATAAGTAGCTATCAAAATGTATGGGCTGAAGACATCAGAGGCACTCAAGTTCTGCA
Organism: Hydrophis major; assembly: GCA_033807585.1. Classification (NCBI taxonomy): domain Eukaryota; kingdom Metazoa; phylum Chordata; class Lepidosauria; order Squamata; family Elapidae; genus Hydrophis; species Hydrophis major. The sequence continues at coordinate 216,065,962 of CM066329.1, forward strand.
GCAAATCTCCAAGAACCTGCATATGCTAAGCTTTCTTCAAGCTGGTCCAATGTTTGTCGCCAAATGGCTTTGACCACCAGTTATTCCTTCTTTTCTGGTCTGGCAAGGAAGACTGCATTCTCCACCAGGGTATGAAGAGCCAATAAGTCCTAAATGAGGCTGGAGAATCCCTTCAGATATTTCTGAATGCCAACTTCACACAGACCTAACTAGCACACCAATAGGGAACGATGATGAGAGTCGCAATGCAAATTTTGAGAGTTACTCATAGCCCACCTCTGATCTAAGTGGGGAAACACCTCAACCTACTCTAAGAGCAGAGAAGACAATCTCTGCTGGACTGCAGGTACAATACTTTCAGAAAGCAGTTGCTATCCTGATAAAATGGGTGAAATATCCTTAAGTCAGCTGACAGGAGCATGCAATGAAGCATCCAAATGAGGGTTTGTCCAGATGGGTAGGAAACAGCCTGTAATTCCTGTCATGCCCCCATCGGAGTCTGAATCAGAGGAGGAAGATGAACAGCCATCAGGGAGCAGGAGAGGGGCTCCGCTGGCTGTGGAGGAAACTGGGTAAGGGCAAAGACAGGCTGGGCAGAGCAGGGAAGACGTAGAATAAGAAAGAGGGGGTTCAGAGGAAGACCTCCTCATCCTAGGGCACACAGGGAAGAACAGAGAAGAAAGCACCATGGGTTGTGTGCTTTACAAGGGAGGAAAGGGCCCTGATTCCTTCACAAGGCATACCTGGGGACGGAGCTAAAGGAGAGGCAGATGGGTGGAGTGGTTGTCAGGAACAATTGCTGAGTTTATCTAATGTTGACTGCTGTAATCACAGTTCCTGGCATCCTCCCAACTGGTTTGATTTACTGCCGTGTTACTTCACTTTTGGAACTCTTATCTTGCCCTGCTAGAGGGAGTTATTACCTTATTTTGCTTTGTTGGATTTATAATTTAAAGTTTTCTGTTTACAATGTTTGGATTGGAATATCTGCAGCCAAAGGCTGTTGCAGGTTGGTGGGAGAGTTTTTTCTCCAGACAGGAAGGTAACTGGATCATTGGGGGCAAGGTTGGAGCTAATAAAGGAACTCATTATTATTCTCTGGCTGTGTTGTGTTTGTTCATCACAAATTCTCATGATTCCTTGCAAGCATAGCTAGAGGCACCAGCTTAAGAAAGGCAAATGAAGCAGGAACCACACTTAAGAGCAGAGATGATTGCATTAAGAACTCCAGGTCTAAGGAACTTATTTGAACACAAACCCGCCCTCAAATGACAGACTCTGGGGGCCTCACCTGGCATTCCCAGGGGCCAGGTATCCAGATCACCCAGGTGGGGACAGAGGAAGAGAAGGAGAAGAGTAGGAGGAGTTATACAAACAGTCCTACCCGAGCCTGCACCTCCTGGAATGGAAGCAGCCACGGCCTTACCGTGTTGAAACCTGGAAAGAGACCCACGGCTGGCTGCGCCTCCACCGGGAACGAGAGGAAGGGTTTGAGATCCAAGGGTGGCTGCATCATGGCCGGTGGCGGGCGCAGGATTGCAGGAATTGGACCTGCCCGGCTCAGGCTGCCTAGGCAAGGAGAGACAAGGAGAAACATAAGCAGGTTGCCCTCCAGTAGGGGGTTTTGAAAGGCAGGTGAGGTGCAAAGAGCAAGAGATTAGGATTTGGGATTGAACACGGATTCGAGCTGTTACCAGCTGCAACATGATGGAATAATTGCCTATAGCAATAAACATTTCAAACTGACCCCTGCAAACACCATCCCAGCTCCTCAGAATTTCAGATCTGCAGTTAGAAAGCCATGTTCTAAAACCTGAATTCAGTATTATTATCAATTTGGGGAATTGGTTTGTCCATCGTTCCCTGTATGTAACCATCCAATTTGTTTCCATTGTTTGGATAATTAATATTAATCATTTATTTAAGTTACCAAACTGAACTTAGTGGCATTTAACTGAATAAAATGCAATAAATTTTGAAGTCGCTTAGTTTTTAAATGCACTGTGTTGATTTAATTACCTGCATAGGATTTAAATGTCTTCCTAGTCCCTATGATCACAACGGAGAAAGGTGGAACTGATGAAGAAAGCCAGTGTGTCTGAATAGTAGTGAAAATTTTCAGGCCATGAATATGGAATACCCAGTTGGAGTAAGCAAGTGGATTTCCTACTTCTCTCTTTTCAGTGCACAGAACAGATGAGTCCATCTACTTTCACAAATACTTCAGTTCACTCAAAAGTCAACAACTGATCTGACTGGGACTCAACAAGGATTAGAATTCTATTTCTGAATACACAAACAGCATGTGATCAAGCTCTAGGATCAACCACCACCACTGGTACCTCTACCTTAGTTACTATATATATATAAGCCAAAAGGCAAAACAGTGAGAATTTTAAGGAGTATTAAGAAAATGTACATCAATGAGCAAATCCCACAGGAAAGAAGTAACTGTACAAATGCATAAACACCAGAGGTGGTATTCAGCAGGTTCTGACCAATTCTGGAGAACCGGTAGCAGAAATTTTGAGTAGTTCGGAGAATCAGCAAATACCACCTCTGACTGAAGATTTTACAGTATTCTTCCCCTGCCACGCCCACCAAGCCACGCCCACAGAACTGGTAGTAAAAAAATTGAATCCCACCACTGATAAACACCAACCTACTGGGAGAATAAACATGAGAACGGCACCTTCAGGTTTCTAGATATGCACTGTCTGCCCAAATCATATCTGGGTTTCTGAGCATAGGCATTATCATGTCAATATGTGACTCATGAGATTCCACACAGACATTGCTTGTGATTCTGGTTTTGTGGGTGCCTGCTTTTTATCCTAGAAATCAAAATTGGCTGAAAGTTGCATCATCAAACCCTCAGCACTATATAAGTCTTGGCTTTGGAGAACACTGTCTTAGAATAATAGAACAGAACTTCATTTAGTCATTTGACCATATCAAAAATACTAAACTCAGTGGTGGGATTCAAATTTTTTTACTACCATTTCTGTGGGCGTGGCTTGGTGGGTGTGGCAGGGGAAGGATACTGCAAAATCCCCATTCCCTCCCCACCCCACTAACCTGCTTTCCAGCTCCGGTGTCCTGTGCAGGGCAACCAAAGAAGACCCAGCCGATCAGCTGGGACTCAGGAGGCAGAGAATAGATGGGGTGGGGCCAGTCAGAGGTGGTATTTGCTGGTTCTCTGAACTACTCAAAATTTCCGCTACTGGTTCTCCAGGACTGGTCAGAACCTGCTGAATACCACCTCTGATTAAACTAATTCAAATATTACAAGTAAATACAAAGCAAACAACAGGACATGTTTCATAATAAGCCGTTATCCTACAGTTAAGCCCAATCTGATCTAAATATTCCATCCTTTTGGAAATGGCCTTTGATATAAAGAGTGTAGTCTTACTAGTGACATGTAGGTTCATTCCCTGCAAAAAGAAAATAGTTTCTCCTAAGTGCCCTGATATTTTGGGCCTAGGGCAGCTCGCCACAACTAAGTTGCCACAGTCAAATTTCCATGGCCAACTAACCACGGGCAACTCGCCTCAGGACATGAGTTACACTAATATAGAAGAAATGGTGGAATAGAATCATTAAGGAAAGGATGCCAGAGGAGGGACAAAATGAAATGTGAATGACAAAAACTAAAACAATGTTTTCATTATTTTGAATAATTAAATTGAACAGTTGAATTGAACTGTTGAATTTGTCCTTTGGAGAGCTGTCCTGTGGAGAGTTGGCCGTGGCAAGTTGTCCTGTGGTGAACCAGCTGCAGCTAGTTGGCCATGGTAAATTGACTGTGGCAAAATGGCCGTGGTCTGTCGGCTGCAGTGAGTTGGCTGTGGCGAGTTGTCCCATTCCACAGTATTTTTTAGTTTTTAAATAAAAATCTAAATAACCAGCTGCCTGTGCAGAGTACAATTTGCACTCAAAAAGAGTTTGTCTGCATGTGTTCAACAGCTGCTGCTCCACAAATGCAGTCTTTCTTCAAACCAAGCTCCCAAAACCAGAAAATAAATGAAACCTGTATCTATAGTCTATTAAAAAGACATTCTTCTATCAAAAAAAAAGCAAGCAGGTCAACCATAGATGTCTGCAATGTTTTACACCAGCGAAAAAGCCTATTTCCTATAGCACTTGGTGTGCCCTTAATTTCGTTTGTGGAACTGAGGAGAATTCAGTATAACGTGCAGTAGCTGTGGGTGGTGTTTTCAAACAACTACTGGAAAAGGGTATTCTTTCTCTCTTTGTTTGCCTAAGTAACCATTTTTGGTAATTGCTGGTTATCCAGATCCCAAGGAAAAGGTAGTGGAAAGGGTATATGCCCTTTCTTCCATTCTCCACAGCAAATGGAGAAAGCAGGTTCATTAAGAAGTGAAATTGACAAGGATGTTAAAGAATGGAAAGGAAGAACTTTACAGCTCTTTAAAAAGCCAATTACTAGCTCTTATAGTTGCCATTATATACTTGATATTCTCTCTCTCCCTCCCCTCCTCCACACACACAGACACACAGACACAGACACACACTCGTCTCTTATTATAGTGGGTTTCAGTGTAAGAAAAAAATAGGTAAACATTTGCTGCCGTCATGATGCTGATGTGAACAATATGGCTTTAGGTGTGTATGCAAGGACCCATCTCTAGCTCTTCCATAAAAAAGCTTGCTGAAGTAGTAAGAAAAAAAAGAGGGCAGGGTATGGAAAAACAGAAGAAAGGTGGGGTGAAGAGGGGAGGAGGCCTCCAAATGTCAGAAAGAAACATCTTTACTGTGTACAGTAAAAGCATTTCAGAAAATCCCTTTATTGAAGGCACTGTGCTTAACCCACTAAAATATTTTGATTGAAGAATGTTGGCTAAAGATCACACATTTACAGCATTGTTGAACTGTAAACTCTTCTTTTGAGAAGAAGGGATCTTGCAGAGGCTGTACATTTATTTACATGTGTAAAATACCTGTAGCGTAAAATATATTAATGGCAAGCCAGGTGGTGTATCAATTAAAAGTATAACTTCTGTTTCTTGGTTGATGTATCACATACCCTTAGAGCAATCGCCAAGATTGTGTAGTTGGCAAAGAGCAATCATATTCTATGGCAGTGTTCCCCAACTTTAAGATAGGTGGACTTCAACTCCCAAAATTCCCTAGCCAGCCAATTCTGGGAGATGAAGTCCACCTAAAAGTTACCAGGGTTGGGAAACAGTGCTTTTGAGATTCTTGACTACACTGAATCTTTCTTTTCAAGCACTGCCATTTCAATAACTCTCAGTCCATTCCTCATTCTCTGCTGCCTTCTGAGAATTGGACCCTTTCCTTCTCTGTGTCCTCTGCTACTCATTATGTGAAATTGTCACCTCAATTACTGGGCAGAACAAGGTGGCAGCCTCAGAGGAGCCATGAAAACACAGAAAATTATTATTGTTGCTGCTGTTGCTATTGATGACATGGTGTCTTTACTATCAGAAAAGAGGACAGCTGCTTGTGAGATCATTCTGCCCAAGATGTCAAAATAATGCACTTCGATCAGAGAAGGTGATGCTTTGGCCCTCCACCTCAGAAAGCAAAATAATTTAGTTGCCCCTGATTAAGAAACATTTAAAAAAAAAAACAACCACGTGCCATTTTGTGCTTTTCTGCTATTGCTAAGAAATTGTGATGGACTCACTAATTTTAGGCACAAAGTTCTAGAAACAGATCAAGAACACTGCAAGGTATGGATTGTCTGACTCAGTAGCTACTATGCTGAAGCAGTTGGAAAGCTGGATCCATTCAAAATCTGCAGAAAGGATAATGAAGTTTTTCACCACTTTCCCATCCCTATTTAAAATTAGCCACAAGCTGATAGTCCTCGTGAAAGATTCTACCAAATGAGCCACAGTATTTCTAGGTGGGGAAACTATACTTGGAATCCCAAGCGGGACCACCAAGTAGGTCTAAGCTGCAATAATGCAGGTGAACAATAAAATGTCAGAAAAATTAGCTATTTCTTTGTATCTCTGCTGGTCTCATGCCTGTGGTCATGTAGGCTTTTGCAAGCTGCATTGGTATCCCTACTTTGGAACATTAGCGGGGGATTTTTACAAATCAGCCTGAAAAACTCTATACACCAGAACAGCCCTGAGTCTAAACTACATTTTTCATGCGATTGCTTGACAACCTGGGAGAACAGGTCCTACTGTAAAGACACAAATTTCCTTGTGCTGTCCTGACTACTGAAAACAAAGCATGAGATATTACATCACTGGGCCTTTTGGAGAAACTGAGAGCCTGAGGGTTTACAGTAAATATTTCAGTTGTGTCTAGATGTGAGCCTCATTGTTGCTTTTCCTTTTCTTCTTGTCACGCTGCTGCTTCCACCCATACAACAACTTCTGTTCCTTCTAGATCAATTGGCAGATTATTTCATTTATGTATGTATGTATTTATTTCTTTGCTTGTTTGTCAAGCATGTACAAGATAACAAGTATAAGTATAAACATAAACATGAACAAAGGAAGTAAATACAGATAAATGGAGACAGTAAGATAGGGACGTGGTGCACTTATGCACGCCCCCTTTAAGGACCTCTTAGGAATGGAGTGAGGTCCACGGTAGACAGTTTGAGGTTGACGCTGTGAGGGTTCGAGGCTATAACAACCGAGTTGGGTGGGGCATTCCAGGCGTTGACCACTCTATTGCTGAAGTTTTCTGCAATTGAGTTTGGAGCAGTTTACCTTGAGTTTGTATTGGTTGTTTGCCCGTGTATTATTGCGATTGAGGCTGAAGAAGTCATTGACAGGCAAGATGTTATAGCAGACAATTTTGTGAACTATGCTTAGATCGGACCGCAGGTGATGCAGTTTTAGGTTGTCCAGGCCCAAAATTTCGAGCCTGGAGGCATAGGGAATACTATTGTGACAGGACAGGCGGATTTCTACAGACTTGTCCTGCCCACTCCAGGCTCTTATTCCATTCTACCACACCTTCCAGCAAGCGCGGTGATAAAAATTGAGACCATTCATGCATGCATTTCACATCACTCACACACACACACACACACACACATATTTAAGGAAAACACCAGCAGCAGCAGCACAACCATCACCACTATCATCAGGCACTCCAAATATTGAGGACGTTAAAACACTCCAGTGTTTTGCAGATGAAAAGGCTGGCATTTGCAACAAAACCTTTAATAATAGGATTCCTGAGGTCAGTTAAGACAGATTAATACATGAAGGAATTGTCCTAAGGCATAATCTGCTTGCACGCCAGGGCTGCCTCACAGACCTTCCTTCCTTCCTTCCTTCCTTCCTTCCTTCCTTTTCACCTCTGCATTCTTCAGAATTCAAGGACACAAAAAGTTTGAGCAATGTTTTAAAGAATGCTTGTGTGAAAGCAGACAGATCCTCTTTCTATATCTACAGAAAACAGAGTACAATCTGGAAGCATTTTTATTACTACAATTTTTTAAATAATTCTATGGAACTTAATGCAGATAAGACTAATATTATCTGCATAGTATACAAATATATTTTTTTAAAAAAATTTAAAGAGCAGAAAGATAAAAAAAGGGAAAACAAACAAATCTCACTCTTCATCTCCAGCAAGTATAATCAACATTAACAACTTATCATTAGTTTTTAAAGTAAAACCAAATACCTTTTCATCCTCATAACTCATCCCATTCTCTAAAAACCTATCTCAAAAACCTCATTTCTTCATATTAATCAGCAAATCTATTAAGGATTATCAGAAATGACAACATAACCATTACAAACTGTACCTAGTAAACCCAATTCAAATCCTCCCTTTTATATTTATATTTATATTTCTATTTAAACGTATCTCATTTTCTCTCTTCAAATAAACAAAATCCTTAAGACATCATCAGGCACCCACAGTAAAAAACCAAACCAAACCCACTGAACGTTATTAGAAATCGCACCCCATTATTTTAGCCTGGATCAAATATTATTTTATACTCATTCTTTTTCTCTGAAGTATTTTTGGATTCATCAAAATAAATTGTAACATTTGCTTTCTCAGAATCTCTTTTTGTCCTCTCAGTGATCCTCTTAAGTAACACTTCCTGATTCCTTTGTAAAGGTAAATAATGCTGAAAACTTCCTATGCCCATTTATCAAAACCTTCTCCTTTAAAAATAGCCATGTGGTGCCCTCTTGTGTGCAACCTTCAAAATCATCTTATAAATTATTTTGAAATATTAACATTTCCCACAAGAAAGTATTATTTCAATTAACCAAGTCTTAAATCAAGCCCTTAATACGTTTAAAACTTTCTAAAAACCAACATTAGTCATACTTTTGCTGTGTATTCCTCATGCTCACAATGTTTAATCCAAATCTTTAAAGTTGTAGATAAAACTTTTTTTTAATAGATTGAAGAAAACTTCCCAGGCTAAAGCTTCTCAATCTTTAAGAACAACACAATTAAATCCAAAGTGATTAAGAAATGAACTTTAGTCAAACTTAGAGTCTGCAGATATGACAGTCCTGACTATAAGCATGATCTAATCTCACAACTCCCAGCTGATTATAAGCCAGCTGCAAAAATGCAGTTTTTGCTGTCTGCTCATAAAGAGCTGTCTGGAGTACATATGGGTAATCTTGCAATCTCTCCTTATTCTGGAGGGATTCCAGCAGCCCAAAACCTACATTTGAATGCCATTTTTAACTGCAAAGTGTCTCTCTATTCTTGAGAGACATTAATTTATCTTAGGGGTTCACTGGAAGCTCTGTGCTATTATTACTATTAATCATGTTATTTACAGAGTCTATTGGATAGTTCTGACTGAATTTTGACAAGGATCTAGGATAGCTCAGGATATCATTGTAATATATATGTGCAATTTTATTTGTCATTAGTACAACAGAACCTCTGATCATGAACGCTTCTGACCACGACCAAATGGGGTGACGACAAAAAAATTCAGGAAATTTTTGCATCTGGTTGCGAACAAATACTCAGGTGGTGATCAAACACAGCTGCAGTGATTTGCCCTTCCGCTGCATTTTTTTACGTGTATTCGCAGTCAGTCTCACTTCTAGTCATGACCAAATCGGGTTGTGACTGAAGTCATGGAACAGATTACGGTCGTGACCGGAGGCTCTACTGTATGTGGAGATTCTGTCCATTTCTGTTGTGTTAAAGTGCTTTTCAGATTTTGGGTATGACACCTAATGTATCAACCATTATTGGCATCACAACTACTTTCTTTTTTCACATTCATTGGCTCCACATTTGAACGTCTTCATATTTCCTCTTTTTTTATAATTCATTCTCACTGACATTTCTATGTCTAATTATACACGGTCAGTTATTCATACTTATTTCTTTGTAATCAACTCATATTTGGCTTATTATGGTCTAAATATTTATCATATTTCTGCTCAGAGGACACTGGGTCAATAGAAATCACTATATAAAGAAATGTATATAGAAGTGGTATATAGGTATATAGAAATGTTTGGGGGAAGTAAAGTATAAGAGGGAAGATTGATGAGTGTTACTACATTTGAAGCTGCCTTTCCACAATACCAACAAAATTAAAGAGGAGACAGGTAAAATCAATCTTTATTTTGGTTCTTGACCAGCATTGAAGTATAATAACATAAAACCCATAAAATTGCCATGAAATAACTATCCCTTTGGAGAATGGCTATATTCTAAGTCATTCTGATTGTGCATTAAAAGACATTAGAATGAACAACAACAACAAAGAACAGACAAGCCTGTCGCTTAGATGTCCACCCAAGTTGTACTTGTCTTAAAGCGGCCTGATAGAGGGAGATCAAGGGGAAGAGAGATCATCAAAATTTCTTCCTCATGCGTTTCCTTCTTCTGTCTGCTGCATTTGATGGTTAGCAAGTAACATCTTCCTCCTCCTCCCCACATCTCCTCACATTCTCCCTCCACTGTGGGCAAAATGCACTGTTCTCACTTCCGCTGCATGTCTGAGCTAGTACCACTATTTAGGATCTTTAGAAAGCTAATGAGTAAAGTGGCTTTTTGCTTTCCCTGCAGGGACTGAGGATGGGGAGACAGAGAGAATGTCTTATCCCTGAGAACACCCCATGACACCCTCAAATAACTAGCAACAATGGATAACTTTTTTTTATTTAAAAAAAGGCAGATTAGGGGAGGTGGTTCAATCCAGCATTTCCTATGTCTAAAAATAGTCCCACCCTGTGGTCATTTTCAAATGATTTTAAAATATCCCAGCTCTGTATAAATCTACCTTCTTCCCCTATTTCACAGATACACATCCAATCTTTATCTGAGCCAAACAGAGCTCTGAAAAAAGGCAATGAAAGGAACCAACCACATGGATCTGAAGACCCATTGTCCAGCTACTTCTTCTGTTGTGTTCTACATGGGGAAGAAGCAGAGTCGATCAGCTTTTCCAGCCAGAGGTTCTCTTCCCTGTAATCATGTTTATTCAGGTAAAAAACAGGACCATGCCACTTCAAAATAACACCAGATTACCCTTATCAATTCTTTCTTCCCAGTCAGCATAGAAATCCTGCTGCCCTGAAGTCTCTCGGTATCCTTGCCGTGCCTGGCCTGACCCTGGTATAATTGCTGGGGAGGACTAGGATAGTGTAAGGGCTTAATGTGGCTTGACTTTTAACAAGCTGCACTCTGGCAAGATTCCAGAATGGTAGCTGGAGGATCTCTCTCGAAGAGCAGAGAGAGACAGAGAGATCAAGACCTTTCAAGATTTCAAATCACCCGTGTATACACAAACATACCAGTTGATGGACCAAAGGCTTGTGCCTAGTGCTTCCAACATTTTATTTTTCAATGAGCATCACTAAGAAATTAAGATTTCAGAACCATATCTTCCTACTTATAGCCTTAATTTTCTGCCTCACACTCTGATTTCCCCAAAATTAAGCGCCCAATGGTCCCTTCCATCTTGAATTTCAACTATTAAAATGATAGCATTTACCAATGGTATTACTAATAATTACTAATGGTAGCGTTGAACTTGTCTGTCCTGCCAAATTTTCTGAAGTTGTGAGAAGAGTGTATGTACAGCAGGCAGGGTTGCTTCATGTCTCTCCCCAATTCAGTGGGCTTTGGGTCCCTCCTTTTCCACTGCTTCTTATACTCTACAGCAGGGGTCTCCAACCTTGGCAACTTTAAGCATGGAGGACTTCAACTCCCAGAATTCCCCAGCCAGAGATCCCTGCTCTACAGCTATAAAACCTTAATAAATAAAATATAGAACATGGATCTTAGAAGTGAGGGAGAAGGAAGGAATGTCCTATAGTTTTCTGACTGCCCCAGGATTTCCAGCTGGGTTTGAAATCTCTGATGGGGGGGGATCTGGTTTCTAAAAATCTAAGGAACCCCTAATTATAATCTATAAGCTCACTGCCCAATATTTTGGATTTACTTTTAATTTTTAATTTAATTTTCTGGTTTATTTTGAAAACCTGCCTATGAATTATTCCCTATTAAATATGTTTAAAATTGCACTTCAAGCATTGTTTTGAAAGAGATTCAGTGCACCAGTGGTGGGATTCAATTTTTTTTACTACCGGTTCTGTGGGCGTGGTTTGGTGAGCGTGGCAGGGGAAGGATACTGTGTAAAATCTCCAGTCAGAGGTAGAATTTGCCGGTTCTCCAAACTACTCAAACTTTTCGCTACTGGTTCTCCAGAACTGGTCAGAACCTGCTGAATAGCACCTCTGCAGTGCATACATGATAGATTTCTCTGCCCATCTCTTGAGGCATCCCTAGGCAACCATAGCCAAACTTGCAAAACTAAGCAAACTAAGATCTGATTAGGAAACCCTAGAGTTGTAAAATAGACTTGGAAGCCAAACAGGAGTTACTGAGAAAGAAGCATGGAGGAAACCATTTCCATAGCACAAAGTCTCTTGCATATTTCATGATTTCACCAAGAATATCTCCTCTTTCACCTAATATGGACTGGGTATTGCAACTTCACTTTGGGGTTGATATATATGGTTCCTGTTACCACAGTATAAATTAATCCTCTGAGTATTTCTCAAATGTAGGGGGATATTCCCAACAAATCATTTGTGAGTAATCCTCTACAGAGGAGGCCAATGAAGCATAACTGTAAAAACGAACAGTGAAGTCTGCCGCCCACTATCACAAATGGTTTGGCAAGAAGCTTTGCAAGAGGAATCTCTCTAAATATGAAGGTGGAGGAGTTTGAGATTTGATCCATCATGCCAACCAAAAGCAGAAGGGGAAAAAAACACTGCCATCTGTCTATGTTACTACAAACATGTTTTCCTTTCAACGAAGCCAAGCAGAACATCAATAAAAGATGGCACTCTATGCTGTGTGGGTGTCAACAGCAGGGTATTTAGGTTTGTGTACAGTCAGGAAGGCAAAGCAGAATACTTTTCAACAAGGTTCTGTAATTAGAAAACTGCCAGGCAATTTTGGGATTTTGTTTTTAAGAAAGCTGATGCTAGAAATGGGATACTGTCAGCAACCCGTGCCTTTAATTTGACATTTTTTTACTTCTCTGTATCTTACAGGACCAAAACTAGTTGATATCATCTTCTTGGTACCTGTTAGGTTGGAATGCCAAACAAGGCTTTCCTGTCTGCTCACATGTAAAAGAAATAAAAGATTACTTCACAAAGCCTAAATGAAATCAATATTAAGGCTCGGGATCTTCCATAAAAGAATCTTGCAATCTTTTATCCTTCTGTAATAGTAGGGCCTTGAATCTGTTGTCTGAGGTAACCAACTCATGGAATTTTGGGAGAATAATTCCCTTCAAGGCATCCTCACACCCACATAGGATAGCATTTGCTTTACTGGTTTCTAGCATAATCATTTGGACAAAGTTTCTGATGCTTGGGCAATCACAACATACCAATCTCTTTTAGATAATGAAGCTGGCTAAGGCAATCCATCACATCTCATCAGGACTCTAGATCTTGAATCCAAAAAATTCCCTTTCAAAACAATTTTTTAATAAAAAAAAATTGTTTTTACCAACTTCTTATCTGTTTGGTGTATCACTGGTACCAACTCTAATTTTTACAGTATCTCTCACCAACCTACATGGCATCACTAGATAAAGGTTAGCTTGCCTTGCTACATAAGAGAACCAGCTCCAACCAATTTAGAAGAAGAATGTTGACAGAGATACAAATTCTGGAACACAAAGAAAGCAGAAAGCACAACTGGGTGATGGAAAGTGGCTTTTGATGAAGAGTAACATCTGTCATATCAATATCTCTTATTTTTAAAATTAGCTACTAAACTCATAGCACTCCACTTCTGGACCATGTTCTTTTTATTGCTCCTTCTTTTTTGTACCCACCAACACAGCATTTGCTATATTTTTTTCCATGGGGAAAGAAAAAAAATATTTATGAAATAGGGCTGTTTTATAAAGGGAATTGAAAGAATAAGAATGCGAGATACTATACCAAAACAGTTAATAACAGTAATTTGCTAAATTTATATCCTATGCAACACTTAGCAACTCTGAATGGTTTAGAAATGGTTAAAAGCAAGTAACAATATAAAAAACACAGAATAAAGAAACAGAGGTAGAGATGTAAAGATGTAGATATACATATAGATTGTACATATAGATATATGTATCGCTATAAACATAGATATGAATTTTGCCAAGTTCTTGCAGAATCAGCCAATAGCTACTTATTTGTGTTTTATTGGTCTGGGGCCATAAGTAAACAAATAATTTTTCTCCGATGGGAATTTTTGCTAGCTTTAATATTTAAAGAGAGAAATGGTGAATATTTTTCATCCCTACATTTCTGCTTTAGTTTTCTTTCTCTGCGTTTTCACATTGTCATAGCAGAAATTATAATGCCTTTTAACATTCCCCACATCCCCCTCTCCCCCCCCTTTTTTTTTTGGCTAGCTTTTCATTTCTTATGCTTTTTGTTTTGTTTTATTGTCCCTGGAGGGACAATAAGTGGAGTAAAAGCTTTGTTCGGTTTGCTTTGAATATTCCATTTTTTGCTATTGATACATATTTGTTAAGTAATTTCAGCTTTTGAAACTGCCCAGATCTCAACAGAGATATGCATTCTACTAAACTTAAATACCCACAATAATGCAAGGTTTTGAAAAACACTTAAAATTCCAGAGTTAACTATATCTAGTGAACAATGTGTAATGTCTTTATTTTGTTTGTCCATAATGTCAAACATCCAAATTCAGATCCCAATCAGTGTAGATATTTTAAAAAGTCAAAAAAGCCATCAGGATCTATTTCCCATTGATTTTGTACTAAGAACAACCTGAATTTACAATCAGTGTAGCATCTTCCTTTCTTTTAGAACATGAATTCGTGTGTTAGATCTTTTCACAATCTTTCTTTTTTTTTTTATAATATATATATATGCAAATTATTTTTAAAATATGCAAAATGCAAATGAAGCCTCACATGTAGCAGCAGTACAAAGTTACACACACAATTGTGATACATGAGACAAATATCCCACCTCTCTGACAAACAAACCACCCCGCAAGTTTTATACAGAGTGGATGCATCTGCCTTAGGCAGTTTTCTGATTTTCTTCAGAACCTTGTTAATCCGACATAAGAAACAGTCAATCATTAATGAATCCATTCTTTTTAGAAAAAAATAGGTTTTAAGGCTTTGCAGTAGCAGTTCCCAGCAGGAATTGCTGAGCTATCCTATTTTCTAGGCTCAAGCACATGATCAAACCTCACTGTGTGCAATGGACTAGCAATGGGATCCCCCAACTGTTCTGTATGCTCATTTGAATTCTTGAAACCCCGCGCTTTGATTGGCCAAAGCGCGGGGCGATCTGATTGGTTTAGCGAGCCGCACTGATTGGCCCGCTGAGAATCTCCCACGATTGGTGGAAATAAATCACGGGAGATTCAAAGTGGTGCCATTGGCTGCGGCCGCCGCGGCTTGAGAATAAAAAGCCGCTGTTTTTCCCTCGGAGCCAGATCGGTTCCGGGGACTGAATAAAGAGCTGAAACCCTAGTCACTGTCTCCTGGTCTCCTTCCCGACGGACACCACACCAACATTGTTGTATTAATTGCAATACTGCTAGGGAGCTCTGGACAGCATTACTCCAGAGGAAAGATCCTTCTCTATCCTACACAGTTTCTCCCATATCATCCTGCCTCCTGCAATTGCTATAAATCTTATGAGAACAGGCAAGGCAGGAGAACTAACATGCTTTATTTTCTGTAATATCAGTATTAAGAATGACCCAAATATTATGGGTCATTGGAGATCTTCAGTCATCCAGGTCATGGTTGTCCCAAAGGTGCTTTTTCAAGAAGCAACTGGGCAGAAATCCAGTTGCCTCTTGAAAAAGCACCTTGGGGATATGGGACTGCTAGGCAGACTTAAAGAAATCTTTCACCATGTTGACTGGGAATTTTGGGTAATGTAATTCCCCAACATCTCTGGATGGAATGTCAGACTAGGGAAGATTGGAACAATATGTTTTGTGTCTATCTGGGTATTTTTGAGAACTACCTGATAGGAAGGATGACCTTCTCACTTCCACAAATATCCTGGTTATGGGAAAGGTAACCTTTGGGCCAGCATGGCCTTTGGCCATTCTCAGCCTCCAATGCCATTGCAGGCAAAGGAAGTATTTCATAAATTCAGGGGAGGAAACAATCCTCCCCCTTCAAATATTGAGGTCACTGAAGCTTGGTGACAACATCTAGGGAGGGTTGAGCAGCTAAGCAGTCAGATACACGGTTACTTCCAACTATCTCAGTTTGTGTTGTGCTTGAGGTTTGGGAGAGGCAGGGAACAGATGTGCAAGCTGTTTAACTGGTCCAAGGATTGCTCCTGGCCTTTTGTTGGGTGACTACTCCTCATCCACACACTCCCTTACATATTTGGAAAAGGAAAGATGCTGGCAACTGACCAGATGCAGCAATGCCCAGCCACCTTCTTCCTCCTTCCCCTCCCAAACCACCCAAACCACCCTTCCCCCACCATGAGCAGGCTGCCCTCCCCTCTCCCAACTATTCATAATAGGCTTCAGAAAGCCCAGCCAATTAAAGATGCTTAAAAGTGGGACAAGCATGCAGTGGAGGGGAAAGAGTGTGTGCAGAAAAGGGACAGGTTGGTGGGGGTGGCCTTGCAGGAGAGGGGAAAACAATACCGCCACTTCAGAATGAAACGATCGCCCGAATACATTCCAAAAAAGAAGAAGAAGAATGAGAACCAGAAATAAAAACACCTCACAATATACACACATACATGCCCCCTCCCACTCCACTTTCCAGTATGCAACCCAAGATCATGCCACAAAGTGAAATGGGGCAAATCAGACAGAAGAGGCAGGCAGCTGGGGCCAGGCTTTCCTTGACCAAGGCTGCACCAAATCTCTCTCCATAGGCAGAAATGATTAGCATTCAAACCAGTTCCTCTCTTGATAACTGCTGCTTGTTTTAAGGCACAGAGCTAGGGTGGCCAATTCAGAAGTCAACCCCAGGCACGCCACAAAGGTAAAGGAGGCCATGTGTCCAGAGTCAAAAGATCTGGAATGAGCATTCCTCAACCTGATGTGCCCACCACCAAAACTGGCAGAACCGTTGGAATAGAAGGGATCAGGTAGGGGAAGGCTGGCCAGGAATAAGGAATCTCTGTTAAGAGTTTATGGAACCTGGAATTCTTGGCAACGTGAAAGGGAATAATTCCTAGCAATTGACTCGAGGCTGATATATTTAACCCTGGCAATTGGTACTTTTGAGAGCTATCACCACTGCCTCTAACATTAATCCTCCACATTGTCCAACTGCCTCTTCTAACCATGGATTACCAGACGATGTTAAAGTACAGTTCCCATCATCCCCACCAACGATAAGAAATAAAGTGCTGTAGTCTCTATAATACTATTCCCCATATCCTTTCCACCTCTATTGTGCACCTAACCTTCCTGGGGGTCTGCACAGGAAACAAAATGCACTTTTATTACTTGAAATTGCAAGCAGGGTGTGTTGCCTTTGTAATTGTTCCTCTAAGGATGTCTTTGAAAGTAAAATCAAAAGTGCAAAAGTGATTGCATCGGAGATTTTTTTTTTTTTAATCTAGCTCAGCTTATTCTGTGACCTACAGATATTCTAAACATTGGAAGCAGTATGGGAGACTAGCTTCTCCTCCTCTTCCAAATAAACATGACTTAACATACCCACGCAGCATCTTGTTTCTGCCCTATCCCTATACTGATAACTTTAGCTTCTTCCAGACCAGCAATGACATGCTCTTACATTTAAGCAATGTCCTATGCTAAAGAAGCATTTCTGCCTCCCCCGCCCCCCTTATTCCAACCCAGTCCAAGGGCAGCTTCAAGGTGAATTGAATCTCTTAAGCTTCCTCACCCATTACCTTGGAAGGAAGTCAAAGGGTTGGGAACAGCGGTAAAAGAGGCAGGATAGGGACCAGCGATGGAGGCAGCCCATTTCATCCTGATATTCCGTAGTCTTCTGCCGACTCAGTGACAGACGGAGAGCATTTCAAAGGCCCACTGCTTTATAAGCAGGAACACCAAAAATGTGAGCCTCCTCCTCCATCCTTCAGTCTGAAATGGGTCAGCCCAGTTGATCTACTTAGGATTCCACCAGTTAACTCTGCCCTTGCTGCCGATGCCCGTGTAGGGCAAAGCTTATTAAAATACTCTCACTCCCAGCATGCCTCATAAGCTTCTCCCATCCCCTTCTGTTAATCAGAGTTGATTCTTCCTTCGTCCTGCTATATCTGAGAACTATTCTTCTCCTTAGGCAGGTCTCTGCATGAAAAGCTGAAGCTGAAATGAAATCCAAGCATAATTGAGTTTGTCCCTGGGCTTGGGTGGAGTGCTTAGCAAGTCTTGGCTATGTTTCCAAAGTAGGATGGGGCCTGGCTCAAAGCCAGAGAAACAACCTTGATAACAATCACACATAGGATACCTGCAATCTCTCACAGGATACAATCACACATAGGATACATGCAATCTACCCTGTCTCTTATTTCCCTCCACCATTGTCCCTCTGGCATCCACAGAAGCATGCATCTTGCCAAACCTACAAGGGAATTTATGGAAATATCATACTTTGCCTTGGTTTAGGAACTCACAGACTGTTACACCACATGCACGAGTGCAGATATACTACACAGGAGCCTGAACCATGAGTTTTACAGCAGGTGCAGAGAGATCTAATGCACACAACACAAAAATATGCACGGCACACGCTCTCCTTTGCTAACAACAACACATTTTCAACTGTCCTAAATGCACATTCATCCCTGGGCATCCATAATTTACAAACTCGCAGGCAACATTCACCGCTACATGTAGACACTGCTCTTGTCTCTATGCACACATCACCCCTTAAGAAAAGTACATATTCCCCAGGATCTCCAGACTAAAATCCTACACAGCGCTCAGGAAAGGAGCAGAGCAACACATTTGGGCAGTTCTCAAAATCTCAGAAGAGCAGGGAGTTGAACTCGCTTCTTTCCACTCCACAACCCCAAACAATAACAGCTAATGTCCCCTATCTCTCTTTCCCCTCCCCACAGATGCAAACCTGGAGGAGTTCTACTCCTCACTGTTATTGGCTGGGTCATAAAGTGGTCAAGAAGGAGGGGGAAAACAGGTGAGACAAAAGGCCTTTGTTTGTGGGAAAGCAGGTGTTAGGAGTGGAGCAGCCAACAAGCCCCTCCTCTTGGCGCAAAAGACTGCAAGAAAGACCCCTGAAACAAAAACCCCCAAATTAAGCAAAAGTTGCTTTCCTGCTTCCTCTGGCTAATGAACAAGCAGGAAGCCTGGGACAAACTAATCAAGGAGAAAGGCAGATCGTCTCCCCAAACAAGGGGCGATATGTGCACAGAGACAACAGTGGTGCCTATTTGTGCTGTACATGCAGGGGAATGTTGCCTATGAGGTTGTGAATTATGGATGCCCAGGGATGAATGTACACTTAGGAGAGTTAAAGGCGTGTTACATTGACACCAAAGGGTAGCGTGTGCTGTGTACATTTTTGTGTTACATGTATTAGATCTCTCCGCACCAGCTGTAAATCTCATGATTCAGGCTCCTGTTTAGTATATCTTTGCTCTTGCATGGGCTAAAACAGTCTATGAGATGAACACAAAGACAGCATTTCCCCCAATTTCAAGAGAAAATTGGGCACTGAATTAGAAGGGAGGAGGTAAATTTCATAAATAATCAAAGGAACGAGAAGTTGTAGCTCATCTCTTGCCTTCTGGGATGAGCTAAATTTCTCTCAATCCAGAACTTGGATTGAGAGTGACGGAGCTTTAGTTTCATAGCTCTAAATGATATTGTATTTCAGATTTAGAACATCTGTTGCCAAGACTTATAGAGGTGAATTGGGGAGGCAGAATTGGCCAGGTCAAGCAGCAATGGAGAGCAAAGCACCAAATACTCCTTGCTCCCTTTGTTCCTCAGCCAGGTGAGGAAATTGTCAAGACCTGAAAGATGCTCAGATAATCAGACTACAACTAAAAGAAACATAGGGCATAAGGACAAGTAAGTTTACTGTCAGGCCCCAAGAATGACATGTGGACTTACTTCTCAGTAGTTTTTATTATTATGTTTCATTGCACAGTATTATTATTGTTATTAAGGTTCATCACACAGTCAGATGTTCAGACTGGATTTGTGTCATTTTTGTCTACCTGTCGAGTCATTTCTGATGACTTGGGATAGGCAGATTTTGATGGTGTTAGAAGTATCATCGCAGGATGGGGAAACCTTTTCTGAACTTTGTGCTTGATGTGGAAAAGAATGAAACTTTGATTCTGGGTTTTACAGATTGGACTGACAGACTTTTGTAGAAATGACTGGTTCATACTATTATGGTAAAACAAAAAGTTGTGATTTGTTGTTAATGCCTTTTTGGTACTGCAACAGAGAGTCGGAAGTCAATGCTTCTTTTTCTTTCCCTATGCTTCCTCACTTTTCTTTGCCCCTTTCCCTTCCCTCTCCCTGTCCTCTTATTTGCTTTTGTATTTTATAATACTTTATAACCTAATAAAAACATACTCAAGGAGAAGTATTATCGCAGGATGTGAGCTATTCCAAGTAAAGCCACTTTTTGCAATTGACCGATGGTGAACTTGTCAATGCCCATGGTGTGTTCAAGGGGTTGTTTTAGGGCTGCATCCAAGGTGCCTTAGGTACTACCTTTGTTTTCTTTTGCCACAGTCTATTTGCAGGTCTTTATGTTTTGCCTTCTCCAGTTCTTTCTGTTCCATTCTGCTGCCTCCAGGTGTGGCCAGTTCAACTATCAAGACTTTTTCATCTTTCTTATCAACAATTGTGAAGTGTGGGGTGTTTTGTGGCAGGTGCCTGTATGTTCAAATTCTAAGAACAACTATTGGCATAACTAAAGATATGCTCTGTGCACTACCAGGGAGGAACTATCTTAACACTCTTCAGGTTTACCAGACTTTCCATGTTCTGCTGATTCTTTTGTGTTCTGGAAAGCAGCCCTTCCTGTCTCTTGTCAGGGACTCCAGACTACATCCACCACATGGAGCCTTGGACATAATCCCCGCAGTGTAATAAAAATGGCAACAATGGAGGCAGGAACCACATGCAAAGGTTCAGACCTGGAGCTGACAGATAATTGAATTATAGATCCACGGAGACCAGGGTGGGAAAGTCATCTTCACCTCCATCAGAGAAAGGATGCATTTTCAAGGGTCTTCCCTGTGGCTCACTTAAATATGCTCCTCTCATTTGTGAGTCAGTTTTGTATAGTTTTGTATCATTTAGTGTCCCCACTGCCACTCCCCATTGCCTCTGGTCTGGCTTATGGTCAGAAAGACAGTCTCCTCATTTTCTGTTCTACCTCCACCCTCTTAGTGTCACCAACCATGAGGAAAACCATCTGCCTATCACAGCACTAAGACAGGTAGTGCTTTTAACCAACAGTTAGACCTGGGTAGACCTAACCATCTGTCAGAACTCACTTCGTCTGACATTTCTGGGGAATGGCTACCAAGGCTAGGACTGCCGGCTGGCAAAGAGAGAGAGTACCTTCCTCTCCAGTTCACCAAGTCAATCCTTCAGAGACTTGGATGACTCTGAACAACTGACTGTCCAAGCAACATCTGGATGAGCAGTAAATTCCTGTTCAAAAGTGACTCCGAGAACTGCTAAGAGGCACAATGGGGGAGCATCATAAGCTGGTGTTTTCTTTGCGACTTCACTGGGCAACCCACTTCTTTGCCTGTTGTTTCGCTCCCTTGAACCCAGGTTTAGTATGGTAAGGAGGAACTGTGCTATGTAATAGTCAAGAGATTTGACTCTTTTTCTGCTTGGTCATCATCCCCACTCGCCACTGCTCAGGAATTATTTGGGACATCTGACATTAGAAAATGCGTCAGATTGTACCATTGTTCATTGGATATTTATTGGGGGGAGGGGAGAAACAGTCCTTTAATGCTACATTTTAAGTTCAAGTATGGACTGGGACACTAACATGGGTCTATGGCATAAAAGAGAGGTCACAAGGGAATGTATGACTCATGAAAGTGAGTTAAGGCACATTCTAGAAGCAAAAATGAAAATGTGGTTGAAGTAAAGGATTAGTCATAGAAGAGATGAAGATTCTGACTGCAAAATAGTTTTCCTTGCAATGATCTTAGGTGGATGGGGGTAGGAGAAGGAAAGGCCATTACATCTTAAGCAGCACAGATAACTACAAATTATACCAACTCTCTTTCTTGTTAAGTTTTGTTTGGGCTGGCCCATCGCTCTCCAAATATTTCCAATCCTTACACAGTCTTGACAAGCAGTTCACTTAAAAATATAAATACACATATGCAGAGAGAGGGGGGGGGTGGAGGGAGGGGAGAATTTGGGAGAGCACACACATTTACTTATATATAAAAGTGAACCAAGGTTACTACCACTGTGCTATGCATGTTTAGAGTAGAAAAGGTCCTTGATCAGTGCCCATGGAATGTTATGGGCCAATGACAAGACTTCAATTCGGTTTGGAATTGGATGATTCGTTCAGCGTCTTCCCTGTCTCTCTGCGCTGCTTATCTCTCCCACTTGGTCTTTTGAAAATTTTGAAATGTCAACAACCGTTCATCAACTTTTCACTCTTTATCTTTACAGCCTAAAGATCTACATCTATAGTACATTTACATCCTGGTTTAGTGCCTGAAATGGAACATTTGATATTAAACTGGGGGAAGAAAGAAATACTCCGCTGCATGGAGATGAGATGATGAGATAAGATAACTATCAGCCTTGGAAGCCATTTTTCCCTTGGAGCTTTGAGGCTGCCACATTTAGTGCCTGGGAAAGCGGGACAGGGGATTGCAAGGTGTGATGAAAGATGAGCCACAACAACATTCCTTTCTCTGGGAGTCAAGGACAATTTCCCTGCACCTGGAAGGGAGTGACTGGAGGTAGTCTCCAGTCGGGAGGAAGACATGATTGGGCCATGTGATGGACTTGTGGGTGCAGGGGATGGATTTTGACTTTCTTTTGTGTGGGGAAAAACTCGGAACTCTCAGATTCAGGTTTTCCCAGATGTGCCAATATGACATCTCTAATAAAATGGAACTTTGAGGAAATGCTAGTCTCACAGTCTTTGTTTTGGAGGTTATTACTTGGAACACTGACAATAACATACAACAAGAAAGCAATGCAACATTCATTGCCAGTGATGCTGTCTTGCCTCACAGTGAGGCCATCCTACTGACCACAAACCTACAAAGGGAATTGAAAAAGGTTCTAATTAGTTGCTTCATATAATGGGAGGGCAGGCCAGGATAAGTAGGATCCTAGAGTTAAAGCAATAACTACAAGAGAAAAGTCTAGAGAAGGACCGGGGTGACATGATAACAGCTTTCCAGCATTTGAGGGGCTGCCCCAAAGAAGAGGGGTTCAACTTATTCTCCAAAGCATCTGAAGGCTGGACAAGAAACGATGGAGGGAAATCAAAGAGAGAAGCAACCTGCAATTAAGAAGAAACTTCCTAACAGTGAGGACCATTAACCAGTGGAACAGCTTCCCTCCTTGTGGGTGCTTCATCACTGGAGGTTTTTAAAAAGAGACTAGACAGCCACTTCGTCTGAAATGGTACGGGTCTCCTGCTTGAGGAGGGGGTTGGACTAGAAGACCTCCAAGGTCCCTTCCAACTCTATTCTGATTGATTGATGATCCAATGGCAAGAGCTATAGAGGGGGCCCAATTTCTTTGTACTGCAATTGCAAAAGTTTGAATTTCAGTTCTGTGACAGTAATTTGATCACCATAACACAATAAACAACTTTCTGAATTCCCCTGAATCATTTTCCAAGACTGGGTGAAAAATGGAGGGCGGGGGGGGGAGTGAGAAATATTCAGAAAACGGTGGGAATCATCTCAATCTATGAAATGTATGTTCCCTTCCCTTTCCTTTGTCTGGACTCTGAAGAATCAGGGTAGAAAAAGTATTGATGCTTTTGAGTTTTGCTGCTGGAGAAGAGTCCAGGTTTTTTTAAAAACTAAGATTTAGAGAACCAATCAAGCCAGAGTACTCAATCAAGGCACAAATAACTTGGCTCAAAGACCTGCCCTCTGGGGAAATCTGTAACACTGGGAAAGATGGAAGGAAAGAGAAGGTGAAGCATTTAGATGCACATGAAAGACCAGGCTGGGGACAGATAGTCCTGGAGAAAATCTACAAGGTTGTAAGAGTCAACAATCATTTGATGACACACAATCTATCTAACTATCTATCTCCGTTCACATTTTACTTTAATAGCTTTGAAGAAGGGTATCTCTTTCCACAAAAAGAGGATAGGATGGGGAAGAGGATATGAACCAGTCCCAAAATCTTGAACACAGTTTCTCAAAATTGTCATTATTTTTAACAAATTCCAGTGCCTGCAAGATTTCCCTCCTGCCCCACGTTAACATGGCATCTTTCATAACTACATATGTGCATCTTGTTGGTATGTATATATACCAACTGACCAGAAATGATTCTTCCAAAAAAAAAAAAAAAAAGATACACACACACACACACACACACGCAAGCACAGGCACATATACATACACACGGTGGCCTGTGAAAGAAGCCATCCAATTTGTAAACAATAAGTGATTCCCTCTTTGCGGAAACAATTCTATCATATACAAACAACTTTCTCTTTTATATACTTTTATATAGTGAAAGACTGGAAAGAAAAAACCTGGGCTCAGAAGATATATATGCTTACTATCTAATAAGTCCTATTGACTTATTACAGGGGTGGGCAACTATGGCCCTTTTATGAATTATGGACTTCAACTCCCAGAATTCCTGAGCAAGCCATGCTAGCTCAGGAATTTTGGAGTTGAAGTCCACAAGTCATAAAGGGGCCATAGTTGCCCACCTCTGACTTATTAGATAGTGGCATTTGCTTTGAGGATGGAATTCTCTCTCTCTTTTCCCCCATTGCATGGTCCTACCAACTTCCCTCTTGCTCACTTTCAATGTCCTCTTGTTTCCATATTCTGAGCAAATGTAAAACGATTCTAATCTCATGGATTCCAATACAGGCAGTCTCCAACTTACAACAGATCTTTGAGTGACCATTCAAAGTTACAACAACACTGAAAAAAGTGACATGACTTCTTTTGCAACTTTGTGACAAGCAAAATCAATGGGGAAGCCAGATTCATGTACCGTATATACTCGAGTATAAGCTGAGTTTTTCAGCACATTTTTGGTGCTGAAAAACCCGCCCTCGGCTTATACTCGAGTCAGATTCCCCTCTGAAAAAAAAATGGTGTGGAGCTCCGAAGCTGGGCAGCCGCTTCCCTGCTTCCGTGTTTCCTTTGCAACTTTTAAGCATGGGGGTAATCGGAAGCAGAAAAGTTCTTGCTTGAGGATATATTGTTTTTTCTTTTTTTAACTGTTTTTAGGGGGGGGAAGACCCACCGCCATGTGAGAATGCTCAGACACGAAATCTATCCAACCGAAAATAAGTGTGTGTGTGTGGGGGGGGGGGATTTTAACAGAGGGAAGATGTAGGGAGAAGGCAAAAGCGACGGAAGATCCTTCAGGGGAAACTGAGGGGGAGACTCACCCTTGGTCCAGATGAGCCCCCTTCCCCTTTCTCTAGGCTGAGAAAACAACACGAGCCGAGGTTGCTTCGGCTCCACTCAGCTTCGTTTCCTCAGCTCCAGCTGCTTTCAGTCCACTCGGGAGGAGGGGGAGGAGGAGGTGGTGGTGGCGGCTCGCGTTGTTTTCTGATAGTGAGATCATCTCCCAAATTAATTGATTCACTAACCCAAAAGAAGAAGATGTTGATGACAGTGGGAGGCAGGAGTCACTCTCTCCCTTGCAAGAAAAAAGCAAGAGCCGTTCTTATGATCTCCCTCTCTCTCTCTCTCTCCCCGTAATACAGTCAAGCCCTTTCCAGCACGCGGGATCCGCCCCCGCCGCTTTGCACCTTGCAAATGCAAAAACCCCAGGATTTTGCATTTGCAAGGTGCAAAGTGGCGAAGTGAGTGTGTGTGTGTGTGTGTCTGTCTGTCTGTCTGTCTGTCTGTGTGTGTGTGTCTCTCTCTCTCTCTCTCCCTTCCTCACACCAGCGCGCCTTCCTTCCACTGCTACACGTTTGGGCTGTTTTGTGCCCCCCTCCCTCCCCGCCGTCTTTTATTTTCTCCTTTCCTTTAGGAGGTGTCCTAAAGGGCTGGAAGAGCGAGGAGGCAAAGTAGCTTCCTTGAGTGTTTTTTGCCGCTCCTCTGGGCAAGATTTATTGGCTGGAAGCGAGGAGTGAGTTGCTCGCTTTCCTAACGAGAGTCTTGGAGCAACAACACCCCCTCCCCCGCCGCACCCCGCACCCCCACCCCCGCGCTTCCACCCGAGTTTGGAATAAAAAACGAAGGTGCGAGTGTGAACTTGGTGGGGACTCTCCACTCGCGAGTTTTTGCGTCGCTTTGGGGTAGTGCTCGGTAAAAGGAACTGGGAGGAGGAGAGCTGCTTAGCCAAAAGTCTGCCTGCCCTTCGCTCAGAAATGAGCTTTTGAGTTCTTCTTCCACAAAAGCGGCAAGTTCTCTGGGGAGGGGTTTAAGGAAAGGAAAAGTAGTCAAAACAATGAGGAGGAGGGAGGAGGAGGACGGGAACTTTAGGTAGCTCTGGAGCTCGAAAATCTGTCCGACCGGAGGAACAGACTGCGTGGGACGAAAGTGTGTCCGTCTGTGTGCGTGGAGGGGGGGATTGTCGGGGGTGAGTTTCTAAAATGGGCTGACTTCACGTGAGGAAAGGCGAAAAACTCTTGACTTCGGCCAGCGCTTCGGAAAGCCGCGGGGGCCAATCGGAGCAAAAAAAAAAAAAAAAAGAGCCGCCGATTGAAAGGGACCCACTTGGGGAGTCCAGAACGGGTGCGCGGTAGGGCGGAGGCTGGGATTTCTAACGTTGAAGCTGTTTGTGGTTTACAGCATACGGAACCCCTGCCTGCTTAGGCTGATGCAACCACAGGGGCCCGAAGAGAGGTTGTAGCGGTGGGGGTGGGGGGTCTTCGTGCGGTCCTCCAGCTCTGGCGATTTCCAAAGCAACTCAAAACTTGGCGCGTCCTCGCCTTCCCTTTCTGCCCCTTCCAAAAAGGTCCCACTCCGTGAGTAGCGAGATACGAGACCCTGCTCTCTGTTTCGGAGCGGGGGAGAGCGAAGGCGGGGGGGGGGGGAGAGTCTTCCTATTCACCCTTCCATTATAAACTTTAAGATCATTATCTTATTTTCCAAACAACCGCTCCCCCCCCCCCCGCCGCTTTGCACCTTGCAAATGCAAAAACCCCAGGATTTTGCATTTGCAAGGTGCAAAGTGGCGAAGGCAGATTGTGCGTGCTGGAAAGGGCTTGACTGTATTACGGGGAGAGAGAGAGAGAGAGGGAGAGATCATAAGAACGGCTCTTGCTTTTTTCTTGCAAGGGAGAGAGTGACTCCTGCCTCCCACTGTCATCATTAGTGAATTAATTAAACCTTTCATGATAGTGAGATCGTTTCCCAAATTTCCCTTAAATCAGGGAAGAAATCAGAAACAAATCTTTGGACTGAGAATAAGCCTGTTCCTATGATGCCATTTTTGTTCACTGCAGTGTGAAAAGTGTGAAAAAACACACTTCTTTTTCTTCTTGTTCCCTATTTACTGGTCTCTTTCAAAGAGGAAACTGTGAACATCAAACTTATTCTCAACTGTCCTAGTGAAAGTTTTTATTGGTATCTATTTTTATTTTTGAAATTTACCAGTAGCTGCTGCATTTCCCACCCTCGACTTATACTCGAGTCAATAAGTTTTTCCAGTTTTTTTTGTGGTTAAATTAGGTGCCTCGGCTTATATTTGGGTCGACTTATACTCGAGTATATACGGTAACTACTGTGTGAATAACTTAGCAACTACAGTGACTTAACAAATGTCGTAAAATGGGGCAAAATACACTTAACAAATGTCTCACTTGACAACAGAAATGTTGGGCTCAATCGTAAATTGAGGACTACCTGTATTCCTTTTGCATAAATACAATATTAATCCAGACTCAGAAAGAACTCTTGAATATTGCTTATTAATTTGCTATATTTTTTTCTGAGTCCAATAGAAGGCAATGCATTGTAGTAATTTATGGATCTCGGGGCCTTTCCCATTGAGTTCAGATCCTATCCACTAATCCTCAAATTGACAGAAAACTGTGCTGTAATCATATGATTTTTGCTGTCCCATTGTTAATCCTTATCCTGCCTCTATGGCCCTTGTTTTGACATATTACTGATAAGCAAACTGATGGAGTCTTCCAGCTTTGCTGTTCTCCCTCTTCTGTAGGACACCAGTCAGGCCAGTCAGGATGCAGCAGCAGGAAGGAGTCAGACATGTCTAATTCCACTCATCCTTTCTAAGCTCCAAAGCTTGAGGCAGGATGAGCCACATCTGCCTTGATTCTCTTTTCTGTGGCCCCTTGGAGACCTTCCCTAAGACAATCTCACCAAAACAGTGAATAAGATATATAATATATACACATCCCACTTCAATTGGAAGAAAACATTGCCATTGCTTCTCTGGTTATGTCACTGCCACGTTCCTCCAGAGGTCACGTTTGTTAATAGCGCAGACTCTGGTTACAAAAAGGTTGCCCATCCTTGAACCAGAGTCTTGGACTTAAGACTGAAGTTCATGTGTCCCCTCAAGGCACATTCTGTGGCTCTAAGACCGTTGGATCTTCCCTCTTCCTTTCAGTTGCCAATCTGGGAATTAGAATGCTTCAGCTCACAAAAATGCTATGAGCAATTTAGCAAGCATCAAAAAGCTCTCTGCACTTTCTTGAAAAGTTAGGCATACTATAAATAAGTCATAGCAGAATTTCTCGTTTGAAGAAATGGAAGGAGGAGGTTCACCTTGGAAACAG
Organism: Hydrophis major; assembly: GCA_033807585.1. Lineage (NCBI taxonomy): Eukaryota > Metazoa > Chordata > Lepidosauria > Squamata > Elapidae > Hydrophis > Hydrophis major. The sequence continues at coordinate 216,094,349 of CM066329.1, forward strand.
GTCCCTATGTTTTCTTCTTTCCTCCCCACTGTGCAGAAAGGAAATGGTTAGAGTTAGGCACCATCAACAAGTAACCCATTAAAAAAAAATGAAGTCACACCTCTCTCAAAATAGATTTGGTCATATACCACAAGGAATTCTGAGGTTTAACATAGATTCCTTTGTGAGAAAATGAGAAAAGAATAGTTTCCCTCAATTCACAGCTGTAAAAGAGTACAGAGTGGGTTCAATCTAGGGCAGATTTTTCTCACATACAATAACCATAAGACCTAATGAATTTACATGTAGAACAGAGATGATGCTCTCAATTTACTGTAATGAAAAACAGAAAATGCACACACGCACACTACACTTTCCTGGCAGATACAAAATACTATGAGCAGTTCAGATTAAGATTGTGTGGGGTTCAAAATTCGTTTTAAAAAAGCACTTCAGATTTGTGCGAACACTACACTTTTCTATTTATTCATTAAAGCAATCTGGCTTTTTTCAGACTTCCTCCCAAAAGTCTCTGTTTTAAGGAGTCCACCATTAATGTTATTGCATCTCTTAAAGTATTTTGAAGACTGAAAGAGTAAGATGCTTTAATAAATAGCAAAGAAGAGCTACGTTCATGTGTTTAGTTCAATAAAGCCTTCAAAATTATATTGGAAGCATGCCTAAGGCCTAATACGTTTCTCTCGTCTTCCTCCTCATATAGGCTAGTCCTAGACAGACAAATCAAAAAGATTTAGGTAACCCCCAGTTTAAACAAATGTAAAAATTTAACAAAATTGACCTTTACTTGCATTTTCAGCTCTTACCCACATTTTACTTCTTGTAAATATTTAAGCAAACATTATTGCTGCACAAAGAATCCTTGAACATTTAGAGACCAGTAATATTCAACAGCAGTTCTATTATATTTATCCACCTGTCTAACCATAAAGTATTAGGAGCCATAGACATGGGTAGGCCAGGGGTAGGTGAATATCAACAGAAGAAGAGTCTTGGAACTTTCCAGAAAGTCCCATAATGTTTGGAGAATCGAGTTAGCTGCCTCTCTGGTCTTTTGTCACTTTCTCCTTGATTGGGGAAGAGAATTAGCACCAGGGGTGGGATTCTACCAGTTTGCACCTATTCACTAGAACCGATTGTTAACATTCTAAGCAGTCTGGAGAACCTGTTGTTAGAAGAAATTACTGGCCTAATCCTGTAAGGAAGGCAGGAAGGAGACATTCTGGTGTTGCTTACAGACACTGCCTCTCCGTTAACCCTTATTACATTCTTGGCAGGACTAGACTTCCTGTCTCTGGAATGTCTCTGGAGTTTTTTTCCCTTCCTTTGCTGGTACTTTGCTTGTGTGGAGTGACCATTCAAATTTACAATGGCACTGAAAAAGTGACTTATGACCATTTTTCACATTTATGACTGTTGCAGCATCCCCACAGTCTTAAGAGGCCGGGCGAGGAGATGCGTGCCTTGATGTGAGTGATATTGAGTTGGCCACGCCCAGCCAATAACATGACCACCAAGCCACGCCCACCACCTAAGCCATGCCCACAGAACCGGTTGTTAAAAAAATTGAATCCCATCCCTGATTAGCACCCTCCTAACTGACATAAAGGAAATAGAATTGGCAAGATGCTCATCTTATTGCAAAAGATTGGCAAAACTGGAATTCTAATTCAAAAGAAGAGTCTTTTCTAAAAGAGAAGGAAAATGCTGGTCTTTGTGATCCAGCTGTTAATCAACTAAGCAAAAAATCTTTCAATCTTTATCTGATTTTTGTTGATACAACATCTCTAAATAGGTGTCCCTTGAGTAGCCTGGGCTCTTTGTTGGTCCATACTGGAGAGGATTCCTTGGTAGTGCCTTGACACCATTTAGATGTCTGCTTGCACAGAATCCAAGATGAGAAAATGACCCCAATGTGAAAGAAAATTTCTTTTTTCATTGTGGATGTGGGAGACCAGGTGCTCCTGAAATTGTACAGAGAAAAACATGCACATGATCACCTGAGTTTCATAGGGACTAAGATTTCTCTCTTCTTCACACTTCAGCTGAGATAGCATGAGGGAATGCATGTTGGCAGGAGCATTTTATTCTACAAAATGAGCACAATTCTACTCCTGTCCTTGAAAGCCAACTTGGCCTGCCCTAGTGTCAAGATGGAACTGTGCCCCTTAATCCCGGTGCCAATAGGCACCACCCTAGTTGGCCTCCCATTCTCTCTAATGGCAGGATCTTGTAAGATGGGCAGGATGTTTCTGTTGCAAAATTGCTCACATGCATGCACACCATTCAATCTTTGCAGTTGAATACCTTCCGCTCCCCCGCCCAACTTTAAGAGAAAGGCCCCCTCCCCTCCCCCCAAAAAAAGCCAGAAAAAGAATCAGGATTTGAAAATCTTCAAGCCTAATTGCAACAGAACAAAGAAAAATGACTTGGCGAAACAGTATCCTTCTGTTGTGGCACCAAACGGAGAAGTCAAAAGCCAAGCTGATTCAAGTTGAATGAAATACTTAGGTGGAGTAAGTTTCATGCAGACAGACAACTAGCCATTCTGTTAGTTAAAATTAGATAACTTAAAATAATTCATTACAAAAGAAAATCTGGAAAACAAAAATCTGGGTTAATATTATATTAATAGGACAAAATATTCCTGCATGCTTAGTGAATTTACAGGTAAGTTTTGTCTTCTTAGGCTCAGGTACAAATAAAGATGGACAAAAGGAATCAATCCTATGCACAAAGGCAATGACAAACTTGAGGAGATCATGCCAAATAAAGACATTTTGATGACAGCTTAAGCAAGAACAGCTAAAATAAGCAATGGCCTTTCCAAGATTACATATCTGTGTAAACACTGGATACTAAAGGCCAGAGAAAGGGCATTTGAATTATGGATTTGGAAATGACACAAGGGGCCCTATGGTCTGCAAGAATAAACTGTATCAATTGGTCCAGGGCCAATCATGGGGAGATTACTCCCCAAGCAATTATCAGCAATTAGAAACTCGCATACTTTAGGTATGTCATGCAAATGGAGTGCTAACTAGAAGAAATTATTATGTTTGGAAGGGATACTAGAAATGGAAGGGAAAAATGACCCAAGAGAGATCACCAAGCCCACTTTTAAACAATCACATTATCAACAATCACAATTATCAAGCAGAGCACTGAACTTTTCATTCTGAGGATCAAATACTCCTTCTCATTTTTTTAAGCAAATAGACTTCATAACTTTCTGGCAGGGGAGAGAAAAAAAGAAATATGTGCACACCACTTAAATGGTACTCTCTCAGGAAGGTGCTATTAAGACTTTCAATATCCAGGAAGTAATACTTTGCAAAGTTCTAATCCCTAAACAAGGTTACCAGAAGAATTAATTCTGCAAATGATGAAGAAAAAAAACCAACTGAATATGCTAAATTTATTTAGAATATAGTTAGAATTAGTTAGTTTTGGAGCATAATTTTAGTTACTTGGGTATACATAATCATTTCAAATCACTGAATCATTTCTAATCATTTTTAGAGAATGGGCATATAATGTAGAATGGGCATATAATGGGCATTAGATTTACTAAATAAAAATATTATAAATGCTATACAATGGGCATGCTGCCATTTTTTTAATCTCCTTTGCCTCCTAGGTACCTATACAAGGATGAGGTTCAATAAACTATTATCTTGATCAGAACTGACAGTTTGAAAGATTGGTTGGAGGCTGCCCTGGTTATCCTTTCTTCCTCCTTGGTCTAACAGGAGGAGGAAGAAAGAGGGCTGAACTGTGAGGTGTCTATTGAGATTCTGCCTCAAAGGTAGACTTCAAGGTAAATGAACCAAGCTTGGGCATCAGGCATTACGGGAATCATTCCACCACAACTGGCAGCCCTTGAAAAAAAAAGAGAGAGAAGCAGGTCCTACTTTATGCTTCATTTGGCCACCCATGCAGCATGCTCTCCTGTGCCTGGAAGCTTGGTCACATCTGAGCAATGAATAATCCCTTGCGGCCTAGCATGCATGCAGCCATCTTCTCACCCCCCCCCCCAATCCAATGTAACCAAAGCTATATGCAGAGTAGGCAAGCACCGAGGCAGAAGAGATTCTGATCTCTCCTGACATCCTGGCCCAGTTTTCTGCTGCTGCTGCTACAACAGCCAGAGGTAAAGAGCTGTCAGCTAAGGGGAACTCAACGTCAGAGAGAAGAGGGGAGGGGAGAGGAGGAAAGGAAAGGAAAGGAGAGGGGAGAGGAGGAAAGGAAAGGAAAGAAGAGGGGAGGGGAGAGGAGGGGAGGGGAGGAGAGGAGAGGAGGGGAGGGAAAGGACAACAGCCTAAGGTAAAGAGATGTCAGCTAAGGGGAACTCAAGGTCAGAGAGAAGAGGGGAGGGGAGAGGAGGAAAGGAAAGGAGAGGGGAGAGGAAGAAAGTAAAGTAAAGAAGAGGGGAGGGGAGAGGAGGGGAGGGGAGGAAAGGAGAGGAGGGGAGGGGAGGGAAAGGACAACAGCCTGAGGTAAAGAGCTGTCAGCTAAGGGGAACTCAAGGTCAGAGAGAAGAAGAGGGGAGGGGAGAGGAGGAAAGGAAAGGAGAGGGAAGAGGAGGAAAGTAAAGGAGAGGGGAGGGGAGGGGAGGAAAGGAGAGGAGGGGAGGGAAAGGACAACAGCCTGAGGTAAAGAGCCGTCAGCTAAGGGGAACTCAAGATCAGAGAGAAAAAAAGGGGAGGGGAGGAAAGGAAAGGAGGGGAGAGGGGAGGGGAGGGACAACAGTAAGAGGTAAAGTGGAGTCAGGTAAGGGGAACTCAAGGTCAGAGAGAAGAAGAGGGGAGGGGAGGGAATGAAAGGAGAGAAAAGGAGAGGGGGGGAGGGGAAGGACAACAGCCTGAAGTAAAGAGGCATCAGCTAAGGAGAACCCAAGGTTAGAGATAAGAGGAGGGGAGGGGAGGGGAGGACTGGTGAGATGTAGAAGATTGTAAGAAAAGAAACAAATACTAACAACAGCCTGAGCAAATGTCATCATGAACTAAGAATGCAGCTAAATTCTTAAACAGGGATATTTCACAATTGTATGACTTGAACTCCAGAAACAAAGCCAAGTAGGTTGCAGAGGGAGCCAGAAGACTCAGCATCTTAAATTTAAATATGTGTGCCTAAGACGTTTCTACAACAATGCCATTGGGTTGTTTCTTTTCCCCATGTACATCAAGGCAGGCCACTGCTAGGCAAGCATTGGACTGGTGGGGTTGTCTGATTCAGGTTGCTGGAGAACAAGGACAAAAATCCTCTAGTGCAGGGCTTAACTATGTAAATAAAATGAAATATGTACTAATATTGGTTAGATCTCTCAAGTTACTTCTGGTTAGGGGAAGACTGCTTCCAGAGATAAGCACGACTTTTAGATACAGGTAATTTTCATTCATTAGAGCACAATGTATTTCTCAACTTGGTAATTTTAAGATGTGTAATTTTAAGAGAATCTCTCAGTAACTATGACCAATATTTTTTATATAATTTCTCTTCAGGACTTCAATTCTGCTTTTCTGGGAACTAGGAAAATTTTGTTTTCTTTCTCAACTCAAAGTAATGGAAAATATTAGATTCTTCTGCTTCCTCTGGGTATTTTTCCCATGTAAAATGACATTTTGGAAGATTAGGATGCCTTTGTACAGTATAATAGAACAGTGGTTGCTCTACCGGTAATAGTATTCTGAAATCAGGAAATATATAGCAGCAATCAAGAAACTTGGCTTCTTTTCCATGTAAGGTAGATTTGTTTATTTGCTTTAGTGAAGAAATAAGATTTTACCTGGTTCAAATTAGCATGTAATTAGAAAACTCGTCACCAATTTTCCAAATAGGGATAAGTTGAAATTGTATGACTAGGGATAAGTTTGAAATTGTACAAGCAAGGATTCGGGCAAATTATAGGCAGGGGAACAGGAACAAACTGATTTTCCAGTAGTTAGGAGAGTACAATGTGTGTTAATTCCTTGCCACTCAACTTACTTAGAAAAAGTTGTGCAAAATAAGCCTTTATAGGCTGATTTCCCTAAATAGCATAATCTATGTAGGTGACAGTATTCACATGGGGTTTTTTGGCACACAAGCTGATAGGTTTTGCATAAAATATCTGCAGATCTAAGTACAGTGGGGTCATAAAATAATTCACATTGAAAGGTACCTCCTGCTTTTACGCTGAGCATAGTTAAGATCCTGCCAACTGGCAGAATACAAGAAGCATCAGAATCCTGGGGCTAGATTGGAAAGATGGAGCTTTAAATTCCTATTCAGTCATAGAGTACAAGCAGCTTTGAGCAAGCTAGCTTTTCTAGGTCTGTCCTATCATCAAAGCAAGGATGAAACAGGAATGCCCAAAGCTTACTGGATGACATTAAAGTGCATTACAAACCAAAGCAACTTGGTCCATGTGTAATTCTAAGCTACAACAGGGTTTGTTTGATTCTGACTGAGTATGTTGTGATAGTCCAGCAACTTACGGAAGAATCAAAAATCATGGTAAACACATTATGGCCTTAACGCAAGATATGAACTCACTAACTTGTCCAGATCTATTCATATCAAGAATAGGCCACCAATTTTGGACATGGGACTCATCTGGAATTTTAAGAGCAAGTCTTGCTGTCTCCCCCCACCCAAAGGGTTGCTAATCAACAGCCTCCTGTTTACAAAATGGCCACTGTAATCATCATTTAAGGGAATATATTGTCATGAAATTACTCCTTACCACCTCCTGGGTGTTCTGCACTAAGCGACTTTGGGCCAAAAGTCCCCTAGCACAACTCATTAGCAAAGACTTCAATAAAGTATTTGCAAGGTTGTCCACAGGCTTCATATGGCCTACTGCTTCTTCACACAATCCGGCACAGTTCCTCAGGCTCTCAGACAGAGGCCTTTTATATTATTTGATTATGGAACAGCTGATCATTGGGGGAGAAAAAAAGGAAAAATAGCAACTTACCAAAATTAGGTGAAGGCACAATGCAGGCAAATTGGATGGAGTGCATGCGAGATAAGGAGTGACTGGGTGGAATGGGGAGGGGAGGGGAGGGGCCAGCCAGTGGCGCAATTTGCTGGTTCTCCGAACTGCGCAGAATCAAATTGGTAGAATCCCACCCCTGATAATGTGCCATTAAGTCACAGTGTTGACTCTTAGCAACCACACAGATTGATTTTCTCCACAAAGAACAGACTAGTTCTTCAGGTCTCCCAATGGTGTATTTATTGCTACTATAATTGAAAACATCCACCATGTTCCTGGTCATCCTATTCTTTTTCCTTCCACCTTTCTCAGCAGTACAGTCTTTTCCAGAGAGCTGAGTCCTCACATGATATGTTTGAAACAGAACAATTTGACTCTGGTTATTTGTACCTTGACTAAGAATTCTGGGTTAATTGGTTCAAATTATTTACATTTAGCTAAAAATTAAAGCTGCCCCACCCCCAACATTGTTGTTCAATGAACTCTTATCTCCAAGTATTAAGATAAACATTTTACTTATCTGATATATTTTAAAATTTTTCTGGTGTTACTGGATGACATGGGGAAATTTTTAAACTGCCATAGATGACTCAGTAAATAGACCTTAATCTCAAGTTACACTATTTTACTGCAAATCTCAAGGCTATTACCAGGGAAGCTCAACCCTGCATTCAATATGCATTATGCAAATAATGGAAGTGCTATAAATTAAATCATTTTGCTTAAAAAAAGAACTTGAAATTCAGTTAATTCAGATGTCAAAGTATTAAATCTACTTCACAGAAGTTCAAGCTAGATGCAAAATGTCTAATTTTTGTTTTTGTGAAGCCCAAAATGTTCCATTCCCCTTTCAGATCAGGCCATTTCAAGGAAAAGTGGGTTCAGGAGATTCAGCATGGTCTGCTGAGTAAATAGAACACTCCAGAGTTCTCTAGAATGCTCCGTGCCCAAAATGCTGAGTTTTGCACATCTGCTGCAATGAGCATTTTGAGTTGTGATAGTATCATGCAATCCAGTAAGGATGGTCATGTTCTAATGGCCAAAGAGAGAGGAGGAAGGAACTTTCTGAGATACTGAAAAATACTGAGGCAAAATAAGGACTGTGTTATACATTTTAAAAGGCAGAAAAAAGTTATTTTGCAGGCATGAAATCTATCAGTCCGTTCATGCTGAAAGAAATGGGTAGATACAGCATTTATTTTTTTTCTGTAATCATCGGGATTAGAGTGTTGTTCTTTTTTTTTTCCCTTTCTTGAAACCTGAAATCTTGTTCTTACCCAGAACTTTCCTAGCATTGAACCACCTCTTCTCTCAAATCTCTATCTCTCGTATGGATAGAAAGTATTTATAATTATGAAGAAAATGTTATATTATCAACACAATCTATACCCGACTGCAACTTTTGTTGATTTTAGGAAGGTTCTCCATCTCAGGTTGAGGGACTTAGACAGATGATTTCAATCACATCATTAATAACAGAGATGGAAGGAACCCTGGAGGTCTTCTAACCCAACTCCCTGATCAGGCAGGGAAACCCTATACCCTTTAAGACAAATGGTTATCCAATCTCTTCTTAAAAACTTCCAGTGTTGGAGCATTCAATTAGCATGACATGTTTCGATCCAATTATTATATAACATGGATGGAAATCCCTACCAAATATTTGTCTCGATAGCGCCATGTCTAGGGAAATAAGGTCTTGTGACCTTGAGGGGAAACCACAGACCAGGTTCTACGGAATACCAGAGGTCAAAAATATGCTGCTGCCCTCATTACAGTGTTTTAAGAATGCCTCATGTTTTGCATTTTACTTGTCATTCATGTAATAGTGCTTGTAAGCATGACTACCCTGCAGAAGAGCTGGACCAGCTCTTGCAATATACTCAGAACACAAATTAACTCTTCTTCTTGTCCTCCTTGGTAGCTGAAATTCCTTGCAGACCAATCCCCAGGGCAGCAGGTGTCTGGCAAAGTCCCAAACTCCCTCCCCAATACAACCATCTCTATTCCCAATATCCTAAGTACATCCAGGGTGTGTCGGAGTCAGCCGACAACTGCAAAGGGCAGCCAAGGCAGCAGATGATGGCAATTGCTCAGTGCAGGATGGAAGGTGACCCCCAGCCTGTTCTATCCATTACATCTGCCCCCAACATGCATGCACAGCTATCTGTGGTATGACAGCCAGCCAGATTTGAACAGAATTGAGTATCAAGATGCTTCCCACCCACTCAACTCACATCTTGCTTATTTGGGACATGGATTATTTTTAAATCATCTCAATTTCAACCAGAACTCTTAAACATTTCAAAATATTAACATCAGCTTATTACCTTGTACAAGATGAACTATTTGGGCTTTAATCAGCCTGCCAAGGCAAGGCACCAAAGTGGCAATTCTTTCTTTTCTGCTAAGTACAAATGTTATGATCCTAACATCTGAATGTACTGCTTAAGATGACAAGGCATAACTTCTATGTAGGTCAGAACACCACAAGTATTTTATCTTACAAAATTAAACAGCGAGGGAATCATTTCCAGAGAAACAATTTGCAATTCTATAGGCTGGTTCCATTTTCAAATTCAGAACTCCTTGATACCCACAACTCAGAGGCTGCTGCAAATAGCCCTCTGCAACAGTGCTAAACAGCTAGGGTAACTGTTAGCCCAACTACAACTCCAAGCACGTCTCTTGATGTTATGCCAGTATCTCCCCAAATTGGAGTTAAAAAATTTTGTAACCTAGAAGGGGTTGGGGGAATAGTTTACTTGTCTAAAAACTTCCTGGGAAAACAGGAAGCATGCCTGATGTCATGCAGATATGTTAGTATCATTAAAACTTTGTTTATAAATGTGTTTATAAGGTCACAACTGATACAGTACTTTTAAATATGTAATTTGAGCAGGTGATTATCCACAAACTATCAGATTAACAATAATTCAAATATATTTTTCATAAATTACTAAAAATAAATTTTGTGTAGCTCAAATAGAATATATACTGAATTCCAAATTCTCCTATTTCGATACAGCACTGACTTTCCATTTTTTTTCCTTGTGTTCTCTCAAGGACAGAAACCAAGAGGATTTTTTTCAATCCCAAAAATCTTCTCCAGTCATTTCCTAGTTTTTAATCTAAACTTTATATGAATAAATGGACTGTTGCTCTCTTTACTGCACTCACCTTTTGTTTGACCAAAACATCCTCAGGAACAGATTTTTTTAAAATGGGGGGGGGGGGGGTTTGGGACAATGATGGTGCTTCTGGAGGCAGGAATGCATGTCTTGTGGAGAAATATTCCATTATTTAATCTAACAACCCAATGAGAGGTATTAAATTATAATTAGGGATTAAGCCATGATCTTCTCCATTTCATAGCTGAAGGACTGACTACAGGTCACCTTTTCACAAAGCTGAGGTAGCCACTACACCACATGCTTTCTGGCAAGCACAGTTTTATGAAAGACTACTTGATCTCTTGGGTTCTAAGGAACAAATATTCTTTGTAGTGTTCTATTAAATACTAGTTGAGCCAACATTAGCAGCAATAACTGAAATGAATACTTTCACGATTGGTGTTTAAGCTCTCATATGAGTGTGTAGCAATTTTGGTCCAATCCTCTATGGCAAACTGCTTAAACTCAAGAACCTTTGAGGGTTTGTAGTATGAAGTGCTTGCTTTAGATCCTGCCACAACATTTTTATGGAGTTGATGTCTGGGTTACAGTTTGTGATTTAGTCTCAGATGACAAGCAAATTGAGTAGACAATTATTTGATAAAAACCAGAAATAATGTTTCTTTTGATGACAGTAAGTCATCCAAGCCTGAGAGCAAAGTAATTCCAAGTATAATACTATCCGTTCCAGAACTAACTGCTGACAACTAATATACACTTATTATTATGGAATCAATTTTAGTTTCACCAAACATAGTCATCCGTATAAAACAAAACAAAAAGTCACATTTGATTTGTCTGTTCATAGCACATTTCTACAAAAGTCTGGAGGGTCATCCAGGTTCTTTTCTATTAACTTCAAATGAGGAACTATGTTTTTCTCAATAAGCAATGCTTTCTGCCTTGCTTCTCTCTCATGGATCCCATTTATATCCAGTGTTTTTTCTAATGGCAGAGTCATGAATAATTAATTATTTTAGACTTGATGAAAGAAGTCTGTAGATACCTGAACATTATTCTGGGACATTTTTGCCATTTCCTGGACAATTTTATACTGAGCTCTTGGGAAGATTTTGATAGGATAGCCAACCTTGGGAAGACTATTGTTCCAAATGTTGTACCTTTTTCAAGAGGCTACTGGACTTTGTTTTTTCTGAAGACGTTTCACTTCTCCTCCAAGAAGCTTCTTCAGCTCTGGCTGGATGGTAGGAAATGGAAGGATTTATACTTCTTGCAGACAGCTGGTCATTTGCATTCTTTTAGAGGGTCACTGAGGCCACTTGGAGGTTTATCTGTGTCGTCAGGGTCACCTGAGTAGCGCAAATGGGTGTGGGGCCTTCTTGGAACTGCTGAAAGGACTGTGTTGTAGACTGGAGACAGATGATGTTGTATCCCTTACCCTCTGTTGAGATACCTCTGTTGAGAGAAGACTGTTCAGCCATGACCTGGATGACTGAGAATCTCCATAGATATTGTTCCAAATCTCAATTTCAAGACTATGTCTCTGACATAAAATAATTCAATGTATTTTTCAATGTTTTATCCACATTATACTTAATCTTAATTGTACAACTTAAGCAATCATGTGCGTATTAACATTTTAAAAATCATATTTAACAATGATATGTCTTTTTTCATCTGCAAATGTTTAATTCATCTAAATCATCATAGAGTTAACACTTTCCAGTTTCTATTTTACAAATATCACTAAAATAGGTATTTTATTCTATAATGAATTATTCATAATTTATAATGCTATAAGACAGAAAAAACCTCTTTGACTGTCAATAAGTAAAATTCTGATACTTTAAAAATAGTTTTGTAATCTCTTTTACACTAATAGGCATCAATGACCTTTTATTGAGTTTTTTTTTTAAAAAAAAGTCTTTTCAGTAGAGCATAGGTGTGTTCTAAAATTTGTGTGGTGAGAATTTTATTGTGATGAGAGGAGTATAAAACTTATATAGAGTTATAGTAGAGTAATTAGAATTGCCCCAAGGTGAGAAGGGTGACAAATAAATTGAATAAATAAATAAGATAATATAGAGCAGGGCTATCCAAGTCAACCTTAACAGTTTAATGAAGTAGTCCACAACTTAATTCTCCTTTTAACTGAATTAGGATTTTTTTCCACAGTACCATTCTGCACATTGAGTGACTTTCTTCATGAAGAAAATGAAAGATGACTTTCTTTTATATAGCAGTGGGACCCTCATGGAGCTCTAACAAGATTTAGAGGCCAATGTATGTAAAAATATTCCATGACCGATATATGTAAAAATATAAGAATGTAGAGTGTTTAACCAAGAACAAAGAAAGTTATTGAGATCCAGAGGAAACATCAAGAGGCAGTGTGGTTAAGGCACAAGGCTAGAACTTCAGCAGATTGTGAGTTCTAATCCTGTGTTGGATATGAAGTCAGCTGGTTGGCCTTTGGCCAGTCATGTTCTTTTAGCCCTAGGAAGGAATCACTTCCCAAAAACCTTGTCAAGAAAAGAAGACTTGTCTATGCAGATACCATGTCAAAACTAATTCAATATCTCTCTCCCTTCCTCCCCCTCCCTCTCTCTCTCTCACACACACAGAAACATCGCTTCATTTGATGTGAATTGCCTGTCTATGAGTAGCAAAATCTGGTTGTTGCACATGTCTTGCCCTTGGAAGAATGATTATTATTAGCAGTAGAAGTACTTCTGACAAGATTTGTAAAATAAAATCTTAAAGGTATTATAGGTAAGAGCAGCCATAAATCTTTCTTAAAATATCCAGCTGTGTTAGTTGACTGCTACAAAACCACCTAAAAGCCTAACAAAATTGGTATAGCTAAAAAGTATTTTTGGCCATACAAGCTTTACCTTAGATGCATAGAATGATATCCAGAACTGGCAGATACATAAGCACACAGGTGTAGAGAGAAGAATAAAAAAGCATTAACAAAGGCTCCTCTTTCGAAACTGAAAATCCGCATCTATTTATAACCTTTCTCTATGGGCAAGTGGGCTTACTGGACTTTAGCATACAAACACACAATTTAATTGAAGAAAGCAAGAAGAGGCATCATGGCTAATTGGATGGCATGCTGGTCTGGCCATCAATCAGCACCTTCCAATTAAAGGGAAACTTAATTGTTATAAGGAAAGAATGGGCGTTGGTACTTACCTGACACGCCTCTTCTCATGGAACTGCGTAGAGCATCCAGAGAGTGGGATGTGCTCTAGTCTTCACTCTTACAGGCTGAGCTATAATTGAGGAATGCTCCTCCTCCTCCACGTGACTCCTCCATGCGTTCCACAGTTTTACGAAGACAAGAGGACAGCAACAATCCTCTAAAGTGAACTATTATACAAATCTCAACTATAAACAATAAATATCATTGGCCGAAACAGGATTCCCCACCAGACGGACGAATTAGGGTGGGGCTGGATGCTCTACGCAGTTCCACGAGAAGAGGCATGTCAGGTAAGTAACAACGCCCATTCTCCATAGAACTGCTGCGAGCATCCAGAGAGTGGGACATACCAAAGCCAGTGTGTCCTACGGGTGGGACTCCGTCTGGGTTGGAATCTCCTTTGGTTCTCTCGCCACTTGCTGCAGGACTCTCCTGCCAAAGGATGCCTCAGCTGAAGCATAAGCATCAATTCTATAGTGACGTATAAAGGGAGACGGGGAAGCCCAGGTAGCCGCCCGGCAGATGTCATGAATAGAAGCCTGAGTAGCCCAGGTTACCGAGGTAGCTGCACTCCTGGTGGAGTGAGCGGTTATCCCACTGGAGACCGGAAGAGCTTGAACTAAATAGGCCTTGGATATGGTGGCTCTAATCCATCGGCCCACCGTAGACGGGGATACCTTACAGCCTAGTGTCTTTGGCTGAAAGGACAGGAACAGAGACTCTGATTTCCTGATGGACTGCATGAGTTAGATGTATATACGTAGAGCCCTTCGAACATCGAGGGTGTGCCACTGTCGTTCTTTTTCGTGCAAAGGCTTTGGACAGAAATTAGGTAGGACCAATTTCTGTGCCCTGTGGAATGCTGAGTTGATTTTTGGCATAAAGGCGGGATCTGGTCTCAGAACCACCCGATCAGTGTGAAAAATACACAGATCCTTTCTCACGGATAGAGCTGCTATTTCAGATATCCTTCTAGCAGAGGTTATTGCCACGAGAAGCACCACTTTAAAGGTGAGAAACTGAAGAGGCGCCTCCCTGAGAGGCTCAAAGGGAGGTTTGGTCAATGCCATAAGAACCTTATTAAGGTCCCATGTCGGGTACCTGTGAACCACTGGGGGGCGCAAATTGGAAACCCCTCTAAGAAAGGCCTTGATTCGAGGGTGGTGGGAAAGAGGGCCGGAAGAGCTGCCAGCAATCACCGTTGACAGGGCCGCGACCTGTCTTCTCAAAGTGTTGGATGAGAGGCCTCCATCAAGGCCATCTTGTAGAAAGGCCAGGATTTGCGCAATTGAAGGAGAACGTAGATTGATGAAGGATTTATGGCACCACTTACAGAAACTGCTCCAGGTTGTGTCATAAATGCGAGTAGTAGAAGGCCGCCTAGCTGCCAGGATGGTATTTGTTGTGAATCAATAAATGCTTAATAAAGATCATTAAGAGCTTGAAGTAAAGTGCAGGGTTCTGGCCCTGCACTTCTGATTGGCCGATAATAGCGACATCGGATTGGTCCGTTCAGGAGAATCTGATTGGCTATTAACAAGCCTCTCCCATTGGTTAATGGAGCTAGTGCTCCCTGTGTTTTCATTGGTTAAATAAGTTAAGAGTTGCCTATATAAAGGGGCCCATCGTGGCCATTGGGCCAAGCTGTTTTCACATGTAAATAAAGAGTTGAAGTTCACTATTTCACTGGCTCATCTCCATCCTTGCACCCATGCTCAGAACATAACAGTATTAATGACCTGGGCCGACAACCCCTCCACTCTCAGCCTTTCCCACTCAACCTCCAGACGGCTAACTGAAGCCACTGAGGGTCTGGGTGAAGCAGAGGGCCCTGTGACAGAGAGATTCGGTCTAGTGGGATCCTCCACGGCGGAGCTACCGACAGATTGCGAAGATCTGCAAACCACGGTCTCCTGGGCCAATATGGTGCCACCATGAGAATCTCCACCCTTTCGAATATCAGTTTCTGAATCACCCTGTGTATCAACGGAAGGGGGGGGGAAAGGCGTACAGAAGCCTGGGGGGCCAGGGGCAATGCAGGGCATCGTGGTTCTCTGCTCTGTTGGTGGGGTAACAAGAGAAGAATCTTGGGGTCTGTGCGTTGAGCGGAGATGCAAACAGATCTACCAGAGGCTGACCGAACATGGCTGCTGCCTCCCTGAACAGGGGTTGGTGCAGGCGCCATTCTGCTTGGTCTAGCGTGGCTCTGCTCAGCCAATCTGCTTGAACATTGGAGACCCCTGAGAGGTGCTCCGCTCTGATGGATAAGAGGTGCACCTCTGCCCACCGACACAGCCGCTCGGCCTCCCTCATGAGGAGGATGGAATGGGTACCCCCTTGATGGTTGATGTGGGCCTTGGTTGTAGTGTTGTCTGTTTAGGACCGGTATGTGGCACCCTCTCACCTGAGGGAGGAAAGCTTGCAGGGCCAGGTACACTGCGTGAAGCTCCAGCCAGTTGATGCTGCGGCTCCGCTCCGTAGGCAACCAAATTCCCGAGGCCAAGAGGAACTGCAGGTGGGCCCCCCATCCGGAAAGGCTTGCATCTGTTGTGAGAGTGACCCTTTGGGGCTCCTTGAATAGATGACCTCTGTTGGTAGAGGGTCGTGTCCACCATAGGAGGGAAGCGAGGACCCTTGGAGGCACTTTCACCACGAGGCCTGAGGTGCTCCTTCCGGAATGCTGGTACGGCAGGAGGAACCACTGCAAAGATCTGGAATGCAAACGTGCCCATGGGATAATTGATATGCAAGAAACCAGCTTTCCAAGTAATTTGGATAAGTTGAGCAAAGATGCTTTCCCAGTCCGTCTGATAGCCCTGATAGCTGTGCGGATACTACTGAGTCTCTCGTGCGAGAGGAAAACCCTTCCTTTAACAGAATCAATCACAGCCCCTAAGTGGGCTATACGGGTGGAAGGGTTAAGCTGACTCTTCTCCAAGTTCACTAAGAAGCCGTGAGCCTGAAGCACCGAGAGGGTAGTGTTAGTATCACTCTTGGCTTGATGTTGGGAAGGGGCTACAATAAGAATATTGTCAAGGTAGCAGTGGATGCAGATGGGGAATTGCTTAAGGTGGGCTGCCAGAGCTGCCAACACCTTAGTGAAGGTCCTTGGGGCTGAGACGAGGCCAAAGGGAAGGGCTACATATTGGAAGTGCTGATTGTTATAGCAGAACCTCAAATACTTGGAATACGAAGGACAGATGGGGATATGGAGGTAAGCCTCAGAGAGGTCAACAGATGTAAGCCAGTCCCCTTCTCTGACACCCTGTAAAATCGACTGGAGAGTATGCATTTTGAACCTATGGCGGATGATATATCGATTGAGCCTCTTTAGATCTAAAATGGGCCTCCAACCCCTGGAGTGCTTGGGCACCAAGAATAGGAGGGAATAGAACCCCCTTCCCCGCTGCGAGGGCGGTACAGGTTGGATGGCCCTAATATCAGCCAGATGTTGGATAGCGGATGCCATAAGGGTCCGCTTAGTCGGGTCTCTAGAGATGGGAGAGAGCATGAAGGGGGGGAGAGTGTGGAACTGAAGGGAGAGGCCAAAACGAACAGTGTTCCTGACCCACGCATCTGAAGTGGATTCCTCCCACTGGGCGGCAAAATGCCTGAGGCAACCGCCTATGGGGTAAGAAGCGGTAAATCTATCTGGGTTGGCGGGACGCCCTGTTTCCGGCACCCCTGAAGGGCCTTCTGTAGTTCCTCCTCTCTTGTTTCTGTCTCCCGAATCACCCCGGTCTTGATAGGATGACCGGAATGATGGGGAGCCCTGATATCTAGGGGTGAAGGCTGGCTGGAAGGAGGAGCGAAAGGAGCCCCTCCGAAAGGGCTGGGACCCTCTGGTCTCTTGCCGATTAAAAAGCAAAGGGAGGAACTTCTTCTTGTTCCTAATTTCCATTAGCAATGATTCAAGAGCAGGCCCGAACAGTTTGCTCCCCGATAAGGGAGCTGAAGCCAACTTGGACTTATTTTTAATGCCGGCCTGCCAGTGCCGAAGCCAAAGCAATCTTCTGGCAGTTACGTGCGAGGAGATGGCCCGGGATGAAAACTTTACAGAAAGAAAAGTGGCGTCAGCTGCAAATTCCGCCGCGGCCATGATCTTTGCAATGTCCTGATGGGCCCTGCTGTTAGCCGGGGGGACATGCTGCTTCAGTTGTCTGAGCTACCTGATGGAGGATCGGGTGAAAAAGGACACGGCTGTGGCCGAATGGATGGCCACAGAGCACCATCTCTGCTCACTTGTCCTCTGGCTTCAGCACCTCCAGTGCGTCAGTGGGGTTGGAAGAAGAGGCTCGTCTCACGATCGGATCATCTACCTCCGGGATGTCTAGCATGGCAGAGAAATCCAGGTCAAGGTTAAACAACCTCTTGTCCTGGCTAGAGGGGGCAGGAGAAGGACCCACCGAAGCCAATTGTCTCGCGACCAAATCGGAAAAAATTGGGGGGGTCAGAATAACCTCTGTTTCCACCACCGGTTGTCTGAATATTAGATCCTCTGGACCCCCCGGGTTCGATGGAGGAGGCTCAGAGGGAGATTGCAAAGTCAGACCGGAAACATTTCTTGCCTTAAATGACAAGGATTTAAACAAATGAGGCTTAAAAAGGCCCACCAAAGCCAGTTGCTTGGGGGAAATGCCCTCGTCTTCTGACATTTCCCCCTCCATGGGGTCTACCTCAAAAAAGGGTTCAGAATATTGCACGGACCCCCTATCAGAACCTTCTTCTTCTTCCCCGAAGGGCTCAAAGCCCACTTCCTCCTCTTCCTGGGTCTCCTCCCCCTCTGGGAACGGGGCTTCCATTTGGGCAGGTACCTGACCAAGCTGAGATGTTGGCCTGGAGAGAGATCTTTCAGATAGAGATTCAACCTCGGGTGTCATCCCTCGAGAACCCGGTCTGGACATCCGTTGCATTCCCTCAGCTATACCTTGACGGATGGCAAGCTGCATCCATTCTTTCAGACTATCTGGAATGATGGTTGAAGCTGGATCTTCAGGACGTAGGCCTGCAGCGGTTGGAGTGAAAGTCGCTTCAGGCGTACGAGAGGGCTGGCGGCTTTGGGCGGTTGTACTGCACCTGGAGGGAGAAGACTGACTTGACAGGGGAGGGGGTTGAGCAGAGGTAGAAGGTGTGGCAGAGATTACAGAATGTGTGTCTTTAGACCGTTTGCTAAACTCCTTTTCCAGGGCCTTATGGCGCCTTAAGGCATCTCTTTGAGAGGCACTGGAAGAGTCCTTGTCCCTTTTGCATAAATAGTGTGTCTTTGACTTGGCCTTCAGAGAAGAGCCACTTGGATTGCCATCTGCCATGTTGCCAAGGAATATTAGGCAGCAAAAAAACGGCGGTTGGCACGCCTAGGAGTTCGGCCTACCATGTAAACTGGTTTTCCTAAAGTTGGGTCATGTCCCCCTTTTGAAACAAAAAATTTTTTTTAAAAAAAAACTGCCCTAAAGGAAAAGGAAAAATTTGTGTAATCTTATTATTTACAAACAAAAATTATTTATTACTTTTTATTTATTTATTTTTATTTTTATTTATTTTTATTTTTATTTTTATTTATTTTTATTTTTATTTGTTATTTTTATTTTTTTTGTGGGAGCTGGGCCCCAAAAAGGAAAAAGGACCAATTAATCCGAAAGGAAATAATAATAATAATCTACTATCTAACTAAACCTAATATCCAAAACAAGCCAAAAGAACGCTGAGGCCAGAGAGAAACTATATAAAAAAAGAAGGAAAAAGAAGGCCTCTTTAGGCAGCCTCCCAGCAACAATGGGAAGTACGTGCCTGCGCCTCTGAGCGAGCTGTGGGCAAGAAAAAAAGCCAATGATATCTAGCAAGGAGAGACAACAGGGCACGGAACCACAGTGTTCTCCAACAAGAAAGGGGCTCCACCGGCCTGCCGGTCCCGCTATGGGCCTATAAAAATCCTCGCAGCCCTTAAAAACCAAAATTCAAATCAATTCAAAATGGCGCCGGCCACGAGGCGCACCCAAAATGGCCGCCCGGCTCGGCGCGAACAGCCCAGAGACACACCAGCCCAAATTGTAGCTCAAAAAAAGGTAGGGCCGGGAGAGGAAAGGTCTTTCCTCTAAAAGCGTTCGCGGGGGGAAGACGCAACTGGGTGCTAAAAATAGCGCAGGGTCAAGCGGCTGGGAAAGGCACGCTTGGAACAAGGCAGAGGAAGAAAGGAGGGGGTGGGGGGTGGGCAAAAGGTTCCGAACCCCGTATCTCCCCCCTGCGGGCAAAATCGCTCTCCAAATTAATTTGGGACCACACCAATAAGCGCAGGGACAAGGAGATAAGGAGAAAAGCAAACCTGAACCAAAAGCAGAAGAAACCTGAAACGGCCAAGGAACGATCGAATGAGCTGCCTGTCTCTCTCGAAGGCTGAGCTAAAACTGGGAATGCATGGAGGAGTCACGTGGAGGAGGAGGAGCGTTCCTCAATTATAGCTCAGCCTGTAAGAGTGAAGACTGGAGCACATCCCACTCTCTGGATGCTCGCAGCAGTTCTACGGAGAATAGCCGTGATACTGTGGAATTTACTAATCTGATGCCCACCAGATCAGACTATGTACATTTGCATACAAAGAAACATCTACAAAGAAAGTCAGACAGAGCTGACCCTTATCCTATTCTCGTCCATTTTTCTCTATCTTTTACCTTTTCTTATCCTAGAATTGGGAAGGGGAGAAAATTTTAAATTCTGTGACTTGCATGGCTAGCTTAGGGATATGTCCATCCACACACACACATGTTTACATAGACACATATTATTGTCAAACTATAATATGTAGTTGTTACTAAATCATAATGCACAAAGTGACCTGATACTTCTAATCTTCACCAAAAGCAGATACTGTTCTTTCTCAAAATGGCACCAGTTTCAAAAAGGGAACTTAGTTCTTTTTGTACTATCAAACCACACTGACCATTACAAACCATTACAAAGTAAGTCATAAACATAGATTATGGCTCTTGTATTTTTCCACTTCTTCTCTGATACTCTGTTAAATTTGGAGGACAGAGATGGAAGAAAGCTTTACTGAGAACTGCTTAGGAGTTTCCTGCCCCACTGACTGGCTGGCAGTGTTAGAAATAATCCTCTAGTCTCCTATAAAAGTCAGGAAAAAAATGTAATAATGTGCTGCTTATGGCCCATTCGTTTCTGTTTACACTGACTGCATTGTCTAAACATTACCTGGTCTTTCCTGCCTTACACATATTAAAAAATTACATTTTTTTCACATTGAGGACATTTTATGAAAACTTACACATAAAACTTCTATCAACAACACGCTTATTCTACAGTGCTGTCCAAAAAAGGCAGCATTTAAAACCTTTTCTTTATTGTTTTGTTAAATTTCTCCCTTTGACATATTTATGCCACTGACAGTGATAATTTACTACATTTTACATCCCATTGTTTTCTTTAAACAACATGGAAGCTGGCTTACAGCACATAAAAATACCAATTAAAAATGTAAGAAAACCAGTGCAATTAGAATCAGTTGCATTAAAAGCAAAATCAATTCAATTAACAATTAAAAGCTTGGTGAAAATAGAATTTTGTGCCATTTTCCTAAATAGAGGGAAAATAGCGGCTAAACTTATTGCTTTGGGGAATGGGATAGAAGGCCATTTCTGACATCAAGGGGAATACTTTTAAAAAAAAAAAGGTTGGGAAGATTCACAGCAGGAGCAACATTCCCTCAAACAGCCAGATCTTAAATCAATTGGGGCATTAAAGGTTAAAAAAACCCCACAGTATGTCAATGGGAGTACAACAGAGGGTATTCACAGCAACAATCATAAATATGAGTCAGTCGCCAAGCCTCTGAATTTTGATCACATGACCATGGGGATGTTGCAGTGGTCTTAGGTGTGAAAAACATCATAAATTACTTTTTTTCAGAGCTGTTGTAACTTCACTTCAAACGGTCACTAAACAAAGTGTTGTAAGTTGAGAACTATCTGTCCAGACCTTTTCCTCCCATTTTTTAATTCAACAGATATTTGGCTATTCCATGTTGTTACATATTCAAAATTCTATGTGTGAATGTATACAGTGAATAGTTTTGTCTTCTTTTTTCCTTCCCAGTCATCTTCAATATGATTTTGCACTTTGTTTTTATATACTGCATTTTATTATTTCATTTTAACCATCTGAAGTTTTAGGGTTAACCACTTTGAGACATGATGATACAAGAAGTGATGTAGAAATACTGTATATTAAATAAGATGAACAAAGCTAAAATGAAGAGGGCCCATGCTGTAATCTATTTTATTTCAATATATAGGATTTTTATTACTTAAGATGGTTAAAAAATAAAAGTTGAAAACAAAAGTGGCAAATGAAAGAATGTATGGTTTGGACAGAATAATCTCATACTGTCATAACAGTAACAATTACTAGCTTATATGGATATAAAATTTAATATCAGAAAGCACTGAAAACTATATGAATATATATTTGTTGCATATACGGGAATTTCATTTGTCATTTTTGCAGGAACAATATCCAGAAAAAAAATCATAAACTACATTTGAATAAGTCAAAATATTGTTTTAAAGTTCCTTTGTTCTAGAAGAAAATAATACTTGACAGAACTCTTTTTTCAGAGTTCCACAGTGTCCAGGTTTTTTTTTACAAATAAACAGAACGGAAAAACACACTTTCTTCCTGCTTAATTTTTCCAGATTTTTCTTTTCTCATACTTCAATTCTCTAGAATGGCTTCTGAAGTCCCAAAGATCTTCTGCACATAAGCAGCCAACAATCAAACGCCTCCCAGTATCCTGAGGTAATTTTTGTAAGTTACATCAAGATTCAGATCATAATCAAAACTGTTTATAATCTACACTTTAACTCACACTATGACAGTGCCAATTTCAAAAAGCCCACATACACAAGCGTGCACCGTGTAAACTTGCATATACCGTGTTTTTCACAAAATAAGGCCGGGCCTTATTTTTTTTGACCCCCGAAAAAACAGCTAGGCCATCTTTTCGGGGGTGACTTACTTCCCCCCCTTGCATCCTCGGGTGGGCAGGCGGCAACAGCTTGGATGTTGACCTCGGCGTTGGTGGGGCACTTCGTATCGGGACACCTTCCGTCACTGTTGCTTTCCCTTCTCCCTTGCTGCCGTGGCGTTTAGAGCAATGCCGCGGTGTTTGGTGCAGCCACGTGTGGCCAGCCAGGGCTTCTCCCTGCAACCGGAGCCTGGCGGAGACACTCGGCTTCAGGCGCTCCTGTCGCCACTTTCCCTTTGCCTTTGAAGGTAAAGCCAATTATTTTAAAAACAATGCCCTACTACAACAAAGCCTACCCTGCCCGAGAGGGCAGCCCAACCCCACGTAGAGAGGCGAAACTCCTGGGGCCCCAGTGCAGGATCGGCCCACCTTGGGAGAAGCGCCCAGCTGCCATCCCTGCCTGGCGCCGGGCAGAGCATGAAGAGCTTCGACTGGGGTGCCAGTGTAGCTGACAGGTGGGCCCTCCTGCCCAGCAGCAGAGCTCTCACCAAGGCAGCGGGCACCTCCCCGCCGGACTCTCCACTCATCCCGCCAGGGCTGCTCCAGAGCCGTGTGGGCTGGGTAGAGCCAGGAAAGCAAGCCGCGGGTACGTGCCCGCCTGTCAAACAAAAGAGCCGGGCCGACCTGAGCTTGGCTTCCTTCCCAAGTCCTTCCAGCGCGAACCCGAAGGTGCCACCGGGAGAGGCTGCCCAAGGCAGTGATAGCGCCCACCTGTCCGTGGACAGAGAGGCGAGGTGATGGCAGCACTGCTTCCCTGGCTGTCGGAGAGAGCCCGAAGCCCCCCATCCTTTCCACCCCTCGCCCAGCCCGTCCCCGTCCCCACGCCTTTCCAAATGCACCGGCAGCTCCAAACGCTGCAGCGGAATGGGCATCAGGCAGAGGCACTGACACGGTGGGGCTCAGCTCAGAGGAGGACATGGCGCAGGCCGTCGCCTGGCCTCCCTGTCCACGGATGGTTGGGTGCTATCACTGTCTCGGGCAGCCTCTCCTGGTGGCCCCTTTGGGTTCGGGCTGGAGGGACTTGGGAAGGAAGCCAAGCTTGGGTCAGCCTGGCTCTTTCGCTTGGCAGGTAGGCGCGTACCCGTGGCTCACTTTCCCAGCTCTGCCCAGCCCACGCAACTCCAGCACGGCCCTGGCGGGATGAACGGAGGGTCCGGCGGGGAGGCGCCTGCTGCCTTGGTGAGAGCTCTGCCGCCGGGAAGGAAGGCCCGCCTGTCAGCTGTGCTGGGTACCCCAGGAGAAGCTCTTCGCGCTCTGCCCAGCGCCAGGCAGGGATGGCAGCTGTGTGCTTCTGCTGGGGTGGGCCGATCCTGCGCTACGGCCCCGGGAGTTTCGCCTCCCCAGGTGGGGTTGGGCTGCCCTCTTGGGCAGGGGAGGCTTTGTTGTAGTAGGGTGTCATTTTTAAAAGAATTGGCTTTACCTTCGAAGGCAAAGGGAAGGCGGCGACAGGAGCACCTGAAGCCAAGTGTCTCTGCAGGGCTCCGGTTGCAGGGAGGAGCCCTGGCTGGCTGCGCATGGCTCCGCCAAATGCTGTGGCGTTGCTCTAAACGCTGTGGCAGCAAGGGAGAAGGAAAAGCAATGGTGGCACAAGGTCTCCCCATACGAAGTGCCCCACCAACGCAGGCAGCACCATATCCAGGTATGCAACAAAAGTACTTCCCAACGGCAAGCCCCCCCCCGCCGTTCCCCCCCCATTTCACATATTTAATATAGGCCTTAATTTGGGGGGAGGGCTTAATTTGATTTTATGCCAATAAAACATGCTGGGCCTATTTGTGGAGGCCGTATTGTTGGAGAAACATGGTATTATATAAGTCATATGGAATTACAAGCAGAGTCCTGCAGTCCTTTATTTCTTAAATGATGTTCTCTCTCAGATATTTTCCCTCCTACTTAATCTTCTGAAATTACAGCAGTGATTCTCTTCTTTCCAAGCTTGCTCTCAGAGTCTATTGACTGAGATTGCTAAATTTTATACTCAGTACAAAATGCTGTGGAAGCACAAAATGGGTCTAATCCAAACCCAGCAATTTTAAATGAACATAACATATTGGTTGAAAAACAAGTGTCATGCCTTTAAAAGTCTCCCCTTCTTCTCCCTCCCCCTATATCTTAACCTTTCAAACTTTGGGAATTACATTATCCATTACATGCACACTTGGAAACTGACATTTGGCTTTGAACTATAGATCTACAATAAACTTGCAGACTATAATATATGATCAGACTATGGTTGCCCTGTTTAGCAATAACAAGAAGCAGCCTTTCATGAGGTTCTAGATGCTGGAAAAATGTAGGCTGGACTATTCTACTATTTGATTGATAAAGTACTACTTGGATAATCATATATCATTTGTAAGGATGTGGAAAGAGGCACACAAAGTTCCAACATATTTATAAATGATTTGAACAAGGGATTGGAAAATATCATCAAATCTGCAGACAGCACAAAGATGGGGAACTTAGAGAAAATTCAGAAGGAGCTTTACAAATTGAAACAATGGGTAGAAATAAAAACTGAGAATTATGCAGGAAACCAGACTTGGTATTAGTACATGAGAAAAGGATCCAAGCGTCTTGGTGGATCACAAGTTGAACATGAGACAGCAATGTTGCAAAAAAGGCAAAGGCAGTCCTGAGCTACAACAAGAGTAGTAGTCTCAAAAACCAGAAGCCGCCACTTGGCTCTTTCTATGCTGTACAGGTAGTCTTCGACTTACAAGAGTTCATTTAGTGACCATTCAAAGTTACAGCGGAAATGAAAAAAGCAACTTTTCACTGTTTTTCACACTTATGACCATTGCAGCTTACCCATGATCACCTGATCAAAATTCAGGCACTTGGCAACTGACTCATATTTATGATGGTTGCAATATCCTGGGGTCACATGATCTCCTTTTGTGACTTTCTGACAAACAAACTCAAGGGGGAAGCCAGATTCCCTTTAACAACCATGTAACTAAGTTACCACCTGAAGCAAAGATGGCAAGAAATGTCGTAAAATGAGGGAAAACTCACTTAACAAATGTTTTACTTAACAGGGGTGTCAAACTTCTGGCGTCACCCAACATACCGTGACATTTTCCTCCTTCACTAAACTGGGTGTGGGTGTGGTCAGCGCGTGATGCATCCGGCCCGCAGGCCGTGAGTTTGACACCCCTGACTTAGTAACATAAATTTTGGGCTGTTATGGTCGTAAGTCATGGACTACCTGTATATATCAGTCTACAGCAGGGGCCTCCAAACTTGGCAACCTTAAGATTTGTGGACTTCAACTCCCAGAATTCCTCAGCCAGCAAAGTTTGGAGACCTCTGGTCTACAAACATTCCATCCAGTTTGGAGGATGTTGTTTAAAAGGATATTTACAAACTGGAGCATATCCAGAGAAGAGCAACCAAGATGATAAAGGATCTGGAAAAAAAACATTTACAAGGAATGGTTGAAGATGTTGGGTATATTTAGTGTCAAGAAGATTATGGAGAGACCTGCTAGCTCTCTTCAATCATCTGAAGGGCTTTCCTATAGAAGAGGGAACAGATCTGTTCAGAGGAGACAGCTAGACATCAGAAAAAAATGTCTAATGATAAGAGCTGTTCAATAATGAAACGGTCTGTCTTTGTAGCTTCCTTCTCTGATGTGTATTAACAGAGCTAGAAGGCCATGTACGGAGCATGCGGTATTAGTGGAATCCTACACTGGGCACAGAGTTGGGCTAGATCTGTGATGGCGAATCTATGGCACGTGTGCCAGAAGTGGAATGCAGAGCCACTTCTGCCAGCACGTGAGAAGTCACGCAAAAGAGCCCTACTGTACATGCATGCTCGCCGCCTGCACAACAACCGATTGTTGGGTATCTGGAGTGTATGCGCAGGGGGTGAGGTTGTGCTGGAGGTGCATGCGGGGGATCATGCAAACATGCGCAGGGATGCACGGCAGGCACAGGGGGTTGCACACACATGCGCAGGTAACAGAAAACCCTTTTAATGATTCTTTACGAATTCCGTTCCTTCACGGTTAAAAGGCTGTTTCAAACTAATTGTCTCTGATAAGAACGAGCCTTACCAAGGTTGTACAAGGCTGCCAAGAACACTGGATAAAGTTACTAAGAACACGTCTCCAAACACCAACCAAGATATTCCAAACGTCCACAAGGCTTGAGTGCAAAAACTTCTTTGCTTGCTGCAAAGAACTCCAGTTTCTCAGTTGGTTTTTATCTCTTGAGGGAGGGGCCATTACCTTGCAGCCTTACTCCTGAGTCGCCTGTGCTGCTGCAGCTGCTCTTTCCTTCGAGCAGCCCTGCGTGTGCGCGCACTGGGCACAGGCTCCTCGGGAGCCTCTTCATCACTGCTGCCAGCCTCCACACTCTCCAAAGGCAGCACTCCACTCCCTGATGGTCCTGGCCCCATCCCTGAATCACACGCAGGCACCTCATCTGAGTCCTCGCTCTTCGAGACCTCAGCTATCCACACTTGCTGCTGGTGAACCACAACAAGATCATCCCCAGCCCTTAGATATTATGACTATAAAATCTTGGGATTTTTGTATTCAAGGGCAAGATAAAAATGGGGAAGATATTTATAAAACCATTTTCTACAGTGAGATAAACCTAAGTATATCAAACCTTTATATCTAAACCAGAATACCTAGCTGTAGTTCAGACCACTTACTGTAGTGTAACAAAAACTCTGTGTCTTATGCTTTCTTACAGAAACTGTATTAATGTTTTCTTACTGCAGGTTGTTAAGAGATGTCCAGAATTCTTTCTTAGCTTGTTTCCCCAGATATCCAGATGTCAGATTGGAAGATAAATGAAATTAACTCTATTGCATGTACAACACCACACAACAGCAACATATACTATCAAAAAGTCATGTGATACACTTCACATGCCAAAGAACTTTTGTCTGAAGAACTGGAAAGATGCTCCTGAGGCTTTTAAAACCAGACAGGCAGGCCTCTGCAAGAGGGAATGAAGACAGGATAGGTAGTGTGGTGTGGATGGAAAGAAAAGAGCTGAGACATAAAACTAAGCATGTGCCTTTGATGACTGATGAAGTATTGGGATGTCAATGATAATACGTTCCCACAGATCAGCTTACATAACCAGAACATGGTGAAAGCAAGCTTCTCAAGCCCTAATTTGTAAGAATGATATCTTTCTGAAATCTGAAGAGGTGCTCTCATGAAGCATCAAAATGATGTTTTCTCCAACACGAGTCATGAGATAAAATGAAGAGGAGAAAAATATACCACTTTCAGGTTGAGCAAACAGCTCAAAGTGTGAAAAAGAGAAGCTCGTCTAAAATATTTCTCACCAATCTCAGCTGCTGCTCTACACTTCTTACTCGAAAGCAGAGGCCCATGGAGCTAGCCAAGAGGCCTCTGAACCAGGCCCACTTCATTAAGAGAAGTCTGGCCAAAAGCAGCAGCAGCAGCAGGGAATGGTGCCAAGAGGTTGGGAAAGCTGGAGGAAGTATAGAAAAACTGGAGTTTAAATCCTCACCAACTTTTGTCCAGCTTAACCCACCAATTCTGAAGAAAAGAAAAGCATGTGTGCCATGTTCAGGTTCTCATGGGAAAAGTCAGATTATCAGTGAAATAAATTAATACGCAGCTATTTTGCCTTTTTAACTTTCCAATTTAGAGCACAGTCTCTGTGGCTTATAACTTCCAACACACATTTAATCTCCAAAGATCATCAGAGAAATTATTATGTCAAAGAGAATGGCTCTTCTCCCTAATATGCTCAAGAAAAATCAGCTAATATGCTTCAAGGAATTAGGACTAGGGAGGACTCAACAAAGGGAGGCCTCCATTTCTTTTCTCAAGGAGCAGAGTTCCAAAGAGAAAGAAACCATAAAGATGTACCTAAGCTTTGACTGAGCAAATCATTTACCTTCAGGCCAATTAGGTACTTAATTCTTAATTGATGCACTATTTAAAGATATCTGTCAGGGTAATGATGGTTTAATTAGCTGACCAGCTGCTGTAAGGTTGTAATGCTGTAATGTTGAAATGATGATGCAATGGTAGCAATAAGTAAGCAGGGTTATTTGACTGCTACCACTTTACGAGGTTATAATATAAGAGAGACGCTGTGAAGGCGTCTCTGTCTCTCCATGTATGCTTCCATGGTGTAGCTGATTACTGATTGCTGTTTGTTCAAGGCCTGTATTTTTTTTGAGCCCCGAAAAAACGGCTAGGCCGTCTTTTCAGGAGTGATTTAATTCCCCCCCATTTCATCCTCATCTAGAGTGCCGTTGGAGCTTCCACCGCTGTTTGGAGCTGACGCCATCGTTTGGAGTGCCATTGGAGCTGCCGCCGCCGTTTGGAGCTGCCTCCACCGTTTGGAGTGCCGTTGGAGTTGCCACCGCCATTTGGAGTGCCGCCGCCATGTTTGGAGCTGCCGCCACCGTTTGGAGTGCCGCTGCCACTCCAAACACGGCGGCAGATCCAAACACAGAAGCGGCAGCTCCAAACATGGTGGCGGCACTCCAAATGGCGGCGGCAGCTCCAAACGGCGGCGGCAGCTCCATCGGCACTCCAAACGGCAGTGGCAGCTCCAAACGGCGGCGGAAGCTCCATTGGCACTCCAAATGGCGGCGGCAGCTCCAATGGCACTCCAAACGGCGGTGGCAGCTCCAAACAGTGGCGGCAGCTCCAACAGCACTCCAAACGGTGGCAGCAACTCCAACAGCATTCCAAATGGCAAGTCCCCCCACCCTTCCCCCCATTTTGCATGTTTTAAACTAGGCCTAAATTTGGGGGGAGGGGCTTAATTTGATTTTATGCCTAGAAAACATTCTGGGTCTTCCTATTGGTGGAGGCCGTACTGTTGGAGAAACACGGTGTGTATGTATGTATGTATGTATGTATGTATGTATGTATGTATGTATATATACACGTATTTGCTCTTGGGTTATCTCACTTAGTCACACTGTATGCACTCTGACAATATCACCACCACTCCATTTTCTCCTCACCCTACAAAAATGGAATAATAAAAAGGAATCCAGGATGGCACATATGGGATCAAGTCCAGGTTGCAAAAACAAATGCAAACGAGCAAGCATTCCAATTTAATAACACAGTGAATACAATAATCAGATTGTAACATCAGTAGAATGTGGGGAGAATATTTAGGTAGATATTGTTGAAGAATAACATTTTTATTTGTTATGTGTAGGACCATCCAGCTATCCTGAAGAAGCCAAGAAATCATCAGGAATAATGAATAGTTATGTTCGATTCTTACCTCTATATTAGTTCAAAAGGGAAGTTAATTCTATACAGAGAAATGCAGAGACTTATTGTCTGTTCGATAATGAAAACAATAAAGGCTTTGAAGATGGACAATATATCTTTCCCTTTTCACTACAAGGCCATAACTCACCATAGACACTGAGCAATATCCAGACCAAAATCAGTGAATCTTTGATCCACAAAGTTACCATTGATTATTTTCATATTATGTGCAAGATCTAAAGAATAAAAAACTAGAATTTGTTAGCCAATAAATCTTTGAGATGAAGATAAATCAAGACATTCCAGGCTATTATTTCTCTCAAACAAAAAGATGCCAATAATTATTAAAATATGCCATACGCAACTACTATTTTGAATGGAAAGATGTTGGTCTTCTTCTTTGTAAATACAGAAAATATTCCTCAAATACTGAGGACTGAGTGCCAAGCTACTGCAACCAGGCTAATTGTCTAAACAGCATGGCAGCAGAGCCAGCCCAACAACTCAAGATCACAAAGAAAGTCAAAGGTGGACATGGGTACCAATGCTTGGAAGGTCTGCCATCTTATTTTACAAGTGAAAAAAATAGTGCATTGTGTCTTTTTATCTCTGAAGCAATATTAAATTTACTGCAGTTAAAAATATGGGCAATTGATACAAACTAACCCACAAATGAGATGCTGCTCAGGAGATAAAAATAGCCACTAAAGCTGTGTCAACCCGGTAACATAAAAGCGGCAAAAGCTGTCTGGATGCCTGACTCAGCCTGTGACAGAAAAGGCCTTAGGAGGGGCAGATATTGCTCTAGCTGGGATCCTCCATTCAGAGGGATAGTTTGGAGCATCCTGTAAGCAGAAGAATGATCAGGGATTATCATCAGCAAATAAAAAACTTATACAAGACCTCAGACCCTAGGATGTGCCCGTATGCAAAATTGGTATCTTCAAGCAAGATCCCAAACAGATGCTTAATCAAAAATCATTATCTGTGTATTGCAGATCCAATTAGAACCATGCTCAGTGGGTGGCAGATAATTTCCCATTATATTCTTGAATCAATGACATAGTTGCACATTCACAGGTATTTTCCCATTTTAGGTTCCATGGTTTTCTTTTTAAGAACCCATTCTTTTCATATCACTTGACAGCATGTGCACACTTATTATCTTAAAGCTATAGAACATTTTCTGGACGTGACTATTCATTTTGTTATAGAAGAGCCCAGCCTGGCATCTTGATACCACTTTCACATGTCAAATTACAAACACTGAAGGAGATTTAGTAGCATTTTTACTTTAGTAGCGTTTTTACTAAAGGTGAACATATTTTCAAGTTGAGTTTGACTCCTAAAGACTGAATCGACATGTTGCAGAACTGATTTCTCTTTGGGATGATTTTCAACTTTCCAACCTAGCCGATACCGTGTTTCTCATAGAATAAGGCCGGGTCTTTTTTTTTTTTGAGCCCTGAGAAGATGGCTAGGTTGTCTTCTCAGGGGTAACTTAATTTCCCCCCCCCTTCATCTTCGGGTGGGCGGGCGGCGACAGCTTGGATGTTGACCTCGGCATTGGTGGAGCACTTCATATCGGGGTCAACGCAGGCAGCATCATATCCGGGTGTGCAACAAAAGTACTTCCTTACAGCAAGCCCCCCCACCATTCCCCCCCATTTTGCATGTTTTAATATAGGCCTTAATTTGGGAGGAGGGACTTAATTTTATTTCATGCCTATAAAACATGCTGGGACTTCCTACTGGGGGAGGCCGTATTATTGGAGAAACAGGGTAGCTCTGGAATTACCAATCTAAATATTATCTGGATTTCTGAACTCAGTCAAAGACCTCTAAATCCTGCCATGTGCTTTCTTTAAAAAAATGAAAATAGCTAGATTCTCCAGTAACAAAATGAGTTCTGCATTTTTTAACTGTTGTAGCTTCATTTTACAGAATTCTGGGAATTGTAGCTTTTCTGAGTTTCAGGTTTATACAGTATTTGAGAAATTTCTTCCATTGGAAATCAAGTAGATCAAACAATCCATCATATCAAGATCTCCAGATGCTGAAGCCAAATTGCTTCCCTACAGTTGTCTTTTATGAGAAACTGAAAAGATAGTCACACAATCTGACTTTCTATTGGCCTCCACTAGCACCCCACCCCACTGCAACCATTTAAATGCAGGGGTCGCCAATCTTTTGGACCTCAGGGACCGCCAAACTCATAATTTTAAATCCCGGGGACCACTAATATGAATTTTGACTGACGGTGGCTTAGTGACATTGGTGGGAGAGAGAGAGAAAGAGAGAGATGATTTAACCTCTCTCTTTTCCTCTCCCTTTCTCATATACAAACACATACACACACACACACACACACACACACAAATACACAGAGGCACGAGTGGGATTCAAATTTCTTAACAACCAGTTCTTGGGCATGGCCTAATTTGTGGGTGTGGCTTGTAAATATTATAAATATTTATGTAAATATTGATTTTTGTATAAAAAAGAGCAACTTTTACCCAAAATCAGGCAAAGCAAACAGGCAGATTGTGTTGGTCACAGAATCACAGATTCAGAGATCTATCTTTCTGCCATCGGCTACCTGAGTCTGTCACATAAAATTTGCCAGCAAGCAAACTCACAAAATTAACTCACAACATATCATGTATGTAAATATTGAATTTTGTATAATAAAAAAGAGCAACTTTTACCCAAAATCAGGCAAAGTAGGCAGGCAGATTGAGTTGCTCACAGAATCATAAATTCACTTAGAGATCCGTGTTTCTGCCATCAGCTATCTGAGTCTTCACTGAATAATAGAACCTTCAATCCTAAGGGAAGTTCTGCTTAAAAGCAGAGCCGAAGATCTAAAAATTAGCTAGAAAGCAAGAAATCCAACAATTTCCTGCTTTCTAGCTAAACTAAATCACTTGGGACAGCAGAATAGCTGATGGTCGGGGGGGGGGGGGAAGGAAAAATAGCAACTTAGCAGGCAAGTTTGCCAGCTAAGAAGGGAGTGGATGAGAAGGGTTCCTGCGGACCATGTGGGCGGGGTAGACTTGTGTTCCTGCGCAGCCTGGATTAATTGCTTTGGGGGTGCTCTAGGGGTGACATTTCTCTGCGGACCACCAAAATTTTTCACAACCACATCAGTTGACAACCACTGATTTAAGGAGCAACTACCGTATAGCCAAATTATTCCTAGACATGGTTTTGCAAAGACAGTTGGGAAAATAAATAAATGTAGCAATGATTTGTGGATTTGTATTCACATTGATACAAGGTAAAAAAGAATCTCAATGAGCTATCAGGTACCTAGCTTTAGAAAGACAGGGCATCCCTTAAAGTAGGACTTACTGTGGCATTTTGGTGCTTTCTGAGTTTGATTGTTTGCTTGTAGACCTTTCATTATCCATCTAGGTAATATTATCAATGCAAGAAAGTATGGGACATGTTTAAATACAGTAGTTTGCCTTACTAGTGTTTCTGGGAGTGTGATTTCCCCACCCCCGCTTGGTACTACCTTAATTAAGGTGTTGTTTTCTACTTGGTTGCCTGGTGATTAATCCCTGCTTATCTTAGTGTTGGCTTCTGCAGAGGATGTGACTTTTGGTTTCCTACTTTGCTTTTCATTGCATTTTTCTTTTCATTCATTTCATGTCATTCCATGTCATTTTTGAATGGTGTGTGAATGTGGTTTATTTTTATATCCCTACTGAAGACTGAATGCCAAACTTCCAGGAATTCCCTGGCATTTTGGGGTTTAGTTTGGTCTAGGATGCTCACCATTTGACAGTTGAAATTATGTTTCAAACTATCCATATGTTGTGAAATTAAGGAGTTTTCATTGTGTTCATGGATGTGCTCTGTTAGACTTCTGTTTGTCTGTCCTATATGGTGGCTGTTATAGTCCTTACATTTATATATATATACACACACACACAAAATGTGTGTGTGTGTGTGTGTGTGTGTGTATGGTATTCAGCTTTGTTCAGGGATTTTCCCACATCATTATAATTGTGCTTTTAAAGTTGTAGCAACGTTTCGGCAAAATCTCATCTGCCATCATCAGGCTTCTGTATTGTGTTTGTCTGTGAGTCAGACTTTCACAGCTGTTTCAGTTTTAAATTTGGTGCTAGCCTACTGCTGTGCCAGAATGGTTTTTTCTTCATCCTGATTGGTTGGGAGTCTTGGTCTGTGTTTATTGGTCTTGGAGTTTGCTGTGTTCTGCTTGATTGGTGTTTCTAATATCTTCTGTCTGTTTTGTGGCTTTTTTTTTGTCTTGATTGGCTGGCAACATTATGTTTCCTGGGTATTTGAGGCTTTTAGTGTGGCTTGGCTCCAAGTAAATGGATGGCTATCATTTATTAGGAAGCTAGGTTTCATCTGGGTGGCTGGTTGGGGTATACATGTAAGTACATGTAAGTACCCGTGAAAACTTAAGAAAACAAATATGTATGTATGTATGTACGGTATTCAGCTTTGTTCAGGTATTTTCCCACATCATTATAGTTGTGCTTTTAAAATTGTAGCAACATTTCAGCAGAATCTCATCTGCCATCATCAGGCTTCTGTATAGTGTTCGCCTGTGAGTTAGACTTTTACAGTGGTTTCAGATTTAAATTTGGGGCAGCCTATTGCTGTGCCAGAATGGTTTTTCTTCATCCTGATTGGTTGAGAGTCTTGGTCTATGTTTATTGGTCTTGGAGTTTGCTGTGTTCTGCTTCTAATATCTTCTGTCTGGTTTTTTTGGCTCTTTTTGTATCTTGATTGGCTGGCAAAAGAGACCCTTGAAATCATCAAAAATAAATACCAACCAGCTAAACACCTCATGGAACTAACAGAACACTGCTTAACCAACACATATTTCATATACAAAGGACAAAGATACAAACAAATTGAAGGAGCCCCTATGAGATCACCACTGTCACCCGTCATTGCAAACCTGTTCATGGAAGAATTCGAATCCAGAGCCCTGGCCAATGCCAATGCCATCCACAAACCCAAACTATGGTTAAGATACTATGGTTAAGATATTGATGACACATTTGTGATTTGGCCCCATGGAAAAGAAAACCTAAACAATTTCCTAATACACCTAAACAGCACATACCCCAAAATCAAGTTCACCATGGAAATGGAAACAAACAAACAACTACCATTCCTAGATGTACTAATCTACAAAAAAACAGATGGCACACTAGGACACACCATATACCAGAAGAAAACACACACTAACCGCTACCTCAACGCCCAATCCCATCACCACCCAGCACAGATAAACTCCGTGGCTAAAACACTAATTACTAGAACCAAACGCCTGGCAGACAAGACACACATCAAGACTGAACTATGCACCCTGACTAAAGTACTGACAGCCAATGGCTTCCACAAAAGCAAAATCACCGGCTTGATCCACCAAAATACACTGAGACATAATGGAGACCCAGAAGATGAACAGACTTATGGAACAGCTGTCCTGCCCTACATAAGAGGTACTACAGACAAAATTAGTAAGATACTACACAGACATCACATCAAGACTGCCTTCAAAACAGACAGAAAAATAGCAGCCATCCTTAGAAACCCCAAAGATAAAATTACCTGGAAAACCAAGGCATATACGAAGTCCCCTGTGCATCATGCCCGGCCACATACATTGGACAGACCAATAGAAGAACAAGTACCCACCTGGATGAACACAAAAATGCAGTCAAAAAACCCGGTTTCGCGTGGCTTCGGGGCAGCAGGAATTCGCGACAGCTCGTGATTCCTGCTGTGCTAGCCGTCGAGGTACCCCCGATCCAGATGGGTCAGGGGGATATGGCTGCCCTGTAGGGACAGCTGAAGAGAGAGGGGAGTCGGATAGGGAGGTGGGGGTGTCGCAGACCCCCCCCTTCTCCGGAAAAACCCCTTTTTCCCAAGGCGGTGGAGCGGCGGTCAGCAATGGCCGCCACGAAGAAGCTAGCAACCGGGTAAGATTGTGCTGGAGGAAGTGTGAAGAGTGAAAGTTTGGTCTGAGCCGGGTCAAGTAACATCTTTTAAATTGCCTGGAATTGAGCTGTTTGAATTGCTGGAGGATACATTGTATCCCTAAGAAGAACAAAAAGCGGCGGAGAAGCTGTTAAAGGGAACTTTTTTTTTCTTTACTTTCCCACCCCATGGAAACAGCAGAAATATTTGGATATATTGGACATTGAAAGTGGATTGCTTTGAGAGTTGAAGCTAAGAGACAAAAGGATTTTTGGACATTGAAAAATTTAAGAAATTGGAAAACCCTTGTTGGAGGTATGGATTTCTGATTATTTAAAATTGACATTGCAAGTGGGAAGGGAGAAAAAAAAAATTGGAACAGAAGCTGAAAAAGGAGGAGATTGCCTAGAATCCCAAAGGAAGATATATGGTAATTGAACCTCTTCGATTAAAAATTAACCCCAGAAAGAGAAAGAGAAGAAGGAAGAAAAGTATTAATTTTTGGAACTTTTTTTTTTAATTGCTTTTGATTGTTTTTGATTAAAAATAATTGTGGTTGTTTTGGAAAAAGTTTCCCTTTTCATAATGGCATCGTTTGTG
Source organism: Hydrophis major (assembly GCA_033807585.1). Lineage (NCBI taxonomy): Eukaryota > Metazoa > Chordata > Lepidosauria > Squamata > Elapidae > Hydrophis > Hydrophis major. The sequence continues at coordinate 216,130,520 of CM066329.1, forward strand.
GATGAACTAGAGATTGAATATCAAAAATATAAAAAAGAAGATACTTTGGGCACTTTGTTTCAATTCTTAGAAATGGCGTTATGTACTTATGAAAAGTTGATTACGCAGCAGAAGGACCGGGACAAGGAAGAAGAGGAAGAAGAAGCCATCTTTGATGAACAATGGGTCCCTTCCGGAGAGGAGGAGAAAAAGGATAAGAAAAAGGGGATTTTAAGAATTATAAAAACAACCAAAAGAGAGAAAAATGAGCGAAAAGGTGGAGGCAAGGTTAGAAAGCAAAGGAAAAGGAGCAAGAAAAGCGAGGAGAAAAAGCAAAGGGGTAAAAAGGGCAAGGAGAAGAATAAGCAAGAGAGAAAGGGGGGGAGGAGAAGCCTTAATGGGGGGAAGCAAGACCTAAAGAAAAAAAGTTTATTTAGAGACAATGGGTGAATTTAATTTAGATTAAAAGAGGGATTCTGGAGGATACATAGGTTTGTGATATGTGTATTTAGAATATAAAATTTATTATGTAATCTTAGAATCTTTTAAACAGAATCCCAAGAAAAATTGCTATACGTAGTATTTTTAAGTTAGGGTAATGAGTTATAGATGTTACTCCAATTGGTGTACAGGAGAAGTATAGTAAAAGAAAAAAAAAAGATGAATGGATAATTGGAAATAGAACAAAGAATGTTGTTGAAAATGGTAATAAGATATGGAAGGATATATATGCTTTTTTTTGGATTTTGTATATTGATAAAAGGCAATAAAATTTTAATTAATAAGAAATAATTTGGATGGAAAGGAGAAGTAGGGATAAGATATGAAGTTAATACTATATGAAGTATTGATATTATAATTTGGAAATGTTATGTCTTATTGGTCTTTTATTATTATTTTTTCCTAGAAAAGAATTTATAAGCTGTTATGCCTTGACTCTTTGTGCATTGTTTTTATAAAACTGATAAAAATGGTTTATATATATATATATATAAAAGAAGATGATAATAAGATATGGAAGGATATATGGGATGAATATGATGTTTGAATTTGTGTCTGTGTGAAGAGTTTTAACCCGGGAACAGACAACCTTCAGAAAAGATCTTTTAGTTTTGTTTATGTTTTGTGTTTTGTATGTTTGTGTATTGTGTTTTTTGTAAAACTAACAAAATTTGTTTTTTATATAAAAAAAAAAAAGAATCAATAAAACCTTGGAGGAATGTTAGATGAGAATAATTTAAACAAGCCAGAAAGAAATGAATATGATGACTATAAAATGGATAAATATAGAAAAGAAATGAAATTGAATAAGAGTAAAGAGAAATAATGAGAAATTTGCTGAAAGATATTTATGTGTCCATATGGAAATGGGATAAATTAGAATTATGTTGTATAAAAATGATGTTTTATTCGACTTGTAAAAATTTATAATGTTAAGAGGTTTTATGTATTTATGTATTTAATGGTTAATGATGTGTTGTTTTATCTTTAAAATTAATAAAAATTTGTTTCAAAAAAAAAATGCAGTCAAAAAGCTGGAACACACTTCCTCACTAGTCCAACACATGGAAGCCACAGGTCATAGCATCGACTTCAATGGCACCAAAACACTAGCCACTTTAGAAAACCCCAGCCACAGAATCATCAGAGAAACCATAGAGATTTTAAAAAAGACCAGACTGCATGAATAGAAGAGATGATTCCATCAGACTGTCAATCATTTGGAAGCCTGCACTCACAAACAAAAAAATCTCCACACCACAAGCCAGCAAACACCTGGGCACAAACAGATCCCCCCTGATACCTCCAGCTCAAACACACCCCAACCAGGCACCCAGATGAAACCTAGCTTCCTAACTAATGATAGCCGTCCATTTACCCGGAGGCAAGCTGCACTAAAGGCCTCCCATAAAGTAACACAATGTTGCCAACCAATCAAGAAACAAAAAGAGCCAAAAAACAGACAGAAGATATTAGAAACACCAATCAAGCAGAACACAGCAAACTCCAAGACCAATAAACACAGACCAAGACTCCCAACCAATCAGGATGAAGAAAAAACCATTCTGGCACAGCAATAGGCTGCCCCAAATTCAAATCTGAAACCACTGTAAAAGTCTGACTCACAGATGAACACTATACAGAAGCCTGATGATGGCAGATGAGATTCTGCTGAAACGTTGCTACAACTTTAAAAGCACCACTATTATGACGTGGGAAAATACCCGAACAAAGCTGAATGCCAGACATGTAAGTACCCGCGAAAACTTAAGAAAATATATATATATATATATATATATATATATATATATATATGTGTGTGTGTGTGTGTGTGTGTGTGTATGTGTATGTGTATGTGTATGTGTATATGTATATGCATAGGTATATCTATATGTATATGTATATGTATATGTATATGTATATGTATATGTATATTTGTTTTCTTATATGTATATATATATATGGATCTTTGATTATTCGGTTTTCTCCTGCGTAAAATTGGAAGTATTTTGGCGACGTTTCGACGAAATCTCATTCGTCATCCTCAGGCTGGTGTCTTCGGCTTTGTGCTTCTTGGAGTAATGTGAGCTTGCAGCTGTTTTCCTTTTAACTGCCAGTGGGAGTGTGACTTGACTGGGTGGGAGCTTGGCTGTGTTCTGATTGGCTGGGGGTGTGTTCTGCTCAGGTGGCCCCCACCCAGTCAAGTCGCACTCCCACTGGCAGTTAAAAGAAAAAACAGCTGCAAGCTCACATTACTCCAAGGAGCACAAAGCCAAAGACACAAGCCTGAAGATGACGAATGAGATTTCGTCGAAACGTCGCCAAAATACTTCCAATTTTACGCGGGAGAAAACCCGAATAACCAAAGATCCACATACAAATACCTGTGAAAACCTCAGAAAACAAATATATATGTGTGTGTGTTGTGTGTGTGTGTGTGTGTGTGTGTGTGTGTTTAGATTTTCACGGGTACAGGTATGATGTAGGTCTAGGTGTGTTCGGGTCTTTTCCCGTGTAAGATTAAGAGTATCTTAGCAATATTTCGACAAGGTCCCACTCGCCTTCCTCAGGCTGGTGCTTTCGGCTTCGTGCCAGTGCAAGCATGGTGTGATCGGAGCTGCCAGCTTTCTATAAATACTGGTGGTGGGGGCTGGTGTGCTGCGCTGGTTGGCTGCGCTGCTGCTTCTTGATTGGTTGATGGAGTTGATGTTGGTAAAATGGGCTGTGTGATGGCCTTGTGAGTTTTGTTATGGAGATATCCTGGATCTTGTGCTGTAATCTCCTGGGTCGTTTGTTTTGTAGTGATCTTTTTTCCATTAGCCTCTCGTGTTTTAACGGCTTGGGTAATGGGTTGTGTGATGGCTTGCGAGTTCTTTTGTTGTGATATCCTGGGTCCTGCGTTGTAATCTCCTGAATCGTTTGTGTTTTGATCTCTTTTCCATTAGCCTCCTGTGTTGTAACGGCTTGGGTAATGGGTTGTGTGATGACCTTGTGAGATTTATTGCCGTGGTATACTTGGTCTTGTGCTGTGATATCCTTTGTCATATGCTATGTTGCAACTTCTTGGGTTCTTGTGGTGTAATTTCCTGAGTTTTCTGATGTGATATCCTGAGCGGGTGGCCGTGATGTAGTATTCTGCGTTTTAGTCTGGCTTCGAGTTTGGGGTCTGGGTCTGTGTTCTTGGCATGTGTCAGCTTGTTTGGTTTTGGAGTTGGGGTGTGTGACAGCTGGTGAGGCAGCCATGGTCTGGTTTCTGGATGGTGGTTGTCCTTTGTTTATAGGATGGGCTTGGGCCTGGGTCTGATGAGGGGGATTGGCAGTGGTGTCCCATGTTGTTTCGGGTCTGGTGTTGGTTTTCATGGCTGGGACTCATTTGTTGGTGAGGGCTAGCTTCCAGATGTCTGGTAGGCAGGAGGTGTCATCCCATCTATTCATGTTATGGGGGTGTTTCTCTATCTCGATTGCCTCCCTGATTATTCTCTTGCTGGAGTGTTCAGTGTTGGATATTAATTTGTTCCTTTGAAATTAATTTCATGTTCTGTGGCTTTAAGGTACTGGAAGAGGGAGGAAGTATTTTCCTCTCGTCTGACTACGTTTTTGTGTTCTACGATACATACATTTATTCTCCTTTGGTTTGTCCAATGTATGTGGCTGGGCAATTGTTGCATGGTATTTCATAAACTCCTTGGTTTTCTAGCTGGATCTTGTCTTTGGGGTTTCTTAGGATGTTGGCTATTTTTTGGTCAGTGCCGAAGGCTGTCCTGATATTGTATTTGTGGAGAATTTTGCTGATTTTGTCTGTGGTGCCTTTGATGTAGGGAGGAGTGCGATACTGTTGTCTTGTTCTGTGTCTTGGTTTTTTTGGGGTATCTCTTTTCAGATTAGGTTGGTGATTGTGTTTCTTTGGAATCTGTTGGTATTTAATACATTAGTGAGGGTGTGTAGTTCTGTTCTCAGATGGTCTTTGTCAGCTAGGTGTTTGGTTCTGGAGATGAGGGTCTTGGCTATGGAGCTGATCTGTGCAGGGTGGTGATGGGATTGTGCATTAGATAGCAGTTGGTGTGTGTTTTTTTTCCGGTAGATGTTGTGTCCTAGGGAGCCATTGGGTTTTTTGTAAATTAGGACGTCCAGGAAGGAAGTTGGTTGTTGGTTTCTGTTTCCATGGTGAATTGTATTTTGGGGTGTAGGTTGTTAAGATGTGTGAGGAAGTTGTCCAGTTTTTGTTTCCCGTGTGGCCAAATTACGAAAGTATCATCTACATATCTGAGCCAGAGTTTGGGTTTGTGTTTGGATTTGTCTAGAGCATTGGTTTCAAAGTGTTCCATGTATAGGATGATGGGTGAGAGGGGTGATCCCATGGGTGCTCCTTCTATCTGTTTGTATCTTTGTCCATTGTGGATGAAGTATGTGTTGGTTAGGCAGTGGTTGGTCAGATCTAGGATGTGTTTGGGGGGGGGGGGTGTTGTATTTGTTTTGGATGGCTGTCAAGGCTTCTTTGATGGGTGAAGAGGGATATGACATCGAAGCTCACGAGTAGGTCGCTGGGTTGTAGGTTTTGTTTCTTTATTGTTTCTATGAAGTGGAAGGAGTTTTGTACGTGTGAGGTACAAAACTCCTTGTGTAGGGTTGTGTAGGGCTGGAGTTACAACGCAGGACCCAGGATACCACAATAAAAGAACTCGCAAGCCCATCACACAACCCATTACCCAAGCCGTTAAAACACGAGAGGCTAATGGAAAAAAGATCACTACAAAACAAACGACCCAGGAGATTACAGCACAAGATCCAGGATATCTCCACAACAAAACTCACAAGGCCATCACACAGCCCATTATACCAACATCAACTCCATCAACCAATCAAGAAGCAGCAGCGCAGCCAACCAGCCCAGCATACCAGCCCCCACTACCAGTATTTATAGAGAGACGGCAGCTCCGATCACACACTGCTTGCACTGGCACGAAGCCGAAAGCACCAGCCTGAGGATGGCGAGTGGGACCTCGCTGAAACGTCGCCAAAATACTCTTAATCTTACATGGGAAAACACTTGAACACACCTAGACCTACGTGTGTGTGTGTGTGTGTGTGTGTGTGTGTGTGTGTGTGTGTTTTCTCTTAAGTTTTTGTGGGTATTTATATGTATGGTATTCAGCTTTGTTTGGGTACTTTCCCACGTCAATATAGTTGTGCTTTTAAAGTTGTAGCGACATCTTTTAAAGTTGTGCCAAAACATTGCTACAGCTTTAAAAGCACAACTATCGTGAAATGGGAAAATACCCGAACAAAGCTGAATACTATATATATATGATTCCAGTTTTTTCTTCTTGGGCTATTGAGCCTTTAATGTTTTGATTTGTGATGCCACATAATTGCAATAGTAAAATAGATAAACCACATTTGCACTCCCTTCAGAATTTCGATGTTCACTGCAAGGATAACTGGCAAAGCAAATAGAGAAGAGCCAAATTTTATGTAAGGAATTAGGTCAACAAACATTGATAAGATAGATAGTCCAGGAATGTTGGAGATCAAGATTTCCAAGTTTTCCTTCCCAGCTTCAGGGACTGCTTGTGCGTGGTCAATTAAGGCAACATCATTTTAACACAAAATCCACTTCCATTCATACAGTAGGTGAGAGAAATACATCCATGCAATATCAATCTCAATATTCTACGCCCCCTACCGCAAGAAGGAGCTCGTAAAAAGAAAAACTTTAATTTTAGTTAGTAAAGTTAAGTAAAGCGGTAAAGGAATAGTCCTAGGAAGCTCTTCATGTGTATTTTTAAAATGTAATTTTTAAACAGAGACAGAATCCAACTTGTCCAAATGATGCATTTTCTTGATCTAATCGTTAAGAAAAGGAAAGCTCCAAACTGCACAGGATTCTGCTTCAGATAAAGGAATTCTGCAAAATCCCTAACCTTGTTCCCCTTCTAACATAACTACAATCAAAGATTTACTCAGAAACTTCCGTGATCTAAATTAGTTTCTTTTGCATGTCGATGACAAGTAACATGGGAACTTAATTAATTTAACAAATGTGGATGATGCCTTACAGTAATTGGGGAGTCAATTTTAAGCAATGTAACTCATAGTGTAAGTACAAATGTGTTCACTTTCGCTACAGTGAATTTCGCTACTGATTAGCAAGGGGAAAGGAATGGTGGGATATCAAACTTTCCATTTTACAAGTGGGAACCTACTGAACAAAGATTTCTCTTCCTCCCTCCCTCCCTCCCTCCCTCCCCCCCCCTACACACAGACACACACACACACGTTGGCTTCCTCACTACATCTCTATTTGAAAATAGGAGGTGAAGAATCAGCAGTCTCTTCCAGTGAGCTCAGCAGTTGGGGGCTTCCACCATTGCTCCCTCTGACCCTTCCATCCATTCCATTCGCAGCCGGTCTTAACTGCCCCCCAAGGAGATGCTGCAGCCAAGGCCAGAGATAGCTGTGGCTTTGCTGCCACTCTACTCATCATGCCGGGCATTTCTCAGCAAAACAATCAATGGCACTCAGTAAACCCACATTCAATCATCAGCACTCTTATATAACATATTCTGCATTTGCTGCTTAGCTTTGAAACAACTGGCCAGAGAGAGAGAGAGAGAGAGGGAGAGAGAGAAGAGAGAGACGCACTGAAAAAGCAGCACCGAATGCTTTGCTTTGGTCCTTACGAACTTTCAGGGAAACTTTCCTAAATTTTGATGTGAAAGGAACAAAAAACATTCCCTAGGAATGAACACACACACTATACACACAAAGACACACGCAGACACACACACACCACTTGCTGTGCTACTGCACTCCATTATTTCTGCTGTCTTTAATACACCATTCCTCTCATCCTATAGGGGTACCTTCGACATTGGCAGATCTCCTACATTCTCCCCTCTGAGGAAAGTCTCCCAAGCTCTCCCCCCACCCATCTCCACCTCCCCAACCCCCTCTGTTAGGAATATGAGTCACCTAATAGCTATTTGGGTTAGAAATATATAAACCAGTATAGACATTTTAATACTTTCTCTTTAAGGAAATGTAAGAGCATGCAACTGGGTGTGGTTTCTCAAATGGCCATAAGATGGAGCCAGAAACCTGGGTTGTTTAGTCTTAGTCTGAGTGTCAGAAGAGAGTGTATCTCTGTTTCCTTCTGTTGGAAAGTATTGCCGTTCCTCCATTTTTCCTAATTGATTGATATTCATGGATTTAATGTAAGTCTGATACTGAACTGTTTTTGACACTGGACTTTGTTACTGAATTATCCCTGGATTGAAAACTGACTGATTTAACTTGTGAATGACTTTGGATTGCTTGTTTGGACTTTGCTTAATGTTTCTGGAAGTAAAAACCTACATTTACTGTACAGTGTATCTGTGTGCTCTGTGTGTATTAATCCAACACTACTCTCTATACGTCTCCCTGTATGCGCTTATTCTCCTAACGGGGAATTACCTCAACACCCTCCCCAGCCTCCAGCCCCTCTTCTGTCTCTCCCTACCCTGGGTGCTGCATGTTTCTCTACACCTGCAACGAACAGAGCTTTTTGAAAGATCACCCGGAAAAGTACAGGCCTTAATAGTGAAATGCGGCTGGAGATGCTGCTGTATCTAAGGATAATCCCTGGAAAATAGAACATCAACAAGGGAAAGATACATTCAGTGATCCAAAGCCAGGTCTGATCACACATGTGTTTTGTTTTAAAACATACCCTACACTTTTTCACACGCACCTACTTACTTGGGTAAGCAGTATATTTTTGGTTCCCTACGCCCCTGCTAAGGAAAAGTTCCCTTCTTTCATCAAATGGCAGCATTTCTCTCTCTCTCTCTCTCTCCCTCTCTCTCTGTCTTTCTCTCTCTCTCCCTCCCTCCCTCCCCCCCCTCTTTCTCATACACACAAACACATATACACACACACATACAGAAACACACAATCCCGATTTTTTACTTCAAGTTTTCCACGAGGTGAGTTTTGGAACCATTTGCCTTGTGTGTAAATCCCCCATAATTTTGCCCTATATTTTCCTTCTGATAAAGGATCCTTGGAGATCAGAAGTACAGCTCCTGGACTTGAGATGAAATGAAGCAAATCGACACAGAATATGCTAAATTTAATTCACAACAACAGCCAAGGACAGTCCAAGGAGCCTGACTCTTCCCTTTCCTTCCTCCAGGCCAGGGCCTGTGATATGTTGGGCCTACAACTCTACCTCGAAGAATTCTGTACATCAGTTTCATGGTACCCTTTTCCCCACTACCATCTGAGGAAAGAGATAAGATAAATGCCAGGAAGAAAAACAACTAAGGCCTTTAGAAAGAAAAAAAACAGTGATTCCAAGCAGAAGACAACAGCCTGAAAACATTCAGCTGTGGGCATTATTGAGAACAACCACTCAGCCATGCTCAAGGCAGCACAAAGCGGATTTGGCTGAGAAATCAGGCAGGGGAACTAAAGTGCAAGAATGCCCAGGCCAATTCCGGCTGCCAGCTTTAGCAAGAAAGACCAAATTCTGTTGGCGCATGGATGGTCTAGTATGCTGTATCCCGGAAGGCATTCAATAGTCCAACAGGAGGGAAAGAATAAGGAGAGGAGTGTAACTCTCCATGAAATAAAGATTTCTCAAAAGAAACGGATATTAAATTATTTGAGGGGAAAGGTAACAGGATGGATTGGTTTTAACCTAAATTGTCCATAAGTGCATTTGATAAATTATTTTGACTCTCCACTGTGTAGGAAGATTTGCTGTACAGCAATTCCGTTGTCCTGTACCCCAACATGGCTCACAAAATTGGACCACAGATTTGCAAAGTATATTCTATACTATATTCTGTCCCTACCTTCACCCTACCCCCACTTAGTCACCATCACTGACTATTGTACCATTATCTTTTGCCTGACTGCAACTGTGGCTCCCAGATCCCATTATTACCAAACTGTTCAGTGACTTCTTACTCAGTTTACCAGGGATACATAATTCTTACTGCTTGCCTTACCACCAGCCACACAACTCTCTCTGGTTCGGAGAAAGCATATAATTAAACCCACATGGTTGGACACCCTCTTTGCCCTATGTTCAACTTCACAGGGTTACTTTCCTTGGCTCCAATCTCTGTTTTGTAACAGTGCTTGCATGGATCGTCCCTGAAATGTCGTCACTGAAAACTGTCAATCCCTTAAAATACTGTGTTGCAAATCCCTTCTTATTTATTAGTCATTTCTAAAGCAATATGACTCATGTTCATATCCATCCAGTTCATGATTTTCCCCCATTTTACAAATGCAAGCATAATGCTGGCTGTTGCCCACCTTGTCCGATGAATACATGACAATACACAACTTGTGAATATAAGTAGACAAGGCTGCAACTCACTAAGCAAACTGGAAGCCTCGTTTTAATGTCTCAAGGAGGCCATGCCATGGTTCGTTGTACTCAAAAAGAAATAACTACGTCACATCCAGCAGAGCCCCACAAAGGGATTAACCCATGGCTCACATGCCAATCCTGATGTTTCCCATCCCAGTTTTAAGTCAGAAACTTACTTAGGAAACATCAGGATTTCTGGCCCAGTTCCAGGTCTCTGCCACACAAACTGCTATGCAGCTTGAAACCCAACACTAGATCAGAGAGAGAGAAATGGATAAAGAGTGGTGTACTGCAAAGAGAAACTGGAAAAGCATGGAGATTTAGACAGACAGCAGATTTAGAATGAGGCAAGGAAGCCTAAGGGAGGAAGAGGCAAAATAAAGAGGGATGTGAGCAGTGATTAGAGGCGATGAGTGCTTTTTCTACAATAGCGTGTGTGACCCTTTCTCTTTCCACTCCCGAGCTGTGGTTTCCTTCCTTGTTTAGCAAAATGGGGATAAAACTCTGATTAAGCCGCTGACATCTATGTCAACGCTAGGCCTATAGACAGGAGGGAGGCAAAGTGAATAGCCACTGTAATCAAGAAGTCAGGTAGGATTAGCAGACAATCCCTAGGATTCAGTGGCAGAGATCACAGATCAGAATGGCTTCCCTCCCTGGGCCATTCTTGGATGAGGCTTAGGTATCCAAGAAAGGGGAAGTGGTGGCAACCAGATCTGCAGAGATGGGGGTGAGAGAGAAACACAACATGTTATTTTGACAGTGGGATACAGTGTCAAAGAGTTGGGGGACAATAAGGAGGAAAGAAATGTCCACATGACTGAGACTGATTATCCTGAGAGGAATCTGGCCCTAGGCGAAGCACACAGCTGGTTAAAGAGATTGTAGAAGAGAACCTGAAGCGTGTGGATTTGTTTGCAAGGTCAAAACAGGCTTCTGCAGAACCGGGTAAGGAATTTGCAAACGGAGAAATAGATGAGAAAAGTATGACATCAAAAGAACATCCGCTTGGGATGCTGGAGGTATTCCTGCTCATGACCTTTTTGTTTTTTTGCTGTTGTTGCCTGAGTTCTTCTTTGGGTGATCTGACTCCAGACCCTGACAGCTTTAGGTATTTTGCTCCCGCAGCCACCCATCAAACGCCAAGCAACACAAAAGCAGTACTTTTAGTGGTGGAAAAGCTGACCAAGGTAGTGTGTCCTCATTTTCATTTCCATCCTCTGTTATTTTGAGACTTCCTCTCCTTTACAATCTCTGTTTATCCCCCTAGGCAACAGAGATCAGAAGGCTCTCAATTATGTCTCCTGGAATGCAGGGAGATATGAGAAAAGAACAAGCTTTCTCTATGTACCTCCATCCAAGGCTGTGCATTTTTCTACCCCCCTCCTCACCCCAAACCAGGCAAAGTCAAACCAGGCATAGTCGAGGCGTGCAGCCAGCTTATTCAAAAGCTGGACCAGCCCCATAATTCAAATCTATGGGGACATTCTTGTGACCAAGTGCTCCCCAAGAGGAGTGCTGTTCATATACTGTAAACACAGCATTTTTATTTATTTTTTTGGCTATAAATTGAGTAACTCAGAATCACCACCAGCATCTAAGTCAACTCCCACTAGAATTCAACTTTTATCCCTAACAGGCGCTACATGGAGAGAAGACTTCAACCTTTCTTCAACGCCATGAATGGAAAATGCCCAAGAGGGTATATAGTGGGTCAAAAATGAGAAGGGGGGAAATGACCCATGATCGGTACCCGTTGAACCTGCATTCAACTTGAACCCTTGTTTTGCCCCTTCTAACTAACTCAAAATAATTCTACTGAAGCATGTAAAGAAAATTATAAGACAGTATCCCAATCAACATCAATGCCAATTCCAAATAAGGGGCAGCTTCATAATCTGACCCATCTCCAACCCCTACCACCACTAAATGGACAGAAAATCTTTGAAGGTGGGGAAAGAGAAAAGGCTGCATATGGGAGCAATCTCCCTCTCCACGCACAAAGATCTAGGTCAACACTGATGCTTCAAACGTCACTTTATCAAACAGTTTATCAGAATAAGGGATCCATCCAGTCAATCAGTCAGCTGCTCGCTCTTTCTTTCTCTCCCTCTCCCCCCTCCTCTCTCCCCCTTCCACATCTCCTGCCTGGCAACTAGCTCTCCTCTCCCACCCAACAACCCTTGAGTAAAGGGGGTGGGTGGGACGGACGACTTATTCCATAGTCAGGCAATGCTGAAACAGGGTTCCCAAGTTGACATGGAGTCTGGGGATGCCGTTTTCAGGGGTGCACAAAGAACAAGGATGATCCTTGCCTCGGGAGTTTTGATTATGGTCCCCCAATTGTCCCCCGCGCAGCCTTCTCTTCTGCTGGGATGTCCCCCTCACCGCATTGTAAAAGCTCACCCCTCAGGGTGCATCTCATTCCTCCCCACCTCTTCTTTCCTTGGGTGCTGCTGTTCAGAACAGTTCAATAACTTCCACCTTGTGACGCAGACCTGAGCCCTGTTTAAAGAGGGGAGTGGGGAGGTTATAAATGCAATGCCATCCAGTTGTGGGTTTCTTTGGAATTCCGATGCCGTAAAACTGCGAAGACCTGGGAGGGGGAAATACAAGCAGGGATCTTAAGAAAGTGTCCTTCACTTACCACCTTTTGGGGGGGTAATGGGGGCGGCAGGCACAACCGGGCTTACGACAGCCATCACTTCTCATCTGAAAAAGAGGCTATCCTGGTTAAGGGGGGCGGGGGGACGGGACAGGGGAGATTATACTTCCGTGGCTTTGAGGAAAGGGCAAGCTAGAGAATCCACACTGGGATTATAAGGAACGGCACGACAGGGACAACAAAAAACAAAAACAAGTGAAGCGAGAAGAAGGAATTAAGCTACCTGAAAGAGGACGAGGGGAAGAGCGAGGAGACTCAGGAAAAACTGAACGACCGAGGCCGAGGTGCAAAGATGCGGGTGGGGGGAAGTCAGAAGCCCGGAGAAGCCGCCACTCACCTAGGATCATCCCTGCTCAGCTTTCGCTGCGGAGCAGCACCTTGCGTCTGATCTGGCCGCGGCGCAGCAGGGATGGCAGCTGCCTCGGCAGAGGATCAGCAGCTGCTGCTGCCTCCGCCGCCGCCTCTTCCTCCGCCTCTCCCGTGTTCGCTGCAGCGGCGGTGGCGGCGGCGGCGGCGGTGCTAGGAACGGCCCAGGCTGCACAGCAGCAGCAACGATGCAGGGCCCCCCGGAACAGCAGGGCTCGCGACGGAGAGAGCCAGAGTAAAAGGAGGCATCGCCAAAAAAAATGTCAGCGCAGCGAAGCCCAAAGCTTTCGCTCTGCCACCCCCCCCCCCCGGGCAAGGCGGCTCGCGCACACCCTCCCTGCTTCGCGATTGGTCGCGGCGCCAATTCGGCCGCCCAATGAGAGCGACCAAAGACAACTCGGTTCCAAAAAAAAAAGAGAAAAGAACGAAAAGAAAAGAAACTGAAGGGGGGGGGGAGAATACCTCAAACGGGAGGGAGGCTTTAAAAAAAAAAAAAAAACCTTACTCACCCGCCCCCCCCTTCCCCGCACGTCCGAAATGTTGCTGGCGAACGCTCTCCGCAGTGGGCAAGCCAAAGCAGGTGAAACGCACCTTCAGCGCGTCGAAAACGTCGCCGCTCGCGCTGAGGCGCGCGCCGGCTGAAAGATCGAATCTGGGCCGGGTTCCAAATCCCTTACTTGGTGGGGTGGCACCAAAAATAAAAATATATATTTAAAAAGGTGGGGGGGGGGAACGGCGCGTGGAATGCTACAAAACGTGTAGTCGCAAGACCTGCTTCGGTCTTCCCGATTAAGTTTGTGGTAGCAGTTCAGACTTTTCACCTAGAAATAGAATAACTTTATTGTCACTTGGAAATTGTACACTAACTAGGCGTACATTAAAATGAAATTTCGTTGCGTACCGGCTCTCAAAAGGATCACCACCTCTGATATAACACTGCATAAGTATGACAGAAAAAACAAATAAATACAAAATTATGCACTATGTATAAAATTATGTGTAATGCAAAAGTATGTATGTACCAAAGACAAAGAGGGCTGTCGGTTGGATTCGTTGTCTTCACTGATTGAATCCCATAACTGAGATACGGGTTGAGGAAGCCTCAGTTGCCTCATGCAAGAAGACCCCTCTAAATCAAAGCCAAAAACATATCAAAAGTGACCCTTGAGTCGAGCTGAACTCCTGCTGACTTCATAAAATAGGCTCCTACAGCTTTTCTTCAAACCATTTGGTCACCTGATTTGCCTATGCCATCTTCTGGCTAGCAAGTTATCCGATTAGTCTGCAACCTTATAATCACCTGAGTTGTGCAAATGGGTGTGGAGTCTTCTTGGAATTGCTGAAAGGACTGTGTTATAGACTGGAGATAGATGATGTTGTATTATCTCTCCCTCTGTTGAGAGAGGGCTGTTCAGTTTTGACACAGATGGCCTCTTTGACCCCTCTTTCAAATCAACGGTCCTCTCTGTCCAAAATATGGACATTGATGTCTTCAAAAGAGTGGCCTTTGTCTTTTAAATGCAGTTGGACTGTTGAATCTTGTCCTGATGGGTTTGCTCTCCTATGTTGTGACATGTGTGAAATGAAACTGATCCTCGAACTTACAAGCATCCTAGCATCCCTGTGGTCACATGATCACAATTTGGGTGTTTGGTGACTAGCATGCATTTACAATGGTTGCAAAATCCCAGGATCGTATCATTGCCATTTGTGACCTTCCCAGGAACTTTCAACAGGCAAAGTCAATGGGGGTAGCTGGATTTGCTTAACAATCGTTTGTTTAATAACCACAGCAAAAAAAAAAAAAAGGTTGTAAAAATCAGGGGCAACTCACTTAATGACTTCATTGGTTCAATACTAGTCGTAAGTCATGGACTACCTGTAAAACATTTCCAATAACTGCTGATTGATTCTACATGTTGGCCTGAAGGAACATTAACCTTCTTACATAATAACTTCAACTCTGGAGTATTGGTGGACTTCCTTGCATGATCTGCCAGGTGCAGGGCTTTCCACAACTTTTCTACAGGATTAAGGTCAGGGCTTTGACTTGGCTGTTCCAAAACATTACTTTTCTTCTATTTTAACTATTCTTTGGTCATTGTGCATCTTGCTGTATGGCCCTTCTCTCTTGAGCTTCGTATTTATGCAGAAATATTTTAAAAATACCCACAAACTCTTAAGCAGTAATATAGATTACACAACAAAAAGGACAAGCCAAATCACAGTTGATCCTTAACTCTTGTTCTCTGGTAAGTAGAACTAAGTGGCTAGACTCAATATATTACCCTAATCCAATAATATATACAAGAGTTTGTTGAATATTGTACAGTGACCCAATTACCACCATGTACTACATAGTTTAGTTTAATTTACTTCATTGTCATTACACCTCGTATAATGAAATTAAATGCCCTCTTCAGTGTACATTATGGCTATAAAAATAAAACACAAACACACATCCTTCACATTCTATACAATTGAATTGAAAACCTGATATTTCATTAATATCGTACTGTGCAGTAGAATATGGATTCCGGGGGAATAGTAGAGGACAGGAAGGTCTGGAGGAATGTTGTCGATCGGGTCGTGATGGGTCAGACATGACTTCGCAACTAACAACAACAATATAGTAGAATTCAATATAATTAACTTGCTGCCTTGGGACAGAAGCTGTTTTTCAGCCTATTTGTCCTTGTTTTTTATTATCCTGTACCGTCTGCCAGGTGGTAATCGTTAAAAAAAAGGGGGGTGCCCAGGATGAGATGGATCTTTAAGAAAGTTTTGAACTTTTTAAGGCAGGAGGAGCTATAAAGCTTTTCCAAAAGTTTTGATAGTTAGACAGGATAGATTATGGAAAGTTATGTTATAACTATAGATAAAGATGAAAATTTATAATTGTACTTATGCTATAAAAACAAATCAGAAGTCACTTCTGCATCCTTTATCTATTTTTCTTTGATTCTTATTTTCTTGCACCTTTAACTTTCTATTTGATTTATTTTTTCTTTTGTACTTTTCATTAATTGTATTAATTTTCTTTTTAAAAACTTTTAATAAAATTGTTTGAAAAGATTTGTGCCACAGGTCTATAACTCTTCCCACTGATGCTTCAATAATATCCTCTACACTTCTTCATTACCTCTCATGGCTTCACCATTGATGTTTATCTCTGTGGCTCTTTTCACTGCTTTTACCAATACATATGCTTACATTGCATGCTGTTTCATGTTTGTCTGTTGTATTGCTGGGTGTTTGCCAGACGTCCATCTTTACTGCTGCTTGCTATTGCTGATGACATTTTTTGATGCAGCTTCTGTTATTGTCATCTGTGACTTCTGACATCTATCACTATTGGCATTGTGCCTCTCTGTTGTTCATCTGGATAGGTTGGTCTCTTCAAGTGTTGCTGCTGTGGCTGTTTTGTTTGACCTTGAGACACACTGGATGAAATTCCAGGCCGATATCTCTGGGACAACTATTGAAACTGGTGCCTATTAAAATGGTAAGTTATTGCCTAGGTATTATGGATTCTTTGGTACCTAATACTTCTTTCTGATATGAGGAAGACATATTAGGTAGCAGGATAAATCATTTATTTAGGATGGATGCATTTTGGGGTGAATTGTGGGCTGTAATCTGGGTGAGGAAGACTATTTGATTTTTAGTTATAAGTTATAAGAAGAAAGACAAAATAATTTAGAGCTTGTGGAGAAAGAGCTATTGTGATGGACCTTCAAGAGACAAATATGCAGTTATGTGAAGTCATGGGCATATCTCAGCAATCCCACTGTTGTCTCTCTTCTACCAATGGCATGTTGATGATAAATAAGACATATTTTCTTTGGAATTAGATCTGGGACAAACAGGGTGTCCTAATATGATGGAACCCTAAATTAGTGAACTGGGTGATGTTATCTATTCTGAGATTTTCCCAGAATTTCATGTTTCTGTGTCCAAGAGCAAAGATATCCCATCTTTATTACGTATGTCAGTTTCTCTGGTGGACTCCTGCAATTACCAGATTGCAGACTGAATGAGAGAAAACAGGCTAAAATTGAATCCAGATGGTTTGGTGGTCAGAGGAGGCATAATCTGTTTAGAGAGATGCTACTGCTCTAATTGGGCTTCTTTTTAAGGAATAATTATCCATTCTAGGGATGCTCTTTGATCCCGTGTAGTCCCTGAACCTTCAAGTCAATGCAATAGCAAGGAATTTCTTGCTACAAATAATTTACCAGCTATTTTCCAGCCTGGGTATGTCTATTGCTCTTGTTCTAAATCAGAGCCAGGTAGCATTTTTTCAATCAACAATTTTATTAAAAGTCATAAGCAGATGCACAACCAACATCTTTTCTTCTCCTTGACATCCCCCCCTCCATCCAATCTAAATCTTATATCAGTCCAGCCAATCTATGCATCTCATAAAACAAGCTGTAGCTTATGAAAACCTATGGCTTTTAATAGCATTTGTTAGTCAGAAAAGATGCTACCAGACTGTAAGGGTTTTATTTTTCCTACCATAGATTAAAATGGCTCTCCTACAATGGTTGTCCAAGCTCTTTCCTTTCCTTGTGTTCTGGCATTGCTTACCTCTTAAATTCTAAGATTAAATTCAGATTATTTTGAGAGAGAAGGCATGGGCCTTTCTTATCAGAAAGAATGGTTTCTCCTGCATATTATAAACCAGGATTTCAATTATTTTGATCACTCAAAACATGTAATGCTGGAGCCAGTCTGGAGAGGGACCTAGCTGAATAGGGCAAGAAGAACCGCTTCAGTAATGTAACTTGCCCTGGGGAGTTAATTCCCTGAGAAACCTCCTTCCCCTGCCTGTTTCAAGAAAAAACTTACTTTTACTCTCAAATCTACCTCCCTTGGGATTTCTGTCTTTTAACATTTTTATATCCTGATATTTTGAAGTTTGTATTCATGTATCGTTTGAATACAGTATTGTTATTTATGAATTTTATGTCTGAGGTATATTATATTGTTGAATGTTATTTACATTGTTTCTGATTTATGGTATCAACTGCCATAAGTTGGCTTGCTAGGAATATGTGGTTTATAAATATGTCAAACTAATACAGTAGCAAGTGCCATAAATTGGTCAAGGCGATACACATTTATCCAGATTATGTGCAAACAGCTGAGTAAAGAGATCTGCACAATATTTAACATGTGTTTTTCAGAAGATTGCTCTGTCTGCTTGCAAGGAAAGCCTTCTTGGTGAACCTTTAGGCTGATCCAATGAAGGATGAAACAGATGCTAATCTTGTCATGGAGATAATGTTAAAAATGGCAACGTAGAGCAACTGAGTTATCCCCTCTATCCCCGGTATAGGACTTCGAAGTATGTCT
The DNA here is from genome assembly GCA_033807585.1 of Hydrophis major. NCBI lineage: Eukaryota > Metazoa > Chordata > Lepidosauria > Squamata > Elapidae > Hydrophis > Hydrophis major. The sequence continues at coordinate 216,148,759 of CM066329.1, forward strand.
GTACACATAGAGAGCTATGGAGGAATGTATGCGTTCCTGCTCTTATGTGTTTCAAAAAGAATCTGGATGAGCATTCTTGCATATATAGTAGTACAGTTTACTGCCATTGTAGAATAAGAAAAAAAGCTCATAGATACTGCTCCCTACTTTTGAGACAAGGTGTTGTAGCCTTTAACACGACATCATAAGGGACATGCTATAGGTAGCCAAGAGATTTGTAGATCCACATTCCACATGGCAACCATAGCAGCAATGTATGCAGTATCCAGGGACAGAAGTATATTTTCCCCTCTCTGCAAAAGACTGCTGTGTGAGTACTAGGAACATTAAATATCTCAACAATAGAATAGAGTCCTATGGGAAAAGGTAAGCAGACTATGCTGAGTAAATGAGACCTTCATTCGCATTCACAGACAGCTGACTCTTCAGAAAAGGAACTTTGAAACTATGAAGTGTATGTATACACACAGAGAGCGTAACAGTAGTGTTAAGGTGTTTCTTCTGAACAAGTTGTTTATATGTAAAAAATAATCTAAATGCTGTAAATTAGTTCATGACTAACATGTTTCATTAATGGGTACAAATCAGTGATGGGATTCAATATTTGTACTACTGGTTCTGTGGGCGTGGCTTGGTGGGTGTGGCAGGGGAAGGAGACTGTAAAATCTCCATTCCCTCCACACTCCTGGGGAAGGTTACTGCAAAATCCCATTCCCTCCCCACTCTACTAACCTGCTTTCCAGTTCCATTCTCCTGTGCAGGGCAACAAAAGAAGCCCCAGACAATCAGCTGGGACTCAGGAGGCAGAGAATAGATGGAGGCGGAGCTAGTCAGAAGTGGTACTCAAAATTTCCACTCAAAATTTCCGCTACCGGTTCTCCAGAACTGGTCAGAAATTGCTGAATACCACCTCTGGTACAAATATGAAAGAATCATACCTTGTACTAAGCCAGGATTTTTATAACTAATAATCTAACAAACCACAGATCTCTAAACAATAATAAGAACAATTAGCTGGATATATCTATCATATTAAGATAAATCATTAATAAAAAAATAACACTGACAGAACTTAAGCATTAAACATGGTTTTTTGGATAAACAATAATTAGTGGTTTTCCATGGCCTCTTTCCTAAGACTGAAAGAGAGTGGCTGCCCCAAGATCACCTAGCTGGCTTTATGCCTTAAGCAGAATTAGAACTCATAGTCTTCTGGTTTTTAGCCTTAAGCACAACAGCAACCTGGCTCTCGATACATCTAATTAGTTTGCTATTAATTGCAAAATATTTTTGTACTGATAACCGTCTGTTACTTTCCATGTTAAAAAAAATAATCAAGCAGTAGACTAGATAGTGAAAATTGTGCCTACGTTCCATACATGTAAATAAAGAGACTCTCTCTTGAAAAATCTATGCAACAATGAATTAATTACTCTTTAAGAAGTCATATCAATATAATGTTTTTTTGGCAGTAAACTAGAATGTATGATTTTAAGATGAATTTTCATAGAAAATATTCATCACCATTCAATAACAGGATTGCCAACTTTTGAGCAAGGCAATGCTCACCTGTTTCTGACAAGCAGAAATTCATCAGATGAAGCTTTTTCAGAATGCAGATGAAATAGGAAGCTGTTTCAGTTGAACCTCAATTTTGTCATGTGTTTGTTAAAGGTATTGCAGTGTGGTCAATGAAAAACAGCCAAACAAAGGAGTTTAGCAATGTTAGTATGGTAGTTTAGCACAATATCATGATTTGCATGTGTGGAACAACCAAAAGTAATCACCTCAATCTGGGCTTTTATAAATTTAAATTATAGCAACCGTAATAAAAACTTGCAGCACAGAGTGTTACTGTTCAGATCAGTTATATATCTCACGAAGCATTCCTGACCTGCTCTCTAGGCAAGGGATGGGGAATCGAATCTTGCAGCTGCATCGAGGAACTTGCATTTCAGTCAAAACAAAGCACATTCCAACCGTCAATGTCAAGGTCATCTCCACACAAACCCACAGTGGCTGGAGGGAATGACTTTTACAATCTGTAAAATTGCTTCGTTGGGAAATGTGACTGAGGACACATCTTGGGAGGAGGAGGAAACAGGGTCAGAGCCAAAGTGCAAATTAAATGAGGTCAGAGTTGGCTTCATTTGGTCCCTGCTGATAGGAAGCTCTAATAAATAACTGGATTTCTTTTGAAGTTTGGCCTGAGGCTCATGATTTAATTAGGGCATCGGTCAGAACCCTGATAGCATAACTGTTACAGATATTCATTCTTTTCAGTCAACAATTGGCCAACATTCCATATCTGAGGGCATTTAATCCTCATTAGCTTCTGTTTTTAAGGGAGAGTTCTTCGTTTTGGAATGCCCAACCCATCCTCACTGCCAAGTTTCCTGCCAGAAACCTGGCAATACTGCTTTTATGAATATATAAACAATTTCCAAGAATAAGTCTAGTGTTATTATACCACCTTTCCTTCAAAAATCTCAAGGTAAGTTAAAACGGTAGTTTTTCTCACCCATAATGAATGTATCTTTACCAGAAGCCCATCAACTGGACTAGATTAGACTGGAAGATAGTGATTGGTGAAAATTTACTTACTGCTTGAATAGAAATGTAATTCTAGTTTCTCTTATTCTAGGGGGTAGACACATACCTATACAAATAGAAGAGAATATTTTTAACTCAGGTTTGAACTGTGGGGTCTTTGGTACAATCTAAGCTTGGCCATTTTCTTGCAGACATTTCATCATCAAACTAGGTAACATCATCAGTGCACAACATTTGCAAGAAAATGACCAAGCTCAGAGGGTACCAAGGACCTCTACCAAATACCTGTATTTATTGCTTCCCTTTCCCCAGCTTTTTAGATAGACATCCATATTGCTGATATTTCCTTGAGGTTCTGTTTGTTAGATTTATATCTTGTCTTTTTTTGGGGGGGGGGGGGTTTCAAGGCAATTTTTATGGGGAATCTCCATTTTATCACCCCAAGCACAAAAGGCAGTGACTGTCCCAATGTCCTTGATGGCTCAGAATAAATTGAACTCCGGCTTCCCAGTCCTAGTCCAACCCCTTAGCCCCATACTTCATTATTTGTTCCTGTAATGAAATATCTTTCATTAGGCCATCTTTGGCTGACAAAGAAGCTTTTCATTTACTCAGACCTCTTCAGATGGAAGAAAGAAGCACCTGGGCTTCTGCGATTCTTCCCGAAATATAATATTGCACACCTCTGCTCATTTCTGTCACCAGTTTATCTAACATTAACACTTTGTTTCCCCCATTTTATTGAGGCATTGTGGTGCCATCTGCATTGTTTGTCATCTATGTCATAGGATGAGCTCAGTTAGTAAAAATGGCTCCAGCTCAAGCAGACATGGGACAGGAAGGATATGGAGCTTTTCTGAGAGATAAAGAAACAGAAGTAAGTGATATGTAGCATGATGGTAACATGGAACGGCTTGCAAGCCAGGAACAACTCTCAGTGATAGTTGTAGCATCAATAGCCTTTTCATAACCCTCATGGCCTCTGGCTCTTAAAATCAATTCCCATCTTACTGTTTCTTTTAAACTCTTTTAATTGAGAGTCAAAACAAATGCTATTCATCATTTTAGGTTCAATAATAAAGCCCTGATAAAATAACCACGTGTTGGTTATCCTTATAAAATAATGCACAGCAAGACCTCAATAACAGAATAACAGAGTTGGGTGGGACCTTGGAGGTCTTCTAGTCCAACCCCCAGCTCAAGCAGGAAACCCTACACCATTTCAGATAAATGGTTGTCCGATCTCTTCTTAAAAACTTCCAGTGATGGAGCATAGAAAAGAGAAATTCTCAACTGGAGAGAGGAGCACAACCTCCCCACACCCCAAATACAATTCCATTTTAGAAGTAGGCAGTATTCTCGGACGGACACACACACCCATCAAAACATATGTTTTCAACATTCCAAGTCAAAAGTGGAATATCTTTATTCAGAAGACTATTTTTGAATAGTTTTAAAGGAATATCAATAAAGCACATTACAATCTCAATTCCTAATTTTATTATAGCACGGATGACTAAATTCCAATTTTAGTCTTCTCAGAACAACTTCCATTGGATAAGCCAATATAGCTGATTCACACCCCACCCGCATCTGATCCATTACTATTTTTACTATGTAAGCAGATCCAAAAGGACCTATATACATCCTCTATTTTTTTATTTGTTAAATTTTTATGCCATTCATCTCACTGATACAATTCTGGGCAGCTTACAATATAAGAAAAAGTAAGAAAAAAATAATACAAGGCGATTAAATTTAGTATAGTTAAATAGGAAGGCTAAAAATCAAGATAATATACAGAGGAGAGGTACCCAGCTTCCTTCTACCTCTGCAAACAGTGTAACAACTCTGGGACAATATTTCAGAATTTTTCTTTTTCAGAGGACATTAACTTTGTTTGAAATGTCAGTGACTTGATGAGTACTCTGCAGTCGTAATATAGAGAACTCACTCCATCTTCTTTAAAGATGGAACTATAACTGTTAGGACCAAGCTTGGTGTGATGCTAAGGATACATCATAAAAGTGGTGTTGTCTGGTATAAATTGTAAAGTGTAATAGAGCTGTTGGAAGGAGGTCCATTTCAGATCATAACATATCCAGAAGGAAATTGCATTCCTTTCTTCCTACATTGTAACTCTAGAATCACTATAAGCCCTCAAATATATTTTTTTTAAACCTCCGATTGTTATCAGAGAGGCATCTTTTTATATGGCTAATATGGTAACAAAGAAGTAGTGAGGTGGAGAATTTGTATCAAGATTAGGATGGGAAAAAGAAGTGTTAAACCTGATAGGATTTCAGTTTAATCCCCCCTCCCATGTTGGCTATTAATTAAAAAACAGATATCATAATGAAGTGTGTCTCTTTGGCTATGTGTCTGACTTTATTGGTCAAGGGTAATATCTGGCATTTAGTGTTTAGTATTTTGAAGTGAGTTGCACTAGACCAAAATTTAAATTTGATTTAATTTAGTCACAAACCTTAGTAAATTGACTTTTAATTAATCCCAGTTAACATGTACTTAATCATTTCCTTCATCCATCATATTAAGAATGACCAACAATGGCAACTCTTGGAAGATTTCTGAAAGCTTCAGGCTAAGCTTTTGGAAGCCACAATGAGCTGTACAATTTGTATATTACAAAGGCTCCCCATCACAGCACAATCAGGGCATTTTGAAGAACAATTTTTAACAAGTGCTGAAGTCTGCATTCAAACCACGTGAGAGATTCCCACATTATCATGAGAGTATTGCAAAATAAAGTTGTTTTTTGGAGTGATTCATCTGCCTCTGGTGTGGTCCTTTGAATTAGCCCACAGTGAGAACAGAAGAAAAGGAAGCAAGTTTGCATGCTTAATGTGGGTTCTTTTCAAAGACTGGATCATTCTGAGAAATTTTCTTTTAGGCTATTTGTTGGAGCTTTTTGCAAAATAAAAAATAAAAAAGGAAAAAATAACCACAGCAAAACGCTTCAGTCATCTCCATAATGTGAACAGCTGAATACCATTCACAACTACTAGCCTGTATATTAACTCATACACAAAGACAGGTGCAGACATTCTTATTAAAAGCCACATTTAATTGTATCACTCACAGCCTACTCCTGGGATAAATACCAACTAATGGCCCTGTTGTCCTTTCCCTACAAAATGCAGCTAAAGACATTGATTTTAAAGTTAGGGGACAGTTTTTATATAATAGGAACACTTAATCATTTTCTTTTTGACACACTGCCTATCTAGTGTTACAGCACCTAAGGAAGTTATGAATCATCAAATAGATACAGCAGCATCTGTATCTGGTGTCTTGCCACAATTACAAGAACATGAGAATGACTGAATTCTCATAAATTGTTGAATCAGATCAATGATTGTGGGTCTGGTCCGTGACTTTGTATTATTCCTCAAGTGCCCTCTAGAAGTTCACAAGGAAGACAGTCTTAAGAAGCTGCCCACCCCTGACAATTATAGACATACATCTCTTGTACCTCTCTCTTCCATTCCTAGCTTTTAATGGCTAACATGCCCATCCCTATTCCATCCTTGACTTTGCTGAAGGCCATGAAATTGCTGTGTCATAGCAGGTTTTTACAATACCAGATCAGGACCTTCTCATACAGAAGGTTTCCCAAGCACAACAGTGGCAGATTGTCATATTAGGTATTGAGACAATACAGCTGACTGTCCAAGCAAGGTTAAGCCACCATAACACATTCAAGTTGAATATGTGGACCTAACTACTGCACACTTGTTGAAAATCAGATGGTGCTTCAGAACACAAAAAATAAATTCTAGAAAAAGGACTGAAATGGTGACTCATTGCCGCTCTACTCTGAATTCCTATACCCAGACCTTGTCCCTCTCATCAACACCATCATTATGGGATACATTGAGGAGGTTTTTTGTGGGGGCGGGTTGCATATGATATATACTGTATCTATACAATAGATGGATTCCTATCATCTTGTGGGTAAAAGTTCTGTCTTAAATGTAGGTGCACATGAAGAAGGGTGGACCATTTGTGGCCCATGGGCTTTAAGGGTCTCCCAGCATCCCTTTTGAAGTCCCAAGAACATTCCTGTAATGGAGAAAAATATCCCAGTTCAACTAGTAAATGTACAAAATGTAAATGCCCAAATGTAAAACTAATACATGCTCAAGTGGAGGCTCTTAGCAGATAACAATACGCTATGTGAATATGGAAACACACAGAGCCCGGCCCATCTGCTGGCATGTTGGCTACTACCAGAAACATGTACTGATAATGACTTATTTTTGGCCAATGATAAAACCAAGAAGGTGGCTTCATTCAGGCAGTTTAAAGTGTGATCTAGGCATGGAAGAAGAAGAAGCTCAAGCAGTAGAAAGAAAGCCCCATTTCCAGGCAAGAATAATTTTTCCATGCTTACATGCTGGCAGTTTCAAAATTCAGGTATTTGGCAACTGGCTTTGGCTGCAGTTCAAGCATTTAATGTCCATGACAAAAAAAGTGAACAGAACAGAACAGAATAGAATATTTTGTCACTTTAAATGTACAGTAATTGGCATACATTAAAATGAATTTTTTTTGTTTTTGTTTTATTTTGTCAAGCGATTTTTAGATAACAGGTATAAGTGTAAACATGAAATGGATACAAATAAGAAAAAGAAAGAAACAATAGGACAGGGACGGTAGGCACGTTGGTACACTTATGTACACCCCCTACATTTCATTGTATACATCTTTTTATTTAAAATTTCATTTCATTTAAAAAAATGATTTTTTTAAAAAAAATTTATTGTATAAAGCTCTCCAACATATGCTGCATAACCATGACAGAATAAACAAACAAACAAACAGATAAATACAAAATTATGCATATACCCACATATATTATATGACACAGCAACAACAAAGTCTAGTTCGGATGTATACATGTACATGGTGAGAGAAACAAATCTTGCAAGTTTATCAGACAGATGACATAGCAAACAAAGCTATTACAGAATCTGGTAGTCCTGCTAGAAAAACTTCGAAACCTCCTCTCAGAGGAGAGCAACAGAAATGAACCATAGAGAGAATGTGTGAGGTCTCTAACAATGATTTGAGCTCTAAACACATAGCGCTTATCAGTAATATCCTGAATAACGGGAAGCAAGCTTTCTATAATCTTCTTCCCTTAACATTCGATGCAACTCATTTAACAATCACATCTAACGGTTTTCTTGTTTTTCTGAAAGCCCAATTTGATAGCTCCAATGATTCCATCTTCTTGTCAAAATGGCCTTTTAGAAATTCTAGGAGCTTGCCAGGGTGTTTTAGATTCATCCCTGCTTGCCAGGGTGTTTTAGATTCATCCCTCTACAAAGGAAGGAGAAGAGGAAGTACTCAGTTGTAAGAGTTGCTCCAGCTGCCACCCACAAAGCTTATTTTCTGCTTCTGGATTTTGAGGCCAGCCAGGTGCACTCCTCCTACCCATCTGCGTGCCCGGACTTTGAGCAGACGGCAGACCGAGAGAGCCTGTTGCTTTGTTTCAAGGTGAAAGACAGACAAGTGAATGAAATCTTTCTTCCAAGCCTTCACCTGTGGTATTCTATTATCTACTCAGTCCCTGTAGGGCATTACGCTACCATAGTGAAATAGAAACTCTATGGGAGGGGGGTGATGAGAAGAGGATCATATTTTTCCATCAACAATACATTCTGTTCCAAAACCTTATTTCCATACAGTGTCATTTTCTTGCTTGAGCAAAGATGTCTGGCTCCTCCTGGCCTGCCCTCCTTGCAATACCTGAGTAACAACTGTGCATCTGCTTGGTTCCAGGAGTTACTTCAAAGCATCCTGGATTGCAACACTGCTAAAATGAAGGAAGGGTTGGTGCTTTGAATGACACTAATTCTGGGAGCCCTGTTTTAAAGATCTGCCATGTATTTAAACACACATATTTTTTTAATTGCCTTCATTGTGAAATGGTGCTTAAATGAGATGACTGACAGGTGGGGGAGAGGGAAGGAAAGTAGGCTAAATACCATGAAGTATGACTGACAGAGATATATTTTTTAAAAAAATTGGCATGCAGCTTGGCTCTGGAGGCTCACTCTTGTCATAGGTTCAGAAAAGAAGACTAATAAAAGTAAAAGGAGTGTCAAGCCCTGTTGCTCCCAGGCATTCTGAAGACAATTTTCTAGTAAAATTAAAAACCTAAGAAAACAGCAAGTAGTGATATTAATCAATAAAGAACCAACCAAGGTACAGAAATTCCTGTAATACATCTGATGCATGGAGCATCCTGTAATACATCTGATGCATGTGGGAATAATTTTATCACAGCAATTGGTAACGAAAAAGCTTTTAAATTTCCTTCTCCTATTTTTATTTTCTCCCATTTCACTTTATGCAATTGTTAAAAAAAAGAGTACAAAAATGTTGCATTGAGTAAGAGAGAATAAAGTTGAAGCCTGACAATGTTTCAATCATGGTTTGCTGAACATGCTATAAGCCGTCTTGAGAGTATTAAAGTAATCTTTGTGGCTTGGCAAAATGTATGGGACAAGAACACAAAATCAGATTAGGAGTAAGCCATCTTGGCGAGATTGGAGGGAATCGGGTCTAATAAATAAAGCCAGGTATAACAATCCATCTCCTTCTATGATCAGGGCCTTGACGAGGCTTGTGTGGGTAAATGAAATTGTGAGCGAAGTTGTCGGACATATATATGTCCATGAAGGGTCTTCCAAGGCAAATAGGCCATGATGGATACCCCAGACTAACACTGATCACATCTGCCAACCTGCATTGGACCAGCGTGACAGATTATGATCTATTTCTTCCCCAGGCCAATACAACCTCAAAAACGGCCTTCAGTTCAGGAGGCCCAAAGGCAGAGGGTGATTGTTTGGAAACATGTGGAAGAGGCCTTTGTTCTGTATAGCTTCATTAACATTCTTGTAAACACCGTGCCCTGATTGGTCAGGGCTCACGGCAACCGGATTGGCTGAGCGAGCCGCACTGATTGGCCCGCCGCGAATCCTCGCGATTGGTAAGAATCAATCGCGGGAGATTCAAAGTGGTGCCATTGGCCACGGCTCGCGCAGCAAACTGTATATAAGCCGGGGCCAATCTGGTTCAGCCAAGCCGGTCCAGGAACCTAATAAAAGAGCTGAACTTGTCACTGCCTCCTGAGTCTCCTTCGAGCCGGCTATACAACACTGGCGACGAGGATGGGATCGCGGAACTAGTACTCACCGAACAAGTGGCACCGAGAACAATGAGATCCTCGAAATGGCCAGCATCGCACCACCCGCGCCCTTTAACCAAGCTACCGAGGACTAGGAATCGTACATTGACCGGTTCCTAATGTTCTTCAAGAGTAGCAATCTCAAGGAGGCAAATGGGCAGAAAAAAAGGGCCGTTTTCCTGACACACTGTGGGCCTGCAGTGTTCAAAATGGCAAAAGCCCTCGCGAAGCCCGAGGACATGAAGACGATGGACTGGGCCGATCTCGAACCACTGCTATGGAGCCACTATGCCCCCGCCATGCCCACCCTCATCAGGCGGCACGACTTCTACTGGCGAAACCAGAAACCGGGTGAGAGCATCAGCGATTTCGTAGCAGACCTGTGGAACCTGAGGGGCATGTGCGGCTTCACGGACATGGACGAGGCGCTATGAGATCGCGTTGTCCTCAGGCTTCGGGACCCGATCCTGCAAAGCCACCTGATGGCAAGGGGCGACATCTCCCTCACCGACGCCCTTGCCGAAGCCACCGCAGCAGAGGCGACCCGGAAATCAGTGGCCCGAATGCGGAGACCCGATGCCGGGGACCGAGCCACAACCTCCGACACACACCCCGAAGCAAGCCACCGAGCGACCACAACCACCCACCACGGTGACTCCACATCCGACACCACGGATGAGGAGGGGGACATCCATCGACTCCAGACAGAACGAGACCGGTGCGAATGGCGGGGTCGTAAGTCGGGGCCCCAATGTGCTGGATGCGGGAGCGACCACCCTCGCTCGGAGTGATGTTTTTTCGACGCAATCTGCTGACAGTGCAGAAAGAAAGGCCACATCGCCCGAGTCTGCCATTTCAAGAAATCAAACAGCCCCTGACGACGCAACAACAGCGAACAGAGATGGAACGGAAACCCCCCCGGCGCAAGGGACCGTCAAACCGAGAGCCACTGGAACTGGGATGGACGAGGCCAACGGAGCGGCGAGAACCGGCAGAGAGAGGAAACTCACCAGATGGTCGTCATCGGCCACTCATCGAGCATGGATGCTAGAAAAGTGTACGTGGAGGTGGGCATCGAGGGCAATCCATGCAAGATGGAGGTGGACTCCGGGTCCTACCTCTCCATGGTTGCATGGTGGGAAATCCAGCGCCTGGTGCCCACCATCCACAAATGACGTTTGGAAAGCCAGAAGTTAATCCTAAAGGACTACCAAGGGAACCGCATCCCCGTAGTCGGAACAGGACACTTCGAGGTCACATTCAATGGGCGCACAGCAAGGCTGCCCCTGACGATCGTGGACAGAGACCGGCCCAGCCTCCTGGGACTCCAGTGGTTCGCACCACTCAGAATCGAAGGAACGGGCATCGACCACATCGCAAAAGCCGACTGGGAAGAGCAACTCGCGAGGGACTTCCAGGAAGTGTTCGACGGCACCCTAGGCAAGTACCGAGGGCCCCCTATTTCCTTCAGCCTAGACCCCAGCATTCCCCCAATACGCTTAAAACCGCGGCGAGTACCTTTCGCCCTCAGACCAAAGATCGATGAGCAGATAGACAAGCTCATCAAACAGGGAGTCCTAGAACCAACTGATCATGCCCGGTGGGAGACCCCCATAGTCACCCCCGTCAAGCCCGACGGGTCGGTGGGAATTTGTGGGGACTAAAAGGCCACCCTAAATTGTGCCTTACAGCAAAGTGCTTATCCCGTCCCAGTCGTACAGCATCTCCTGCACTCACTGGGGGGAGGCAAGGTTTTCGCGAAGCTCGACCTGGTGCAAGCCTACCAGCAACTACCGGTCAACATGGAAAACGCGGAAGCACAAACCATAGTAATCCACCAGGGGGCTTTTCGCTGTAAGAGACTCGAGTTTGGAGTCAGCGTAGCCCCAGGAATCTTCCAGAGTCTCATGGAAAGACTCCTGCAAGGGATCAAGGGGATGGTTCTCTACTTCGACGATGTACTAGTGTCAGCGGCAAATCAGAAACAACTAGAAAGTCACCTAAGGGAGGTACTGCAAAAATTCAAAGGAGCGGGGCTAAAGGTCAAAAAGGAGAAATGCCAACTGCACACTGAGAGGGTCGAATTCCTAGGATACCTTTTAGACCACCACGGAATTCACCCAACTGAGAAAAAGATCAGGGCAATCAAGGAAGCACCCCGACCGGGAAATAAAACGGAGCTGCAGACATTTCTAGGACTGCTTACTTTCTATAATGTTTTCCTGCCCCAGAAGGCAACCGCGGCGGAACCGATGCATAGACTCTTGGACAAAGCAGCCACCTGGATCTGGGGGAAATGCGAGGAAGCCGCATTCAACAAGACCAAAGACCTGCTCACTTCGGGTGCTGTCCTCATCCAGTACAACGAGACCCTACCCCTAGCAGTCACAAGCGACGCATCACCGTTCGGCGTCAGAGCCGTACTCAGCCACACTCTTCCCAACGGAAAAGAAGCACCCATTGCATTCTTTTCAAGAACCCTCTCCAAGCCAAAAAGAAACTACAGTCAGCTGGATAAAGAGGCCCTGGCAATCGTTGCCGCAGTAAAGAGGTTCCATGAGTACCTCTACAGCAGGACTTTCACCATCATCACCGACCACAAGCCGTTGCTGGGAATCCTGGCAGGGAACAGGACCACCCCGAACATTCTATCCCCAAGAATGACAAGGTGGTCCGAATTCCTTGCCGCCTATAGCTACCGGCTAACACACCGATCCAGTAAGACAATCACCCATGCAGACACCTTGAGCCGCACGCCGCTACCCGAACTGGACTCCGATCCCACACCAACAACGTCCACCCTTAGCATAGAGACTCTACCCGATCTACCCATAACCACGCCAGACATTGCCCGCAAAACTAATAAAGACAAATGTCTGGCGCGGGTTTTACAGTGGGTAGAGAAAGGGTGGCCAGAAAAAGACGACGATGAAACATTCAGGACTTTTCAAAACAGACAAACGGAACTTTTTACGCAAAAAGGTTGTGTACTATGGGAGGACAGGGTCGTCATCCCGGAGAATTTACAAAAAAGGGTCCTGGGATTGTTACATGAGGGGCACCCGGGCATTGTTAGGACAAAAGCCCTGGCCAGAAGTTACGCTTGGTGGCCAGGGATGGACAAACAAATCGAAACCTGGGTGGCAAGTTGTAGACAATGCCAAGAATCCAGGCCAAGCCCACCCGCCACCCCAATCCTGGAATGGGAAACCCCTAGAGGGCCGTGGTCCAGGATACACATAGATTTCGCTGGGCCCACAAATGGACACACATTCCTCATAATGGTAGACGCTTACTCCAATTGGCTGGAGGTAAGCGACATGAAAAATACCACCACCGAAGCCATCATCAAAGAACTAAACAAACTATTCTCAACCCACGGCCTTCCAGATGTAATTGTGTCCGATAATGGGCCACAATTTACAGCATTCATCCTGCAGTGGTTGAAATGATGATAATGATGATGACAATCCATAGTTAAAAACAAGCAGAGATATATTAACAATCAGCACTATTTTCAAATTTGGTTTGTTGACTGGATAGATAATACATAATAAAGATACATAGATAATAAAAATAATAGATCTAATATATACAGTATATTATCTAATATACTTCAACCATGATTGCTTTGCCTAGGATAATAAACAATCAGATCAAAGTAAACTCAAGCCAATATCCTTGTCTGGGTTATAAGTAATATATTGAAAGGAGTGTGAAGACAAACATCACTGCACTTAGTGCTTCTGAAGTGGTTTGGCAAGGCACCAAGAAGCAGAATATGCACTGACAAATTCCATGAAGCTTGCAGAGAAAAAGGAAGGCAACATGCTTCTCAGACTGGTTTGTCTCAGATCCTGTAATTAATTACACACATCAAACTAAACCAGAAGTTTTGCTTGGCTTTGGCTTAGAATGCTGTGTAAACTTAGCCTTTTATAAACTTAGCCTTTTAGCCACTTTATAAACCATGGTTTATGGTTTAATGGGGGTAAATCCAGCAAATTCAATAAATAATAAACTATGATAAGGAAAATATGGCTTAATTATTCTGATCTGTGAACATGGCCACTAATTTTAGTACTCCAAGGGAACAGTCCACAACCTTTCCAGCTTGGACAGTCCGGCGCGTGCAGGACGGTGCTGTGACTGGCAGGCGCAACACAGACAGCTCTGCGGGTACACACTTGCTTGAGTGGACGGTACTTGTGTTAGCGTGCAAAGCTCCACGTGCGTGAACGGGGATTGCTTGTGCAAATGGAGCTAGAATGGAGTTTTGTGCACTCATCTGAGTGGAACTTCGTATGTGAGCACAAACGCCCTTGGCTCACGCAAGTAGAGCTTCACATGCGAGTGCAAGCACTGTCCACTCATGTGAGTGGAGCTTTGTGGGTGAGCACAATGGCTCACCACTCCCACTTGCCCATCACTCACACGGCGCAGTTTCGAACAGGCCATGGCCTGTGGTTGGGGAACCCTGCTCTAGGGGGAAAAAAATCACTGTAATGTTTAATTCATATAATCACACATATTACAATCATGTATTCCATGGAAGCAATATCAGGCTGGAAAAAATGCATTATGTACTGTAGAGACGTACTTGTCTATTGTCTTGTCCAATCCAAATCCAGTTCATAACATCTACTATGCGATCAGAAGGTACAGTATGATATACTTTTTATCTTTTTTTCTATAACCTGCACAGAAAGTTGAATTTACTTATCAGATATTATGTTTATGATGAGAACATTTTTCTACAGGTTTTGTTTTGTGGCTTTGAAATCAGTTTTGACTCCTGGCATTTACCAGGACAAGCTCATGCAGTATTTTCCAGAAATGGTATGCCCTTGCCTTCTTTTAAGGGTTGAGAGACAGCGACTAGCCCAAAGTCACCCAAATGGCTTTGTGCCTAAGGCAGGACTAGAACTCACAGTCTCCTGGAGCCTGAGGCCTTAACCAATGTACCAGACTAGGTCTCATAGGTTTTTAATTCCTTAAATCATCAGTTTGAGAAGACACATCAGTGAAAGATGCCTTTTCTAATCTCATAAATACTGAAGGAAAAATCAGCAGGTTCTTCCATCTTCCATAATATTTCATAGAGCAGTATTGATAGTGGGCATATATAGGATTTTGAGAATACATTATAGCCACTGTCACAAAATGGCACCTGGGGCATCTTGCGTATTCACAAAATGATTGCCATGCATAAACAATCACAAAGCCTCCATTTACTGGAAGGCAAACTGGAAAAAAATGTTCTTTATTATTTCTTAAAGTCCCAGGATGGTTTTTTTTTTTTTACCATGCCAGTTTATCGTTCTTTCTGTCTGCCTCTTTGTGTGGGTGGACACAATTCTAAGGGGAAAAACCACAGCCAACATCATTGCTATTTTCCCAAATAGCGAATGTGGCCTACATATGCCTCAAAGGCATTCTTGAAATAAGCTCTTCCTTTACTCCCAAAATTCAAATCAGTGGGATAAGGTAATGTGTGGAGGAAGAATGTCCCTGGACATATTGGTGTGTGCATGGGTATTAGGTTGCCTATACCATCTTATAGTAGTCCTGAACTTAAGACACAACTGAGTCCAAAATTCACATTGCTAAACAACACTGTTGTTAAGTGAATTTTGACCCATTTTACAATCCTTCCTGCCACAGTTGTTAAGTGAATCACTGCAATTGTTAAGTGAGTAACACAGTTGTTAGTTGCATTGACTTTGCTTGTCAGAAGGTCACAAAAGATGATCACCTGAACCCGGCACACTGCAACCGTTATAAATACATGCCAGTTTACAAGTGTCTGAATTTTGATTACACAGGTACATCTGTTAAGTTCTGCGCTTGGGTGCAAGAAACGGAGACGAGGCAGTGAACAGTGAACTTCAACTCTTTATTAAACATTCTGAACAGAGCTAAAACCTAGGGCAGCAGCAGCCCTTTTATAGGGCAGGCTGCTGATCTAGCAACCAATGAGAAACATGGAGTGTTAACCCCTTGAACCAATGAGAGTGGCTCGTTAACAGCCAATCAGATTCTCCTGAACGGACCAATCCGATATCGCTATTATCGGCCAATCAGAAGTGCAGGATTAGAACCCTGCTTTTTCTAAACGTTTGATAAAACTTTATTTAAACGTTTTATTAGTTCATAATACCCCTTCCCCCCGTGTTCCGTTTAAGGGGTGTGGTGATGTAATCCCTGAGGTATGAAGGTTGTTTTGACTGTCTATTAGATTTACGCTGTCCCACTGGTTCCTGTCTGTAATCCGGTTTCGGCGGGACGTTTTTGGGCAAGTCAGGTACCGGTGGTTCCATATCCTCATTGGATGACTCGGTGCCGCTAATGTTCTCGTTGTTGTCCTCCGATCTTTGTGGGCTTGCTTCTGTTGAGGTGTTCCTCTATGGCGAGGACACTCCCCTCCCTGATTCTTCTTCATTTGTCACGCCCGATTGCTGACTTCTTTCGCTCCTGCTCTCCACCATCTCGAATTCGGTTTCTTTGACATCCCCTCCCCCCTCAGTTTGGGAGTTACCGGAGTCGCGGAAACTGGGTTGTAGCCTCGAGCAAAGCTGATCTATATGGCGTTTCCATATTTTTCCGTTGCAGGTTTTCACACGGTACAACCTGGGTCCAGTGGCTTGAATTACGGTTGCCTCGACCCACAACGGTTCGCCAGAAAGGTTTCTGGTGAAAACTAAGTCGTCTATCTTGAACTCACGGCATTTTCCGCTAGATCCACAGGGTTTCTCTGGCTCGTAAGACGGGTGAAGCCGGTCGAGGTGGGAACGGAGTTTGCATCCCATCAATAGTTCAGCTGGAGTCTTGTTGGTGACGCTGTGTGGAGTGATGTGTTGGAGAAGGAGTGTTCTGTTTATTTTATCTTCAATGTCCCCATAGTCCATTTTGTAGAGAGTTTTTTTAACAAATTGTACCATGCGCTTGGCTCTTCCGTTAGCCGCAGGGTGCGCTGGCGAAGTTAGCACATGGCAAATACCCCGGTCCGCTAAGTATTGTTAAAAGGGTGGAGCGGTAAACTGGGGTCCATTGTCGGAGACCAGAATGTCTGGAAGTCCATGCGTCGCGAATAGTCTGTTCAATTTCCGGATGACGGACTTGGTTGTAGTACTCTTCATTTCGTGGATTTCGAGCCAGTTGGAATAGGCATCCACTGTTCGTAGGAACATATGTCCCTTAGTAGGTCCCGCAAAGTCAATGTGGATGCGGGACCATGGTCCTCGGGGTGTTTCCCATTCTGTTGGAGTTGCTTTAGGTGGGGCACTGCTAACTTCTTGGCATTTTAAACAAGTTTTTACCCAGGCTTCGATCTGTTTGTCGATGCCCGGCCACCACACGTAGCTTCGTGCAAGCGCTTTCATATGCACGATGCCGGGGTGACCCTCATGCAGTGTTTTTAATACTGCTCGTTGTAACCGCTCTGGGACGATGACTCTATCCCCCCATAGGATGCAGCCTTTTTGCGAAAAAAGTTCTGTTTGCCAGTTCTTGAAGGGGGTGAAGTCATTAGGGGTTTGTTCTACTGGCCATCCCCGTTCGACCCAGCTAAGAACTCGCGCTAAGACAGGATCGCGTTTTGTTTCGATCGCAATGTCTCTAGCTGTTAGCGGGGGTGAATGTAGCGTTTCAATCTGGAGTGTCTTAAGGGTTGGAGCTGGGTCGTCGACGGTTTCCGGAAGTGGTGCATGGCTTAGTGCGTCAGCGTGGGGAATGGCTTTCCCTGGGCGGTGTTGCAGTCTATAGTTGTATGCAGCCAAAAACTCCGACCAGCGAGTCATTCTAGGTGATAATATATAGGGGGTTGGCTTGTCTCCCACTATAATCCCCAGCAAAGGTTTGTGGTCGGTAACAATAGTAAAAACTCGTCCATATACATATTCACGAAACTGTTTCACAGCAGATACAACAGCAAGAGCCTCTTTATCGATTTGACTATAGTTACGTTCAGCCTTTGATAGGGTCCTTGAAAAATAGGCAATAGGGGCCTCACTACCATTTAGTAACACATGGCTCAAAATGGCTCCTACTCCAAATGGTGATGTGTCACATGTAATTGTTAAAGGCAAAGTCTCGTTATACTGCATTAAAACAGCATCTGAGGTTAATAAGTTTTTCACTTGTCGGAACGCGTGCTCCTCTCGGTGCCCCCAGACCCAGGTTGCTTTTTTGTTGAGAAGTCTATGTAGGGGCTCAGCAACGGTCGCTTTGTGGGGCAGGAAGATGTAAAAATTAATGAGCCCCAGAAAAGCTTGGAGAGCAGTCTTATTTCTGGGTCTTGGGGCGTTCTTGATTGCTTTTAGTTTGCTATTGGTGGGGTGAATGCCTTGTTTATCAATTAGGTACCCCAGAAACTCTACTTTATCTGTACAAAGTTGACATTTATTTTTTTTAACCTTAAGGCCAGAGTCTTTAAATTTCTGGAGAACCAATTTAAGACGCTCTTCTAGTATTTCTCTATTCGGGGCAGCAATTAAAACATCATCAAAGTATGGTACGACCCCTTCAATCACCTGCAAGAGTCTCTCCATCAAACTTTGAAAAATCCCTGGGGCTACGCTAACTCCGAATTGGAGTCGGTTGCACTTAAAGGTGCCTCGGTGCGTAACGATCGTTTGTGCCTCTGCTGTTTTTTAATCTACAGGCAGTTGTTGGTACGCCTGTGCTAAATCCAATTTAGCGAAGACTTTTCCGCCCCCCAGGGAATGGAGAAGGTGTTGTACCACCGGCACCGGGTAAGCGTTCTGTTGAAGGGCATGATTAAGGGTGGCCTGGTAGTCCCCACAAATCCTTAAAGATCCATCCGGTTTGATGGGTGTTACGATTGGGGTTTCCCAACGAGCGTGGTCTGTTGGTTCTAAAACACCTTGGGCTATTAATTTATCAAGCTGCTCGTCAATCTTTGGTTTAAGGGCAAAAGGTACCCAACAAGGCTTAAGGCGGATGGGGGCTACTTCAGGGTTAAGGTTAAATGATATCGGGGTCCCCTTATACTTGCCTAGTTTGTCTGCAAAGACGTCCTGGAATTCCTGGACAAGGGCCTCCTCCCAGTCATCGCTTCTGGTTTGGTAAATGCCGGCTGCCTCGATCCCGAGTGGGGCGAACCATTGAAGGCCTAACAAGCTAGGCCGATCACGGTCGACGGTCAATGGTAAAGATGCAGTACGATTTTTGAATGAGACCTGGACTAGGCTGGATCCAACGACCGGAATTCGGTTCCCTTGATAATCCTTGAGTATGATTCTTTGGGTTCTGAGGTCTTGCCACCGGATGGCAGGGATTAATTGTTTAAGGGTCTTCCAGGAAACCATTGAGAGGGATGATCCTGAATCGACTTCCATCACGCAGGGCTGGTTTTCGATGGCAACCTTCACTTGGATCTTCTTTGCATCTAGTGATGAGGCGTGACCAATTGTAATGGTTTGGTGTGCCTCTTCTCGTTTTGTTGAATTGGCCAGCGGTTTATTTCTGTAGGAGTGGTTGTTCCATAGGTGGTTCAAATGTTCCCGCCTCACAGGACGACTCTCTGTGGTTTGGCAGTAGTTGGTTTCCCTCTGAAGTGGGCTGGATCCTTGCTTGCTTCTATAGACCTTTCCAATGTGGCCTCTTTTCCCACAAAAGTTGCAGAGCGCGTCGAGGAATTTGCAGTCTGATCGCGGGTGGTTTGCCACACAACCTGCGCATTGGTGCTGTAGTCTTGATTCCGCTGGTGGCATTGGTCACGTTCAGACCGGAGCCGGTTTACCTCCTCCTCCTCACTTTCGAGTTCCTCATGGTGGGTTGCCGTTGTGTCTCTCTCTAGGCGAGGTGAGGTTTCGCTGGCGAGTTGACGGAGCGGTGCGTTGGTGTGGCGCATTCGGGCAGCCGACTTCCTGGTTGCTTCTGCTGCAGTAGCGTCAGCGATGGCATCTGCAAGGCTGATGTCGCCTTTCACCATCAGCTTACTTTGCACATGCGGTGCATCTAATCCCAGAATTATTCGGTCTCTCAGAGCTTCTTTGAGGTCGGCGAACCCACAGAGGCCTCCCAGGTTCTGGAGATCCGCGATGAAATCTGCAACGCTCTCTCCTTTCCGCTGGTCTCTCTGGTAAAATTCATGTCTTCGGACAGGTGTTGGTACGGTAGGTGCATAGTAGGCCCGTAGGACGTCCCAGTCCATGGATTTCACCTCAGCTGGTTTCACCAGTGCCTTGGCCATCTTAAAAATGGCAGGTCCGCAGTGGGTCAGGAATACCGCTCGCTTTTTTCCCGTAGTGGGATCCTTCAAGTTGTTGGTCTCCAGAAACATCTGGAACCGGTCCATGTACGAGTCCCAGTCTTCTTGTGCCGGGTCAAATGGAGCGGGTGGTATGGCGCTGCCAGACACGGTTTCCGCTGTCGATGTGCCTTCAGCCACGTGCTGTTTGGTGCTCTGTAGTGTTCAGTCAGCTCTGATGTCTCCACATCCCACCTTCATCGCCAGTGTTTAAGTTCTGCGCATGGGTGCAAGGAACGGAGACGAGGCAGTGAACAGTGAACTTCAACTCTTTATTAAACATTCTGAACAGAGCTAAAACCTAGGGCAGCAGCAGCCCTTTTATAGGGCAGGCTGCTGATCTAGTAACCAATGAGAAACGTGGAGTGTTAACCGCTTGAACCAATGAGAGTGGCTCATTAACAGCCAATCAGATTCTCCTGAATGGACCAATCCAATATTGCGATTATCAGCCAATCAGAAGTGCAGGATTAGAACCCTGCTTTTTCTAAAGGTTTGATAAAACTTTATTTCAGCATGTTATTAGTTCATAACATCAATGGTCCTAAGCGTGAAAAATGGTCATAAGTCATTTTTTTTCAGTGCTTTTGTAACTCTGAATGGTGATTAAATGTGTTCTGTTGTGGATGAAGGAAGACACACAGTTGAAGGTAATAGTCCAACTGGTTTATTCAGTTAACAGTAGGAGCCAGCCAATCACATTCAAGAGATTTTCCAGCCTAAACTGCGGACCTGAGTGAAAACTTCAATTATACTAAAAACACGACAAAATGAATGGTTATAAGTCGAGGACTACCTGTAAAACACTATTTCTCAACCTTGGCAACTATTAAGATATTAACTATTAAGACTTCAACTATTAAGAATTCCTCAGGAAGCATTAAAGATGCCAAAGTTGAGAATCACTGTAGCAAAGGTATAAATTGAACTCTGATATGTAAAACAGCATAAAAATTCAGCTGTCTCTGTTATGCAGTAGCTAACTTGCTTACAGCTTACAAAACCTGAACTGGAAGACCATAGCACCTTTCTGCTGTAGATTCTCAGGAACCAATATTGTAAGGCATGTTGAATCAGAAAGGTATTTCAAAATTGCTTACTTTGTGTCATGTCTACTCAAAAGTTATTTGGTAAATAATTCCCATTTTCCTTTGGTTTTTTATTTAGCTCTGTTTGTTGCTGGACAAGATTTTATCGCAAAAAGACCAATGACAATTCCAAACTTTTCCCTTTCTGATGGTTGAAAATGATTGGACGCTTACAGGTAACAAGCACGGGTGGAAAGTCAACATCCATATGTATTTCTGGTTGCCCCCCACCTTTTTTTTAAAAAAATAAAAGTTTTATTAATTTTCAATAAACAAACATACACAAACAAAACACAAAACATCAAAACATAAAACTTCTTTTTGGAAAGCAGCTTAGTCCCGGGTTACATCTTTTTGTACAGACATAAGTCAAATTCATGCTCACTTTATATACCATTTCATATCTTATTTACCATTCTATATTTTCTATATGGCTTCTCCCCTCTTTTCACTCTCTTAATTCTATTTTATTTATTTCATCTCAATTTAAATAATTATACTTGTATCTTTTGTCCGTTCTTTTTCAATTATCAATTTATCTTTTCTCTTTAACACAAAATTTCTCCTGTAATCACTGATTGAAGTATGACGCCTAAATTTAACACTTAAAATAATATATAGTTCTCATTCTGATTCTGCTTAGTACATTCTAAAGCTACGTACATTTTAAAATAAGAAAATAATAAGTTTATAATATAATTAAAACAATAATCCATAACAAATTAAACTCTATCATTAAATCTTAAGCATTTTACACATTCCCTTTAATATTTTATTAAATCATATAATGTTCCAGTTTTCTAACTTTATTTCAAATACAGATACAACAATACAGTCTTATGTACTTTTGCAGAATCTCTTTTTTAATTATGTTTTTATCCTTTATCTCTAAAAAAACCTGTTTCTTTACATCTTGTTTCAAATCTTTGTAACTTCTCTTCACTTTTCCCCTTCCTTTCTTCTCCAATCTAGCCTTTTTACCCCCCCCGTCTCTTGATCTCCACCCTCTTAATCTCCACTCTCTTCTGTATTCCTCTTTTCTGTTGCTTTCTGACATTGTATCAATTTTTCACCTTATTTTTCCCTTTTTTGGTTGTTCTTTTAAGTCTTAAATTCTCCATTCTCTTTCCCCTCTTTCCCTTTTCTTCCCCAGTTAAAGTTGTTTGTTCATTAAAGATGGCTTCTTCATCATCATCCCAGCCTTCTTGTTCTTGTAATTCCTGATAGGTAGAAATCGCCATTTCTAAGAAATGAAAAACAGATCCAGAAGAGCCCTTCCCTTCTTGTTCCTCTTCTTTTAGCTTTTTAAATTCCATTTTCAGTTCTTCAACAGATAATGCCATTGTGAAAATTTTTTAAACAACCCAAATGTTTTTAATCTTCCAAATAATAATTTCCAAAGATCCCAAAGTCACCAAGCAATCCAAATAGACACAAGCTGTTTCATTTAGCACTTTCTTCTTTTTATACTTTCTCTTCCTGGGGTACAGTTCAATTGCAAAGTTCCAAAATGTATCTTTTAGAAGTCTTATTACAGTTTAACTCTGATCTTATAAGCTCCAAGCAGCCTCCTCCAGTGAAGTCTTAATATTAATTCTTTACCTCTCCCTTCCCACTTATAGCAAAAAAAGAATTTTTTTTTCAATTCCACTGTTCAGAAATCTTTAATGTCCCCTTGGCTTTAATTTTCAAATTTAATTACCTGCTGATGCCAAAATGGCTTTTTCTGATTTCTATCTGCTATTTCCATAGGGAAGGAGAGTGAGAAAAAACAAAACTTTCCCTTTTAACTTTCATCCGCTGTTTTTTACGATCTTCTTTGGGAACAATGTATCTCTAATGAAGTTAAGTTTCCAGGGTATTTAGATGTTACTTGTTATCCCGGTTCAGCCAAAAACTTTCACTTTCTCAGCTTCCTCCAATACATTCTTGTCCGGATGAAAGCTTCTTTGTGGCGGCCATTGCTGACCGCCGCTCCACCGCTTTTGGAAAAGGGAGTTAAGCCAGCTGAGGAGGGGGGTTGCGATTCCCCCGGACCCCTGCTGGATCTTCCCTATCCTCAGTCACCTCTACGGGGTAACTATTAGCCCCCAAATCCAACTGGATTTTGAACCACACGATCGCGGATTCCTGCCACCGCCGAAGCCTTGCAAACCGGAAGCCCCCACCTTTCTTTTTTAATTCAATGCCAGCCTCTTAAATATTTTTTCTCCTGTTTTCCTGACATAACCTGTGACTTTGAGGTGTTCTTCATGCCTCTTGTCTATGTGCTATGTTTCTTCCTGCTTCAAACATTCTACCATCATCCCAGTGCCAAAGAAGCCCTCCATCAAGGAGCTGAATGACCATAGACCAATTGCTCTTACATCTGTAGTTATGAAAATCTTTGAAAGGCTTGTGCTGTCCCACCTGAAAACCATCACGGATCCACTGTTAGATCCCATGCAGTTTGCATACCAAGCAAATAGATTGACAGATGATGGGTCTGCATTACATCTTACAACACCTTGAATCTCCAAATACCTATGCAAGGGTCTTCTTTGTAGACTTCAGTTCAGCATTCAATACCATCATTCCAGACACTCTTCTAAGTAAATTAAACCAACTAGCAATACCTGAACACAATTGTAAGTGGATCATAAGCTTCCTAACAGACAGGAAGCAGCAGGTGAAACTAGGTGGAATCACATCGGATACCTGCACAATCAGCAAAGGGCCCCCCCAAGGCTGTGTGCTATCTCCACTTCTCTTCTCCCTATATACCAATGACTGCATCTCAAACGATCCATCTGTTAAAATACTGAAGTTTGCTGATGACACAACAGTGATTGGTCTCATTTGAGACAACGATGAATCTACATACAGACAGGTTATACAACTTGCCTAGGTAGTGTAACCAGAACAATCTGGAACTGAACACACTCAAAACCGTAGAAATGGTGGTAGACTTTAGAAGAAACTCTCCTATACTATCACCTCTTACAATACTAGACAACACAGTACCAACAGGAATAACAAGGTTACCTAACGTAGTTTGGGTAAAATAATATATATAAACTATGATAGTAAGTTTAAGTGTGTGTCACTTTAAACTGCAAAGCATGTAATTTTGGGTGCGATTGTGAAACCCATAAGAGGGAGCAAGAGAACTTGCTGGATTGCTGGATTGATGGTTTGCTAACTGTGTGTTCCCTGCTGCTGAGTTTTTGAACGTCGAAGGAAGAAAGGAGGTTTGACTTCTTCATATCTCTACTGCGAGGAGATATATTACTGGACTGATATTTGTAAATTTACTGACCTCTTTTTTGACACTGGACTTTGCAACTGAATAATCCCCGGACGGACTGAACTAGTGAATGGTATGTTTGACTATGCTAAAACTCTTACTGGAATAAACTATTTAACTAACACAATATATCTGTTTTACTGAGTGTAAGCTACAAAAAAATTTATCTCACATATTTGCCTGACTGCCTGACTGCCGTGCACATTCTGCTAGGGTGTATCCCCAACAGAGACCTTCAAATTTCTAGGTTCTATTATATCACATTATCTAAAATGGACACCAAACATCAAAAACATCATCAAAAAAGCACAACAAGGAATGTTCTTTCTGTGCCAACTCAGAAAGCTCAAACTGCCCAAGGAGCTGCTGATACAGTTCTACAGAGGAATTATTGAGTCTGTCATCTGTACCTCTATAACTGTCTGGTTTGGTTCTGCAACCCAATAGGACAGACACAGACTTCAGAGGATAATTAGGACTGCAGAAAAAACAATTACTACTCACCTGCCTTCAATTGAGGACCTGTATACTGCATGAGTCAAAAAGAGGCTATGTAAATATTTACAGACCCCTCATATCCCAGACATAAACTGTTTCAACTCCTTCCCTCAAAACTACGCTATAGAGCACTGCACACCAGAACAACTAGACACAAGAACAGTTTTTTCCCAAAAGCCATCACTTTGCTAAACAAATAATTCCCTCAACACTGTTCAACTATTTACAAAGTGTACACTACTATTACTGTTAATCTTCTCACCACTCCTTATCACCCATCCCCTCCCACTTTACTGTTTCCTTGTGATTTGATTTTTGATTGTACCCTATGACTATCATCAAGTGTTGTACGTTATGATTCTTGATTCTTAATGAATGCACCTTTCTTTATGTATACTGAGAGTATTTACACCAGGACAAATTCCTTGTGTATCCAATCACACTTGGCCAATAAAGAATTCTATTCTATTCTATGTACTTCTTGCCTGAGTGAATTCTTCAAATAACCATGTGTGTGTATGTGTGTGTGTGTGTGATCCTGCCTATGCCACCCTATTTCAGGATATAGCCTGATTTTCCAAATTTGGAGATCAAGCCTGATTATACTAAGAACAAGCATGCCTTCTGGGATAAAAATGTGTTATATCAAATTATCTGGAGCAATGGGGAAGGATCGCTTATTCCTGGCTACTTCCTACTACGGGATGCCAACATCTCTTTTTAGTCTTTCAAGAAGAGAACAGACATTTCTGCTTCATGGCATTGGGAAGCAGTCAATTTAGGAAAAGAAAGATTTGAAGAATTGCCAGATTGTGGCTGCAGAAATCTGCACAATCACTAGATGGTATAAAACAGCACTCATCTGGATTTCTGCAGCCCTAATTTAAAAATCTCACATAGATAAATACATATATACACACACAATCATGAGCAAAAGCCTTTTACCATTAGAAACACTTTTACAAAGTATATGGTGGTTAAATATGACTTTCAAATTTAAGAAGCACTTAAGTCCAGCAAAATTAGAAAGCAAGAAATCAGAATGGTGTCAGTTGGCTTATAAATATGGTTCGCCATATATAAAAAAGAAGCTACCCTAATGTCTTTGTTTCTCTTCAAGGTTAAGGTAATCAGCAGGACTTCATATAGTTAATAATGCAGTTCTTTGCATGCATGTTGAGAGGTAAGATTCAGCCAGCTCACAGCAGCTTAATCCCAGATAATTATGGACAGAATTAAAACCACTTCAAATAGGGTATTTACATTCAAATCCAGTCAAATTCAATGAAGCTTACTGTATGTTTGACTAGAGATGCATAAGGTTGAACTATTTAAATATGATGATATGAGAAAAGAGGCAAAGACTAAACACCCTGCATTCAGATTTGCCACTTTAGCTGAGGAATGCAAAGTTGTAGTGCTCCCCTCAAATATGAGGTGCTTATTTCAGTTTGCTGTTGGCCATACACAGGTGAAAAATTATTCATTTATTTATTTGTATCCCACCTTTATCATTTTTTACAAATAACCCAAGATGGTGAACATATCCAACACATCTTCCTCCTCCTATTTTACCTGTAACAACAACCCTGTGAGGTCTGTTGGGCTAAGAGAGAGTAACTGGCCCAAGGTTTAAATGAGGCATGCCCAACCTGTGGCCCACAGGTAACATATGCAACCCTGGACAGCTAGTAATGCAGCTCCACAAAATGTGACCCAAGACAATTCCTCTTCATTCAGTGTGGCCCAAGTAAGCCAAAAGGATGGATACGCCTGGTTTATATAAAAGGATTTTATGAAAAGAAAATTGTGAAAGTATGCAGACTGTTCTGCCCTCACCAGTGATTATATATGGTAATTACTCTCCTGTTCAGACTTGAGCTACATTTGAAATCATCACTTACACTTTACATGATCATTCTTATTTTTAGACTGCATGAAATCCCTTTCCATTCCCACTTAGTAAGGTTCCTAAGATCTGTGGGAGAGATTCGGTTTTAAGTCCCCTTTTCTAGAACTATTCACTGGATGGGGATATGGGTTAGAGGCTTGCTTGCTCTGTCATTCCCTTTCTGAAATCCCAAGCCTGCCTAAACTTGTCTCAGCTTCTTGAGGAAACTCTGGGTAAGTTCCAGACTCTGTTATTCCTACTCTGTCTTCCTGAATTTTTGTTTTGTTCAATGTTTTACTGTAGCTGTTTAATTAATTTTAACATGCACCATCTTGCAAAATTGGTGGTGGTGGGAGGGGTTGTTTTGTGGAAAACACAAGTGACTGAGGCAGATTGAATGAAATGGGCAGAGCAGGCACAAAACAAAGAGGTAGGTTGTAGGCAGAGTGACTGAATGGCCTCCCCTCTCTTAAATACAAGGCAAACATGGCCTACAACATGAGGAGGAGGTTCTGCCACATCCACATGATATTGCTCATATCTCTTACCCAACCCATGAGTGAGACAGGCTTCAGACATCTTTGTATTTGCACCTTTATTCAGACACCATCCAAACTGGAAGTGTAAGCTCTGTTATGCTTCTCCACCTACAGGTGAAACTCGAAAAATTAGAGTATCGTGCAAAAGTTCATTTATTTCAGTGATGCAACTTAAAAGGTGAAACTAATATATGAGATGGACTCATTACATGCAAAGCAAGATAGTTCAAGCCGTGATTTGACATAATTGAGATGATTATGGCTTACAGCTCATGAAAACCCCATATCCATCATCTCAGAAAATTAGAATATTACATACAATCAATAAAATAAGGATTGTAGGTTTTCCAGTTCCGCGTGGCTTCGGTGGCAGCAGGAATTCGCGACCGCTCGCGATTCCTGCTGCGCTTGCCACCGAGGTACCCCCGATCCAAACGGGTCAGGGGGATATGGCTGCCCTGTAGGGACAGCCGAAGAGAGAGGGGAGCCGGACAGGAGGTTGGGGGTGCTGCAGACCCCCTCCTCCTCCGGAAAAACCCCTTTTTCCCAAGGTGGTGGAGCGGCGGTCAGCAATGGCCGCCACGAAGAAGCCAGCAACCGGGTAAGATTGTGCTGGAGGAAGCAAGAAGAGTGAAAGTGCTGGCTGAGCCGGGTCAATCAACATCTTTCAAATTCGTTGGAACTGAGCGGTCTGAATTGCTGGAGGATACATTGTATCCCTAAGAAGATCGAAAGCGGCAGAGAAGCTGTTAAAGGGAACTTTTTTTTTTCTTCACTCTCCCACCCCATGGAAACAGCAGATTTGAAATATGTCTGGGCATTGAAGGTGAATTATTCTAAAAGTTGAAGCTAAGGGACAAAAGGGTTCTTGGACATTGAAAAACTTAAGAAATTGGAAAACCCTTATTAGAGGTATGGATTTCTGATTATTTAAAATTGATGTTGCAAGTGAGAAGGGAGAGGAAAAAAAATTGGAGCAGAAGCTGAAA
This sequence comes from Hydrophis major, assembly GCA_033807585.1. Taxonomy (NCBI): domain Eukaryota; kingdom Metazoa; phylum Chordata; class Lepidosauria; order Squamata; family Elapidae; genus Hydrophis; species Hydrophis major. The sequence goes on from CM066329.1 coordinate 216,177,098, forward strand.
AAGGAGGAGATTGCCTAGAATCCCAAAGAAAGGTATATGGTAATTGGACCTCTTTGATTAAACATTAACCCCAGAAAGAGAAAGAGAAGAAGGAAGAAAAGTATTAATTTTTGGAACTTTTTTTGAATTATTTTTGATTAAAAATACTTGTGGTTGTTTTGGGAAAAGTTTCTCCTTTCATGATGGCATTGCTTGTGGATGAACTAAAGACTGAATATCAAAAATATAAAAAGGAAGATACTTTGGACACTTTGTTTCAATTTTTAGAAATGGCGTTATGTACTTATGAAAATTTGACTACGCAGCAGAATGACTGGGACAAAGAAGAAGAGGAAGAAGAAGCCATCTTTGATGAACAATGGGTTCTTTCCGGGGAGGAGGAGAAAAAGGATAAGAAAAAGGGGATTTTAAGAATTGAAAAAACAACCAAAAAAGAGAAAAATGAGAGGAAAGGTGGATGCAAGGTTAGAAAGCAAAGGAAAGGGAGTAAGAAAAGGGAGGAGGAGAGACAAAGGGGTAAAAAGGGCAAGGAGAAGAATAAGCAAGAGAGAAAGGGGGGGAGGAGAAGCCTCAATGGTGGGAAGCAAGATCTAAAGAAAAAAAGTTTATTCAGAGACAATGGGTGAATTTAATTAAGGATAAAAGAGGGATTCTGGAGGGTACATAAGATTGTGTTTTTATATGTGTATTTAGAGTATAAAATTCATTGTGTAATTTTAGAATCTATTAAACAGAATCCCAAGATAAATTAAGTGTTATATGAAGTACTTTTAAGTTAGGGTAATGAGTTAAAGACGTCACTCCAATTAGTGTATAGGAGAAGTAACAGACAAAGAATGTTATTGAAAATGGTAATAAGATATGGAAGGATATATAAAGGTTTTGTTATGTTTTTTTTGGGTTTTGTATATTGATAAAAGGCAATAAAATTTTAATTAACAAGAAATAATTGGGATGAAAAGGAGAAGCTGGGATAAGATATGAAGTTAAATAGATAATAATTTGGAATTGTTATGTTCTATTGGTTTTCTTCTTTTATTATTTTTTCTTAGAAAAGAATTTATAAGCTGTTATGCCTTGATTCTTTGTGCATTGTTTTTATAAAATTGATAAAAATGGTTTATATATATATATATAAAAGAAAATGATAATAAGATATGGAAGGATATATAAAGTGAATATGATGTTTGAATTTGTGTCTGTGTGAAGAGTTTTAACCCGGGATCAGACAGCCTTCAGAAAAGATCTTTTAGTTTTGTTTATGTTTTGTGTTTTGTATGTTTATGAAAGGCAATAAAATTTTATTAAGCAAGAAATATAATTTGGATAAAAGGAGAAGTCTGGATAAGATATAAAGTTAAATAGATAATGTAAATATTGATATTATAATTTGAAATTATTTTATATGTTCTATTGGCTTTCTTCTTTAATTATTATCAATTTTTCTTTTAGAAAAGACTTTTCAAGTTGTTATGCCTGGATTGTGTATTGTGTTTTCTGTAAAATTTATAAAATTTGTTTAAAAAAAAATAAAATAAGGATTGTACATAGAACAATATTGGACCTCTGAAAAGTATAAGCATGCATATGTACTCAGTACTTGGTTTGGGCCCCTTTTGTAGCAATTACTGCCTCAATGCGGTGTGGCATGGAAGCTATCAACCTGTGGCACTGCTGAGGTGTTGTGGAAACCCAGGATGCTTCAACAGCGGCCTTCAGCTCTTCTGCATTGTTCGGTCTCATGTCTCTCATCTTTCTCTTGGCAATGCCCCATAGATTCTCTATGGGGTTCAGGTCAGGCGAGTTGCTGGCCAATCAAGCACAGTAATCCCACAGTCATTGAACCAGGTTTTGGTGCTTTTGGCAGTGTGGGCAGGTGCCAAGTCCTGCTGGAAAATGAAATCAGCATCCCCATAAAGCTCATCTGCGGAAGAAAGTATGAAGTGCTCCAAAATCTCCTGGTAGATGGCTGCGTTGACCCTGGACTTAATGAAGCACAGTGGACCAACACCAGCAGATGACATGGCTCCCCAAATCAGCACAGACTCTGGAAACGTCACACTGGACTTCAAGCATCTTGCAGTGTGTGCCTCTCCATTCTTCCTCCAGACTCTGGGTCCTTGGTTTCCAAATGAGATGCAAAAGTTGCTCTCATCAGAAAAGAGGACTTTGGACCACTGAACAACAGACCAGTTCTGTTTTTCTTTACTCAGGTAAAATGCTTCTGATGTTGTTTGTTGTTCAGGAGTAGCTTGACAAGAGGAATACGACATTTGAAGCCCATGTCCAAGATCCATCTCTGTGTTCTGGCTCTTGATGCACTGACTCCAGCCCCAGTCCATTCCTTGTGAAAGTCCCCAACACTTTTGAATGGCCTTTTCCTGATAATCCTCTCCAGGCTGTGGTCATCCCTGCTGCTTGTGCACCTTTTTCTTCCACGCTTTTCTCTTCCACATAACTTTCTATTAATGTGCTTTGATACAGCACTTTGGGAACATCCAACTTCTTTTGCAATTACCTTTTGGGGCTTTCCCTCCTTATGGAGAGTGTCAATGATGGTTTTCTGCACAACTGTCAGGTCAGCAGTCTTTCCCATGATTGTGCTTCCTACTGAACCTGACTGAGAGATCATTTAAAGGTTCGGGAACCCTTTGCAGGTGTTATGGCTTAATTAGCTGATTAGAGTGGGACACTTTGAGCCTAGAATATTGAACTTTTTCACAATATTCTAATTTTCTGAGATTGTGGATTTGGGGTTTTCATGAGCTGTAAGCCATAATCATCTCAATTATACCAAATCATGGCTTGAGCTATCTTGCTTTGCATGAAATGAATCTATCTCATATATTAGTTTCACCTTTTAAGTTGCATTACTGAAATAAATGAACTTTTGCACGATATTCTAATTTTTCGAGTTTCACCTGTATTACATAGAGTAGAGCAGAGGTCTCCAAACTTGGCAACTTTGAAATTTGTGGACTTCAACTCCAGCATACCTGGCTGGAGAATTCTGGGAGTTGAAGTCCACAAGCCTTAAAGTTGCTAAGTTTGGGGGCCCCTGGAGTAGTCACAATAATGTCAAGTAAATGGAATTAAAGCAGTATGTAGTGGCTGTTTGAAGCTGAGGTGGGCATATCTTCTCTTTTCCGGTTCCTTGCAAATCTTGTGTGTTGCCATTTTGCTGTGATGAGATACACCAGCAATATGTTCAGCATCCTACCCACATTGTGCAACAGTACTAACATGCTCAGCCAGCAATACACTGTAAGTTTAATGGCTCTAGGACCTATACTGATGTAGTGCAAAAATGTGTAACACACTGAAATAGTGTAATAGAGAAATGAAAGCATCATTGATGCAGCATGTGCATATGTGAGCTATGCTGGCTGCCAGTTTGCTTCCGGGTCTGATTCAAGGTATTGATTATTGTCTATGGAAGCCTTTATGGCATGGGTCCAGGTTATCTGAGGAACCGGCTCACCCCAATGGGATCAGCCCACCCAACTCAATGCTGCCAACCCTGTCAAGCAAGGAATTTTGGGTGGCGGCATCCGGGTGGAGAACCTTTTCTGTTGCAATGCTTGCCTTCTGGAACATCTTGATCTTGATGTGTAAACTGGGCCCTGCCAGTTGGTCTGGGGTCTGTCATACTGGAGCTATTTATATTATTATTTAAAAGATCTCACCTCCACTCTAGTGCATACCCCTGCTATCTTAACTATTTCCTTTTAATGTATTTATTGTTTCATTCTTTTACTGTTTAAATTTTTATGACTAAGTTTTATCTGATTGTAAGCAGGCCAGAGTCATGTGACAACAAGATGAGCAGTGAATAAACTTAAGAAATAAATGCCCTCCCAATGCCCTCCAAATATAGCACTGAAGAATCTTGAAATTGGCCAGTTATATAAAGAACAGTATGGAAAAAGAGATAAATTGGGGGGGTGGGGGTGAGGGGGGAAGTACTGCCTGTGACTCAGTTCTCTTCCTGAGTCCAATGCATTGTTACTGAGTTCTTTTATTATTCAGTTCAGGTTATAACAGAATAAGATATAGAAAGAGAGGAGTGCAGGAAACAGCCTAGAGATGTTTGACAGGGTCCTGTAACTCACCCCATTCCTGCTGGAGCTCCAGGACGGGCAGATGGGGTTTTTTTGTTTTTTTTCCCAGCAGATGATTATATGCTGAAAGGCGAGGGTGACAAAGTCAAAGAATTAACCAATCCCTTTATTTATCACAAGCTGCACATGCAAAATCAGGTGAGAGTCAGAGAGTCAGAAAAGACACAATAGAGGTAGGGACAGAAGTTTCATGCCTATAGAGTTTTCCAGTGACTTAAGGATGGGTGGGCAGCTCTAACTGGGAAATAAGGAAAGGTCGTGAGCATCTTCTAGAGCAGCGGCTCCCAACCATTTGGGCACCAGGGACCAGTTCCTTGGAGAAAGATTTTACTGCAGACCGGAGAGGGTGTGGTTGCATCCCACGGATGAGGCTTTGCTTGTTTGCGTGGCCCAGTTGCTGGCATGCCTAGTCCACAGACCAGGGGTTGAGGACCCCTGTTCTAGGGTTTTCCCACTATTACAGCAGTAAAACAAAGGTTTATATCATTTGATTGGTGGCTGGGTGGTGCTGGACCACAGATGTCTAACTTTAGCAACTTTAAGACTTGTGGACTTCAACTCCCAGATGGAATGGGGAATTCTGGGAATTGAAGACTTAAAGTTGCCAAGTTTGGACAAGCCTGTGCTAGATGATGCTATAAATCATGGGTGTCAAACTCGCGGCATCAGGTTGCCGTCACATGATATTTTTTAATGTTTTTCCCATTTGCGGAGCTGGGGTGGATGTGGCCTGCGCATGTTGCATCCGGCCCGCAGGCTACCAGTTTGAGACCCCTGCTATAAGTCTTTAGTGGGAAAGGCTATACTAGTAATCCAGATGATATACAGTTTGAAATCAGCAATATAACTGGTTGATTATACCCATAAGCTAATGAGATTTATTATGGCCAGTGAGTAGGCTCCATCCTGATAGAAATGGAAGCAGTTGGTAACCAGAATAATCCAAAGCAGTGGTCCCCAATCCTTCTGGCTCCTTGAACTGGCAACAGTGGCAGGAGGGGATGGCTTCACATGCCTATGCAAGGCGCAGTTCCAATGAGCCCAATAGTGGTCTGCAGCAGAGGTAGATATTAAATCTTAAATCTATGCAAACGTTGTAAGAACAAGGTGTAAAAATGAACTGGTTTTCATATTTGCAAATGCAATCTAGATTTGATAAAGATTCTAAAACAGAAAGTATTTATGATAAGTTGACTGATGTAGACAAAATTTTGATGGGTACTGATGAAAAGGTAATTAAAAAGCTTTATGGACATTTATTAGAATTTAAACTGGAGGAGGAACAAGTTAAAGAAACGATGATTGCTTGGAGGAAAAATTTTGGATATGGGATTGACTTAGAAAAATGGCAAAAATTGTGGTCTCAAAACTATAAAATAACAATGTCAACTGCATATAAAGAAAATTTGTATAAGATGTTTTACAGGTGGCATCTACCCCTGACGAGACTTGCGAGAATGTTTAAGAATTGGATAAATGTTGGAAATGTCATCAGATATTTCATATTACCACATGTTGTGGACATGCTTGAATGCAAAAAAATATTGGACTAAAATCCACACGTGGTTGGAAAAAATGATAAAACAACATATAGACTTTAAACCAGAGATATTTTTATTGGGAATCATACTGGAAATATACAACAAAGAGATGAAATATTTGATTGTAAATGTTTTAACAGCGGCTAGAATTGTATTTGCTAAGATTTGGAAATACGATAAAATACATATGCAGGAGGAAGTTATTAAGAAAATTATTAAGTTATTAAAATTATTAAGTTATTAAGAAAATTATGGACTGTGCTGAAATGAGTAAATTGACATTTGAAATCAGAGAACAAGAAAATAAACAATTTTACATGATATGGGATTTGTTTTATCAATGGCTGGATAAAAAGATATGGTAATGTAACAGAATAGATAATTTTGTTATAAAAGTTTAATAGATTATATAAAATATAATATAGACATATATAACCATTGGATGAAAGCACAATATAAATTTTAAAATAAAATTTGGGATATCTCGTATAAAATGATGGAATAAATAGTTTAGTCATAGATGATTAATAATTGATAAATATGTAAGCATATGTTAGTTTGACAATGTGAAATTTATATAATATGTGAGTAATGACTTTGAAAGGATTGCACAAAAGATTCGTAACCAACTGACACAATGTACGTATATAAAAGGGAAGATGGTTTTATGTTTTTATGTATAGTTTGTATATGTTTGTCTTAAAAAATAAAAACTTTATTAAAAAAAAGAATGGAAGCAGTTGGTAACCAGAATAATCTAAATCAGTGATCCCCAACCTTTCTGGCTCCTTGAACCAGCAACAGCGGCGGGAGGGGATGGCGTCACACGCCCATGCATGGCCCAGTTCCAATGGACCACAGCCCAATAGTGGTCTGCAGCAGAGGTAGGTATTCAGCAGGTTTTGACCAGTTCTGAAGAACTGGTAGCGGAAATTTTGAGTAGTTGGGAGAACCAGCAAATACCACTTCTGACTGGCCCCGCCCCCATCTATTCTCTGCCTCCCGAGTCCCAACTGATTGGCTGGATCTTCTTGCCCTGCACAGGAGAACAGAGCTGGAAAGCAGGCTAGTGGGGTGGGGAGGGAATGGGGATTTTGCAGTATCCTTCCCCTGCCACGCCCACCAAGCCACGCCCACAGCATCGGGCAGCATGCTAGGGCAGGAGTCTTCAAACTTGGCAGCTTTAAGACTTGTGGACTTCAATTCCCAAAATTCCTCTTCCAGTCATGTTGGCTCAGGAATTCTGGGAGTTGAAATCTATAAGTTTTAAACTCACAAGTTTGAAGACCCTTGGACTAGGGCATTGAAAGACCAAAGGAAGCACCAGATGGACAAAAATAGGCAGAAGAGTTCTTACCATAATGGGCAAACGAAAGTCTGGGTCAGAAGATCAAATTTTAGCATTTCTCCAAGAAGGCCAAAATGATTGTAACACTCAGTGCTAAAGTGCTGCTAAACATCCAATATTATATCCTTGGATCAGAAGCTTCACTTTCCACCGCTCTTCTTTGAAAGGCCTGGCCCACCAGGTAGGTGAGAAGTCACCTATAACTACCATCAAGCAAGCTTCTGCCCCGACCTTCAAGGGAAGCTCACATTACCCATTCTCTAGTGACATTAATAATGCAGGCTGGGTCATGTTGTGCTCAAGAGTTTACTGCTAATTTGCTGTTCCATCCTTTTGTATGCTGGCTGAACGGGACTTTAATGGATGTAATGATGAGAGGGGGGGAAACCTGAGAGCTGGATCCCAACCCATCCATGCTGCCAGCTGCCTGGCTCAGGTGCTGGGCATGCCACCCTCTCTGCCTTAATTGCCATAAAATAAACCTTGGGTTTCCACCGGATCAGGGAAATTTGAGGATGTCCCCCCCGCCCTCTAAAATATACACCTTTTGGTATCACTTATCCCAAGGACACCTTCTGCTCCACCCAAATGAGTCTTCTGTTTACTGAAGGAGGGCCAAGTGGGAACCAGAATCCACATTGGGAGAGTCTCTGGGGGAAAATTCTCCTTTGGGCATATCTGTTTGCAACTCTCAGGAGATGAAAAAAGTTGATTATAAAACCTGCCTGGCTCAGTTGCAGTTGCTTCTTTCCAGGGTTTAGATTGAGACCAACCTGTTTTTAATGCTAGGATTATGCCTTAGAAGTTAGCAGATAGTGTTGCATGGTGCAGTGTGCAAACTCTTAATGACAGGAAGTGGTCAGTTCAGATTTTAACTGAGTTATTAATGTGCTGCTAAATAGCCTTAGGCAACTCTCCTCATAGTTTCAAAGCCTCCCCCCCCCCCCCGCTCTACTCGCAAAAAGGCCAGATCAGATATGGCCTCCTTATCTTTCTGGCTAGCTAATAGGAAGGAACTCAATTTAGCTAAACTGCTTAGATTTCCCTAACCTTCCTTTCTATTTTCCCGTAACTTGAAAGGTACTTCTATTACTCTCACCTCTTAAAAATGAATATCTTACAGATTTAATATGAGGATTACAGAGATGTGTGTGTCAGTAGACATAATTTGGATACTTGAAAATTGCTGTGGCCGCTGAAGCTATCCATTCAGTTATGTCCAACTCTTGGTGATTCTATGGGCCATGTCTCTCCACATCTTCCAATCTTGCACTACTTCTTTGAGTTTTTCTATGCTCTGGCTAGTGTCAGCTTTGATGGTGTCCAGCCACCATGTTCTTTGATGGCCTGGTTTCCTTTTACCATTAAATCTTCCAAGCATAATTATTTTCTCCAGTGAATTCCCCTGCATGACTTGGACAAAATAAGTGAGACACAATTGCATGATTTTGCTTTCCAGTGTCATGTCTGGTGTTATGAGCTCCAATACTTGTTTGGGAGTCACCTTTGTTGTCCAAGGATGAAAAACACTACTTAGTGTTGAATTATGAGACTGCTTTTATCCACATACAGTGTACATTTCTTTCTTAATTCCAACCCTTTCTTCCTCCCATCAAAGACAAAGGGTGTAAGGCAGGGATTATATCAGCCTCTTCTAATTTAGCCCCCTTAGGGTATGCTGAGCTACAGCTGTCATCATCACTGATCCTCCACTGCAGTGATGGGATTCAAATTTTTTAACTACCAGAACTGTGGGTGTGGTTTGGTGGGCATGGCTTGGTGGGCATGGCAGGGGAAGGATACCACAAAATCTCCATTCCCTCCCCACCCCACTAACCTGCTTTACAGCTCCGTTCTCCTGTGCAGGGTAACAAAAAAAGACCCAACCAATCAGCTGGGACTCGGGAGGCAGCAAATAGATGGGGGCGGGGCCAGTCAGAGGTGGTATTTGCCGGTTCTCCAAACTACACAAAATTTCCGCTACTGGTTCTCCAAAACTGGTCAGAACCTGCTGAATACCACCTCTGCTCCACTGGCTAACAGAGCTCCTTCTTTTGCTTGGAAAATTTGAAAGAAGCTTGCTAGCTACAGTGATGGAAATGGTATTCGGAAAGTTGCACTGGCCACACTTAATAAACTTTGGCTCCAAAAAGAGAAGTCAGACTGAATCTGATTGCTACTTGGTTCAAGTCCATTTGGGAAACTCTAAGGTCATAGGCTAGACTAGAAAGTTAAGAAAATATCTCAGAAGAAAGCAATAGAAACTCAATTCTCTATTATGGCTTTGTATCCATGAAGTCATATGCAGTCAAGTGTGACTCAAAAGAGTATTTCCCTTGCCTTTATATTACTAGAAATACTGTATAAAAGATTCATCTGCCACATATAGGAAAATAAAATGGCAGGAAATCAATTAAGTTTGCCTGAATATTAAAATCTAGAAACGAGGAACAGGAATCTAAGTTTGAAGAAAATATTCTTGAACAGAGCTATACAGTTGTCCACATACATTACCAAGGGAAGCCATTTTAACTGTTATGGTTTCCTCTTAAGAATCTGCAGGGTCTAATTTCAAACATATCAACTGGCAAGAGTGGCCAAAATGCAGCTCAGACTTTAAACCAATCCTACTGATTAGGCCAATTCAGAAAGTTAGTCTTAAGACCTAGACTGAATCTTTCAGACCTAAATTCTGCTTAGTAGATGTCTTTCCAAACATAAAATCAAAAATTGCATTGTGGACTTTTGGGGCAGTCAATTTAGTAGATATTCAGTCATGTTTTATTTTAATCATAGTCTCTTGAACAGGTCATCATACTTGGATGCACTTATACAAGTAACCCATCAACCATGGTTTAAAACCTCAGTGGTTCACAAATCACACTTGTAATTAATTAAATAATAATTGATTAAATTTGTAAAACACCTGCCTACATTAAGCCCAAAACAAACATGCCATATTATTTCCTGTGAGATTGTGAATCCAAACCCAACCTGTAAAAGATGCTTGTCAGATTTTTTAATCTATGGAATAGGAAGCAAGCCAGTTCTGGAGATGAAAGATGTCTCCAACTCTAAGTCAGGGACAGAGTACTTGTATTGTATCCCTCCAGATGTTGCTGAATTACAATTCCAATTATCCATGTTCCTTGGCTCAGAAAGTTGGTTTAGTTCAACAGCTTTAAGAGAACCATCCTTAAGTTCACAGCTGGAGAAAACCTATTGTATTCTCACTGTAGGCTTCAATAGCTATTACAACAGCTATAATTCTATTCATGTACCGTAGTAGTTGTAGATTTACAGTCATAACTTTTTAAAATTTATTTTTTTATAACAGCAGCTTATTACCTGTCAGTTTTGGTTGTAAACATGGTTCATTCTTAAGAGCTATGTCTTGCAATATTTGCCTTAGATGTGTGATTATATTTAGAGAGGAAGTGACTGCATGATGATAAGGGAAGAACAATCTTTAAAAATTGAATGTCAAGCTATAATTTCTCAGATGGAATGCAAAGGAATATTTACAGTAAGTAGGAAGGCCTCACTCGGCAAACCTTCAATTTTCTCAGAAAGTAGATTGTAGTCTACAAAGACTTATGCCATAATTGCCTTTAAATTTGCCTGCAACAAACAGATCAAACTGTAACTGTCTTGAAATGAATAATTTGATCTGCTGTGACAGAAACTCCTTGACAAAGTATCTATGGAGCAACATTTAAACTTTCATACAATGAAAAGCCTTAAAACCGTCAATTTAGGACTGACCCCAGTAAACCATCTTGTACACCTGAGTACAATTAATGACCAAATGAAGCTCTGTATGGCTAGTTTAGGGCTGTCACACTCACAACCTGCGGGCCAGATGCATCATGCACTGGCCATGCCTGGTTTAGTGAAGGGGAAAAAAGTTACAATACATCCCGTGATGACGCTGTGATGATGTGAGTTTGACACCGAGTTCGATCAAACCAAAACTTCTCTAGCTCAACATTATGTTTCAATAGCAGTCAAACCAAGTATTTGTGGGGAACAGAAGAGCGCAATAACACCTTTCTGATTGTGGTCTCCAAAAATTAGAATCTAGGACTATGATTTCTCCATTTATAGTTTGCACACAGTCATTGATAGCTTGATCCCACTTTAATTGATCAAATTTCCTTTTCAAGACATCCAGATTGGTGACCATTTTATCTCTTTTCGGATCTTGTCTTGATTGCACAAAAAATAGCAGTGATTGTTCTCTCTGTTCCAGCAGCTAACAGTGCAAAGTGCATTCAAAGGTGCTTTTTCAAAAAACAACTAGATTTTCTTTTTCCTTGAAGTGCAAAATGCAGTTTCTGTCTACTTTTAAAAATGGCTCATAATTGAATACTTTTAGTGCCATCTAGTGTCTAAAAAAGAAAATGCCAGTTTCTTATCTTTTAAAGTTTTATTTGTTTTAGTAGTATAACAAATAAAAAATCCATTTCAATCAAACAGTGTGTTGTCTGGGTACAATTATTTATGGGCAATCATATTTATAGGCAATCATATTTGCAATAATATATATCACAATAACATTAATGCTGTACTAATAATAATATTTTGTTTGTCCATTTTAACAAACTTCCATTTTAACATTTATCCTTTTTATGTCCCTTTCATTCTAACTTCTGTTTTTATTATCTAGCCATCAATAAAATAAGGCAGTTTCTTCTCTCTTGAGTGTTTTCTTTCCTAAATCTGCAGTTTTGTTTCCTTCTAGATAAACCTATAATTCCTTAATTGTAGGATGGAATGCACAATTCTCTGAAAGTAGCATCTGAGGGAAAGATACATCTTGCCTTGAAATAGTGGAGGAAAATAATGTAGGAGCAGCGGTAGTTCTGTGAACATGGTACCTTTCTCCCCTGCTGAGTCCTCTCTAGCTGTCCTTTGAGTCAGCGGAAAACTAGATTGGCATTATCTTTGCTGAACCCTAGCCTCCTCCTGTTGCTTCTGTTAAAATCACTGCGATCATCTACCTTCCCTCCAAATAGGTACAAAGTCTAACAGAGTTCACACTCCATGAGGCTGCTTTTGGATAGTGCCAGAGTAAGGGAGAAAATAGTACACATGGTGTCTTCAATAGCACCTGATGAGTTAATTCTCCCAAATTATATATAAGTAGTTTACACATACTTCCAAAAAGGGCTTGCAGAGTTGGTGAGGCAGGTAAGGATGTACAAAATTCCATAATTCAGAAATGGCATTTCTGGAGAACTTTCTATAACCCCTCTGCAATATGCTGATTCCCCTCTGGACCAGGCCACTCCTAGAGTGATGAGTTTCCAGAAGTAAATTTCCTAAATAGGAAGTGGTTCAAGATATTAAGGACATGGTGCCCTAGAACATTCTGCTTCCAAATGGCTACTTTTTATATTTATTGGCTTAGCATCTTAGTTGAATACAGCCACTGTGATTTCTAAACCATTTTTAATGGCTTGGCATGCTGCATGAATCCAGACAATTACAGCTTGTTTAAGAAACTGTAACTTAATACAATGTATGGACTCAAGCTACAAAGCCATTTATTTAATAATATCTAATTCATCAGAGTTTAATCTCCAAAGTATGAAAGTTCAGTTTTCATTGGGTATGCTTCCCCTTTCCCTGTAAATGCCATTTATTTCACAGATAAAATCATAACTGTTTTTGGCCTGTTACCAAACACAAACAAGAGACAAAATGGCTATTTCAAATGCCATTGTACCCAGTGGGTGGCTGTTGAAGAACACATATTTTTAATAGGTTAATCTATAACCTTTCATGAATAGCCTATGAACTGCATCTTTGCTAAAGTCTACTTTCTGCTGTCTCCTGTGTATATGTATGTATATATTCATATTTTAAAAACTCCCCCTTTTCATAACTAACTGTGCTTTATCTGTGCCTAGTTCTTGTTCTTTACTCATTTCTACCTCCTGCTCTATAATTAAAGATGTACCAGAAGATGGCTTCTTAACTATTTCTAGTCTCTGATCCAGTGTTTTTCAATCTTGGCAACTTTAACCTGTGAGGACTTCAGCTCCCAGAAATCTCCAGTCACCCATGCTGAAGCATTGTGGGAATTGGGAGTTTACACATCTCATAGTTGTCAGAGTTGAAAAACACTCCCCTACCTTACATTTGAGGAATTTGTGGTTCTCCAGTGTTGTGAATTGCAAATGCTAACAAACTTAGCCAGTTTGGCCAATAGTAAGAGATGCCCAGGCTGTCATTTCATTAATAATATAGAATAAAATTCAGGCCAGCCTTCCATCACTTATGCCAGTCCTCCAGAATGGCTGCTGTTCTTATACCTGGCTGCTTCCCCTTCATTACCATAGATCAGGGCAGTTAACAGCTGCTGTGCAGATAACTTATCCCTAAGCATCCCAGTTATCTGCAAAATTGTGTATATTTTGGAATTTTGATCACAAAAGTATAGTATTATTAACATATGACTAAATGGCAACTGTTCCTCTTTTCTGTAACATATATACAAGCAAGTTAATTTATTTGATCTGCATACCTGCATTAGGAACATCAGTCAATGTACTCCTGAAATGGAGCTTTGGGTATTTCAAAATTATAAATTGTTCAAGTTCTTGGCTTTAAAAGGTTAAAATGTGATATCAAAAGTCAATTGCTTTTTACTCTTAAATAAGTGGAGCTGCAATAAAACCTCTTTCCGATACTGTCAAATAAAGTCTTAAACAAGACTCATATTAACTGTCAGGTATTGTCATATGATGGACTGTAAGACTGTAAAATATTGATGGCTAGTGAAAAGTCTCTGAGATAAATTTCTAGGCGCCAGGTGACACAATTTCATCCTGAGTAAATATTTGGAGAATGGTTGTTATCAATGTTAAAATAATAATAATTTTCAGAATTGGGAAAGTGGATTTGTTCCAATATTTATTCCAATTTGTTCTTCAGGATATGTATCCCATAAAAGCATCTTTCTTTTCATGGGTTCAGGTTGAGGAGGGGAAAAAATTGCACCTATATGTAACCAGACAACCTATACTGAGTCATCCTTTCAGAGATATTTCCCTACATAAACAAAGAAATAGAATGACCATGAACAGGCAAAAAAAAAAAATCAGTGGTAGTGGGAATGACTTTCTGCCAGCTTCACTATTGGCATTACTCCTCCTCTTTCACCCCACCCCACAAGAACTGTCTATCAATTTGTTGAGGAGAAAGAGAACAAACATGGGGAAAACTGCACCCCCGTTCCCCCTCCTGGCTTGTCCCCACAAGCTCTCTTATTCCAGAGAGGAGGAGGGTTCATCTATCAACTGCCAAGACCTCCCCCCTGCCCCGCCTATTAACACTAGCAAACATCTCAGCCACTTCCTCAGCCTTCCCTCACAATATTAAGAGATTTCAAATTTCAACCTCAGTTTCAAAACCGCCAATCATCACTTACCTGTCAGACCTTGTCAGCAGCTGATTGGGTGTAGGGGAGTTGGAAAAGATGGGAGTATGTCCTTCCTTTCTTCCCTTGCACCACAGGGTTTTGGGAGGTACAGTGAATTAGCTATTTTGAGTGAACAGCAGAATACTCTGTTAACTAGTTTAGCTCATGATTGATGCTAATAAATAATTTGTTGATTCGTATATTAAATAATTATTTTTGTATAGATACTGAATGTGGGTCTTTGTAGTGGAATGTAGTCTGAAATCCCAGGAGGGAGGGACTGTTTCCTAAAGAGCAAAGAGGCAGTGGAGCTTGGAAAATTTGGTAGGCAAGAAGAAGGTAAGGGCATCCCTTTCTTAGCAGTTTGCAGAGTATATCTGTTATATCTGAGTATATTGTTATGCAGATAGTTGTTTAGTCTGGCAAGATTCCTTCTATAGGGGAAGAACAATAAAGAAAACTACTCTTAAGTAATTCAATCTTTTCTTCAGCCTGACGGTATTCTTGTCCCATGTGACATTTCTCAAATAATATTATAATAACACTAGTATTTTTCAAAAATTTAAATAATTTACAGACAAGAAGTATTATGAAAAACCCCTCTATTAGCATGATTTATAGAATAGAATATAGAATAGAATAGAGGAGAAGAGAAGAGAAGAGAAGAGAAGAGAAGAGAAGAGAAGAGAAGAGAAGAGTTGGAAGGGACCTTGGAGGTCTTCTAGTCCAACCCCCTGCCTAGGCAGAAAACCCTATACCACTTCAGAGAAATGGTTATCCAACATCTTTTTAAATACTTCCAGTGTTGGAGCATTCACAACTTCTGGAGGCAAGTTGTTCCACTGATTATTTGTTCTGTCAGGAAATTTCTCCTTAGTTCTAAGTTACTTCTTTCCTTGATTAGTTTCCATCCATTGCTATCAATCTCTAAAGTTGTACAAAATTGTGTACAATAAAAGTGTACAAAATTGTGTAAAACAATAAAAGCCTTAATAGAAGGTATTTCCACTGGAATGTTTCGAGATCATGCATTCTCTTTGAACAGGAACCATGGATCCCAACTGATTTGAATCCTGGGCCCTATTTAACAAAATGAAATTTAATGTAGATAAAAGTAAGGTTTTACACTTAAGCAAGAAAAATCAAATGTACAGGTATGGATTAGGTGAAACTGGCTCAATAGCAGTAACTGTGAGAGGGATCTTGGAGTCTTAGTGGTCAATCACTTAAATATGAGTCAGCAATGTGCAACAGCAGCCAAAAAAGCTAACACAATCCTAGGTTACATTAGTAAAGGGATAGAAACAAGATCACATGATGTTTTATTATCACTTTATAATGCCTCAGTAAGACCACACATAGAATACTGCATTCAGTTTTGGTCACTATATTATATAAAAAAGATGTAGAGACTCTGGAAAGAGTGCAGAAAAGGCAATAAAGTTAATTAGGGATCTGAAAAAAAAAACTTAGGAAGTACGGTTGTAGGAATTGGGTTTGTCTAGAAGGACTTGGGATGACATGATAGCAATGTTCCAATATTTGAGGGGCTACCACAGAAAAAATAAGACTCAACCTATTTTCCAAAGCACCACAAGGCGAGACAAGAAACAACGGATGGAAACTAATCAAGGAGAGAAGTAAGGAGAGATTTCCCAACGGTAAGAACAATTAACCAATGGAACAGCTTGCTTTCAGAAGTTGTGGGGGCTCCATCGCTGGAGGCTTTTAAGAAGAGACTGGACAGCCACTTGTCTGGAATGGCTCAAGCAGGAGACCCTATAGCCGTGGTGGCTAACTTTTTTGGGCTCCTGTGCCAAAAATTGTGCGTGCACTTGCATGTTCATGCTCGTGTGCAAGCACCCAGAAGGCAATGTGCTCCCCCCCACATGCACACGCAATCCCACCACCACCACCCCATTCAGCCTCCCAGCTGATTTTCAGCCAGTTTGAGGCCTTTTTCGGCTTCCCAGAGGCTTGAGGGTGGCTTCTGCAGGCTTTGCAGGCCAGAAACCAGCCCTGTTTTGTCACTTCCACTATTTTCAGAAAAACAGGAAGTGACAAAATGGAGCTAGTTTTTGGCCTGCAGAAGCCTTCCTCAAACCTTTTGGGAGGCTGAAAAAGGCCTCAAACTGGCCAAAAATCAGCTGGAAAGCATGTGCATGCGCAGTGAGGTAAATTTGCCTGCAGCTTGCGTGTCAGCACAAATGGCTCTGCATGCCACCTGTGGCACTTGTGCCATAGGTTCGCTGTCGTATCCGTAAATAAGGCTCGTAGTCAGTGACTTTCAATTCAAGCTCTTTATTAACACTGGTGGAACCGAACCGCAAAAGACAAAAAGCTCGCGGCTTTTATATCTTTTGCTTCGGCGGCCGCGGCCAATGGCAGCGATTCAAGTCTCCCGCTCTTGGCTTTAACCAATCGCGGGAGACTTCAATCGGGCCAATCAGGCGCGGCTCGCCTGGCCAATCAGAAATCCCCGCGCCTTAGCCAATCAAGGCACGGGGATTTCGAGTAGTCCATTTGCATACATGACACCCCTCCCCTCTTGGTATGGTCTTCTCACGTGGTGTAGTCACGCAGGTAGGCGGGGCTCCGTCGAGTCCTAGTTGACCTGCGCAACTCATTTTCCTGTTGTATCTCGGCAGGAGCGGTCATCTTTTTGGCTGCTCCTGCCTCTGAGCGAACCGGCTGGATGATCGGGCCGGTTCCTTCGCCGCGGCTCCCGCCTGGGCCTACCGGGTCGGTTGAATCGCGGATTCCGCCGCTCCCGCTTGGCTTCTCCGAGTCGGTAGAGCTGGCCAGACGGTTCTTCTCCGGCTGTGATTCACGAAGGCTGCGTTCTGGTGAGTTTTTAAATTTTATTTGTTCTTGCGGTTGTTTAACCGGGTGTTCCCTCCCCCCTTGGTTCGTGTCTTGGGGGTTGAGGTTAGTCAATGTTCGTGACCGGAGCTGGTCGATATGTCGTTTCCAGGCTCGCCCGTCGGTGGTTTGGAGCCGGTACGACTTTGGACCAGTGATCTGAGTTATGACGGCTGGGATCCATAGGGGGTCCCCCGTCATGTTTTTGGCGTATACTAGGTCGCCTGGTTCAAATGTCCGATACCTGGAGCTGGAGTCTGGGGGCTGCTCCGGGTTGTAGGTTGGGTGTAAACGGTCGAGTGGGGATCGCAGCTTCCTGCCCATCAGGAGCTCTGCAGGGCTCTTGTTGGTGGTTGTGTTTGGCGTGATGTGCTGTATGAAGAGCAGCCTGTTGATCTTGTCGTTGATCTCCCCGTGGTCCATTTTCCGGAGGGTCTTTTTTGTAAACTGGACCATCCGTTCCGCCCTACCGTTCGCCGCCGGATGCGCCGGTGCCGTTAACGCGTGGCGGATGCCTTTTTCTGCCAGGAACCGTTCAAAGTCGATGGATGTAAACTGTGGTCCGTTGTCCGAGACAACGACGTCTGGGAGGCCGTGGGTGGCAAACAGCTTACACAGTTCTTTAATGACGGCCTCTGTGGTGGTGGATTTCATGTCGGCCACCTCTAGCCAGTTTGAGTATGCGTCAACTGTGATTAAAAAGGTGTGCCCATTTGTGGGGCCGGCAAAGTCTAAATGTATTCTGGACCAGGGTCCCCGAGGTGTCTCCCAGTCCCGGATAGGTGCCGTGGGTGGGCTGGATCTGGTCTCCTGGCACCGGTGGCATTTGGCGACCCATGTTTCAATTTGTTTGTCCATGCCAGGCCACTAAGCGTAACTCCTGGCCAGGGCTTTGGTCCTGACGATGCCAGGATGACCCTCGTGCAACATCTCTAGGACCCTGTTCTGTAATTTAGTCGGAATCACCACCCGGTCTCCCCAAAGGATACATCCTCTCAGTAGTGAAAGTTCCGTCTGGCGCTGGCGGAAAGGTTTAAAAGTCTCGTTATCGTCTTTTTCCGGCCAGCCTTTTTGTAGCCAATGTAAGATTGGCGCTAAGTGTTTGTCCTTAACCGTTTCCCTCGCTATGTCCGATGCGGTAATGGGTAAACACTCGATGGACAGGGTATTTGTTGTTGGTGCAGGGTCAGGGTCAGAGTCAGGTAAGGGGGAACGGCTTAAAGTGTCCGCGTGCGATATCTTCTTACCTGGCTTGTGTAGCAGTTCATAGTTGTAGGCTGCCAGGAATTCAGACCATCTTGTCATCCGGGGTGACAAGATGTTTGGTGTGGGACGGTTTCCCGCGAGAATGCCCAGCAACGGTTTATGGTCAGTCACTATTTTGAATGGGCGGCCGTAAAGGTACTCGTGGAAACGCTTAACGGCGGCCACTATAGCCAAAGCTTCTTTGTCCAGCTGGCTATAGTTCCGCTCTGGTTTAGTCAGAGTTCTCGAGAAAAAGGCGATAGGTGCTTCTCTCTGGTCTGGGAGGGTATGGCTGAGGACAGCGCCGACGCCGAAGGGTGATGCGTCGCAAGTGACAGCTACAGGCAGGGTTTCGCAGAATTGCATTAGGACGGCATCAGAGGTGAGGAGGTCTTTGGTCTTTTGAAAAGCTGTTTGTTCCCGTCTCCCCCAAGTCCAGGCTGCCTTCTTGTCCAGGAGTCTATGTAAAGGTTCCGCCGCCGTAGCCTTTTGAGGTAGGAAGACGTTATAGAAGTTTAGTAAACCTAAGAATGCTTGCAGCTCTAATTTGGACTTTGGGGTGGGGGCTTCTTTGATGGCCTTTACTTTTTTTGTTGTGGGGTGGATGCCCTGCTGGTCTAGGAGGTAGCCCAGAAACTCTACTTGCTTTGTACAAAGTTGGCATTTTTCGCGTTTGACTTTAAGTCCTGTTTCTTTAAATTTCGTTAAGACTTGTCTTAAACGGTTTTCTAGTTCGGCTTCATTTGGCGCCGCCACTAATACGTCATCGAAGTAGGGCACCACACCCTTGATGCCTTGCAGCAAGCGTTCCATCAGGCTCTGGAAGATGCCTGGTGCCACGCTGACCCCAAATTGAAGTCTGTTACATTTAAAAGCCCCCCGGTGGGTCACTATTGTTTGGGCCTCTGCCGTTTCCTCGTCCACAGGTAGTTGTTGATAGGCTTGTGCGAGGTCGAGCTTAGCAAAAACTTTGCCCCCTCCCAGTGAGTGCAGTAAATGTTGCACTACCGGGACTGGGTAGGCGCTTTGTTGCAACGCGCCATTTAGGGTGGCCTTATAGTCCCCGCAGATTCTCACGGACCCGTCTGGTTTTACTGGGGTCACTATAGGGGTTTCCCATCTGGCGTGATCTGTCGGTTGTAACACCCCTTGTCTGACGAGCTTGTCTAGCTGCTCGTCGATTTTGGGCTTTAATGCAAAGGGTACCCTTCTAGGCTTAAGCCGCTTCGGGGGAACCCTTGGGTCTAAATCAAATGAAATAAGGGGCCCCTGGTACTTGCCCAATTCTCCATTGAAGACCTCCTGGAATTCTTGGGTTAGCCGCTGTTCCCAAGCTTCAATGGATACGTGGTTGACACCTGTCAGCGCGATGTTAAGCGGAGCAAACCATTGTAACCCCAGCAGGCTAGGGCGGTCGCGGTCGACTATTGTGAGTGGAAGTTGTTCTGTGTGGCCTTTGTAGGTTATGTTAAAGTTCTTGGTGCCCACTACCGGAACGCGATTACCTTGATAGTCTTTTATGATGATTTTTTGGGCAGGTACGTTTCTTCTTTGTAGTGTAGGCACTAGTTGCTTGATTTCGCGCCAAGCAATCATAGAAAGGTAGGAACCGGAGTCCACTTCCATCTTACATGGTCGACCCTCTATGTGAACTTCTACGTGAACCTTTCTAGCTCCGTCGGAAATGGCGTGGCCAATGGTCACCGTCTGGTGGGTTTCCTCTTTACGTCGGCTGTCACCGCTTCTTTGCGATCGTTGTCTCTGGTCCCATCGACCTGTTGGCTGGCGCTCTCTGGCTCTGGGCGGGGAGCTTTCTCTTTTCCTGTCAAGTTGTTCACGTTTGGGCGGGCTGCGGGGTTTTTTCTGGCGGCAAACTCGGGCGATGTGGCCTCGTCGGTCACAATGCCTGCAGATAGCGTCGAAGAATCGGCATTCTGACCTGGGGTGGTCGCCGCCGCAACCGGCGCAGTTGGTCCTCGACCTGCGACCTCTTTGACTTCGCTGTTCGCCTCGTCCCATTTGTACACGGTGTATGTCCTCCTCGTCATCTGACGCGCTGGAGGTTGATTGGTATTCGCCGTAGTGTGCGGTCGCTTCGCTTCTGGTGTCGGCCGACCTCGCGGGGTTGTTGTTCCCGCCCTTCGCGTCAGATCTTCGCATGGTGTCTGCTGACGTGCGGGTGGCTTCTGCTGCTGCGGCCGCAGTGAGGGCATCGGCTAGGCTGATGTCGCCTTTGGCCATGAGTCGGCTCTGGAGTGTCGGATCCCATAGCCCGAGCACGAAGCGGTCTCTGATGAGACTATTAAGCCCTTCAAACTCACAGAGTCCTCCCAGGCGCCATAATTCAGCGACAAAGTCGCTTAATTTTTCGTTCGGCTTCTGGTTTCTGCGGTAAAACTCGTTTCGCCGTATCAGGATGGGGACCTCGGGGGCGTAATGGCGTCTCAGTATGGGCTCGAGGACGTCCCAGTCGATGGCGGTTGCGTCTGCTGGTTTGGCCAATGCCTTGGCCATCTGGAAGACCTCTGGTCCGCAGTGTGTGAGAAAGACGGCGCGTTTTAGCGGGCCCGGGGCGTCCTTCATGCCGGCGCATTCCAGGTACATCCGGAATCGATCCGAGTACGATTCCCAGTCCTCGGCGGCGGGGTTGAAGGGAGCGGGCGGTGCTATTTTCGCCATCTTCGCTGTCGCTGGTTCTTAAACGGATACGGGGTTCGGTTCAATGGCGAGATCCCATCCTCGTCGCCAGTGTCGTATCCGTAAATAAGGCTCGTAGTCAGTGACTTTCAATTCAAGCTCTTTATTAACACTGGTGGAACCGAACCGCAAAAGACAAAAAGCTCGCGGCTTTTATATCTTTTGCTTCGGCGGCCGCGGCCAATGGCAGCGATTCAAGTCTCCCGCTCTTGGCTTTAACCAATCGCGGGAGACTTCAATCGGGCCAATCAGGCGCGGCTCGCCTGGCCAATCAGAAATCCCCGCGCCTTAGCCAATCAAGGCACGGGGATTTCGAGTAGTCCATTTGCATACATGACATTCGCCATCATGGCCCTATAGTATAGGGTTTCCTGCTTGAGCAGGGGTTTGGACTAGAAGACCTCCAAGGTCCCTTCCAACTCTGTTATTCTGCAGTTGTCATTGTGAAGAAACCAGAACTTTTGCAATTCTTTGGTCATATGAGGAGTAAAACAATTCAGCCTCCAAGCAAAATTCATCCCTTCCTGTTTTATTTTGTTTCTAGTCTGTGCCTGCCACATTATTGTCTCCATAGTTTTCTTTGGTAAAGTTGTAATACTTGTGCCTCGGGGGAAGAAATTCTCTACAAAAAGAGTAGTATATTGTATTTCTGAATGATCTTTCTCTCTCTTTCTTACTCTCTTTCTTTCTTTAAGGCTATTTTTGTCTTGTAAGTCAGTGTACCAACAATCCCAACATATCCCTACTTTACTTTTTTCTTGCGACATTATTTCTCCCTCTCCCCTCTCTCTTTCCCTCTCTCTCTCCCTCCCTCTCTCTCATCTTATCAATCTATCTATCTATCATCTATCTATCTATCATCTATCTATCATCAATCTATATCTTCTGCCTTTATTTTTTTAAATAAATAACTCAAATCAGTGAACATATAAAATACTCCTTCCTCTTGTTTTCTCCATAACAACAGCCCTGTAAGGTGAATTGAGCTAAGATTGATTATCTCAAGGGCACCCAACCTAGCTTTGATGGCCTGGGCAGAACTAAAATTTACAGTTTCCGGCTTTTAACCTGGTGCCTTAACTGGTAGACCAAACTGTTCTGATCTGAAAATGGTAAAGGACACTCAGGCCTGTGTTAAATATCTTGGTTTTAATAAGGAAATCAAAGAAATCAAAGAAACTGTGGTGAATATCTTTTTCTTGAGTCAAAGAAATTGTGGTGAATATCTTTTTCTGATTCAAAACACTCGCTTAGCCTTTGAAGAGCTTTTCTGGCTCACATCCAGGAGTCATGATAAAATTTGATTTGTTCTCTTCTACATTTAATTAGAATTAATTATAGCATTTCCCCCCATGCCACACAGTTACCATTCTCTGGTTCAGACATGTTACAAATTAATAGCAACTATCACCAGCCTCTAAAGGTTTCGACCTCTGGCCTCAGACTCTGCACCTCTGCTTTAGCAGAACAGTTGCTAATCAGTCTAACAGTGACAAAGCCACCAATGAGGAAACATCATCCTAAAATACACCCAAGTCTCTAATTTGATCTGACATTTGCCATGCTACTAGTCCTTGCTTAATATTCATTAACTCAGTGGCCATTTGAATTTACGATGGTGCTGAACAAAAGACTTGTGCTTGTGGTCACATCAACAAACTCCCAGCCCACTTAGGGCCACCCATATTTACGATTGCCTTTTAACTGACTACTTAACCACTTCTACCAGCTGCCTTCATCCACCTGACCCTCTCCATAGTCACCCTACCTGCCACACTAAGGCAGAAAGAATAAATATATTGTTTTTAGGGAGATATTAACATGATTCTGCTTGATAATGAAATGTGTGTGTATTAATGAAAAATGCCAGATTAAAGGGTCATCCTTCGGTCATTCACCCATATTTGTCAAGCAGGAAACGTTGTCTTGCTTGCAACAAAAAACACAAACAGAGGTATAAGAAGTCAGAGGATTTAGCAAGATGGGTTAGCAAAGATTTTTTGAAATCCAGCTACTTTCGCCCAGCAACAGGGGATGCGGCTGGCTGAAAATCAAAGTAACCAATGGATGATTGACAAGTTGTTTTTCTGTGGTTTGTAGCCTTTGGAGTGTATAAAAGTAACTGTATAACTCCTAGGAAGACATTCAGATGTGCCTTGGCTAAATATCTCTGAACCTTTGTGCAAATAAAACAATTATCTTTGACTCCATGGTCTGAGTCTCGTAATTTCCTGCAACAACACTGTGCACCCCCACTGCACCAGCCAGGGTATTAGGATATTAAATTTAATAGCTCGGACAATGTACAAAAGTGCTGGCTCCTGCATGAGGCAGCAATCTATACAATGATTGGTTCCTGTAGGTGTAAAGGGGGAGTTTCCCTTTGTTCTGTACCTTCATTTGCATTCTTGAAACCCCGCGTTTTGATTGGTCAAAGCACGGGGTGATCTGATTGGTTTAGCGAGCCGCGCTGATTGGCCCGCTGAGAATCTCCCGCGATTGGTGGATACGAATCGCGGGAGACTCATAGTGGTGCCATTGGCTGCGGCCGCCGCAGCTTGAGAATAAAAAGCCGCAAGTTTTCCCTTGGAGCCAGATCGATTTCGGGGGCCTAATAAAGAGCTGAAACCACAGTCACTGCCTCCTGGTCTCCTTGCCGAACGGACACGACACTGGCGACGAGGATGGAATCCCAAGGCTGAAGCCCATCGAGCACATGTCCACCGGAAGCAAGACCAACGAGATGGCCAGCATCGCTCCGCCCACGCCCTTCAACCCAGCTAGCGAGGACTGGGAATCCTACATGGACAGATTCCTCATGTTCCTCGAATGCAGCAACATGAAGGATGCCACCGGGCTGAAAAAACAAGCCGTTTTCCTGACACACTGCGGGCCTGCAGTGTTCAAGATGGCGAAAGCCCTCGCGAAACCTGCCGACGTCAAAGTGATGGACTGGGATGACCTCGAGCCCTTGCTCCGCAACCACTACGCCCCCGCCGTGCCCACCCTCATCAGGCGGCACGACTTCTACCGGCGGGACCAGAGACTAGGCGAAAGCATCAGCGACTTTGTTGCCGAGTTGCGAAACCTAGGAGGCATGTGCGGATTCTCCGACATGGACGAGGCCCTACGGGACCGAGTCGTGCTCGGACTTCGGGATCCAGTCCTCCAGAGCCGACTGATGGCCAAATGCGACATCGCCCTCGCTGACGCCATCGCTGAAGCCACCACAGCCGAGGCTACCCGGAGGTCGGTGAACCGCATGCGGAGATCGGACGCTGGGGACCGCACCGCGACCACCGACTCAGGACGGGCGACCGAGGCCCAACCGGAAGCAAGTCACCGTGAGACCACCACCCACCAGACGGTCATCATTGGCCACGCATCAACCACCGACGCCCGAAAAGTCTACATGGAGGTAGGCATCGAAGGCAAGCCATGCAGGATGGAGGTGGATTCTGGGTCCTACCTCTCCATGGTCGCCTGGCAAGAAATCAAACGCTTGGTGCCTACCATCCACCAGAAGGGACTGGAGAATCAGAGACTAATCATCAAAGACTACCAGGGAAACCGCATCCCGGTAGTCGGAACCGGACAATTCAAAGTAACATTTAATGGCTGCACAGCAAAGCTTCCCCTAACAATCGTGGACTGAGACCGGCCCAGCCTTTTGGGACTGCAATGGTTCGCGCTGCTTGGCATCGAAGTCACGGGCATCAACCACATCGCCGAGACCGATTGGGAGCAGCAACTGGCATGGGACTTCCAGGAAGTGTTCGACGGCACCCTAGGCAAGTACCGAGGGCCCCCCATCTCTTTCAGCCTAGACCCTAGCATTCCCCCAAGACGCCTAAAACCACGGTGGGTACCTTTTGCACTCCGGCCAAAAATTGACGAGCAAATTGACAAGCTCGTCAAGCAAGGGGTCCTACAACCAATTGACCACGCCCAGTGGGAGACCCCAATAGTCATCCCAGTCAAGCCCGATGGGTCGATAAGAATCTGCGGCGACTATAAGGCCACCCTAAATTGTGCCTTGCAACAAAGCGCCTACCCCGTCCCAGTAGTGCAGCACCTTCTACACTCACTGGGGGGAGGCAAGGTTTTTGCGAAGCTCGACCTGGCCCAAGCATACCAACAGCTGCCGGTCGACGCAGAAACCTCAGAGGCGCAAACCATAGTCACCCACCGGGGAGCTTTCCAATGTAACCGACTCCAGTTTGGAGTCAGCGTGGCGCCTGGAATTTTCCAGAGCCTCATGGAGAGACTCTTGCAGAGCATCAAGAGAGTGGTGCCCTACTTCGACGATGTGCTGGTATCGGCAACCAACCAGCAAGAACTAGAGAGTCGGCTAAGGGAGGTGTTAACCAAATTCAAGGAAACCGGGCTAAAAGTGAAGAGGGAAAAGTGCCAACTTTACACAGAGCGGGTCGAGTTCCTGGGATACCTCCTAGACCGGCACAGCATCCACCCCACCGAAACTTAAATCAGAGCCATTAAGGAGGCTCCCACACCCAGGACTAAAACGGAACTACAGACATTTCTGGGACTGCTTAATTTTTACAATGTTTTCCTGCCCCAAAAGGCAACCGCGGTGGAGCCTTTGCATAGGCTCTTGGACAAGGCAGCTACCTGGACTTGGGGGAAATGCGAGGAAGCCGCCTTCAGGAGAACCAAGGACCTGCTCACCTCGGATGCTGTCCTCATCCAATACAATGAGACCCTACCACTCGCCGTCACATGCAACGCCTCACCTTTCGGCATCGGCGCCGTCCTCAGCCACACAATCCCGGATGGAAGAGAAGCGCCCATCGCCTTCTTCTCCAGGACACTCACCAAACTGGAGTGGAACTATAGCCAGCTGGACAAGGAGGCCCTAGCCATCGTCGCAGCAGTGAAGAGGTTCCATGAGTACCTCTATGGCTGCACCTTCACAATCATTACGGACCACAAGCCATTGCTGGGCATCCTGGCAGGAAACCAGGCCACCCCGAACATTTTATCTCCCAGGATGACAAGGTGGTCCGAATTCCTTGCTGCCTACAGCTACTGGCTCACACACCGACCCGGTAAGACTATTACACATGCAGACACTTTGAGCCGCTCACCGCTACCCGACCTAGACACCGACCCAGCACCCACAACGAGCACACTCAGCATAGAGACTGTGCCCGATCTACCCATAACCGCATCAGAAATTGCCCGAGAAACCAATAAAGACAAATGTTTGGCGCAGGCATTACATTGGGTAGAGAAAGGGTGGCCGGAAAAGGACAACGACGAAGCATTCAAAACATTCCGGAACTGGCAAACGGAACTTTCGCTGCAAAAAGGGTGTGTACTGTGGGGGGATAGGGTGGTTATCCCGGAAAAACTGCAAGGGAAGGTATTGGGGTTGTTACACGAGGGGCACCCAGGCATAGTTAGAACGAAAGCCCTGGCCAGAAGTTACGCTTGGTGGCCAGGATGGATAAGCAAATCGAGGCCTGGGTGGCAAGGTGTCAACGCTGCCAAAAAACCAGACTGAGCCCTCCCGCGGCACCGATCCTGGAATGGGAAACCCCCAGGGGACCCTGGTCTAGGGTCCACATAGACTTTGCCGGGCCCACCAAGGGACATACATTCCTAGTAACCGTAGATGCTTACTCCAACTGGCTGAAGGTAAGCAACATGAAATCCACCACCACAGAGGCCGTAACCAATGAACTTTGCAAACTATTCGCAACCCACGGCCTCCCGGATGTCATCGTGTTGGACAACGGGCCCCAATTCACCTCGCTGGAATTTGAAAAATTCCTAGTGGAACGGGGCATACGACATGCACTGACAGCTCCGGCGCATCCGGCGGCGAACGGAAGGGCGGAACGGATGGTTCAATTCACGAAAAAAACCATCCAGAAAATCGAACACGGGGAAATCCAAGACAAAATAAATAAAATGCTTTTTATCCAACATATAACCCCGAACACAACAACGAACAAAAGTCTGGCAGAGCTACTGATGGGGAGGAAAATAATGTCCCCACTCGACAGACTGCACCCCACATACAACCCGCAAAAACCCCCAAACTCCTCCAGCAAGCACCGGTCTTTTGCGCCAGGCGACGCCATCTACGCAAAAAACCTAACCGGAGACCCACTATGGGTACCAGCAGCCATAACCCAACTGACAGGTCCCCACTTGTACCGGCTGCAAACAACCGATGGACGATCAAATAAGATCGAGAACGGCCACAAGAAACACAACCGACATGCAACCAGACACAGAAAATCCCCTTAACACAAGCCAAGAGGGGAGGGAATACCCCGGGAACCAAAACCCAGAAGAAAACCAACCATACTCACCAGCAAGCAGCCAGCTCAAAGCCTCACCAGGGAGAAGCAGCCAGGCCAGCTCGACCAGCCCAGAAAGACCGGGCGGGAGCGGCGAGAACCGCAGCTCAACCAGCCCAGGTAGACCGGGAGGGAGCTGCGACAAGCGGCCCGGCAAGGCCTACCAGGCGGTTCCATCGACGAGGCCGAGAGACACAGAGAACCTGACAGAACCGGCCGGGAGCCAACCAACGACTGACCTGCGCAGGTCCAGTAGGCAATGCGGAGCCCCGCCTACTTAAGGGACTACGTTACGTAGGACCAAACCAAGAGGGGAGGGGTGTTCTGTACCTTCATTTGCATTCTTGAAACCCCGCGTTTTGATTGGTCAAAGCGCGGGGTGATCTGATTGATTTAGCGAGCCGCGCTGATTGGCCCGCTGAGAATCTCCCGCGATTGGTGGATACGAATCGTGGGAGATTCAAAGTGGTGTCATTGGCTGCGGCCGCCGCGGCTTGAGAATAAAAAGCCACAAGTTTTCCCTTGGAGCCAGATCGGTTCCGGGGGCCTAATAAAGAGCTGAAACCACAGTCACTGCCTCCTGGTCTCCTTGCCGAACGGACACAACACCCTTCCCCCCACCTTATTCTTCTATATGCTTTGTATACTGGCTGATGCTTTACCTCAAGGGTCTTCAAACTTGGCAAGTTTAAGACTTGTGGACTTCAACTCCCAGAATTCCTGAGCTAACATGACTGGAGGATGAATTCTGAGAGTTGAAGCCCACAAGTCTTAAACTTGCCAAGTTTGAAGACCCCTGTTTTACCTCATGATGTTCCTGTGTTTCTGACTCTTGTCTGCTGTAAATATAAAGTGCATTCAGAAAGTATTCGGACCCCCCTTCAGTTTTGTCAATGTTGTTATGCTACAGCATGATTCAGCAGTTGTTGAAATTCATTTTTTTCCCTTGTTAATCTACACTCAGTACCCCATAATGACAAAGTGAAAACAGAATTTTAGAAATGTCTGTAAATTTATTACAAAGAAAAAAAAAACTGAAATAAGTATTGGCATAAGCACTCAGTACTTTGTGGAAGCACCTTTGACAGCAATTATGGCCTTGAGTCTTTTGGGGTATATGACACCACAAGTTTTGCACCCCTGGATTTGCCACCATTCTTCCTTGCAAATCAGCCAGGTTGGTGGGTGACCGTTTACAGGTCCCTCCAGAGATGTTCAATAGGATTCAAGTCAGGGCTCTAGCTGGGCCATTCTGGGACAGTCACAGAGTTGTCCCTAAAGCCATTCCTGTGTTGTCTTGGCTGTGTATTTAAGATGGTTGTCATGTTGGAAAGTCAACCTTTGGTCCAGTCTGAGGTCCTGAGAGCTGAGGAACAGGTTTTCACTGAGGATATCCCTGTACTTGGCTCCATTCAGCTTTCCCTAACCAGTTTCCCAGTCCCTGCTGCTGAAAAACACCACCTCAGCATGATGCTATCATCACCATGCTTCATTGTTGGGATGATATTGCACAGGTGATGAGCAGTGCCTGGGTTTCTCTAGACATAACGTTTAGAATTGAGGTCAAACAGTTCAAATACTAAAAGAGACTCCAGGACAAGATTTGGGGTTGAATTTCATGTCAGAAAATGGTGTTGGTTGCTGTTTTGGTTTCAAGAGAAGAAAATTCCTGATGCCAGGGTTAGCAACAAACCCAAATACTAAAACAGATGCTGGGATGAGATTCTGTATAGAAATTCATGCTTAAAAATGGTGCTGGTCCCTGTTTAAAAATTGATCATATCTGGTGGTGAAGAAAATTTCTGATGCCGGGGTCAGCGATGCAGAAGGCTGAGCAGCCAAAATGTTTTTCAACCGAAATGCTAAAACATATGCCAGGACAAGATTCTGAGTTGAATTTGATGCTTTAAAATGGTGGGTGGTTGCTTTTTTAAAAATAGACCATATTTGGGTTGCCAGGACCTGATTCATGATGCAGGGTGATGCAGAGTTCCAGGAGGTGAAAATTTTTTTCAACCCAAATATTAAAATGGATGTTGGGTCCTTTAAAGATCCACAAGTACTTCTAAAGCAGGAGTGTCAAACTCGCGGCCCGTGGGCCAGGTAAGTCACGTGCTGGCCCCACCCCCACCTGGTTTAGCGAAGTCCCACTAAGTCATGTGATGCCACCGTGATGCCATGCGTTTGACACCCCTGCTCTAAAGTATGGGTGACCAACCTTTTGGCTTCCCTGAGCTGTACTGAGTGAATAGGAATTGTCTTGTGCTGCATATAAAGTATATGATATAGTTTTATAATATAAAATTGCATAATATTATTAAAGTTTACAATCTTGTGGGGCCGCATTATTAGCCGTCCAGGGCTGAATGATGCCCACAGACTGCATGCTTGCTCTAAAACTTATCAGAATACTGATAAGATTTTAACTCTGTTTTTCTTCCTCCTCCTGCCAATCGTGCTTTAATATTAGAATATCCAACTGTAGTTAAAAGCATAAAAAGAGGTCTCAAGTACTATTAATCTTAGCCTAGAATGGGATTAATATTAATGAGTGCAAGAAAGAGAAAGAGGTTTGCTTTCATAACGATCAATGAATAGAGACAGGATTTAGTAATTTTTAATACATATTTTTGATGAATTTTTCTATGGGCAATTTATCATTTGAAACTAAACCTCTCCAACAGCTTTCTTGGTGTTCCTGGAATTCCCAACCAATGTGGTAACTTCTGAGTTGTGTATTCCAACTCATCTGAAAAGTTACTGGTTCAAGGCTGTCTTCTATTATTAGAGTTACATTAAATGCTGAGTCCACAACTGTATCCTTCTGGTAAGTGATTCTCAGAGAAATCTCTGATTAAAGATAGAAAGCTGAATGACAGCCAATTACACAGCCAATTCTAATAAAGCAGTTCCTTGTTTTTTGAATCTGAACAAAGAGCCAATTATTCTTATCTGGTTGAATCTTAATCCTTTAACAATAGCAAGGGCTGCAGGCCTTAGCAACCAACCATTTTCATACTCTAATGAAAAACAACAATTCCTTCATTTATTAAATCCTGAGTTGGTAGTAGCATAACTGGAGATCTAGTTATTTTTCTACCATACAAAAGTGCATTTGTTCTCTTTGGACAGATTTCTCATCAAAGAGTTGCAATCACTCTCAATTTTTGAGCTTTTGTTTTTATAGATTATATGTATTGATATTTACCACTTTAAAAATTAAAATGGGTGCATTTATTGCTGCTCACATCTCATAATCGTTTGATAAGATCTTAATATTACTTTTCAACATATTGTATGCTGGCAAACCATTTTGATTTTGAGAGTCCTGAGAGGGTCTTGGGTGACCCCCCTTCAGGGGTCCTAAGACCATACTTTGAGAAACTCTGGTTTAGGGAATCAAAATTATGACAAGAATGCATGTCTAGACCACATTCCAGCCATTTCTTTTCTGTGTGTGCAGCCATTGGAAATCTGCCAGGTGAAGAAACAAACAATGCAGGAACACAATGTAATATGTTACATTGACAAAATATTGCCCCCAAACAGTCACAGCCTCTTTTTAAGGACAATAGATGTTTGGAATCACTTTCTCACTTCTCCCACCCATTTCTCAAGGCCAGTCCAAATTCCTTTATAGTCTGGTAAGATATCACTTCTTTGGTTAATGTTTAAATATAATGATGATGATATTGATGTTGTGGTGGTGTGATTAGGATCAATGCTTCATTTCATCAAAGTGTACCCATCTAGTGAAAGAAATGAAAAAGACACACAGAGAAAGTATGACTAGAAGAGCCCCAGTATATATGGTTGGTGAAATTTATTTCCAGCTATCTCTCCCTCTCCCTCTCTCCCTCTCCCCTCTCTCCCTCCTTCTCTCTCTCCCTCTCCCACTCCCTCTCCTCTCCCTCTCTCTCTCCCTCCCCCCTCTCCCTCTCCCTGCTTCCTTCTCCCTCCCTCCTCCTCGCCTCTGTGTATGTAGAGAGCTGTGCTTCTTGGTGGATGACATCGATACATTACAAAACTTGAGGTAGCACAATGCAGTCTATTACACAGTAGCTGACTATCTTTTTCTCTAGAGTTGTTGTTGTTGTTGTTGTTGTTGTTATTATTATTATTATTATTATTATTATTATTATTATTATTATTATTATTATTATTCCTATAGACTAATGCAATTCTCTTCCTACAATCGCTGGTGTGAAATGGGCCATCTTCAAATGTATCATTACTCGGGTGGGAAATGTCTACAGAAAACCTGACAATTCTTAAATCACTTGATTTCTTGCTGGTTTTTAAAACTTGAGGTACTTTAAAGACCAAAGTGTAGACTTGCAGTCAGGTTATCTGTCCTTTCATGGATTATAGGAGTAAGAACCAATTCTTATCATGCCCTTATCATATTGATTATCAGACTAATTCGATGAACCAGTCACAAGAAGCAAGTAGGACAATCTATCCCAAACTCTTTAATTTGCATGTAGCAAAGTGCTTCTTTTGGGTTTAGTCCTTTTGAAACTACTTAGCAGGCAACCAAGAAGAATATCTGTAAAGGAACAAATTTGATAGATAAATGAGGACTAAAGAATCTGATAGTGGTGGGCAAAAAGGCAGGCACCATACAGGTTAATGAAATAGATCCAATATGTTCACAAAGGAGACAGCTGGGAAGATGAAGATCTATATCTTCAGTGGAAGTAGCATCGCAAGAAGGAATTATTGGCATTATATATTATGCAGAAAAAGCAAAGAACGTTTATCCAACCTACCTTTTTTGTCCTATTTTTCACATAACAACAACCCTGTGAGATGACAATTTTCTGTGACTTTGATAACTTGCCCAAAGTCACCCAGCTGGCTTTCATGGCTAAGGCAGGACCAGAAACTCATAGTATCCCACTTTCTAGCTTGGCACCTTAACCACTAGACCAAACACTAGACCACTGTTAGACTACTGCTAGAGCAAGTCTTTGAGTTTTCAGATGAAGGTTTGATCACCACATCTGTTACCTGCTCAAAAGGAAAGTGCTTAGATAAGTTTAAAAAAGGTATGTACAGATTAATCTGGAATTACAGGTAGTCCTCGCTTTACAACAGTTCATTTAGTGACTGTTCAAAGATACTGAAAAAATGATTTGTGACCATTTTTCATGACCATTGCAGTATCCCCTCAGTCATGGAATCAAAATTTGGATGTTTGGCAACTAGTTCATTTTTATGATGGTTGCAGTGTTCTGGGATCACATGATCGGTTTTTGTCAATGGGAAAGACAAATTCACTTAACAACTGTGTTACTAACTTAACAACTGCAATAATACACTTAACGGCTATTAGAAAAGGTCATAAAATGGGGCAAAACTCACTTAATAAATGCTTCACTTGACATCAGAAATTTTGGGCTCAATTGTGGTCAAAGACTACCTGTATTTTTATTCTTCCAGTGCATCTTAAATTTACTAGATCTCTTCCCTACTATTGAAGGGATTAAGTTTTTCAAATGGAGTTCAACTGAGATTAACCTTTACCTGACCAGAGGCATACATTGTTTGAAAGTCTTCCTGTTTTTACTCCCCAAGACTTTTGTTAACAACTCAATAAGGACTGTGAATTGTTGTGTCTAGCACTGCTCTTAATTGCTGTTCAACCTCATGACCCCTAAATCCCATTAGGATGTGCCCTCTGCCATTGTTTCTATAGTTTCCTTTGTTTATGTTAACTTTAAGGATTACCTATATAGAAGAACTGTATTTAAAGCTGTTTCAAAAATGTGAGCAGGGGGGAAATAGTTTTTCTTAGTAAAATCCAGTTACCACTGCTTTCTCCCATGCAGCAGACATGGGCTTGTCATAATCACTAAAGAGATCAGCCATCTCCAGCATCTTCCTATATCTTCCAATCTAATATCTTAAACAGAGGGATTTTAGTCATTCAAATATAATAAACCAAAAATCCAAAGATCACCAAATAATCCAAATACACGCAAGCTGTTTTTTTTTGCTCTTTTTTTTCACTTTCTCTTCCTGGGGTTACTATTTAGTTGCAAAGTTTCAGTTAAAATGTATTTTTTAGAAGTCTTGTTGAAGTTTTACTTTAGATTCTTTTTAATTCCAGGCAGTCTCCTCCCTCTTCCAGATCCTGCCCTTATTCTTTTTCTCTCCCTTCCTGCTTATGAAAAAGAAAGTTTTTAATGTCCCAAAATCTTTATTATCCCTTTGGCATTTTGTTTTATTTTCAGCTTAATTGCCTATTGATGTCAAAGCGGATTTTTCCGATTTCTTTTTCCGATTTAAGTCTCTTAGTTGTCAGCATAGGAAAGGAGAGAGAAGAAAAAAAAAGCCAAACCTTTCCCTTTTCCCTTTCCTTTGCTGCTTCCGACTCTTCTTTGGGAGCGATGTTATTTTTTGTATGATGGAGGATTTCTGTGCACGATGGAGGATTTCTGTCTGTCGCCGAGGCCCTTCAAACCGGAAATTCTTTGTGTTTCTTGTAGTACTTTTAAAAATGGAACTTATTTTACTCTGCAGGTTTGTGCATGTCTTGATTGTAGAGTTTATGCCTTGAGATGAATGTAATTATTTTCCAACCTTTTCCAGCCATAGTTTGTTATCAATGTACATAGAAAGGAAGAGTTCACATCTTCCAAATACTTCACCCTCAAGAGACAACGCATACATAAATCAAATTGATTATGTTACTTGTATAAGGAAATGAAGAGCTCAGTTGTAATGGAAGATTGGGCCCAGGGCTGGCTGCCACAAACCATATTGTTCTTATGTAGGTTCCAATGTAAGCTAAAGAACAAAACCAACCGGTTTATAAATGTGACCTTGCATATATATATATACACACACATATTATACAGGAATCCCTTTGAAACCCTGAACCAGAAGAACCGGAGGAACTGCAGATTGAAATCAAATAAGTTAAAATCACATTACAAAAAAGATGTTGAGACTTTGAAAAATGTGCAGAGCAGAGCAACTAAGATGATTAAAGACCTTGAGACTAAAATGTATGAAGAAAGGTTACAGGAACTGGGTATGGTTAGTCTAGACTAGAGAAAAGAAGGACTAGGGATGACATAATAGCAGCATTTGAGGGACTGCCACAAAGAAGAGGGGTTCAACTTATTTTCCAAATCAGATGGCAAGACAAGAAATGATGGATGGAAACTAATCAAGGAGAGAAGCAACTTGGAATTATGGAAAAACTTCCCAACAGTGAGGACAATTAACTAGTGGAACATCTTGCTTTCAGAAGTTGTAGGTGCTACATCACAGACGTTTTTAAGAAGAGACTGGACAGCTGCTTGTCTCAGCAGGTCTGTCAAACTCACAGCCCATGGGCCAGATGCATTATGCACTGGCCTCACCTGTGCCTGGTTTAGTGAAAGGGAAAATAGTTGTGATACATCACATGATGATGCTGTGACGATGTGAGTTTGACACCCTTGTTGTATAGGGTCCCCTCCTTGAGCAGGAGGTTGGACTACAAGACCTCCAAGGCAGGGGTGGGATTCTACCTGTTGGTCTGGTTCTATAGAACCAGTTGTTATGATTCTGTCCAGTTCAGAGAACTGTCACATCGCTTCACTGGCTGGCCCCGCTCTGTCCAATCACTCCTTACCTGGCATGCACACCCATCAAACGTGCCTGCTAAGTTGCTATTTTTCCTTCCCCCCCCCCAACCATCAGCTGTTCTGCTGTGCTGAGAGATTTAGATTACCTAGAAAGCAGGAAATGGTTGAATTTATTGCTTTCTAGCTAATCTAAAAGCAGAATTGAACCTCCCTTAGGACTGAGGCTTCTATTTTTCAGTGCAGACTCAGGCAACAGATTGCAGATAGATAGATCTCTAAGTGAATCTGTGATTCTGTGCGCAACTCAATCTGCCTGCCTGCTTTGCCTGATTTTGGGTAAAAGTTGCTCTTTTTTAAAATAAAAAATTAAATATTCACATAAATATTTACAATATTTACAAACGAGCCACGCCCAGCCAGTCATGTGACCACCAAGCCATACCCACAAATTAGGACACGCCCAAGAACCAGTTGTTAAGACATTTGAATCTCACCCCTGCTCCAAGGTCCCTTCCAGCTGTATGCTGGTTGAAATTGTTAAGAATGAATGTGAAAAGATACATCCAAAGACCAAGCAACCAAACTGGATGTCTAAACAAATGGTGGCGATTGCAAAGAACAAAAAAGAAGCCAAAGCCAAGAAAAACATGAATCTCAGGAAAGAATTTAAGAATTTCAGGCACCTGTTAGAGGAGACAAGAAACAACTATACTTCCCCTGTGATAAAGAGATAGTTTCTAATAATGACTAATGCCCAATATTATCAGTTAAGCAAGCCACAGTATGGGAACATAACGTCTTAGTTTTTCTCACTCATTAGATAAGTTTGCTTTGCAATGCAGCTGTTTTCTTTCAGTCTAATTACTTTAAGATTAAAGCCAAGCTGAACAAGGAGCCTGAGTGAAGGGTGTTCCTGGACCAAGCTTCCAACGGACAGGAAAAGTGAGCCTAATGGGATCTATAGCACTGTTCAGTAAGAATAAGACAAGCTAAATAATAGCTGTAAGAATTGCAAGTACTATGAATAACTAGCCACGGGTATCAAACTCAACTGTGTCATGTGACATATTGTGAAGTATCACAATGTTTTTTGCCTTTGCGGAGCAGGGGTGGGCATGTGACACATCCAGCTTGCAGGTTTGACACCAGTTTGACACCCTGAAGTACAACAATGAGATACCCATTTTCTTTGAACATGTATCAGAATTATCTCTCTTTTTTTCTTTGTCTACCTGGTTAAAATTTAACTACAGTAATAGGTAAGGAACTCTTTTTGTTGTGACAGCTGCTTCCATGTGTTTTCTTGTGAACAACTCCCCATCACTGGCAGCATTTCAGAACATAGTCACCGAACCAATAGTAACACCAGTTGAATCCCACCCCTGACCAATACTGACAGGGCAAGCTGCTGATATATAAATGTAAGAGTGAACCCCACTCCCTTCTAGCACTATGATGTTACCTAGTTTGGTAATGAAATGTCTGTAAGATCACCAAATTCAGAAAGCACTAAGAAATACCCCCCCCCAAACACACACACACACACACTATCTATACAGCCATGGAAAAAAATATGAGCTGTAAGGTGATCAAAGAGAATTACCATGACCCTACCACACTTGACTTTCTCTCATTCAGCCAAGACCATCCTTCACGCTAGCCAAAGGTTTTCCACAACCTATCTGAAAGCCTGTCTGACAGAGATCGAAACAATTGAGGTTGGAAGGGACCTTGGAGGTCTTCTAGTCCAACCCCCTGCCAATAGTAGGAGATCCTATGCTACCATTTCCAACAAATGATTGTCCCGCCTCTTCTTGAAAACCTCCAGCAATGGAGTTGTTCCACTGATTAATTGTTCTCATTGTCACAAAATTTCTCCAGATCTAGGTTGAATCTCTCTTTGATATGATTCCCTCTGTTACTTCTTATCTTGCCCTCAAGTGATTTGAAGAATAAACTGATTCCCCTTCTCTGTGACAACCCAAGTACTGAAAAACTGCTATCTTACTCCTTTTCTTTGTTAGATTAGACCAGGAGTCCCCAAACTTGGCAACTTTAAGACTTGTGGAATTCAACTCCAGCATAGCTGGCTGGAGAATTCTGGGAGTTGAAGTCCACAAGTCTTAAAGTTGCCAAGTGTTGAGACCTCTGGACTAGACTTGTTCCTTCAATCGTTCATCATATGGTTTAGTGAATCTCAAAATCTTTTTTGTATCTTGGTCATCAGAATTGGATGCATTTCTGTAGCATTTATATGTAATATATATTCCTGCTACCCATAACTTCCTTGTCATCTTTTAGTGGACCAATATTTTCTTTGACTTTTTTCTTATTTTTTTACATGCTGAAAAACATTTTTTTTTACATTTGTTGCAAGTCTTAGTTAATTCTGAGACTTAACTTTCCTGACTGTCCTTGCAGATTCCAGCTATTTCCTGGTATTCTGTTTTAGTTGTATATCCCTCTTTCCATTTTATATTTATAAATTTATTGCATTCAATTTATACATCTAAATAAATATAAATTACAATTATAATTAAAATGATATAAAATATAAATTACAATTATAATTAAAATGATATAAAATATAAATTCATTTATTCCAGCCTTATTAAGACTTAATCATTTACATCTCTACTATTGGCAGTTCTGCACCATGACTTCATCGGTCTTGCAGCAATATCTTTTGTTCTGTCTCTCCTCTTATTCTAATGAGTGTTGCTTTTTTTAACAATTAAGCAACAGATTACACGCGTTAAGGCAGGATCCCTATTCAGATCTCTGCCTGCCTTTCTAGTTGAATGGGCGGGCCCTGAGGGCAGTAAACGCCACCTGGTTTCAGTTTTTCCAAGGCAGAGAAATCGGCAAAAACAAATCAGACGATCACGGTTCCTGAAGCGTTTGTCCTGGCTTCGGCTAAGCAAAGGAACGTTTGAACAGGTATCTTCTTTTATGGGGTTTACAGTGATTTAAACGGCGCGATATTGCTGGGTGTATGTCGGCTTCCCTCTTTTTAGTTAAGAACTGGCGAAAATGAGCTCTGTTTTCGTAAAATTGAAGAGGGCGGCTTATTTTCAAAGTAAACCTGGAACGATTTATGAAATACTGAATTCACTCTGTTCTTTTTCGTCTCCCTTTCAACCGCTTTTCCCCCAAAAACCCATCCTGCTGAGGTGAGCTCACTTTGGGAAAATGGGGAGAAGCATTACACTTTAACTAATGCTTCAAGTCAGTGTTTTAATAATGTTTTAACTCTAATTAAAGTGTCGCAAATAGAAATCTTTTAGCTCCTAGGGCAAGGGTCTTCAAACCTGGCAAGTTTAAGACTTGTGGACTTCAACTCCCAGAATTCCTGAGCAAACATGACTGGAGGAGGAATTATGGGAGTTGAAGTGCACAAGTCTTAAGGCTGTCAAGTTTGAAGACCCCCTTTCCTAGGGTTTTTCTCTCTCTTTCATTTTCTTTTTTTATTTATCCAGCTTTCCCTTCATCTGATTTATTTCTCATAGCACAAAACTCGGTCTCAGCTGATGAAAATAAAATAGGAGGGGTGAGAAGCATCATATGCCAGCTTGAATTTCAGCCCTTGGTTTTATTTTGTTCAGGGATTGCTGAGTGTAAATTATTTATTTTTTAACTGCTGAGAGATTGAATCTGGGAATGCCTGTTGAATGTCATACTTTAAAGCAGCCTTCAGTCATTCCAGTGAGATTTGAAGGCAGATGCCCAGGAGGACATTCAGTTAATAAAAGGTTATGTTTATTTAATGTTATTTATTATCCCAGCCTTGTTATTTTTATAAATGGCTGGAGGTGGCAAATATGCCTAATTCTCTTCAACAACAAGCCTGTGAGGTGGGTTGGACTGAGAGAGAATGAGTGGCTCAAACTCACCCAGACAACTTTCAAGCCTTAAAGTGGGATTAGAACTCACCATCTCCTGATTTTTAGCCTGGTGGCTGAACCATTAGATCCAATTGGCTCTCATATCAAACTGATTCTGAGATTATGAACCCCGTCAGTGTCTTGCAGACCTTGTGATCCTTTGAATTGGTGGAGTAGTTAAAAGCACCAGGCTAAAACTGGGAGACTCTGAGTTCTAGTTCCATCTTAGTCCAGAAGTTCATTTTGGGACATTTTCTCTTTCTCAGCCCCAAGAAAGAAGCAAGGGCAATCAACTTCTGAAAATCTTGCCAAGAAAATTGCAGTTTTTTCTTGTTCAGGCAGTTGCCAGGAGTCCCAATTGCCTCAACAACAATCCCCCCCCACCAAAATGTGATGACCAGCTGTCCTATTTAAGTAGTTAGAGGCAGGAAACAGAATCCTTTCGTAAATAACATTTTCACTTTCCTTGATCAGTGAGTTGAGATACTGCATTGAAAATGGCTGTACACCTGGGGC
This sequence comes from Hydrophis major, assembly GCA_033807585.1. Taxonomy (NCBI): domain Eukaryota; kingdom Metazoa; phylum Chordata; class Lepidosauria; order Squamata; family Elapidae; genus Hydrophis; species Hydrophis major. Next base: position 216,216,656 of record CM066329.1, read on the forward strand.
TGTGGTTTGCAAACATAGTATTAGTTGTTTTCTCAGGGTTTCAAAGGGAATAAAACAAGATGTTACACGTTCATAGCTGACCTGACCAGGGGTGGGATTCAAATTTCTTAACAACTGGTTCTGTGGGCGTGGCCTAATTTGTGGGTATGGCTTGGTGGTCATGTGACTGGAGAGGCCCAGGCAGGTGGCCATGTGACTGGCAAACCAAATTTAAGTGGTCTTCGCTTAATGGTCCTCACTTAGTGGCCAGTTGCTTAGCAAGTGTTTTTTGCCAGTTTCCAAGGCTTGGGAAACTCTGGAGAGGACAAGGCGAGGTTTGGGCAGTCACAAGGAGCTACAGGGAGGGCAAGGTGAGGATTGGGCAGCTACGAAGAGCTACGTGGAGTTTATTATTTTGTGCCAGTAGTGGCACAAAAATCTTTCCTAGCGAAGACTACTTACCTGGACCAACAGTCCCTAATGGAATGCTCTCTCTATAGCAGACAGAGAGAAGCCAGGGAAAGAGTGTGAATCCAAGCATGTGCTTATTCAATAAATAATTTGTTTATGGATTATTCTTGCCTCCTCTCCCACCACTCAGTTGATAATCAAACATTTCCCGTAATGTTCTTTTCTTCCAGAAGTCACAGAAGTATTAGAAGATCATGTGGTTTTATGTGGCGGCCTTGCTGGGGTTTTATTACTTGTTCCGTTGGTACCGTGAAAAACAGATTTTCCCAAACCTGACAGAGAAATATGTCTTCATAACTGGCTGTGACTCTGGATTTGGCAATCTCCTGGCTCAGCAGTTGGATGCGAAAGGCCTTCGTGTCTTGGCAGGTTGTCTGACCCAGCAGGGTGCAGAGAAACTGAAAGAAGCGACGTCAGAACGGTTGCAGACCATCCTCATAGATGTCAACAGCACAGAAAATCTGGACAAAGTAACGGAATGGGTGAAAAGCCAAGTGGGAGACAAAGGTTGGCACAGAACTCAGGCAGTCTTGGGTTTTCTTTAGGATTTGACTAAAAACAGAATAATATTCTTCTGGTGTAAATTAGGGTGAATTTTTAGAAGGGTTGGCCCCAGTTTTGTCACAACAGGCCTCTGAAACTGATAATTTTTAAAAAGATACTAAGCAGGAGATTTTGATCCTAGCTTCTCTAGGTCTGAAGTCCATTTTTTAAATCTCATCTCTACACATTGCCACTCTGTACATATTGGGCAATGTGACTTGCTCAACCCCCTTCTTTCAGTGGAAAATGTTTCTTAATATGTATCAGAGACAAGAGTTACTAAACTGGACAGAACTGTTGCCCTAATACTTTCCAAGTATTTTAGACTGCAACTCCCATCAGCCTGAGCACAAACTATGGCAAATGATTAATAGATTAAAGCAGATTAAGGATGCAAGTTGCTTGCCCTGCACTACATACAAATTTTGTCCTTGCTCATTGTGTCTTGTTTTCATACCTAAACCAGGACTAGAATTCACATCTTCTGGATTCTAACATGGTTGCCATAACCACTCTAAACCAACTATTTGTGGTTGCTAAACAAGGAGTAACTGCATTACTATGTCTTCCAGCAGCAGTGCATACTGATCATGCCAGGCATATATCAGATTGACTGATTTCACAATATTTGGAAACTTTCCCAATTTGCATGGACTTGTAAGATTGAGTACTAACACTACCTTCAATAGAAGGTTGCTATAATGGAATTGAAAGCACATTTCTTCCCCTTGGCTTTACTTTCCAGGGGATTAGAGGAGGTTTCTTTTAAGACATGTCCCACATCTCCATTCTTCTGTGGTCTGAGATGTCTCTTGCCTAACCGTTGTCCTGGCAGCAACTCCCCCTCTTCTTATCTCTCAAGGATATTCCCACAGATCATTACAAATAAGATTTATGAAAAATGATTACAAGTGCTAGGAAGTTTTCATCATTAGAATAGAATAGAATTTAGAATTCTTTATTGGTCAAGTGTGATAGGACACACAAGGAATTTGTCTTCAGTGCATATGCTCTCAGTGTAAAAATGTATTCATCAATAATCATAAGAAACAACATTTAGTGATAGTCATAGGAAACCAAATAAGCAATCAAAATCTTACTAGGAAACTAAATAAAACAATATAAACTGTAAAGATACAAGCAACAATGTTATAGTCATAAATAGGATTAGATAGGTAACAGGAAGGGTGAAAAGAATAATAGCAATACAGTCTTAGTAAATTGTTTGACAGTGTTGTGGGAATTAGTTGTTTAGCAGAATGATGGCATGGAGGAAAAAATGTCCTTGTGTCTGGTTGTTCTGGTGTACAGTGGTCTATAACATTATTTTGAGCATAGAAACTGAAACAATTTATGTCCAGAATGTGAGGGGTCTGATAGAGATATTTTCACAGTCCTCTTTTTGACTCATGCAATATACAGGTCGTCAATGGAAGGCAGGTTGATAGCAATTGTTTTTTCTGCAGTTCTAATTATCCGTTGAAGTTAGCTATCAAATGCCAAAGCAAATAAAAACATGATAATCATATTTAAATTGGTTGCTGCATGAAATCATAACAGAGATGTGGTGGTGGACCAGTGCGGTACTGCATAGTGATTAAAATGTAAGATTAAAGTAGGGAGACTCCAGTTCTAGATTATTCTCATTTTGTGACCAGGCCAGTCACTCTGCTGTAATCTTTTTCAAGGATTATTCTTGTAGGGAAAATGAAAGTGAACTCAAGAATACCCCACCTTCAGTTACAAAACAGGTTTTAATGAGAACATTGCACATTGCACAGGAAAATCTATGGACCAAACCAAAATGCTGTTATCCTTTTCTAGTTAAACATAATTCTAAAAGAATTGACCAATGTATATATTGCATTGTATCTTATTGTTTACCAGAGAGACGTGCCAAAAATATTACTTAATCTTCCCAAGTCTATGAGTTGAGATTAAGCTTCTATAAACTCCGGTTTAGAGAGCTGAATTGAATGGGATACTCTTTGGATGTCTTAGAGCCGTGATGGCGCAATGGGGAGAATGCAGTACTGCAGGCTACTTCTGCTGACTGCTGGCTGCCAGCAGTTTGGCAGTTCAGTCCTCACCAGCTCAAGGTTGACTCAGTCATCCATCCTTTTGAGGTGGGTAAAATGAGGACCCAGATTGCTGGGGCAATAGGCTGATGTGTAAACCACTTAGAGAGGGCTGTAAAGCACTGTGAAGCAGTATATAAGTCTTAAGTGCTATTGCTATTAGTTCTCTAAGCTGCCTTCTTCACATGTTTCAAGAAGAAGATTGGCTTGCCTAACATTTAAAAAGAGAGGGTGTTCCAGAAGGATGCTGCTGTAGAGGCCTCTTATCACTTAGTTGATGCCCCCTGTTTTTCTTCTTCTCATTAGGGCTTTGGGGATTGGTAAACAATGCCGGTATTTCTATCCCGACTGCCCCAAACGAGTGGCTAACCAAGGAGGATTTCAAGAAAATCATAGATATCAATCTACTTGGGTTGATTGATGTGACCTTACACATGATACCATTGTTGAGAAAAGCCAAAGGACGTATTGTCAACATTGCCAGTGTAATGGGCCGATTAAGTATTTTTGGGGGAGGCTACTGTCCTTCAAAACATGGGGTGGAATCTTTCTCTGATAGTCTCAGGTAAGTGCTATTTTCTGTTAACAATATTGGCAAAAATTCAAATGTTTCTGGGACAATGGAGTTAATTCTTTCATAAAACAGGTGCATTTCAGAATATAAAAGCGATTGTCACAGTAATAACAACAGTATTAGTTTACAGAAGTGTTGCAGGATACAACACTAGTGTTACTGCAGACTGATCAATTTTCTCATTTAGCACCAAAGTTAAATACAGTATCTGCAATCCAAATCTGGACCATGCTTTTATAAGTACCAACATTCCAAATTGCTGAGCAAACTTTTACATTCTAATCAGGGATTTTGACTCCCCACTCTTCTAACACATCATGCATGACCCAATTGGTTAATTAAAAAAACATTACAGTAAGAGAAAAATTGATACATAAACAGGTAATTGATAATTATTAATTAACAGGAATATTTTGCCATCACTGTATTGAAATTCCTCTGCTGAAAGTAACAGAGAGTGACTCATGGATGTTTGGCTCAGGCTGAAGGAAGAAAAAGATTATGAGTTTTGAACTGTAATGCGACACAAAATTAAATTGAGCTAAACCTTTTCAAGTGCAGGTAGACTGACCTCTCCTTTTAAAAAAATGATGGTTAGATCCAGGTGTATGAGAGAGACATAACAAACCTAAAACAGTGTAAAACTTACTGGCTAAAAAGCAAAGTGGAATATAGGTAGAGCCCCTTGACTTATGAGTCATGACCTGTCGCTTACCACCCGTTCAAAATTATGGTGGACCTTTCCAAGGCTACTCACAACCTGGATTTGAAGTTCTGATAGTGTGCGTGCACACACAGGCACATGTGCCACGTGATTGCATTCAGCAACTGGCCCACATTTACAGCTGTTTTCATTGTCCTGCGGGCACATGACCGTAATTTATGACTTTTGTTAGAAAGCAGCACTTACTTCTGGTTTCTGACAAAAAAAGCCCATTACAGAAAATGGATTTACTGAACAAATGGCATCTTCACTTAGTAACTCTGGTGACTTAATGACCATGACAAAAGTTGTAAAATTGGGGTCAGTCATGACCCACTTAATGACTAACACAATTGATAGCCATAATCCCAGACTCAATTATGGCTGCATGTTGAGCACTACCTGTGCCTGCAGATAAAACATTATTAAATATACACCAATGCACACATTCTGAAAAATGAAGTTAACACAGCATCGTAAATGTCACTTTCTCTCAAAAGTTCTGGGTTCCAGTGCCAACAACTTATTCCCATTGAAATAGATGCTTGTCACCAGGGGTGGGATTCAATTTTTTTTAAACAACCAGTTCTGTGGGCGTAGCTTAGGTGGTGGGTGTGGCTTGGTGGTCATGTGACTGGGTGGACATGGCTTGTTGGTCATGTTATTGGCTGGGCATGGCCAACTCAATATCACTCACATCGAGGCTTGCATCTCCTTGCCTGGCCTCTCAAGACTGTGGGGATGCTGCAACAGTTGCAAGTGTGAAAAATGGTCATAAGTCACTTTTGTCGGTGCCATTGTAACTTTGAATGGTCACACCACACAAGCAAAGTACCAGCAAAGGAGGGGAAAAAAACTCCAGAGAAGTTCCTGAGACAGGAAGTCTAGTCCTGCCAAGAATGTAATAAGGGTTAACAGGCAGTTTCTGTAAGCAACCCCAGAATGTTTCCTTCCTGCCTTCCTTACAGGATTAGGCCAGTAATTTCTTCTAACAACCGGTTCTCCAAAGTGCTTAAAATGTTAACAACCGGTTCTAGCAAATAGGTGCGAACTGGTAGAATCCCACCCTGCTTGTCACCCCAAAATAGAGAAATAGCTCACACAGAACACCCTTCCTTTTCTCTCCAGCTTTCCACCTGCTTCAAGCATGCTTTTCGGAAATCAAGTAATTCCCCAGCATAGATGGATTTTGATTTGCAAAACCATATTTGTAGCATTTGCAATCTTGTCCATTCTGGTCATTATAAAATGTTCATTGTAATGCCATAGCCCTTGTTCTACAAGCCAGGATGGGAGCTCCTCACTGGAGTACTTAATTGATTAGGAACTGTCCTGCTTGTCATAACTATGGCAGGGCAAATTTTTGTGTGTGTGTGCCATTGTTAAAAATGCAATTGGAGGGTTACATTAAAAAAAAAAAGATCCTTCCCATCAAGGCGCCCAGACATGACATTACAAACTAGTGACTGAGTTCATGCCTCACAGTGAGTTCCAAACAAAACACCTTATGGTTAGCACAGTGTGAATAGCTAATCCCTTGTGAGATTTTAAATTCACACAGCTTGAATTAATTCGGTCTTTCCCAGTCTGCTTTTTTTTTCCAGATGCATTTGCTTTGGCAAATATAAAGCCCTACGCATGGGGAGAACTAGGCTGGAAAAGTCTGGGCCCTTGGCTGAAAAAAAGAAAAAAGACCTGGCCAATTTCAATTCTAGAGTTATCCCACTACAGTATTGTAGTTTCAAATCCACAGGTTACTCCCTGGAAACATGCAGACCAGCAAGACAAGCAAGAATCATATAAACAATACTCCCAAGGGAATCCGGCAAATGAACCAGATTCCTCACCCTTGCTCTAAATTTGTATTACTCTTTCTGAAAATTAGTTCACATCCAGAATATCTGGAGGTCTGTGTTAACTGACAGCTGATTTGAGCAAGGAAGAGATAAGGAAATATTTTAGTACAAGATGTAGTACAACTTTTAGAAGACATTAGATGAATACATGGCTACTACCTCTGGCGGTTCAATATTGCCATTAGTATCTAAGGTGGAATATTTTGAAAGAATAACTTGTGCAACACAAGCATGAGGGAAGGCGCAAGATTCATTCCTGGTCTTGGTCTGTTTTGAGGCATCAGGCTGCCTAGGTGGAAACAGAAAACGGACAACCTTTCTGTTAAGTCTGGAGCATGGGTGCGAATAATGGAGACGAGCCGGTAGAAACAGTGAACTTCAAACTCTTCATTTACATGGTGTGACAGCTCGAACTGGAGGGCTGCTATAGCCTTCCTTATATAGGCAACTTATTAACTATTCAACCAATAGTAATTCTGGAGCGCTAGCCCCGTTAACCAATGAGAATGGCCTGTTAATGGCCAATCAGATGTTCCTGAATGGACCAATCTGATCCTGCCATTAACAGCCAATCAGAAGTGCAGGGCCAGAACCCTGCACTTGACTTCAAGCTCAAGATAACTTTATTTGGCATTATTGATTCACAACACTTTCCACTGATTTTGCTTCCGAGTCCTTGGACTTTTATTGAATGTTTAGTTATTTTTATTTTATTTTTTAAAATATAGTTTATTAGTTTTTACAATTAAAACCAACCAACAATACATACACGAATAAACAAGGGGAAAGAAAAGGGGAAAGAAGTGGAAAAAAGAAAAAAATTTAGAGAAAAGAAAGAAAAAGAAAAAAGGGAAAAAAAGAGAAAGTTAAAAGCATTCTTATTTTTACAGTTTGCAAGGTCTTTTTTCATAACCTTAATTTATGTCATGTACACACACCTGTTCTTTACTTATATCGCTACTTCATTATTATAGATAATAACTTTTCTCTTATGCCTTATAATATATAATTTATCTTTGGTCGATCCAATTATACCAACAATTCCAGCTATCATAATATAGTGAAGTATCTTTTTAGCGCCAATGTCAGTTTATCCATTTCTGCACATTTTGAAATTTTTTCAATGATCGTTTCGTCTGATGGAATTTGATGTTGTTTCCAGTGTTGAGCGAAGACTAATCTGGCTGCTGTTAAAATGTGTATTGTTATGTATTTAGCTTTTTTGGAAATTTGTTTGTCAAAAATCCCTAACAGGAAGGACTCTGGTTTGTATTCGATCTGCTCTTTTGTGATTTCTTGCAACCAAGTTTTGATTTTCTTCCAGTACTTTTGGGTTTCTGTACAAGACCACCACATATGGAAAAAGGTTCCTTCTTTTTTCCTGCACTTCCAGCAATACGGACTCATGTTAGGGTGCATCTTCGCTAAACTCGAAGGGGGGAGGTGCCATCTATAGAACATTTTGTAAAGATTTTCCTTATATGGTGCTGATTTGGTAATCTTATTATTTCTGCCCCAAACTTTCTCCCATTCCACTAATATGATGCTGCGCCCTACGTTCTTACTCCAAGCGATCATATTTCCCTTTACAATTTCTTCTTCTAATTCTGTTTCCAATAAGTAATTATAAAATTTTGTTTTTTTTTTTTATCTGATCCTAATAAAATTTTATCTAATTGTTGCAATTTATTGTTAATTCCAAATTCTTTCTTGTCTTGTTTGTATCTACTTTGAATCTGAAGGGTAAACCCATTGATCAATTTTTTGTCCTTGCTCCTGAAGTTCCTGCCTCGGTTTTAAATTTCCTTGTGGGTCCAGTAAGTCTTTGTATTTAATCATTTTGGTAATCTCCAGATTGTTTGGGTGAATCATCGCCTCCATTGTTGAAATCCATATTGGTACTTTTGTATAGTGTTTTTTCCATATTTTCCTCCAATTTATTAGTAGTGCATCTCTGATTAAATGTCTATGGAAATATTTTTGACTGGTTTTCCCTACATCCCATAAAAAGGCATGTCATCCCCTTTGTAAGTCGTGGCCTTCCAGGAATAATATTCTTTTGTTGGTTAAATTCACCAAATCCTTCAGCCAAACTAATGAGGTGGCCATATAGTATAACTCCCAGTTTGGAAATGCTAACCCTCCCCTGCTCTTCATATCCTGCATTGCTTTTACATTTATTCTGGATTTTTTCCCTTGCCAAATAAATTTCAGGGTTATTCTATTGAGTTCTTCAAAAAACTTTTTGTGTAATTTAATTGGAATCGTTTGGAATAGGTACAGGAATTTGGGGAGAATGTTCATTTTAATGGTGGCAATTCGACCTAATAGTGAAATTTGAAGTTTACCCCATGATTCTAAATCTTTCTTTACCAGATGTATCAATTTATCATAATTATTTTCTTTAAGTGTGGTGTTAGCCAAATTCCTAAGTATTTCACTTTCTTTGTCACTTGTATATGCATTGTTTCTTCTAATTCTATTTTCTGTTTTTCTGTTAGATTTTTAGTCATTAATTTGGCTTTTTTTCTGTTTATTTTGAGTCCTGCTACTGCTCCAAATTTCTCTAATTCACTCATCAATTTGGTCTATTGGTTCTTCGATAAAGAAAATCATATCATCCGCAAATGCTTGCAATTTATATTCCTCTTTCTTAACCGTTAATCCCTTTATATCTGAATTCCACCTAATTCGCATTAATAATGTCTCTAATGCTAATATAAAGAGCAGGGGAGAGAGTGGGCAGCCCTGTCTCACTCCTTTTTCTATCTTTATTGGGTGAGTACATTCCCCATTTATTATTATATTAGCTTGTGTGTCATGTATAGTTATTATAATATTTTCAAATTTGGTGCCCAAATTCAGATTATAAATTTTTTGAATTAAAAATTGCCAATTTAGATTATCAAAAGCTTTCTCTGCATCTAAGAACATAAATGCTACTTGTTTCTCAGGGTGGGCTTCATAAAATTCTAGTGCGTCTAATACTATTCTTAAATTGTTTTTTATTTGCCTAGTTGGGAGAAATCCGTTTTGATCTTCATGTATGTACAAATTTAATATTCTTTTTAATCTGTTTACTATAATAGAAGTAAATATTTTATAATCAGTATTTAAGAGTGAAATCGGCCTATAATTATTTATATATCTGGGATCTATATCCTCCTTCGGGATCAGCAAAATCAACGCCTCCCTCTATGAGTCCAGCATCCTGGCTGCCAGTAAAACCTCATTGAAGACTTCCACCATAAGTGGTCTAATTTGTTCTGCTATTGCCTTGTACAGCTCCCCTGGAATCCCGTCTGGGCCCGGGGTTTTGTTATTTTTCTGGCTCTCTATTGCTGATTTCAATTCCGATTCAGTAATGTCTTTGTTTAGTAGTTCTACCATTTCTTCCCCAATTGCCTTATCTAAATTGCCTTCATCTAAATAATTCCCCAATTGCCTTCATCTAAATAATTCCTTATTCTATCTTCACTGACATCTTCTTTTTTATATAGATCTTCAAAGTATTTATGGGTAATTTCTTTTTTCTGTTCTATTTCCTGATATGTATCTCCATTACTATCTATTAACTGATATATCAATCTCTTTTCTTTCTTTCTTTTTAATTTGTAAGATAGCCATCTTCCTGGCTTGTTGGCATGTTCAAAATAGGTTTGTCTAATCAAATTCAAATTCATGGTCATTTTCTCTTGTTCGATTAAATTCAGTTTGTGTTTAGCTATTCTTATCTGATTTTGCAGTTTCGAATCTTTTGGGGTATTTTGTAGAAGAGTTTCTAAGCTCCTTAATTCTTTGCTGTAATTTATTTTGTTGGAAATATTTTTCCTTGTTTCTCTTGGCATTATAAGAGATTGTTATACCTCTTATTACCGCCTTCATCGTATCCCAAATATTTTGTTTCGTGGTTTCTCCATTATCGTTTTCTTTTATAAAAAGATTTAATTCCTCCTTTAATTTATTAATGTATTCTTTCTCTCATATTAATTGAGTATTTAGCATCCATCTTTTCTTTGGTTTTGCCCTGCCCTTCCATATTACCTGGATTGGGTTATGATCTGCCCATTCATTAGGCAAAATTTCCACTTCTTTTGTCTCGTTTGCTATTTCCCCATTCATCCATGCCATGTCGATCCGTGTCCATGTTTGGTGGGGATTTGAATAGAATGTAAATTGTCTTTTTTCAGGGTGTAGTCTTCTCCATATATCTGTCAAATTTAGCTCTTTCATCATTTCCCTGCAGATCTTAGGGAACTCTCTCTTCCCCTTTTTATTCTTTCCGCCGTTACTGTGGTCTTTTTGAAAATCAGCAATAGAGTTGAAATCTCCTATAATACAAATGTTTCTTTTTTGCAATTCAACCAATTTTCTATATAGGTGTTTAAAAAACTCTTTTTGATCTCCATTTGGGGCATAAATTACTACTAAAAGAATTGGGGTATCATTAATCCAGATCTGCAAACCCAGAGTCCTTCCTTCCGAATCTGACCATATTAGTTCTGATTTCAAGTCCTCTTTCACATATACTGCGATTCCCTTCTTTTTCCCCTCATCCGCTGGTGTGGTAAATAACTTTGCTAATTTCGGGCATTCTAAATATTTTTCATCCTTCTTTTTTATATGGGTTTCTTGTAGGCATGTTATATCAGCATTTTGTTGGATTAATTTAGTTAATATCCTTTTTCTTTTATTTGTCGAATTTAGACCATTTATGTTTATTGATAGTAATTTTTTCTTCTTCTCCCATCTATTTAATTCTGTTTCGCTCTTTGTCGTGTAACGATTCCTCTCTCTTCTTGCTCTTGTGTTTGTGTGGTTCCTTCTGTCTTTTGTTGTGAATGAGTGTTCTCTTGGTTCCCTACAGTTCCAGTTCTATTTTTATGTCCACCATATTCTTCCTGGGAATTTGTTTCCAATTCCTCCCTACTACTTTGCTCCTGTGGGCCCACCATCCATTTGTAAAAGTCCTGAGCTTTTTCCATAGTGTCTATTTTAATTTTCCTCTCTTTCCACGACACTAGCATCCCTTCTGGAATAAGCCATTTGAATGTAATTCTTTTTTGGTTTAAATAAGCTGCCAGAAACTTATAATCACACCTTTGTTCCCTTACTCTCCTCGGTATCTGTTTAAGGATCACAATCTCTTTATCTTTGTACGTTATTGTTTTATCTCTAGAAGTTCTATATATCATGTCTCGGACACATCTTCTGGTGAATCATATGTGGACCTCCCTAGAGCATTTGTGGCGTCTTGCATAGTTTGTATTGACCCGGTAAACTTCATCAAACTCTTTTTGAATGTCATCTTTATCCATCTTCAATAGACCAGCCAGTATTTCTGCCATCAAGTATTCCAGGTGTTCTTCTTTTGATTCTGCCACATTTTGAAATCTTAGGTAAGTTGCTGTCTTGTCCATCTCTGGAAGGACCAATGAGTCCTCCATTTCTTTGCTCACGTTTTTAAGATCTTCATCCACCCTTTCCAATTCCCTTTCCGTTCATTCGGTTCTTTTCTCTACCCCTTTTATTATAACTTCATTTTTCTCCAAGACCTGCTGCAGTACTCCCATTTTGTCCTCTACTTTGAGGATGTCTGCTTTCATTTCTGTCTTTAGTTTCCCCATCTCTTCCTTCAGTTCGTTAATATCTGCTCTTGTTTCACTGTGGTTTTTAGTCATTGTTTCTTGCAGTCTTGTCAATGAGTCCTGTAAGGTTAGGAACATTGCTTGAATGTTAGCATTCGAGATACTAGTCTGCTTCTCTGTTGGTAGTGTTTCCTCTATTGTTTTTTGTGCCATAGGTGAAGTTGTTGCCAGGGTGGTTGTTATTGTGGGGTTGACCTTTCTACCAGATTTCAATGCTGTGGTGGTGGTAGAAGTCATTTCCTTTAAGATTTGTTTTTGTTGTTGTACAATGCTAAATATATTATTCCAAATTGGCATTCAGTGTTCTTAGTTCTGTTACTAAAATTGACCAAGATCTATCAATTTGTTAAATAACTATATTCTTAACTAATTGGTAAGGTATATATATATATATTTCTCTGGTTTAACTGAAATGTAAAGTAACCTTAACTGCACAATATGTTACATTCATAGTTATAGTCACACAATGAATTATAATATTGATCTAGAGAGCTCTGAAGTTGTTAAATAACTAATACTTAATGTTCTTACTGTCTCCCCTATATTCCCATTCAAAATATAACAATCTCTATTATTAATAACATAACTAAATTAATTGATCCAATGTTATAACAATCTGATATTTCTTTACTGAATATGCATATTTATCAAGAGAAAATAAAAAAAAAAGGCAAGCATATTTCAACATAACGTATCATCAACTAATAGAAAAGAAGGAAGGCTATTTTTAGTAAATACATACACAGAGAATAGAGTAAAAGGAAAGAAAAAGAGAAGCTCTAGAGATAGGACTTTTTAGTTTTCACTTTTCAATTTGGGAACTTTCACTTCGAGCACACCGGAAGTGAAGGATGAAAAGTTGCTGAGTAACAGCTACCATTAATCAATGTTCTCACTCATTCAGAAGCTTCCGATTTTACTTGTGTTTTAGTGTTCCTTAGTTCAATTGTTCTGATTTCCTTCAACTGGAGAAAGGAACTGTCTCCTCCGATAGAGCAATGTTCTCAAGTTTCCCGAGCTTTGTAGAATAAATTATGTCCATTCAGTCAGTTAAATCTGTTACTTTGTTGTAGCCACTTCAGTGTTCTCATGGACAGCCTATGGCACCGCTCTGTCTTTTTTCCTTCCCCAATCAACTTCGTTCTGTATCTGGCTCCGGTTTAATAGCGTCTTTCCAAATGTAGATGGTAACAGAATCTTTTTAATCACTCCCTAGTATTGGTCTTCTAAATTTCTCTTTAGTTCTTTGTTATTTCCATCTCTCTTCTGTCTGCCGATCCCCTTCACTTTCACTTGTCGGGTTCGCTTTTAGCCGCTTTCTCTTAGGGCTCACAGCAGACACTTATACAATATATAACAGCCTAAAGTCAATCTGTACTCTTCCAATTTTCCTCTCCACCTAACTTTTTCCACCACTCTCTTTCCCAATGAGCTTGCAAACTGTCACTCACTCTTTCCTTTGCATCGGTGGCAGTTAGGACTTCGGAGCCTCCATTGACAGGAGGCTGTTCTTGATCGTTGAGCTCTGGAGGGCTTTCTCTTCATTGCAGGGGGATTGCCTTCCCCACACTACAGTCCGAGGTTCTCCGCACCGGCACGGGTCTCTCCAAGACTCAAGCACCCCAAAAGATCACACCAAACTCAAGAAGAGGATAGCTGGAACCACGAGTGGATTTCTGCTCCTCTGTTCGTCCCTGCCTTGCCACCGGAAGTCTGAACAGTTGAATGTTTAGTTATTAATTACTAACGAGTTAACTTATGATTCAGCCTATCTGAAAGAAGCAGAGTTTAAATTAAAAAGAATGGAAAATCTGCAGTCTTTTTCAGTTTGCAGTCTGCAAAGCACTCAGGAAAAAATACATTCAGATCTACCATTTTAAGCTTGTAGCCTGAATTCTGCGAAACATATAAGTTCTTGGTCTTTAATTAATTTTTTATTTATTTTTTAAACACCAAGAATAATGAAACAGGTGTTAAAAAGGGGATCAGGGAAGTCAAAACATTTGTATAAATGATTTTCCTCTCTTTGATAAATTTTGTTTTCAGCCAAAAGAATAAGATATATTCATATAGCTGTTGTTTTTAAGTGGAAACTAAATGTTGGATCTTGGTTGAGCTCAAAATTTAACCAGGACAGACCTGGTTAATATTTGGGTGGAGACTTATCAAGAAATCCCAGAACGGTAAGCAAGACTGTTAAAAAATTCTTCATGGTAGAGAATCATGTTTGTATGATTGAACTATCTTGGTATATTTGTTTCATACAGCGCACTCTTTTTGTCCATATGCATTCAATACCCATTCATAGAAGCATGTGCAAAGGGGGCCTTTCCACTGTGTATCTTGTGCGGCCTCTCCTGGATTGGGAGGCTCTTCAGGTAGTCACTCTTGTCTTAGTCCAGTGATAGCTAACCTATGACACGCGTGTCACTCGTGACACGCTGAGGCACTTTGACTGACACGCCTGTTGGTGTGGGGAAAACCTGTGCTCTGCTCCAATCCCTGCTCCCTGCTTGTTGTGTGGAGGCATGGTGTCACCACTGCCGCAAGATCTTTGCAGCAGAGAACCAGTTTTAACCGCCATAAACTGAGGTTTGTCAGTTTCATTACCTCAGGAACGCTACAGGAGGAAAGGAGATCCATGAGGTTCACAGCCCTGTAAGGTGGCCTTCCGATCCCCACATCCTGCACCTGCAGCCCTGAGACCAGGGAGATGAGTTTCACAGCCCTGTGTGATCACCCCATCCCAGTCCATCATAAACCATATTATTGATATTTCTTGAAGTGACACACGACCCAAGGAAGGCTACACTTTTCCTGATTTTTGACACACCAAGCTGAAAAGGTTAGCCATCACTGCCTTAGTCACTATACGAATGGACTACTGAAATGCACTTTATGTGGGCTTCTCTTGATGATCACCTGGAAGCAACAGCTGATGCAGAAGGGAGCAACATGGGAAATAATCATCATGACTCATTATGCCCATATGACCCCATCATTCCAGGAGCTACACTGATTAACAGTTGATTTCCAGGTGCAATTCACAATCTTGGTCTGTCTGTCTGTCTGTTTTATCTATCTATCTATCTATCTATCTATCTATCTATCTATCTATCTATCTATCTATCTATCTATCATCTATCTATTATCTATCTATCTATCTATCTATCTATCTATCTCTCCATATAACTATCTTCTGTCTATCATCTGTCTGTCTGTCTGTCTGTCTATCTATCTATCTATCTATCTATCTATCTATCTATCTATCTATCTATCTATCCAATATTGATTCTATTTTATTTCTACTCTACTCTACTCTACTCTACTCTACTCTACTCTACTCTACTCTACTCTACTCTACTCTACTCTACCCCTTCCCATCCCATCCCATCCCATCCCATCCCTTCCATCAAACTTGTAGATTGCCTGTCTCTCCAAAGATAAATAAAATTTCAATTAAAATTAAACTAAGCAGGATGGAGAGGGCGGGAACAAAGTGCACACAGGGAGGAGGAATAGTGTTCTCCACTCCACTAGACACCTCCAACTCTGATTGGGCCCCAGGCTATTTGGCATAGCCACATTTTCAAGGACTTTCAGAAGGCCAAAAGGGTGGGAGCAAATCTGACCTCGGGGCGGGGGGCATGAAGTTCTAGAGGACAGGAGCCATGGCAGAAAAGGCTCTTCTGGAATCCACCAGCCAAAATTCCTTGGCACAGTTGGGGCAGGCTAGTGCCACTGGGGTGAGCCAGTTGCTCAACATGGCTTAAACCCATGCCATGAAGGGCTTTAAAGGTGAGAACAACACCTTGAATTGGATGCAGGAGCAAACTGGCAGCCAGTGCATCTTGCGGAACAGTGGTGTAACATGGGCCATGCCAAGAATTGCCCATGAAGCTGTGTTCTGCATCCACAGAAGTTTCTGGATACTCTTCAAGGGTAGTCCCATACAGAATTCATTGCAGTAGTCCAAGCATCAGATGACCAAGGCTTGAGGGACTGCGCATAGGAACTTCAGATCCAGGAAAGGGCACAACTGGTGCACAACCCGAAACTGTGCAAATACTCTTCTAGCCACAACTTCCACCAGCTCATAGCTATCACCCATAAAGCCCCTTGTTAAGTCTGGAGCATGGGTGCGAATAATGGAGACGAGCCGGAAGAAACAGTGAACTTCAAACTCTTTATTTACATGGTGTGACAGCTCAAACTGGAGGGCTGCTATAGCCTTCCTTATATAGGCAACTTATTAACTATTCAACCAATAGCAATCCTGGAGCGCTAGCTCCATTAACCAATGAGAATGGCCTCTTAATGGCCAATCAGATGCTCCTGAACGGACCAATCCGATCCTGCCATTAACAGCCAATCAGAAGTGCAGGGCCAGAACCCTGCACTTGACTTCAAGCTCAAGATAACTTTATTTGGCATTATTCATTCACAACACCCCTCATGGCATAGGGCCTAGTTATTCAAGGTGTTCTGTCCCCTCATTAGCATTCTTGAGATCCCCGCGCTTTGATTGGCCAAAGCGCGGGGCACTCTGATTGGTTAGGCGAGCCACGCCGATTGGCTCGCTAAGAATCTCCCGCGATTGGTCTATTTGAATCGCGGGAGATTCAAAACGGTGCCATTAGCTGCGGCCGCCGCGGCTAAAGGAATAAAAGCCGTGAACTTTTGCCATAGCGCCAGTTCGGTTCCTACACAAATAAAAGAGCATGAATTGAAGTCACCTACTCCTGGCATCATTTTCGAGGACACGACACTGGCGACGAGGGTGGGATCCAGACCCTGAACCGAACCACGTGTCCGACGGAAGCCAGACGAATCTCCACGATGGTGAAAATTGCACCCCCCGCACCCTTCAACCCCGCCACCGAGGACTGGGAATCGTACTCCGACTGATTCCGCATGTTCCTCGAGTGCAGCGATCTGAAGGACGCCATCGGCCCCATGAAGCGCGCCGTCTTCCTGACCCACTGCGGGACCGAGGTATTCAAGATGGCCTAGGCACTTGCCAAACCCGCCGATGCGACCGCGATGGACTGGGACATCCTCGAGCCAATACTTCGGCGGCACTACGCTCCAGAGGTATCCATCCTGATCCGACGCAACGAATTCTACCATCAGGACCAACGGTCGGGTGAGAGTTTCAGCGACTTCGTCGCCGAACTACAACGCCTAGGGGGGCTGTGCGAATTCGACAACCTGAACGACGCCCTGCGAGACCGAATCATGCTTGGCCTGTGGGACCCCATCCTCCAGAGCCGGCTGATGGCCAAGGGCAACATCAGCCTTGCAGACACCCTCACCGCAGCCGCAGCCGCCGAAGCGACCCGAACATCCGCCGACCGCATGCGCCGACCGAACGCTGGGGACCACAGTGGAAACAACCACCCTGCAAGGTATGTATACGTGTGCCGGGGAACCACTCTTCTGATTTCCAGCGCTCCTCCCCCGCATGCACACTCCCATTTTGGCACTCGGTGCTGAAAAGTTTCGCCAACACTGTTCTAGTGTCTTTCTATGTAGATATAACTTCCATTTCCCCCATCAAATCTAACTTTTGTCACTCAGTTTTCAGATTTGTATTTGTTGTATCCTATCCTTTTTTCATCTACTTCTAAAACATTTTTTTATATATATCATAATCATTCTGCAGTTTCTCTACCTCTCTTATCCCGGGCTATTCCTAACCCCCATATTATATTCTTTGTAAAAAAAAAACCCTTTTTTTTTTCTTCAAACCATATTGTTACATTTTTTTTCTCTTGTCTCCCATTTTTTTCTCCCCATCCCTCATTCACAGTCACTTTTGTTTCATCATTTCACCAAACAACCTTTTTTATACTTTCCATTCATGTAACACCATGTTAGGGATAACATTGTTTACCCTAACTGGTTTAGGTAAAATAATAAATATGTAATCATAGTTGATAAGTTAAAGTGTCTGCAACTTTAACTGTAGGACTGTAATTAAGGGAGTGGTTGTGAAAGCACTTTAAAAGAAGCAAGACGACAGCTTGCTCTCTCTCTCTGGCTTTGATGATCCCTGATTACTGCAAGGACTCAAGACTGCTTTACTCGAACGGGAGAGATAAACAAAGGACTGATTTATAAGTGAACTGACATAGGATATTCTACACGGACTTTGCTAACTGAATATCCTTGAATGGACTGATTAAATGATACATGACTAATGGACTGTTATTTTGACTATGCTATAAATGGAATAAACTATATTTTTGATAGCACAAGCGTATCTGTTATTTTTACTGTATGTTAACAAACATACAAACTTATCTCACTCATTTATCTGTGTGCCTATCTGACTAACGCTGCACATTCTGTTTAGCTTGTCTCCTTAACCCTGGTTGGGGAACCCAGGCTTAACACTGGTTATGGGCCCAGAGGCTGCAAAGTCAGTTTAACTAGGATAAAACAGATTTATGTAAAAGTGAGAGTTTGTGTTGTTATACATTACAGTAAACAGACATCTGTGTTTTATTAATTATAGTTTTATATCCATAGAAAGAAAACATGGCACAAGTCAATCTACAAAGTTTGTCCCTTATATCCAAGTTGGATGGAACAAACTATGTATCATGGTCTATGAAATGTAGTCTGCTTCTACGAAGAGAAGATTTGTGGAACATAATTGAAAATCCACCAAACGTAGAGGAATGGGATCCAGAGGATGATGAAGATAGACTAAAAATAGAAGAATTTATGCATAAAAATGAACACACTATTTGCATAATTGGTTTAACCTTAACTGACCAACAGCTTGTTCATATCCACGGAGAGCAAACGGCTGTTGGGTGTTGGCAGAAGCTGAAGAGGATTTATGTCCGAGATAACATTGGTGCACACATAAATCTCACATGGAAGCTTTTCAGTACGCATCTCCAGACGAATGATGATATGCTGAGTCATTTAAAAACTATGCAAAGCATTTTTCAAGAACTGCACAAGAAAGAGCTTATTTTCTCTGAACTACACCAAGTCTACATAATTCTATCATCACTAAATGAAAGTTATAACAACTGAAAAAACTGGCAGATTGATTGAAGAGGCCAGAAGAAGGCTTGAAAGAAATGAGTTAAGGAGGCAGCAACCTCAAAAAGAAGATAATGAATCTCCTACTGCATACGCAATTAAAAAGTGTTTTAATTGTGGAGGAAGAGGACATTTGGCAAGATTTTGTAAAAAAGCAAAGTGCCAGAACGCTGGCCAGAATACTAAAAGTCATCAAAATAAAAATAAAAATTTAGAGTTAGCCATGTATTCTAACGGAGCTGTAAAAAATAATTTATGGGTGGTTGACAGTGGAGCATCCCACTGTATAACAAATGATAACAAAAATTTTATTAAAATGTCCAAGAGTACACAGCAGATATCGTTCGCCAATGGCTGGAAACTGAAAGCTAAAGGTCAAGGTATAGCATATTGTTCTTTTATAAAAGAGAATGTAAAAATGTTATATGTACCACAACTTAAGTTTAATTTAATTTCAGTTGGAATTTTGGTTAAACTAGGATATGTAGTTACTTTTAAAGGAGATAACTGCATAATTGAAAAAGAAGATAAGAAAATTACTGCATCTTTAAGAGGTGAATTATATGTGTTAAATGACAATGATTTAGAAGTGGCTAACATGGTTTATGAAAATAAGAAACCTCATGATGAATGTATTCACTTGTTACACCGAAGGCTAGGGCATTTAAATTTTAAAATGCTTAAGAAAACTGTTGAATTATCTAAGGGAATAAGTTTGAAACCTTGTAATAAGTATTTGCAATATAATGCCTGTAATCAAAGTAAGAGCAGGGTCACACCGGCAAATAGAGTTGATGGATTTACTACCAAAGAGCCTTTAGAAGTAGTATTTGCTGATTTAATAGGTCCGAAAAAACCAAGTGTAGGAGGAGCTCAATACATATTAAGTATAATGGACCACTATTCTAGATATGGGTTTTGCTATTTAATGAAGAGCAAAACTGAAACGTATCAAAATCTCTTTAATTGGATAAAATTTGCTGAAAGGAAAACTAAAAAGAAATTAGTAACTCTTATAACAGATAATGGTACGGAATTTACAAATAATAAATTCCAGAACAGACTTAAGATGTTAGGTATTCAACATAATAAGTCTGCACCATATAGGCAACAACATAATGCCTTTATAGAGAGAAGAGGCTAAGCATTACAATCAATGACACGTACTATGATGTCTGATTCAGGATTACCTGACAATTTATGGGGAGAAGCAATAATGTGTGGTAATCATATATTAAACAATGTTATTAATTCAACAACAGGTGAATTACCATTCACACTTTGGCATGGTACAAAACCTGATTTAAGTTACATGCACACATTTGGAGCACCAGCATGGGTGCATATCCCTTCACAACTTAGACACAAAGGACAGCATAGAGCTAAAAGATTATTTTTTGTAGGATATAAATCTAATCATAGCTCTTATAGATTCTGGGAACCAGGTACATCTAGAGTTTACACCAGTGCTAGTGCAAAATTCCTAGAACATGTAGGATGGAATAGATTAGAACAAGATTTAAATAACGAAATAATTATTGAACCCTACAAAAGGCAGAAAGAACAGAATAGTTATAAGAAGAGTCCAATTAAAGAAGAAGTCCAAGAAGAGCAAATAGGACCAGAACAAGAGGAAACAGTTGATCAGGAAGAGTTAGATAATCAAGAAGAGTTAATAAATGAAAGTCCACCTGTAAGTCCTGTAATACCTAGACGTACTACACATATAACTAGACCACCTGATCGGTATCAAGCAAGTATAGTTTGCCAAGTAACTAAAGTTCCAACTAGTGTAGATGAACTTAGGATGTATCCTGCTAAGGATCAGGAGAATTGGCAAAAAGCAATGGAAAAAGAACTAAATTCATTAAAGATAATGAAAGTTTATGAAGATGCTAAATTACCTCCAGGAGAAAAATCCATTGGGTGCAAATGGATATTTAAAGTAAAAACTGGAAATGATGGGACTGTTACCCATAAAGCTAGGTTGGTAGCTCAAGGATTTAATCAAACTGCATCTGATTACGATGAAGTTTTTGCACCAAGCCTTAAAGCAACATCTTTAAGAGCAGCATTAGTGTGGGCAGCTAAGAAAAATTATGTCATTAACCATTTAGATGTAGAAACTGCCTATCTGCATGCACCATTGCAGCACACTATATATTTAAGAAAACCAGGAGGTATAAAAGACAATAAAGTAAATAGTAATAATTGTTGGAAACTCAAAAAGAGTATTTACGGGTTGAAACAATCTGGGTTTGAGTGGAACCAATATATTGTGAAAGAATTAAACAATATAGGTTTTAAATCTGGTTTAGCAGATCCATGTGTGTTTAAAAGAGAAAATCATGGAACGGTGTCATTATTGTTATTATTTACAGATGATATTGCTTTGATAACTAAGACTAATAATGAAGCCAATGAGATTATATCATTATTAGCCAAAAAGATAAAATTAAAGCATTTAGGTGAAATTAAAAAGTATCTAGGATTGACAATTAACAAAACAAAAAATGGTTTTAAGATATCTCAAGAAGATAAAATTTGCCAATTAATTAAAACGTTTAAAATGGAACTTTGTAAACCGGCAAAGACTCCAATGAGTCAGGAAGTTTGCCAAACTAATGATCAAAGTCCCAAATTTGATAAGTCAATATATCAATCTTTGATTGGTAGCTTATCATATATAAGCAATTGGTCTAGGCCAGATATAGTTTATAGTGTAAATCAGCTGGCACGTTTTAATTCAGATCCACATCAATGTCATTGGCAATCATTAAAGAGAATTTTAAGATATCTTAAAGGAACAATGAACCATGCATTGTATATAGAACCAAAGGGTGATTTGAGTCTTAGTGCCTATGCAGATGCAAGTTTTGCAACTGATATAAACACTAGAAAATCAACATCTGGGATGGCTATATTATTTGGTAATACACTAATAGGGTGGAGGTCAATCAGACAACAGCATATCAGCTTGTCCACAATTGAAGCGGAATTTTCATGTCTGTCATTACTATGCACTGACTTAATTTTGTACAAACAGTTATTATTAGACATGGGTATAACTGTTAAAGATTCCATTATTGTATACGAGGACAACCAGGCAGCTATAAAATTAGCTACTAGTATTGCTGTAAAAACTAGATCAAAGCATACTGATTTAAGATACTTAAATGTTAGAGAATCTGTAAAGAATGGGCTAATTAAATTGGAATACTACATGACAGATGAAAACATTGCAGACCAATTTACAAAAGCTCAAGGAGTAATTAAGTTTAAAGAGAGTTGTAACAAATATGATTTAAAGATGTAAATAGTTATATTTATTATTTCCTAAAAGGGGAGAATGTTAGGGATAACATTGTATACCCTAACTGGTTTAGGTAAAATAATAAATATGTAATCATAGTTTATAAGTTAAAGTGTCTGCAACTTTAACTGTAGGACTGTAATTAAGGGAGTGGTTGTGAAAGCACTTTAAAAGAAGCAAGACGACAGCTTGCTCTCTCTCTCTGGCTTTGATGATCCCTGATTACTGCAAGGACTCAAGACTGCTTTACTCGAACGGGAGAGATAAACAAAGGACTGATTTATAAGTGAACTGACATAGGATATTCTACACGGACTTTGCTAACTGAATATCCTTGAATGGACTGATTAAATGATACATGACTAATGGACTGTTATTTTGACTATGCTATAAATGGAATAAACTATATTTTTGATAGCACAAGCGTATCTGTTATTTTTACTGTATGTTAACAAACATACAAACTTATCTCACTCATTTATCTGTGTGCCTATCTGACTAACGCTGCACATTCTGTTTAGCTTGTCTCCTTAACCCTGGTTGGGGAACCCAGGCTTAACACACCACATACAGGTAGTCCTCGACTTAAGACCACAATTGAGCCCCAGATTTCTGTTGTTCAGTGAGACATTTGTTCAGTGAGTTTTGCCCCATTTTATAACATTTCTTGCCACCATTGTTAAGTGAATCACTGCAGTTGATAAATTAATAACTTGGCTGTTAAGTGAATCTGGCTTTGTTGCAAAAAGGGATCACATGACCTTGGGACACAGTAATTAACAGTCATCAGTATGAACCAGTTGTCAAAGCATCTGAATTTTGATCACATGATCACAGGAATGCTTCAAAAATCTTAATTGTCAAAAGTGGTCATAAGTCACTTTTTTTAGTGCTGTTGTAACTTTGAACAGTCACTAAATGAACTGTTGTTAGTTGAGAATTACCTGTAGTTCTACAGCCCAGACCTTTTATTTTCAAGTAAAAAGAATTATATTCTGTGCTTGTTTAAGAACAAGTCGGAGAAATGTTGGAAGTGTCATCAGATACCTGAATCATACTACCATATGTGGTGGATGTGTGCAGAGGATAAAAGATATTGTACTAAAATCCACACATGGCTGGAAAAAAATGACAAAAAACCACACAGATTTAAAACCAGATATATTTTTATTGGGCATCATACCTGAAATATACAGTAGAGAATTGTTATATTTGATTGTAAATGTATTAACAGTGGTTAGAATTGTATTTGCTAAAAACTGGAAAAAGGAGAAAATTCCAATGGAAGACAAAGTTATTAAGAAAATAATGGAGTGCTCAGAAATGAGTAAATTGACATTTGAAATTAGAGAGCAAGAAGATAAACATTTTTATAAGATATGGGACTTATTTTATCAATGGTTAGATTAAAAAAACAGGGAAATGAAATATTTTACAATATTCTATAATATAAATATAATAGAATTGGAGAGATAAAGTAATGTAAGAATAGACTACTATTGAATGGATTGGTGAGGATAAAATGAATATTATAAAGTAGGTTAAGTAAAAATGGTGAATCACTCATATAGAATGATAGAATATTAAACAGTTTAATAAACAATAATGATAATATATATAGCTTGATTTGTAACATGAAGATTAAATTAGAAGGAAATGACTGTAGAGATTATGCACGAGAGATTTGTACCAACCGACACACTGTATGTAACTGAAAGATGGTTTTATGTTTATGTTTTGTTTATGTTTGTGTAAAAAATAAAAAACTTTTTTTAAAAAAATTATATTCTGTGCTATAGAAGCACAGTTTACAGAAGTAAGAGCCACAAACATTTCCCCTGCTTCCTTTTGGGAGATTAATATGATTTATTATACTTTTTCTTACAGAACACCAAATTTATACTTTCTCATTTCCCACCCACCCCACTTTCTGTTACTTTCCGTTCTTTCCTTTTGTCCATGCTTCCGCATTTTTCAAGATGACACAGCCATAATTATCTTCCTGGACCTGTGGTAGATAACATTATTTTTTTCCCCCAGACTTGAACTCTCCCCCTTTGGAGTGAAAGTCTGCATAATAGAGCCAGGCTACTTCCAAACTGCAATCACCAACATGAAAATCTTGCAAGAAAACTTCAGGAAAATCTGGGAGCACCTTCCAGAAGAAACCAAGGAAGTGTATGGAGAGAGTTATTATAAGTCAAGTGAGTGGGATTCCCCTTTTTTTTCTTCAAAATCTGATGTCACACACTATGGAGTCCAGGGCTTCTAGTTCAATGGCAGAGTTTGGCAGTGTTTCTTAACAGATGGGCAGTCTGACCCTGTGGTTGTTAACTCTGAATGTCAAGTTTGCTTCCCCCTTAAAGAGGACTTTAATTCAAGTAAGCCTATCAAAGAAATTTAAGAAACTTATTTCTTCAACTAGGAAATAAAATATGATTCTATTAAATGATATGATATTCTCTATCAAATAATCAGAATGGGTAGAAATTCTGTCTCACCATCCTTTCCTCTATTCACACACGAGGCGAGGGAGCTGAGTAGAAGAACAAGAGGGTGCCCTTAGCACTACTCATTACCTGTTCTATACAATAGTATGTGGGTTTATGTACAGGTAGTCAATGTATGGACCAAAATTTCGGTTGCTAAGTGGAGCATGTGTTGAGTGAGTTTTGCCCCATTTCACAACCTTTTGCCACAGTTGTTAAGCGAATCACTATAATTGTTAAGTGAGTCAAGAGGTCGTTAAGTGAATCAGACTTCTCACTAACATTGCTTTTCAGTTGGCTTGGAAGATTATACATGGCGATAGCACTTAGACTTATGTACCGCTTCACAGTGCTTTACAGCCCCCTCTAAGCGGTTTACAGAGTCATCCTATTGCCCCCAACAATCTGGCTCCTTATTTTACCCACCTCGGAAGGATGGAAGGCTGAGTCAACCTTGAGCCAGTCAGGATTGAACTGCTGAACTGCTGGCAGCCAGCAGTCAGCAGAAGTAGCCTGCAATACTATATTCTAACCACTGCATCACCATGGGGATCACATCACACCGAGACAGTGCAACTGCCATAAATACATGCCAGTTGCCAAGGGACTAAATTTTGATAATGTGAATGCTGCAGCAGCCATCAAAAGTGAAAAGAGGTTATAAATCATCTTTGTCAATGCCGCTGTCACTTTGAACAGTCACTAAACGAATGGATGGAAGTTGAGGACTATCTGTATATGTGGGCTTCAAAAATCCTGTTGGAAACCACCTGAAGAATGCCATGCCTATCCTCGCAATTATAAGGGCCAGAAACTTGAATCAAATATTGTAATAATCAGAACAGTGGGTGCAAACATTAACTTTGTTCAATTGGATTCCAAAATAAATATGTTGTCCTCAATGTCCATAATATTAGGAAAAAATTGTAAGAAAGAGGACATAATAATTATATGACTCATATAAGGAGATATGAAGCTGAATCAGATCAGTTCCATGTAAAATGTTTTGCTGGTATAAATGTATCTGCTTGCCCTCTGTGTCTAGATTCTGCCTTATGTGTCAAAAATTACACCCAGTTTTAGAATGTTTGATTTTTGTTTTCTGATAACTAACTTACATGAACTATCCGAGTTTTCTGAAGTATCCTAGCTTTCCTTTGGAACTCTCGAGGGTTGGGAACACACCGATTGCTAAGCTGTGGTGGGCATGATGTATGCCTGGGTGGGAGTTACTTAGAACCTCCCCTGCTAATTGGATGAAAGAGATCAACCTTCTTGGGGCCAATGTATTTGGTGCAGCGAGTCACATACCTACAGAAAATTTTCTACATATTCAAATTATGCTGTTACCCTGAGCATTATTTCTGTCTGAATGCATTCAGATACAAATAATCAGAGTTGGAAGGGAGCTTGTAGGTCATCTAGTCCAACCCCCCACCCAAGCGGGAGATCCTACACCATTTCTGACAAATGGCAGTCCAATCTCTTCTTGAAAGTCTCAAGTGATGATGCTCCCACAACTTCCGAGGGCAAACTGTTCCATTGGTTGATTGTTCTCACTGTCAGAAAGTTTCTCCTTATTTCCAGGTTGAATCTCTCCTTGTTCAGTTTCCATCCATTATTCCTTGTCTGGCCTACAGGAGCTTGAGAAAATAGTTTGTCTCCCCTGGTCCTTCTCTTTACTAGACTATCCAAGCCCAGTTCCTGCAACCGTTTGCTGTATGTTTTAGTCTCCAGTCCCTTAATCATCCTGTTTGCTCTTTTCTGTACTTTTTCTAGAGCCTCAATATCTTTTTTATAATGTGGTGACCAAAACTGGGTGCAGTACTAAGGCTTTATAGAGTGGTATTAGTACTTCCCTTGATCTTGACTGTATCCCTCTGTTAATACAATTTAGGATTGCATTAGCTTTTTTGGCTGCTGTTGCACACTGCTGGCTCATATTTAGTTGGTTGTCCACTAAGACTCCAAGATCCTTCTCACAGTTACTACTATTGAGCCTAATACTGGACTTTGATATTGAAAGGATTATTAGATATTTTATTAGATACGCCCAGTGTTCTAGTCTGTCAAGATCCATCTGGATCTTGAGCCTATCTTCTTGGGTGTTAGCTATTCCTGCCAGCTTAGTACCATCTGCAAATTTGGTAAGTTCCCCTTCTATTTCCTCATCTGTGTTGTTAATGAAGATATTGAAGAGTACTGGGCCTAAGACGGAACCTTGTGGCACCCCACTGCTTACTTCCCTCCATGTAGACTTAGACCCATTAAGGACTACTCGTTGAGTACGGTTTGCCAGCCAGTTGCGAATCCTTCTAGTGGTGGTACTATTTATTCCACTTTTTTCTAGCTTACTAAGAAGTAGGTTGTGGTCTACTTTATCGAATGCCTTGCTGAAATCTAAATATATACCAGTATTTTTCTGGTCTACTAATTTAATCACTGTGTTGAAGAATGAAATAAATTGGTTTGGCATGATCTTTTTTAACAAACCCGTGCTGACTGCTAGTTATTACTTTACTTGTTTCTAGATGTTGGCAGATCTGTTTTTTTATTATTCTTACCACATTGACTATTTTATAAACGAAATCCACACTTCTCAGGATATTAATTTCAGGCACCTAAATTTGTAATCAGCGAAAGATGTAGTTGGAAAGAATAGGTACAGTCGGGGCCATTTGTATACAGGATTGTTAAATGAGATCTTAGGATGGTTCTAATTTATATTTTGTGAAGAACAAGTGTATCCTTATTTCATTTTTCCCCCATCTCTCTTTCTGTAGTGATTGAAGAAACCTCTAAATTGCAAGCCCACTGCAATCCTAAACTTCATCTGGTTACCAACTGCATGGAACATGCATTGACTGCTGTGCATCCTCGCTTCCGCTACTCAGCTGGTTGGGATGCCAAACTCTTTTACCTCCCTATAAGCTACCTGCCAACTAAGCTAACAGATATGCTACTTTTGTGGTCTTACCCTCAACCAAAAGGAAGCCTTTAGAGTGGAGAGATGTTAGTTATCAAGAGGAAAGTTTGACGCTGATGGATTGAGTTTGGAAACCTATTATTTTTAGAATCTTTCATTCTTGGGCGGGTTTTTATGGGCTCTCCTTTTTATTAAATTATCTTTCCTTACATCAGGCCAGTTCCCTTGTTACATAGTTATTGTGGGTACGGGTATTCCCACTTCTATCCTTTGTAGAAGTGATGCTTATCTAGAATTTTGACTCTAAAGTATTATCAGGGCAAGAGCATACAAAATTTCCCTAAATCAAATAGGACCATTGATCTGTCCAGCTTTGTATGGTATCTTGGATCTTTGCGGTCCTGATAATTGGTGACAGGAAGGATGTACCACCAAATGTCTGTCACTAAACTATGGATGGGAACTGCCACAGATGTGCAATAATAGGACATAGATCCCATTGTTCCGGATGCAGAGGATTCAATAGTCTGTAGGTAGGTGGTCTCCTGACTGTGTTCTGTTAATTGGAGAACTAATCTACAAGGGAAACTTGCTCTGAGACTACTATTTCAGGCACACTTAGGAAATTCTTACACTTCTGTACATTTTTTACTCACTTGGTTTTCTCAGATTCTCCAGGGTTACTACAAGGTTATTCCTAGACTCTCCATCTGCCAGAGCCCTCTTGAAAGCCAGATTTACTATTTGTTGCTTAGCTTATTCGCAGCTCTTTCAGACCGATCAGCATAAGTCCTAACCAAATTATGCGATCACCGTAAGTCCTAACCAAATTAATTTTGCTGGAGCAATTTTGTTAATCTGCCTTTTGTCCATACTGTTGAAATCACAATATTAAACAATGTATATTTTAGCTTCATTTTTAACATCATCGTGATGGTGATATCATCGTGAAATAAAACAGAATAATTTAGTTGATGTGGCCCATGTGAACTTCTCTTCCTTTGAAAGTGAAGCAATCTGAAAACTTAAAAGAATTATAATGATGCAGGAAAAAAGAGAGAGGAGGAAAATACAGAACTGGTTTATAAGCTGTGAATAGCAATAGCACATAGACTTATATACTGCTTCACAATGCTTCCCAGCCCTCTCTGAATGGCTTACAGAGTCCCCCAACAATCTGGATCCCCATTTTACCAACCTCGGAAGGATGGAAAGCTGAGTTAACTTTGAGTCTGGTGAGATTCGAACTGCCAAATTGCAAGCAGCTGGTAGTTCGCAGAAATAGTCTGCAGTGCTGCATTCTAACCACTGCACCACCAGAACTCATACAGAACATAAGGTGGACTTCTGAAAACATACGAAGTGGGTTATATCAAAAGTGGTGCTGGGTTGCAACAAGGACTTTCCAAAACCACCTGGGAAGAAGGCAAAGATCACATCATTGTTCCACATTTTTAAGTCTAAAATCTATCAAAATAAAAGCATGATGGTTGGAAAAGAACCAAAATCTCTGGTTGTTTGATATCTATTAAACAAGTAGATGACAGTGATTTAATAGCCAGATTCCTTCAACTGGTAGCCTTCTAGATTTTATTCTTAGCATTGTCAACTGATAGGTGACCAAGTAGACTAGTAAGAATGGGAGGTTTGGTCCAAAATATTGAGCAGGTACCAGGATAGATGAACATTGGAATTTTTGTATTTCAAACATTTATATGCAGCCATAGATTTTAGCAAAATTCATATAAAATTACAGGAATGTTTCAAGGTTGGCAATAAAATTTGTGTATTTGGAAATCTAAAAGCATATGATAAAATCTCACATTAAAGAATTCAACAATCCTTAGAAATATTTGTACATGCAGGATAAGGAGGCAGCATATCAACCAGGGTTGCCATCTGGCTGTTTTCCCGGCCAAATTCGAGAAATTTGGCCATATGAAAGTTGCTTGGCTGTGAAATCGAAATTTTGGCCAAATACCAGTTTTCAGTTCTGCCCCCACCAGCCCCAATTTGGAGCTAAATGGCGGGTCTGACCTCATCCCGGCGGGGGCAAGGGTGGGGAATCTCGCAGCATCCTATGGGCGAGGGAAGTCTGCCCTCAGCAGCGCCAGTCAGTGGCCTGAGGGAGAAAGGAAAGTGGGGTGGGGAGAAACCTCACCTCAGCTCTGCCACGTGCAAATGCAAAAGCAAAAAATAGACAGCTCCACCTCTCGCCGGAGCCCAGAGCAGGTCCCTAACGGAATAAACTCACAAGATTTCAGTTTTTTTTCTCTTTTTCGCCCTCTGCATGTATATATCCAGACCTAGACTGTGTTGTTTCCCTGTGCCATATAATCTATAAATGTGGGTATACACATAATTTTGTATTTTTATTTATTACTTTATTTTAGTGGTACTACCTGATACAAGCCATGTTTACTTTTTAATTTAATTTTTCCCTTGGTCCACCCCTTTCCTTGATTCTTGCATGCTCCCGCCGTCTTTGGAAAGCAGCAAAAGCAAAAGAAACCAGAACCCCCTCCCCCCCAAAAAAGAAAGGAAGAACCTTGGCTGGAACCTCGGCAGCTTTTTCTCCCTCTCTCGTCACTTCTCCTCTCCCAGTTGTTTCGGGCGGCGACTGCCTTTGCCCGCCCGGCACCTTTCGTTGTGCACTCTCCTCCTCCCCTGGCTGACAGCTCTGCTGCCGCCGAGCCATGGCCCCGGCGCCCCTCTGGCACCCTGGACAAGCGCAGGGCTGATTTCAGGGGCTCCCGCCAGGGGTCTGGATCGGGATCTGAGCCCCTTCATTGCACCCCACTCCAGCTTTCGGCTTACACGCCTCTCTTGCTCTCGCTCTCTTTCCCCTCTGCCCGGAGCTGCGCCTCGGACATGCCCCGGGAGAACCTACCCCACCCTACCCCAACCTTTGTGCAAGGGGCACCGCTTGGGGAACGAGCCAGCAAGAAGGAGGAGGAGGAAGAGGAGGAGAGGCAGGCGTGAAGCAGAGCGTGGGAGCGGGAGGTGCCAGAGATGGGTGAGTGTTGCACGTGATCCTGAGCCCCCGATTGACTTTTTTTTATGATTTGATTATTCAAAAACAGTTAAAAAAACAAAAAAACAATATATCCTCATGTTATATTGCTTAAAAAAATTTGGCTGGAAAATTTGGCCGTGAGAGAAAATAATTTGGCCGAATTTGGCCGTATTTTGACTTGAGTATGGCCACAGAGCCAAGCTGCGATCTGGCAACCCTGATATCAACTAAAGTAAAAACAAATAACACAAATGAGACAATTATGCCCTGAAAGAGCCGTAGAAGCTAAGCCTTCTTCAATTATCTTACAGAATTTTTGAAACTGATTAAGAGTTGTGGAAAAGCAATCTGATTGACTGCAGCTCAGCCAGTAGGAACAATGGTGAAAAGCATTGAGAACGGCAGTTTAGAAATAACTGGAAAGCTAATAGTCCTTGACTTACAACCAGTTGCTTAGCAACCATTCGAAGTTACAACCAATCTGAAAAAGGGGACTCATGAGGCAGATTTGACGTTCCGAAGGTCACCACCCCTTTGTGGTCATGTGACTTTGGTCATTCAACAACATGGCCACATTTAGGGCTGCTTGCAGTGTCCCACAGTCATGGTGACTTCATTTTAAGATTTCCAGCAAAACTGCACCACAATAGGTATGCCCTTATGACCACTGTGTTCACACAGTGACCACCACACACACCCAAAAATCACAAAATCATATCGATAATGTCTTACAACCATTACAACCTACAGTCATGACGGGTAGGTTCCATTACAGAACTACCTGTAATCAAGGTAGAACTACCCAAGAACTACCTGTAATCCCCATCAGAGGTGGTATTCAGCAGGTTCTGACCAGTTCTGGAGAACCGGTAGCGGAAATTTTGAGTCGTTCGGAGAACTGGCAAATACCATCTCTGAAGGGGGATTTTACATATGCTTCCCCTGCCATGCCCACCAAGCCACAACCACAGAACCGGTAGTAAAAAAAATTGAATCCCACCACTGATCCCCATCCTTTTGATAAAACCTCCTTTGTCTAATGCTAATCCCTGGCTTGTGTGTCCCGATGGAGAAGCAGCTAGAGCAGGGGTCTCCAACCTTGGTACCTTTAAGACTTGCGGACTTTAACTCCCAGAATTCCTCAGCCAGCTTTGGGAATTCTGGGAGTTGAAGTCCACAAGTCTTAAAGTTATCAAGGTTAGAGACCTCTGAGCTAGAGCATTCGGTTCCTGAGGAGACCATAAATTGCCAAAGACATTGATGTTTTTTTAATCATTTTCTTTCATTCTTAGTTCATTAAAAATGTAAGTCATTGTGAATGGATAAAATGAATAAAACGATGGATTTCCTTATTTCACTTTTTTTAAGTTAATGGGAGTGCTGTAAGAATGCAGGAAATGCTGCCACACAGTCACGAATATTGGCTATCAAAAGGGCATAAACATTAGAAAACAAGGTGCTGCCACATTAGATGCAGCTTATCTCAGCCATGGGTTTAGTCATCCATCATTTTTATTCTATAAAAATGCCTTTGGTTCCTATGTGGAGCTAAAGGATGGTAGCACTTTGTTTTGAAGCTTATCTGTTTCTTATCTAAATTAAAAGAATTTCAAAAATAACCTGGGAATGAGTCCTGGCAGAGGCCAAGGGAAATACGTGTGGGTAAACTAATAACCAAGATGGTCTTGTTGCCTACACCAATGTAGTGTATTCAAATACAGACTTCTAATACTACATTCCTATTGGTTAATACAGCATAACGATTGGTTAAGAACTGTTAGGGATAACATTGTTTCCCCTAACTGGTTTAGGTAAAATAATAAATATGTTATCATGGTTTATTATTTAAAGTGTCTGCAACTTTAACTGTAGGAATGTAATTAAGGGAGTGGTTGTAAAAGCACCATAAAAGAAGCAAGACAACGGTAGCTTGCTCTCTCTGGCTTTAAGATCCTTAATTACTGGATGAATTGAAGACTGCGTTTTTCCTTACTGGAACGGGAGAGAGAGAGGACTGATTTATTTGTAAGTGAACTGACATTGGATATTCTACACGGACTTTGCTAATTGAATATCCCTGAATGGACTGACTAAAATGATACATGACTAATGGACTGTTATTTTGACTGTGCTATAAACTCTAAATGGAATAAACTATATTTTGATAGCACAAGCGTATCTGTTATTTTTACTGTATGTTAACAAACATACAAACTTATCTCACTCATTTATCTGTGTGCCTATCTGACTAACGCTGCACATTCTGTTTAGCTTGTCTCCTTAACCCTGGTTGGGGAACACAGGCTTAACAAGAACAACTAGTTCGGATTGGCCGCATAAGTGGCAGGAAGTTTAAACACATGCCATTGGTTGCAAGCCGCGAGCAGCCGCTATAAAAAGGGCTGCCGCGGCTCGACTTCAGTTGAAGTTACTGGTTGCTAATAAAGAGCTGATTTTAACTCCGGTATCCGAGTCTGCTTTGTCTTGGCGATAGAACACTGGCAACGAAGGTGGAGACAAAGGCTGTAAGCACGTGGCAATGATAGCTGAAGGACCAATGAGATGGCCGGCAACAATTTGCCACCCGCACCGTTCAACCCAGCCGAAGAAGACTGGGAGTCATACATTGACAGATTCCTGATGTTCTTAGAAAGCAACGAACTGCAAGGAATCACTGACCAGAGAAAGAGAGCCGTATTCCTAACGCATTGCGGCCCGACTATCTTCAAAATGGCCAAGGCATTAGCGAGACCAAATGATGTTAAACAGATGGCCTGGCCAGACCTAAATCAGATGCTGAGAAACCATTACACACCGGTCGTATCCAATCTCATTAGAAGACACGAATTCTACAAGCACGACCAACTAGAAGGTGAGAGTATTGGAGACTTCATAGTAGCATTAAGAGACATTGGGGGGGCATGCGAGTTCTTCAACATGGATGAAGCCATGAGGGATCACATAGTCCTTGGACTAAGATACACAACCCTACAGAGCAAACTGCTAAACCAACCCAACATCACTGCAAATGAAGCCATTGCTAAAGCAACTGCCGCTGAAGCTGCAAAGAAGCCTGCAGCAAAAATGAAGCAGATGAATACAACGAACAATCCGAGCCTGAATAAAGAGAAGAAAACAGAGGGAGCCCAAAAGCACGCTGCCACAACTTCTCACCATGAGGATATCGAATCCTCAACCAATTCCAAAGATGAAGATGAGGAGGTAAACAGGCTCCATTCAGAAAGAAACCGGAGAGATAAATGGGGGAGAAAACATGAATTTCAGTGTGCGGGTTGCAGCGGAAACCACCCGTGGTCTGAATGCCGATTCTTGGATGCCACATGCTGGCATTGTGAAAAACGGGGGCACATTTTGAGGGTCTGCTGAAACAAAAAGAGCTATAGTCCAAAGAGACACGGCAGTACCCCCCCCCCCCCAGAAAAAAAGAAAGGCCAACCGGAAGTCGCTGGAGCCGAGATAATAGAAATCAACGGCTCAACGAAAAGGAAGAAACGCTTCAGACAATCACTTTTGGGATGGCCAGAACAACAAGCACTAAGAAGGTTCGAATCAATGTCCTGATAGAAGGCGAGCCATGTGAAATGGAAGTAGACTCCGGTTCGTATTTATCAATGGTATCATGGAACACAATAAAAAGTTTGATACCAGACATAAAATGTAGAGAACTCGAAGAGCAAAGCCTGATCATCAAGGACTACCAGGGTAACAAGATACCAGTAGTGGGACTGGGACATTTCAAAGTAAAATTTAAGAAACACACCAAGATTCTTCCATTAACCATCGTTGACAGAGATCACCCCAGCCTGCTCAGGTTAGAATGGTTCGAACCACTCGGAATCGAAGTGACAGGGATCAACAGTGTCACCATGACAGACTGAAAGAAAGATCTGATGGAGGAATTCCATGATGTATTCGACGGGACCTTAGGCAAGTACCGTGGGACCCCTATATCATTTAGCTTAAACCCGAACGTAGCCCCCATCAGGCTTAAAGCCAGAGGGGTACCATTTGCACTAAGACCAAAAATTGACGAGCAACTGAACAAGCTAATCGCTCAGGGGGTACTAGAGCCAACCGACCATGCCAGATGAGAAACCCCAATTGTGATTCCTATAAAACCTGACGGATCCGTGCACATCTGTGGTGACTATAAGGCCACCCTGAACCATGCATTGCAACAGAGCGCATATCCCATTCCGGTAGTACAACACCTTTTGCATTCATTGGGGAGAGGAAGGATTTTTGCGAAGCTCGACCTCGCACAGGCATATCCACAATTACCCGTTGATCCTGAGACAGCAGAGACACAAACCATCGTAACTCATAGAGGAGCCTTTAAATGCAATAGATTACGATTCGGTGTCAGCGTGGCCCCTGGCGTCTTCCAGAGCCTAATGGAACGCCTCCTCCAAGGATTAAAAAGGTTGGTTCCCTTCTTCGATGATGTACTAATATCAGCTGAAAACAAAAAACAACTAAAAGACCGATTAAGGGCAGTTTTGCAAATTGAAACAGTCCCAAATTGGCCCATCACTGCATCGGACATTGCAAGGGAAACATCTAAAGATGCACTGATGGCCTGAATACTGAACTGGGTGGGACGGGGTTGGCCGGAAAATGAAAAAACCGAAACTTTTAAACCTTTTAAAAACTGGCAAACTGAATTATCAATTGAAAAAGGGTGCATTTTGTGGGGAGACTGGGTGGTTGTTCCACAAAAATTACAAGATGTGCTAAACATGTTACACGAAGGACACCCACGCATGGTAAAGATGAAGTCCCTGGCCAGAAGCTACGTTTGGTGGCCAGGAATAGATAAAGACATTGAAACCTGGGTTAAAACATGTAAAAAAAGCCAATCATCCAGACTCCCCCCCTTCAGCACCGGTTCTTGACTGGGAGACACCCAGAGGCCCCTGGTCCATATGGACTTCGCTGGCTCCACAAAAGGGTATACTTACCTAATCGTGGATGCCTATTCCAACTGGCTGGAAGTCATTATCATGAATTCAACAACAGAAGCCGTCACCAAACAACGTAAAAAACTTTTTGCCACCCACGGTCTACCAGATGTAGTAGTATTGGACAATGGGCCACAGCTTACAGCCTTGACTTTTGAACAATTCCTAGCAGAACATGGAATAAGACATGCTTTGACAGCGCCAGCTCATCCAATGGCGAACGGAAGAGCGGAACGCATGGTGCGTTACACGAAAGAAGCATTAGAAAAACTTGACGGAAATGACATGCAAGAAAAAGTCAACACTATGCTCACCATCCAACATATAACACCATGCACGGTAACAAACAAGAGCCCAGCTGAACTGTTGATGGGAAGAAAGTTGCATTCCGATTTGGATAGACTGCACTCCACTTACAACCCCAAAAAGCCACTAGACTCTTCTAATAAGTACCGCTCTTTCTTACCAGGCGACTTAGTATATGCAAAAAATCTTACCAGAGAACCATTGTGGTTACCGGCAACAATCACACAAATCACTGGCCCTCGTTCATACTGGCTAGAAACAGCTGACAGCAGAGCATGGAAACGACACATCGATCAACTACGGTTGCGACACATTGAACGAAACACCGACGTTCCCCGACACATGGAACAAACAATTTGCCAAACACCCCCAGATAATAATAAAAAATCCAGAGGAGGGGGGGACACGTAAATAATAAAGAAAATGAAAATCATCCTTTTACAAACCACCAACCAGAAACCGAGAACCCAGAAAAAAAAATCACGATTAGAAGACTGAGAAAAGAGAACTGAAGGAACCTCAGGAAAGAAGCAGCCAAGCCGACTCGACCTGCCCACACACAATGCAGGGAGACCATGCCGACCGTCCAATCA
Source organism: Hydrophis major (assembly GCA_033807585.1). NCBI lineage: Eukaryota > Metazoa > Chordata > Lepidosauria > Squamata > Elapidae > Hydrophis > Hydrophis major. Next base: position 216,253,195 of record CM066329.1, read on the forward strand.
ACCCAACAAGGCACAGCGGGAGCAGCATGGCTGAGGCACCCTTCCAGAAGGTTCCTAGGAGAAGAACGGGAAGGACAGCAGGCCTGTCCAAACCGGAGGAGACCAACACAGGGACTGAACTGCGCAGGTCAACTAGGACTCACAAGAGCCCTGCCTACCTGCGCGATTACGTCATGTAACGTTGGAGCAAACCAAGAGAGGAAGGGTGTAGTGTATTCAAATACAGATTTCTAATACTACATTCCTATTGGTTAGTTAATACAGCATAACGATTGGTTAAGAACAACTAGTTCCAATTGGCTGCATAAGCGGCGGGAAGTTTAAACACATGCCATTGGTTGCGAGCTGTGAGCAGCCGCTATAAAAAGGGCTGCCGTGGCTCGACTTCAGTTGAAGTTACTGGTTGCTAATAAAGAGCTGATTTCAACTCCGGTATCCGAGTCTGCTTTGTCTTGGTGATAGAACAACCAATATATAATTTATATCTTTCTATGCCATATATACCTTGTCCTCTTTTGTCAGGAGACAATGGGACTTTCTTTCTTCTTTTGAAGATGTTTCACTTTTCACCCAAGAAGCTTCTTCAGCTGAAATGTCTTCAAAAGAAAACAAGATAAGCATCTTTTGGGACAACCATGATCTGATGAATGAGAATCTCCACAGTGTTTTAGTTATGCTTTTTGGGATGAAAACCCTTTGAATGGTGTGGGAGTAGGAACAGATTTCCAGAAAATATTTTTTTTCAGGAACCATTTGCACTTCAGTCTGAGATGCTTTGAAACAGCACAGCAATCCAGGGTGGGAAGGTACCTCAGAGGTCATCTAGTCCAACCCCCTGCTCCAAGAGCATCGTTAGTGAGTTATGCAGACTGGACAGAGACATCCCCAACAGCCTGTGCCTGTCTTCAACAGTGAAGGGACCAGGGGTGGGATTCAATTTTTTTTACTACTGGTTTGGTGGGTGTGGCCTGGTGGGTGTGGTCATGTGGTCATGTGACTTGGTGGGCATGGCTATGTGGTCATGTGACAGGGTGGGTCAAAAGAGAGAAACTCAGTTTAACAATGCTCTTGGAGCATGGGTTTGGACTAGATGACCTTCGAGATTCCTTCCAGCCCTGGAATGCTGTGCTGTTTCAAAGCATCCTCTAAAGCTGTATCTAGTGCCAGGGTTTTTGATCCTTCCATCCCCTCCTTTTTCTCTCCCTCCCTCTCTCCCTCCCTTCCTCTATCTGTCTGTCCATCCATCCATATCTCATTCACTTTCCCTTCCCTTCCCTTCCCTTCCCTTCCCTTCCCTTCCCTTCCCTTCCCTTCCCTTCCCTTCCTTCCTTTCCTTTCCTTCCTCCTTCCTTTCCTTCCTTCCTTCCTTCCTTCCTTCCTTCCTTCCTTCCTTCCTTCCTTCCTTCCTTCTTTCTTTCTTTCTTTCTTTCTTTCTTTCTTTCTTTCTTTCTTTCTCTTTCTTTCTTTCTTTTTCTTTCCTTCCTTCCTTCCTTCCTTCCTTCCTTCCTTCCTTCCTTCCTTCCTTCCTTCCTTCCTTCCTTCCTTCCTTCCTTCCTTTTTTTTGTCTTTCTTTCCCCCTTTCCTCCCTTTCTTTCTCCCATCCCTCTTCTTTCTTTCTTTCTTTCTTTCTTTTCTTTCTTTTCTTTCTTTCTTTCTTTCTTTCTTTTCTTTCTTTCTTTCTTTCTTTCTTTCTTTCTTTCTTTCTTTCTTTCTTTCTTTCTTCTCCCCTGCACCCCATTTTGGGCCTAGGAAGCCTCTCAAGAGCATCCCAGGAGCCAAAATATATTTGTGGCCTTATGGAAAATATCCTGTTCTTCCCAAGATATTGACCCCCAGGTATGCTGGAATGAAAGTGTGAAGCCTGAAATTGACATATCTGTAGCCATTTTAGTTAGGCTTAATCTATATTCTTTTTCTTACTTTCTCTTTGGTGGTCATGGGGGAAGGGTTTCAGGCTTGCCACATTCCTAAGGGGGGAGGAGTGGAGATGAGAGAGTTATTTAGGCTAGGTGATTCTTCTTCCTGTGGGAAAATGAGCTGTCTGTGCTTAGGCCCCTTAAGGTGGAGATTTATGACATCAAGCAACCTTGAATTACTTCTATTGGAGAATGTGACTTTTGGGGGTTGTTTCTAACTTCTAATATTGTGGGGTAATTCCGGGTTGTGTCAGATCCGGAATTACCATAGAGTTTGCCAATTTGATGCTTTCCTAAATAAAAGAAATTGTTTTGGAAGATGGACTTTGTTTTTTTCTTTTTAAATGGATTTCATCACTTTGAAACCTGACAGCAAGTGGTCCTCAATATATGAACATTTATTGAATGAAGATTTGAAGCAGCAGTCACCAACGAGTGGGCCACAAGAAAATTTTGGTGGGCTGCAGAGAAATCTCACCCCCAGAACACTCCCCCCCCAAAGCAATTAATCCAGGCTGCAGAGAAACACAAGGCTGCACCACTCACATGGCCTGTCGGAACCCTCCTCACCCACTCACCTCCTTACCCAGCAAGCTTGCTGCTAAATTGCAATTTTTCCTTTTTCTGATCATCAGTTGTTCTGCTGTGCCCAGAGATTTAGATTAGCTAGGAAGCAGGAAATGGTTGAATTCTTGCTTTCTAGCTAGTCTTTAGATCTTCGGCTCTGAACCCTCCCTTATGACTGAAAGTTCTATTATTCAGTGCAGACCCACCGCAAGCAAATTTTATGTGACAGACTGAGCTTGCTGCTGGCAGATAGATAGATCATTGAATGATTCTGTGAGCAACTCAATCTGCCTTCCTGCTTTGCCTGATTTTGGTAAAAGTTGCTCTTATTTAAAATAAAAATAAAAAATATTTACATACATGGTGTGTTGTGAATTAATTTTGTGAGTTTGCTTGCTAGCAAATTTTATGTCACAGACTGAGCTAGCCAATGAATGAATCTGTGAATCTGTGAGCAACTCAATCTCCCTGCTTTGCCTGATTTTGGGTAAAAGTTGCTCTTTTTTATAAAAAAATTCAATATTTATATAATATTTATAATATTTACATACAAGCCATTCCCAGCCAGTCACGTGACCACCAAGACACACTCACAAATTAGGTCATGGCCACAGAACTGGTTAGTGTTCCCTGGGATTTAACATTATGAGTTTGGTGGTCCCTGAGATCCAAAAGGTTGGTGACCCCTGCTTGGAAGCACATGATTAAAATTTGGGACCTTCCCAGGACAGCTTCTGCCAAGCAAAGCCAACGGAGAAGTTTGATTCACTTGACCAGCACAGTAAAAACGATAACATTGGGACCAACCATATGATGGCTTTCTTAATGGCTGTGTCCCCTTAGCGACCAAAATCCCAATCCCAACTATAGTTGTAAATCAAGAACTACCTGTACATGTATAATCCCTTGGCCCCTTCAGTCAAAATGGGAGCTTGTGGGTTATACATAGAGAATGCTAGATTGTGTAATGCTGACAAAAGTATACATAAGAGATCCGCTTAGTAATTCCAACTCTGAATAGTGACTGGATAGAGCCTATTTGCACAGTAAAGAATAGAATAGAATAGAATAGAATAGGACTAGACTAGACTAGACTAGACTAGACTAGACTAGACTAGACTAGACTAGACTAGACTAGACTAGAATAGAATAGAATAGAATAGAATAGAATAGAATAGAATAAGAGAAGAGAAGAAAACAGAACAGAATAACAGAGTTAGAAGGGACCTTGGAGGTCTTCTACTCCAACCCTCTCCTCAGGCAGGAAATCCTATACCACTTCAGACAAATGATTGTCCAATTTCTTCTTAAAAACTTCCAGTGTTGGAGCATTCACAACTTCTGGAGACAAGTTATTCTACAACAATGAACAGGAATGCATGGTGGAAATGGAGAAATTCCCTAATATTGAACTGAAAGAATGGATTAATAAACTAAAAGAAAATCAGTTATATAAATGGGAAGACTGGAAGAACAAAAAAAAGAATATAACACAACTAAAGAACGTTTTATCAGATATTAAATTAAATTGCTTGAATTTAATACAATTAGAGAAACTGATAAAAATGGAAGACAGATTCGAGGAGAAAGATAGTTAACAAAATTTGAAATGATTATAGAAGAATGTGAAGTGAATGAAGAATATATAGGTTAAGGAAGAATTGGGAAATATATAGAATGTTAATTGAATTAAAAGAGCAGGCAAAAGGTTTAAAATTAATTTGGGAATCAGATTTAGGAGAAATAAATGATAATGATTGGAAGAATATTTGGAATAGAAGAGTATATAAGAATATGTCAGAGTTAAGGAAAATGGATATAAAGTGATATGGAGGTGGTACCTAACACCATGTAAATTAATTCAAATAGATGTTAAATATACAAATATTTGTTGGAGGGGCGAGAAACAGGTTGGAACATATAAACGTATGTGGTGGGATTGCAATAGTGCACAAAAAAAATGGGACATGGTGTTTAAGGAACTTAGAGTACTTTGTATGGAAATTTAGATATGTCACCGAGGATTGCATTACTGTTGCTGATAGAAAACAGGATATAAATGAAACAAAAAAGGAATTTGATAATGGCAGCTAGATTAGTGATGGCTAAATATTGGGGACGAAATTGGGATATTCAAAGAAATGAGTGGTATGAAATTTGGAGTATGGCAACAAATGATAAATTAACAATGGAAATTAAATTTTAAAACGGGATGATTAAAGTAAACAATTATAATGAAATATGGGGGGATTTTATAAAAACAGTGTTGGTGGAAGGCAAAGGGAATCAACCTACTCAAGAATATATGTTGTTTTGGAGGGGATTTAAGGCACAATTGGAATATATTGTGTATCTTTTAGTTGTTATAGAAGAAACATAAGAAAAAGGTGGGGGTGCACTGTAATATTTGTATTTTTTTCCCTTTTTTGTTCTTAGATTTATATGTATTATGTTTGTATTATTTGTATTCAAAATAAAAAATATTATTTAAAAAAAACAAGAATAGGCATGCATAGAATGGAGAATCCTATTGTTTGCAAGCCTTCTCACTGGTGGCTGCTATTACTATTAAAGTAAAGGAAGTTCAGTTTCCATCCATTATTCCTTTAAAACTGAAGAAGGCGAGGTTCAACCTGGAAATAAGAAGAAATTTTCTGACAGTGAGAGTAATCAGCCAATGGAACAGCTTGCCTTCAGAAGCTGTGGGAGTTTCATCATTGGAAACCTTTTAGAAGAGACTAGACTGACATCTATCAGAAATGGTTGGGGAGGGTTGGACGACGACCCTTCCAACTCTGTTGACCTGTTAAATGACATATTTAGAACCACTGTGATCCTCCATGGTGTACTTGCTGTGAATTTCCCTTTTTGTCCCAGGCAGACCATTTTATAAAAGGGAGATCAGCTTGCCGTACAATAAACACTTCTGCCTTTTGAAATTAAAAGGTGGGCAAAATGTCATTTGCCATTTATGGATGTATTTCTCTTGTGTTTCTTGCTTAATAAATATCTGTACTAAATGTACCAAAGAGATGTAGTCAAACATTATGAAAGCAAATTCATATCATACTCTTTCAAAATGGTTGTGTGGAAATCCAGGTAACTTATTATACTTTTGCAATATGACTATATCAACTCCTACAATCTTAATCTCAAGGAGACAGGTTACACTTTTTTCTCAGATCAAGATCATGTCTTGGACTCTGAATCTGAAGAAAGTTCTCTTCTATTCTGTCCTTAAGTTGCTCCATTTGCACCAGTGGAATTCCAGCCTCAGGAGATACAAGCCAGGAATCATGTGAGGCTCAAAGACAGGCAGCAACAGAACAACTGGAGTAATCACAGCCTCCAAATCATTGGCTTTGGCTCAGAGCAAAGACATTCATTGAGGCTCCTTACCAAAACCGGATCTTCTGGTCTTTGCAACATCTGATTGCAAACTTACTTAAGAGGCAGCTTTGACTCAAGTTTCTTTGTTGTAAACAACCATCTGATTTCTTGTGTCTGGTATGTCATTTCTTTTGATTCGTGTAAGAAGCCTAAAACTCTGAGCCCTGGACAGGGCTGGTAAACCTTGTTTGGCTCTCTGAAATTTGGATTGAATCTTGGCTATTCTTCTACAGGCTCCTGTGGGAAGCAAAACGACTCAGGGAAGCCTTAGCTTCAGAATCTCTGACTGATATACCTTTGCTTTTCTGCTGTTGATCTGCTCAGCCTTGAGTACATTAGTTACCATAAACAGGGTAGGTATGCTAGTGCTACAAAGCTAACACAATATGCTGATGTGATGAAATAGTTAAAATATCCCCAAGTGACCATTGAACTAACTGAATGACTTTGAATCAATTCCTTTCCTTTAACTCAACTGATTTCACAGAATTGTTTTAAGAATAAATCTGGGATAAAGTGTATTTCCTAGGGCTTCTTAGTGGAAAAGCATGCTATATATGAAAAGGCCAGGCATCCACCCAATGCTTTTTGACCAATTCTACATGTGAAAATGAGAAAACATGTCATGGGAATAGCTGATCAGATAATACCCATAAGGGAAACAAAGCGTTGTTCCGCCTCCTGCCAACAGAACAGTTTGAAAGCATGCAAATGCAAGTAGATAAATAGGCACCATTTCTGTAGAAAGGAAACAGCATTCTGTGTGCCTTTGTGCCATACTGGCCGTAGGACCGTGGAAATGTCTTCATTCAACTAAGAAATGTAAATGAGCCAAGTCAGATTTGACTGGAAAGGGGAAACCTTTACCTTTATTTTTACCTATGCACCATTTCACTTTCTAAAACTGTTTCTGCCTAGGGCATTGTTGGAAGTAATATATGTGTGCAGTTAGTGATTTTATTTTAAGTGTGCTAGTATCCCATTCATTTTAAAATTAAATTAGAGCAGAGATCTAATGTGACCAAAAAATAAATCAATGAGACTTTGCCACTTGCCCTGTTGGATATCTCTGGAGAAAAGGAAAAAAAAATTCAAAATGGTGCGGAGATTATTCAGATAGCTCAAAATAAAGTTGTCCTCTGTAGCCAAATTCAGCTTTAGATTCTTTCATGTCCCCAAAGATGGTATTGCCTTCTGAAGTGGCTTAAATCAAAACAGAGTTGACATTTCATTTCATTTGTTTGTTTTTAATTGACATTCTCCCCAAATTTTCCACTTAAAGCATCTAAAGAAAGAAGCCATTTCTGAAGATCTTGACAAGATAATGGAAGGTGCCATTTACACCTTCTGCAAATGCATTGATTGGCCTTGGAATGTGTGCAATTCATGTTTCTCCATGCTGTAAGCATTCTGATGAGAAACCTAGAAGGCACCAATGCCTGTAATGTGTCAAGTCTAAACCATATTCTCAGCTCCAGAGTCCCTAAAAGTCCAACGTAGCTGCCTTTGAATCAGCAATAATTTCACTTTAATGGACCAACACCTCCATCCTATGGCTGCCTTTCTTCCTGCAAACAGGAGCTGTGCCTTGTGTCTCATCTGTCTTCACAAGTTTGACAGTGATGTTGCTTTGCTTAAATTTTATGAGAAATCTGTAAAAAGAAAAAAATCAAAAGTCAGCTGAACAAAAACAACACAATTCTTGATTTAAGTTTGCTTCACAATTTGTCTGTTGTGTGGAGGCATCCATGCCATGTTTGATCAAACGTTTATATACAATAGAGTACAACCATAAGGCAGGCTTAATTATAGGATTGGGGCCAGTTTGGTTAATGTTTAAGGCACCAGGTTAGAAACTGGGAGATTGTGAGTTCTAATTCTGCCTTGGACACAAAGCCAGCTGGGTGACTTTGAGCCAGTCACATTCTCTCAGCCCTAAGAGGCAGACAAGGATAAACTACTTCTGAAACCTTATCAAGTAAACTATGGATTTCAAAGAAGGGGAGATTAACTCTGTAAACATATTTAAATCCAATGTAAGGTCACTGCTGAACAATTTGGGAACTGACTCCTGTCCCTAATAAAGAAATACAGTGGTAGGTTTGCAGTGTACTATTTCAGTCAATTAGGATACAATATTCAATACTCTGTGGGGATGATCAAATTCACAATTATTTTTGCAAGCATTTGAAGCTAAAATGTTTCATTAATTAATTATTATTTACTTTACTATAATTGGCAAAAGGGATGTGAAATGTATTAATTGCTGCAACTCAACAACCTGAATACAATGCAACAAACCACGCAAACTATAATTAGGGATGTACAAGCTCCAGATGCACAGGCCATAATATATAATTTACATTATACTGTTATTACCAAATGTGAGTTTGGTGGCAAATTGTATATGTGTATTCAGATAGCTTCTGACTTCAAGGCCTGCTTCCTTAAACCCAGTAGGGCTAAAAGTAGCCCACGTTTCCTTTTCTGACACACCAGGGAGCATATAGTCTTTTTAATTGGCAGGGGGGTGGAGGGAGAAAAATTTGGCAAAAATGGATCCAAAGTCTCCTTTATCCCCTCAGCGGTCTCCGGTGGAGTGACTCCCTCTTGGAGGCTCCAAGAAAGGATGAAAAGGGTTTTCAGCGTCTGGATTTTCAGAACCCTTTCACTTTCAGTTTCAGAGTGGTCAATGTCTGGAATACTCTACCTGACTCTGTGGTTTCTTCCCCAAACCCCAAAAACTTAGACTTGTCTACTATTGACCTCACCCCATTCCTGAGAGGTCTGTAGGGGGCGTGCATAAGCGCACCAACCTGCCTATCGTCCCTGTCCTATTGTTTCTTTTATTTTTTCTTTTATTTTTCTTATATGTATCCATTTCATGCATTCATAACTATGTTTATATTTATACCTGTTATCTCATAATCGCTTGGCAAAATAAATAAATAAAAATAAATAAAATAAATAAATCTTGATAGGTTTTCAATACCAGTACAAGAGAACAAAGATACAGACATCGAAATAAAAGCTCTCATCCAAACCCCCCTTTCTCCACCCGCGGCCAACTCAGTTCTTACTCATCAGCCACTTGGAGTTTCAGTTTTTGCTTTGTAGCCTCCAGCATGGTCTGGTGAAGCCGGGTAACCACTTCAATCACGTGGTCACTAATAAGGAGGAAGTCCCCTTTGGTGTCCGCTGTGGAAGGCTATAAGAGAACAGTAGTCACATGTGTTGGAGATACTTGTCATCTTTCCAGAAGGTAGGCTTAAGATACAGAAGGATCTTGACAGACTTGAACATTGGGTGCTATCTAACAGAATGAAATCCAATGGTGAAAAACGTAAGGTTCCACATTTAGGCAAGAGTAGCCAAATGCACAGGTGCAGTATATGTGGTACTTCATTCAATACTAATAACTGTGAGAGGGATCTTGGAGTCCTAGTGGACCATCGTTTAAATATGAGCCAGCAGTGTGCTGCAGGTGTCAAAAAAGCCAACACAGTTCTAGGCTGCATAAACAGGAATAGAATCAAGATCACGTGAAGTATTAATACCACTTTATAAGGCCACACTTGGAATACTGCATCTGGTTTTGGTCGCCTCAATGTAAAAAAAAAGTGTTGAGACTCTAGAAAGAGTGCAGAGAACAGCAACAAAGATGATTAGGGGACTGGAGGCTAAAACATATAAAGAACCGTTGCTGGAATTGGGTATGTCTAGTTTAATGAAAAGTTTAATGAAAAGAAAGACTAGGGGTGATGTGACAGCAGTGTTCCAATATCTGAGGGGCTGAAGAAGAGGAAGTCAACCTATTTTCCAAAGCACCTGAAGGCAGGACAAGAACTAATGGGTGGAAACAATCAAGGAGTGAAGCAACCTAGAACTAAGGAGAAATTTCCTGACAGAACGATTAACCAGTGGAACAACTTGCCTCCAGAAGTTATGAATGCTCCAACACTGGAGATTTGGAAGAAGAGATTGGACAACCATTGGACAACCCTAACCCTAACCCAGAACTGGTCAGAACCTGCTGAATACCACCTCTGAATGCTCCAGCACTGGAAGTTTTTAACTAGAGATTGGACAGCCATTTGTCTGGAATGGTCTAGGGTTTCCTGCCCGAGGAGGGGGTTGGACTAGAAGGCCTCCGAGGTCCCTTCCAACTCTGTTATTCTCTTCTGACCAAATACCCAAGTTTATTATTTATTATTATTTCCCCTGACGTATAAGTTTTCAAATTAAGATTTCTTGATCAATTCACCTCACTTTGTTGATTTCCTGAAAAATCTGAAAACTCTCCTACTCAGCCTTACTTCACTTCCTTTGATCATTTAGGGTTCTTTTTCTTTTTTTTTTTTAGGACAACAGCTCATTCACAAAGAAACTACACAGGTAGTCCTTGACTTATGGCCACAACTGAGCACAACATTTATGTTGCTAGGCAAGACAGTTGTTAAGTGAGTTTTGCCCCATTTTACAATGTTTCTTGCCACAGCTGTTAAGTGAGACACTGCACTTGTTTAGTTTATAACACAGTGCCGTTGTAACTTTGAATGGCCACTAAATGAACTGTTGTAAGTCGAGGATTACCTGTAGTCTAGACAAAGTTGGGAAAAAGGGGTGAGGGGCATATGGATAAAGACTAGGAATGATACAGACTGCAAGGCTCACAAATGAGAGGAGACCAGTATACAAACAAGCAGAAGTATTCAGACAGAGGAGATGATCCACAAGTTTTAATGACAAATAGCTATAAAGCCAGGTGAGGCAAAGCCATTTTTTTTTCCAAGAAAGGAAATAATGACTGAGGTAGTTTGCTAAATATTGAGATTTGAACCGCTGGCAGTTGGCAGAATTAGCTTGTGATATTGCATTCTAACCACCATACCACCCGGCTCTTATTGCCTGTGTCATGGTCATAAGTCACTTTTTTCAATGCCATTTGAACATCCCCCAATGAACTGTTGTAAGTCAAGGACTGCCTCCTCTCCCCACCAACCTTGAAAGAGGAAGGCTTTTCCTCTGCCCTCCTGTTCCCCCTCCACTTACCTCTCTAATGTGCAGAACAAGAAGCCCATCTGAATAGCAACTGACAGAAACGCTTTCAATGTCATTCAAGGTGATTGCTGTTTTGGGTTGAGCAGCCTTGAGATCAGCCAGGATGATGTGACTCTTTGTGAGAAGGAGTATCCGAGAAGACGTCTGAAACGAAGAGAGGAAAAGCTCCCATTTCATGTACTAAATCAGCTTGTCTGAACCGAAAACCTACAGAGATTCTCAGTCATCTTGGTCATGGTTGTGCCAAAGGTGTTTTTTCAAGAGGCAGCTGGACTTTTTGGTTTTTCTTTGAAGACGTTTCGCGTCTCACCCACAAAGCTTCTTCATCTCTGATTGGGTGGTGGAGAATGGAAGGATTACTGGTAGGAGTATAAATCCTTCCACTCTCTACCATCCAGTCACAGCTGAAAAAGCTTCTTGAATGAGAAGCGAAACGTCTTCAAAGAAAAACCACAGAAAGCCCAGTTGCCTCTTGAAAAAGGACTTTTGGGCCTGAGCTGAATGTTTACTTACTCTGTATTTATAAGGATCGTGGGTTATTTCCAAGCAAAAAAGCAACAATTCTCTGTCATGATTTCTGACATCATTGATATGTGACATGACATGTGACTGACATTCTGACATGTGGCTGATAATCCACATGGAGCTATTACTCTGTTCATTCATGGAATGCTTAACCCGATTCCAGAATTAACCATTATTTCTATATGAATTATATATTGCCCCATAAACCTTGCACAGCATGCTATGCAACTTGAAAACATCCCTTTCCTCATGATTAATACAAACCAAGTGTAGTAGGTTGTCCAAATGCTTCTGTTAGATATGCATGGCCTGGATGACCATAGAGTTCCCCAAAAGCACTGGACAGAGTGCCTGCCAAAATGGCCACAATAGCTCAGTGAGTGTTTGCAAATGCCCCCAAATGACCCCCTGATAAGAACCTTCTCATAGATGGGACTCCAGCAGCTGTATTTTATTTTAGCCTCAGAAATGGCAGCCATAAGTTAAGAAAAAAATGATGTGGAGGAAAAAATACTTTTAGTCACAAGTTCTAATAATTATTATCTTGATTGTTGAAGGGATCAACTGCGAAATCTGTGTGGGTGTAGCCTCCCAAATATTATTGCAATACATGTTTCAAAATATTTACTCATTCCAGGATTGCAGTAGAGGGATCTCTTCCCTTTACAGGAGCAAGGTGACCTTGGGCACCTTCTTGTTGCAATTCCTAGTTTCCTCCCCTTGGAAGCCAAAACAAGTTAAAGAGACATATCCCACCTTTCCATTGCCTCGGTTGATTTTCTTCACATGGTCGGCCATCACTAGCTTGTCACTGACAGTGGTTTGGAGCTTACGGTATTTGGGGTTCTTCAACTCAAGGTATTCCCCTCGGAAAGGCTGGGGGAGGCTGAAAAGCATACAATTTGGATTGTGATCTGCTCCATTGCTGGGGAAGTCAAGGCCTCTTGGCCTGGATGGTATAGGTTCATACTTTGCACTCACCTCTTAGGGTACAAACTTTTCTTCCCCTTAAAAAGTTCACTGGCACACAACTTGTCCTGCAAGGCTTCTTTATCCTTTGGGGGAAGGTGCTCTCGATACTTCTTACACTGTACCAGAAAGTCATGGAGCAAGAAGGGAGAGGTCAAAAAACTGACATTTCTTCTTATAAAGTACAGAGACACCTCCCCACCAAAAAAAAGGCTAAAAGTGGTTTGAGAACATTAGATACTGTCTGTCTGTCTATCTATCTATCTATCTATCTATCTATCTATCTATCTATCTATCTATCTATCTATCTGTATACACACACACACACACATATATGTGAATGCCATACATGTAAGTACCCACGAAAACTTAAGAAAACACATGTATGGCATTCAGCTCTGTTCAGGTATTTTCCCACGTCATTGGGAACATCATCCCACAATGACGTGGGAAAATACCCGAACAGAGCTGAATGCCATACACATACACACACACATATATATGTGTATATGTGTGTGTGTGTGTGTGTGTGTGTGTGTGTGTGTATGTATGTGTATATATATATATATATATATATATATATATATATATATATATATATTTTTCTTAAGTTTTCGCGGGTACTTACATGTCTGGCATTCAGCTTTGTTCGGGTATTTTCCCACGTCATAATAGTGGTGCTTTTAAAGTTGTAGCAACGTTTCAGCAGAATCTCATCTGCCATCATCAGGCTTCTGTATGGTGTTTGTCTGTGAGCCAAACTTTTACAGTGGTTTCAGATTTAAATTTGGGGCAGCCTATTGCTGTGTCAGAATGGTTTTTTTCTTCCTCTTGATTGGTTGAGAGTCTTGGTCTGTGACTCTCAACCAATCAAGAGGAAGAAAAAAACCATTCTGACACAGCAATAGGCTGCCCCAAATTTAAATCTGAAACCACTGTAAAAGTTTGACTCACAGACAAACACCATACAGAAGCCTGATGATGGCAGATGAGATTCTGCTGAAACGTTGCTACAACTTTAAAAGCACCACTATTATGACGTGGGAAAATACCCGAACAAAGCTGAATGCCAGACATGTAAGTACCCGCGAAAACTTAAGAATATATATATATATATATATATATAGGTATTTGTATGTGGATCTTTGGTTATTTGGGTTTTCTCCCGCATAAGATTGGAAGTATCTAGGCAACTTTTTGATGAAGTCTCATTCATCATCTTCAGGCTTGTGTCTTCAGCTCTGTGTTTCTCAAAGTGAAGAAGCACAGAGCTGAAGACACAAGCCTGAAGATGATGAATGAGACTTCATCGAAAAGTTGCCTAGATACTTCCAATCTTACGCAGGAGAAAACCTGAATAACCAAAGATCCATACACACACACACACACACACACACCCCTCTGGTACCTTTAAACAGGCATGTGCGCAGCCACAGTTTCAAATATTTGGTACCTGACCCTTATAGCAGTATTCAGGGTCTTGAGGAATTGGGGAAGAAGGGAGATAAAACCCTGTCTACACTATGGAAGCAATAAGGAGAGCAATGCAGCTGACAAGAACAGACTGGTTCAGTCCAGTAATAAGTGAATTCTTACATCCTTTGCTTCACTGTAGTATTGAAAGGCTGACCCATCACTATTACAATGCAGGAAACATGTTACCTGCTAAGAATATTGCATGTCAAACAAAACTTGTGTGCAAATACTAAATTGATGAATTTGCAATGGATGGGGTTTTTTCTATAATTTTCCTTGTTTTAAGAAGGCATAAAAGATATGTGGAAACAATGCTCAATTGTCCCTCTTGATGGATCAGTGAGGTACCCTCTTTGCTCTTGTGCAGAAATAAAGAACTTTTAAATGCCTTCCCTGACTCTTTGCGTCTTTTAGCTATTGCATGCTGAGGTGAACGAATCAGCCAGGCATTCTGGCTAACAGTTTTCCTGGTGTTATCATCCAGGAGGCCATCTGGTTGTGCTTCACAGCAGTGTCGGGACTGGAGTGATGAGGTGTGCCCTGAATCTTTTGCGTTGGGTGTCCCTCGATGCTGTGGGGGATGGAGGGGAGAATGGTGCAATTGTTTGCCTCAAAGAAAGGAACACGAAGAGGGAAATCAACTCCCACATCGCAGGAGATTGGTGAGTAAACAATCCTTCTTTCTTACTACAGTAGTAGGAATTGTTCCTTGCCCAATTCAATCTTCAGTAATATGGATGAAATAAATCTGCGCAGAAATGAAGGTTTTTTTTTTTTTTTAAAAAAAGCCTTTTCTATGACTATTGCACCCTAGATTGAACAAATTAGCTAGGCATTCTAGCTAACAATACAGAACTCCCTTTGATAGCTGACATGAGAAAATCTGTGATCAGGGCAAAGACTACCAGACAAGCACAGCTTAAGCCAATTCCAGGCAACCTGAGAAAATGCTTGGGACTGGCTACTCTTTAGCTCATAGACAGTTAAAGGAAGGGAGGATGGAAGCATTTTCAGATTTGCCATTCCTTTTCAACACAGAAGCTTTCTGAAGAATGCACTGCAGCATGTTAAGATTAAGCAAAATGATAGGCAAGTTTTCATTCTCCCCCTTCCATCATATCACTATTAATTACAACCCTAAAAAATATATAAGCTAGATTTCTGGTTTGTAGCCCTTCGGAGCAGGGAGGAATCCACGACTGTGCACGCTTTCTGCCTGTGTTCACTGCCCGAGTGCCCCGAGCCATTTGGCTTCGGGGCTAAGCCACCTCTGTAGAAGATGGCGAAGACAGGGGGGGTCTGGCAGAGTCGAGAGATATCGCACCTCTCTTCCCTAGCCAGCAAAACCCCCTTCTCCAAAGGCAGCTGAGCAGTGGTCAGCAATGGCCGCCACATAGAAAAGCTCAGCCGGAAAAAGAAAGTGCAGGAGGAGCTGTGAAGAAGTGAAAGTGATTTTTGTTGACCGGGACAAGCAACAGTGAAAGTACCCTGGACTTTGAAAACTGCTAAAGAAACATCATTTCCAAAATGTGTCAAGCGGCAAATGTGAATTAAAAGAAAAGCTTTTTTTTTTCTTTTCACTCTCCTTCTGAACATGACAGCGATAGAACCTTAAGAGAAATCGGAAAACTCGCATTGGAGGTATGGATTTCTGAACATTTAAAGGAAAATTGCTGCTGTAAGTGGGAAGGGAGAGGAAAAAAAAATTGGATCAGAATTTGAAAAAGGATTGCCCAGAATTTTAAAGAGCTTTAAATATTAATACGGCTTCAAAAAGATACATCTTAATTGGAACTTTTTTACTAAAGAGCAACCCCAGAAAGAGAAACGGAAGAAAGAAAAAAATATTAAAAGAAATAGTCTATTTGGATTCTTTGGTGGCTTTGGATTTTTGGGGAATTATTCTTGATTAAAAACACTCGGGTGGTTGTTGTGGAAAATTTTTTTCTCCTTATGATGGCATCGCTTGTGGATGAACTAAAAATTGAATACCAAAAATATAAAAAAGAAGAACAAGATGGGAAAGATACGTTGGGCACTCTTTTTCAATTTCTAGAAATGGCGGTATGCACTTATGAAAAATTGACTGCGCAGCAGGACGACTGGGACAAAGAAGAAGAAAAAGCCATCTTTGATGAACAATGGGTTTTTTGGGGGGAGGAGGAGAAAGAGGAAAAGAAAAAGGGGATTTTAAGGCCTGAAAAAACAACCAAAAAAGAGAAAAATGAGGTGAAAGGTGGATACAAGGTTAGAAAACAACAGAAAGGGGGAAAGCAGAAGAAGAAAAGGGAGGAGGAGAGACAAGGGGGTAAAAAGGGCAAGGAAAAGAATAAGCAAGAGAGAAAGGAGGGGAAGAGAAGCCTTAATGGTGGGAAGCAAGATTTAAAGAAACAAAACTTATTTAGAGATAATGAGTAAATTTAATTGAAAAAAAGGGATTCTGTAAGGTACATAAGATTCAGTTTTTATATGTGTATTTAGAATAAAATGCTTAAGATATAAATGAGTATTAATATGTATGATTAGTTTCTTAATGGCATTGATTGTGGTTCATATGCTTTTCTTTTTTGGTTATTGTTGTATTTTTTTCTTTCTTATAAAATCCATTGTGTAATTTTAGAATGTTCTAAACAGAATCCCAATATAAGTTAAGTGTTATATTAAGTATTATTAAGCCAGGGGAAAGAGTTAAAGGCGTCATACCCCAATCAGTGTACAGGAGAAGTTTCTCTAAAGAGAAAAGATGAATGGATAGCTGGAAATAGAACAGACAAGGAATGATAAGTATTATGAATTGAACTCAGATGAGATAAATAAAATAAAATTAAGAAAGATAAAAGAGGGAAGAAGCTATATAGAAAATTGAAAATGGTAATAAGATATGGAATGATATATAAAGTGAATATGATTTTTGAATTTGTGTCTGTGCGAAGAGTTTTAATCCGGGATCAAGCAACTTTCAGAAAAGATGTTTTATGTTTTTATGTTCCATGTTTTGTTTGTCTGTGTATTATTTTTGGAAAGCAATAAAATTTTAATTTGCAAGAAATATAATTTGGATAATAGAATGAAAAGAAGAAGTTGGGATAAGATACGAAGCTGAACAGATAACGTAAATATATATGTTATAATTTGGAATTATTTTGTATGTTCTATTGGTTCTTTCAGAAAAGATTTTTTATGTTATGATGCCTTGTTTGTTTGTGTATTGTTTTGTAAAATTAATAAAATTTGTTTAAAAAAAAAAAAAGAAAGAAATATATAAGCTTGCTTCTGGAACTCTTAAAGGAACAGAGTCCCCAAGAACATATTTTAGATTGAAAGAGCAATGAACAGAATGAGTCAAAATTAGTGCCTAACCCTCCAGTGGTGGAATATTTTCTTCAATTCTTGGTTGGCATTTGTGAGAAATTTGTATGGGGCTGGAGGCCAGTTGTGGTTGATCACTGACATGGAAGGGAAGTTGTCCTTCAGGCCCAAGAAGAATTTTTGTACCTAGAAGCAGAAGAGAAGCAGAAACGGTGAGACCTATGTTAGAAGTTTCAGGCAGTCCTAGACTTACAGCAATTCATTTAGTGACTGTTCAAAATCACAATGGCACTGAAAAAATATGACTTATGACTATTTTTCACAGTTACGACTGTTGCAGCATCCCCATGATCATGTGGTCAAAATTCAGCTGCTTGCTTCATATTTATGATTGTTGCTGTGTCCCAGGGTCACATGATCCCCTTTTGTGACCTTCTGACAAGCAAAGTCATTGGGGAATTTGATTCACTTAACAGTCGGATTACTAACTTATCAACTGCAGTGATTGACTTAACAACTGTGGCAAGAAAGGTTGTAAAACCTTTTAACAAATGTCTTACTAAACAACAGATAACTGAACAACAGATCGGTTGGGTTCAATTGTAAGTTGAGGACTTGTATATTCTGATTACATAATGTTTATAAATTCAGTACTGCTATTGAACCTAAACTGAAAGAAGCTACATGCATAGCTTCCTCCCAACCATCTTGAATTATAGCATGCAATGTATCTCCAATCCTTAGCCAAGAAGCAGCTATTGATTGCTTGCATTGGGTTCATGTCAGAACTTGACTGTCCTGGCGCAGGGAAGATACAGTTCTGGGCCTGTGTGCAAACCACAACAAGGTCTGCTTCTCAGGTTTAATCATATATGCTAAAATTACTCCTTCTTCTTAAACTAGGCAACATACAATCAGCCACCAATGAATGTCTTGCTGGCAGTTTGCCAAGTTGCAGTACATCACGTACTACTAGTGAGATGAAATGAGCTTTTATGGATTCTTTAAGGCAGCGGTTGCCAACTGGTGGGCCGCAGCCCACTGGTGGGCTGTGAGAAAATTTTGGTGGGCCGTAATCTCAACCCCAGAACACCCCCCCAGAGCAATTAATTCAGGCTGCGCAGAAACAAGGCTGCGCCACCCACATGGCCCGCGGGAACCCTCCCCACCCACTCATTCCTTACCCGGCAAACTTGCCTGCTAAGTTGCTATTTTTCCTTTTTCTGACCATCATCTGTTCTGCTGTGCCAGGAGATTTAGATTAGCTAGGAAGCAGGAAAGGGTTCAATTTCTTGCTTTCTGGCTAGTCTTTAGATCTTCGGCTCAGCACAGCCGAACCTCCCTTAGGACTGAAGGTTTGCTTGCAAGCAAATTCCGTGCAGACTCACGGCAAGCAAATTTGAGAGACCGAGCTAGCTGATGGCAGATAGATAGATCACTGAATGATTCTGTGAGCAACTCAATCTGCCTGCTTTGTCTGATTTTGGGTAAAAGTTGCTCTTTTTTATAAAAAAATTCAGTATTTACATACATGGTGTGTTGTGAGTTAATTTTGTGAGTTTGCTTGCAAGCAAATTTTATGTGACAGACTGAGCTAGCCAATGGCAGATAGATAGATTTCTGAATGAATCTGTGATTCTGTGAGCAACTCAATCTGCCTGCCTGCTTTGCCTGATTTTGGGTAAAAGTTGCTCTTTTTTAATAAAAAAATTCAACATATATAAAAATATTTATAATATTTATATACAAGCCATGCCCAGCCAGTCACATGTCCACCAAGCCACATCCACAAATTAGGCCACACCCACAGAGCCAGTTAGTGGTCCCTGGGATCTAAAATTATGAGTTTGGTGGTCCCGGAGGTCCAAAAGGTTGGCGACCCCTGCTTTAAGGTACATGAAGTTACTTTAAGCCAACTGTCTCCGAGTTTCCAAACCAAGATAAACATTAAGTAAGATGTCTTGTGAGAAAGAATAACTGCGCACATGCGGATACTTTCATTGATATTATTATTTAACAATTTGAATTTGGTAACTGAAAACAGTGCAGATCACAAAAGTTAGATCAATGTCTTTTTAACAGGCCTGTAGGTTCTAAAGACTGAATCTCCTAATATTTTATCCTAACCTATAGACTGCTCCTTGCCTAAGCACTGGACCTCACGTATGGAAAACTGTATGCATTCAGCTATGTCAGGGCCTGCATCCTCTTACAAAGGTAAATGGTATTATTCTAGGTCAGTGATGGTGAATGTCAAGTTGTCACACCACGTTCTGATTGGCATACATCAACACTAAGAATAAATAAATATTCCCGAAAGCACACCCTGTTCTTCAGAGGTGGTATTCAGCAGCTTCTGACCAGTTCTGGAGAACCGGTAGCGGAAATTTTGAGTAGTTCAGAGAACTGATAGCAGAAATTTTGAGTAGTTCAGAGAACTGGAAAATATGACCTCTGACTGGAGATTTTACAGTATCCTTCCCCTGCCACACCCACCAAGCCATGCCCACAGAACCGGTAGTAAAAATATTTGAATCCCACCACTGCTGTTCTTATGCGATTGTTGGAAACTCTGGGAGTTGCATGGGAATTGGCTCAAAATCTTCTGAAAATCATGTGAGAATGCGGAATGGTTTCCTGCAGTCTTTGGCTCTTGTAGATGCCATATAAGAAAACACCTCAAAGCTGCTTCAAGAACAAAGGCCTTGTGCAACCTGGAGCAGCCTCAGATAGGCAGCAAGTGCCTGTCACCAGAAAGAGAACACTGCTCGAAGGTAAGCGGTTCATCCCTGAGTGTGGTGGACCATGGAGACAATTGTGACGTTTCCCCAAGGCCCAAATATTTTGGGGGATGGTGCAAGGTGCTCTTTTTGAGTGTGGCGGTGGTGGTGTTAGGGCTGAGTTGTGGACCAAGATTCTACTTCAGGCCCAGCATAAGTGCTGCCACCAAGGGCCACTGTTTAAGCTGGCCTAGATCTTTTTTTTTGGGGGGGGGGTATGACAACTGGAGAATCAAAGTAGGCATTTTCCAAATTTTTGATATGCTGAGCCCAAAAGGTTCTAGTTATTCAATTCCTAGACCCGTGATGGCAGACTTATGGCACACGTGTCACAGGTGGCATGCAGAGCCATTTGTGTGGGCATGCAAGCCCCAGCCAAACTTACCTGCACTGCGCACGCGTGCGCTTCCCAGCTGATTTTTGCCCCATTTGAGACTGTTTTCGCCCTCCCGGAGGCTTGACCTCTGCAGTCTCGGGAGGCTGAAAAATGGGCCTACCAGAAATACTAGAAGTGCCGAAACGGGCCCGTTCTTCAGCCTCCCGAGGCTACAGAGGCTTCCCTTGAGCCTCAGGGAGGGCAAAAATGGCCTCCCCCAGGCTCCAGAGGCCCTCCAGAGGCTGAAATCAGGTACTTCTGGTATTTCCGGAAGGCCCATTTTTCGGCCTCCCGAAGCTACAGAGGCTTCTCTTGAGCCTCTGGGAGGATGAAAACTGCCTCAAATGAGCTGGGAAAATCAGCTAGGAGGTGCGTGCATGAGCAGTGCAGATAAGGGGGCAGGGCAGGGGTGTTGCATGTGTGTGTATGTGTGTGTGGGTGTATTGTATTGTGGGTGCCGGCGCGTGCGCTTTCAGCACACCACAACAAAAAGGTTCGCCATCACTGTCCTAGACTTATTTTTTGGCTAGTTATGGTTCAACAGATTTTTTTTCAATAGACTTTTTTTGCTAGTTATTTTTCACTTTGAAGTCATTCCCGGAGATACTTACCAGTCTTCGGTAAACAAAATTGGCAATACGGTCAGAGGCCCCAGAGCGGAAGTATTTCTTATACTCCTTCCTTGTCTGTGAGGAGGATAAATATGTGTTAGCAACATTCATGTTATAGCAACACTATGGACAAACTTTTTATTCATACTTTCTGGTGTTATCTGCTCTCTGATCTTTATCTGCTAAGATTTCTTATTGGATAGTTGAATCTCTGAATCACCAGTGTTAGGTACTTGGACATGGGTCGGAGTAAATGGAGACAGCCTCTGAATGTAAACTTTCAGCTCTTTATTGCATAGTGACTTCTCAAAACAATAACAGTGAACTCTGCCTTATATAGGCAACCCTTGTTAGAATTGTCCAATTGCGAGCTATGAACGCTTGCTCTTTAAACCAATAATAATCCTCTGTTAAGGGCCAATCGGATTCCTCAGAATTAACCAATCCGATCTGGCCGCCTAACAGCCAATCAGAAGTGCAGGGCCAGAACCCTGCACTTTACCTCAAGCTCATACTTTATTAACTATGGTACATACACAACACCCCTTCCCCCTGGCTTCTTAATTAAAGTGCAGTTATATAGTCCTTTAGATAGGACGGTTGTCTTTTAAGTCTTTCGGATTTTCGTTGGACTGGTTGATTGCAATCCTGTTGAGCTAGATTGTTGTTTGGCAGTATCTCTGCTTCTTGCTCAGGTGCAATTTCTTGCGGTGCAAATAATTCTCCTTCCTGCTCCATTTCCTGAGTATCACTTGATTCGTCGCTCCCTTCGAGCAGGTTTCCTGGAACGTCATCTTCTTCTGTACCTCCCCCCCCTCGGTTTGGTCATGGGGGAGTTGTTGACTGGCCATTGTGAGTTGTGACCGTAATTGGTCGATATGTCGTTTCCACAGTCTATTGTCACAGCATTTCACTACGTAGGATTTGGGGCTGGTCACTCGCACTACCGTTGCCTCTATCCATAACGGCTCGCCCGATAAGTTTCGTGTGTAAACGTGGTCTCCTACCTGGAAGGTGCGATAGCGGCCACTGGATCCTATTGGCTTTTCCGGTTCATAAGCAGGGTGCAACCGGTCGAGGTGGGAACGGAGTCTTCGTCCCATCAGTAGTTCCGCGGGAGTTCTGCCAGTGACGCTATGTGGAGTTATGTGTTGCAAAAAGAGAATTTGGTTGACCTTGTCATCGATATTGTCATAGTCCATTTTTTGCAAAGTCTCTTTAACAAATTGGAGCATGCATTCCGCTCGTCCATTGGTCGCAGGGTGCGCAGGCGAGGTGAGTGCATGGCAGATGCCGCGGTCAGCGAGGTACTGCTCAAACATTAGTGCCGTAAACTGTGGCCCATTATCGGACACCAGGACGTCAGGCAACCCGTGGGTTGCAAAGAGTCTATTTAGGATCTTGATCACTGCTTCGGACGTTGTGGCCGTCATACGATGAATTTCTAACCAATTGGAGTATGCGTCGACTGTCAGCAGGAAGGTATATCCTTTGGTTGGCCCCGCGAAATCCAAGTGGATTCTGAACCAGGGTCCATGTGGCGTCTCCCATTCAGTAGGCATGGCTTTTGGTGGGGCGTTGCTGGCTTGTTGGCAATTGGCACACGCTTTGACCCACTGCTCGATTTGCCAGTCCATGCCCGGCCATCATGCGTAGCTTCGTGCAAGCACAATGCCGGGGTGGCCCTCGTGCAGAAGTTGTAGCAGCGTCTTCTGGAGTCGTTCTGGGACAACGACTCTATCGCCCCAGATGACACAGCCTTTTTGGGAAAAAAGTTCAGTCTGTCTTGCTTTAAACGGCGCGAAGTCATCTGGGACTTGGTCCAATGGCCATCCGCGTTCCACCCAGCCTAGGACTCGAGCTAGGGTGTGGTCTCGTTTGATTTCTCTCGCGATGTTTCGGGCGGTCATAGGCGGCGAGTTCAGTGTTTCAATCTGCAATGTGGTTGCCGTTGGTGCCAGATCATCGAGAGTCTCTGGAAGCGGTGCTCGGCTTAATGCGTCGGCGTGGGGAATGGCTTTCCCCGGGCGATATTGCAGGCGATAATTATAAGCAGCTAGGAATTCTGACCATCGGGTCATTCTAGGGGATAATATGTAGGGGGTTGGCTTGTCCCCAGCTATTATCCCTAGCAAAGGTTTGTGGTCAGTTATAATGGTAAATGTCCTTCCAAACACATATTCATGAAATTTCTTTACAGCTGAAACGATTGCGAGAGCTTCTTTATCAATTTGTCCATAGTTCCGCTCTGCT
This sequence comes from Hydrophis major, assembly GCA_033807585.1. Lineage (NCBI taxonomy): Eukaryota > Metazoa > Chordata > Lepidosauria > Squamata > Elapidae > Hydrophis > Hydrophis major. Next base: position 216,276,428 of record CM066329.1, read on the forward strand.
TGTGAAAGAGTCTTCGAAAAGTATGCAACAGGGGCTTCGTTCCCATCAGGCAGTATATGACTCAAAATGGCGCCCACCCCGAAGGGCGAGACATCGCAGGTTATAACTAATGGTAAAGTCTCGTTATACTGCATAAGTACGGAGTCAGATGTGAGCAATTTTTTAACATTCCGGAACGCTTGTTCTTCCCAGTAACCCCAAACCCACAATGCTTTTTTATCTAATAACCGGTGTAACGGTTCAGCAACAGTCGCCTTGTGCGGTAAAAATACATTATATAAATTAATGAGGCCTAAGAATGCCTGGAGATCGGCCTTGTTATGTGGCCTGGGAGCATTTTTTATCGCCCTTAATTTACTTTGGTTAGGATGAATGCCCTGGCTATCAATCCGATACCCTAGAAACTCAACACTGTCAGTATATAAGTGACATTTATTTTTTTTCACCTTAAGTCCTGCCTCTTGGAATTTTTTAAGAACACATTTCAAATGATCCTGCAAGATTTTTTTGGTAGGGGCTGCAATTAATACGTCATCAAAATACGGAACCACGCCCTTGATTCCCTGTAACAACCTTTCCATGAGGCTTTGGAATATCCCCGGGGCTACACTAACCCCAAATTGCAATCGAGTACATTTAAAAGCACTTCTGTGCGTTACAATTGTTTGGGCTTGGGCTGTCTTTTCATCCACTGGTAGTTGTTGATAAGCTTGAGCTAAATCTAATTTAGCGAAAACCTTTCCGCCCCCCAAGGAATGGAGGAGGTGCTGCACCACCGGAACTGGATACACATTCTGCTATAGGGCGTGGTTTAAAGTGGCCCGGTTGTCCCCACAAATTTGGATTGACCCGTCTGGCTTAATGGGTGTTACAATAGGGGTTTCCCATGGAGAGTAATCGATGGGCTTTAACACCCCTTGAGCAATTAGCTTGCCGAGTTGTTCGTCGATCTTAGCTTTAAGAGCGAATGGAACTCGACGGGGCTTCAAGCGAATTGGGGCTACTTTTGGATCTAGACTAAATGAGATTGGGGTCCCTTTATACTCACCTAAACGGTCCGCGAAGACATCGCTGAACTCAGAAATAAGGTCTTCCTCCCACTCACAACCACCGACTTGGTTCACGCTGGCCACTTCGATGCCGAGTGGCGTGAACCATTGGAGGCCTAATAGACTAGGCCTATCTCTATCGATGATCGTTAGAGGTAAGTACGCTGTATGCTTTTTGAAGGAGACTCGGACTCGGCAGGACCCGACCACGGGGATTCGATTCCCTTGGTAGTCCTTGAGGATGAGGTGTTGAAATTGGAGGTCTTGGCGTTGGATTGTGGGGATAAGTTGCTTGAGTGTCTTCCACGACACCATTGAGAGGGACGATCCTGAGTCGACCTCCATGTGGCAAGGCTGGTTCTCGATGGCTACTGTGACTCGAATTTTCTTTGTGTCCAAAACTGAGGCGTGACCTATAGTGATAGTATGGTGAGCCTCTTCTTTTTGCAAAGCTCGATTTCTGTAGGAGTGGTTTACTGGCTCTCGTCTTACAGGACAGTTTCCTGTTGATTGGCGATAGTTGGCCCCTTTTGAGGCCTGGCTGGGTCCTGGTAAGCTGCGGCAGATCCGGCTGATTTGGCCTCGTTTCCTGCACTCATGGCAGAGTGCGTCACGGAATTTGCATTCGGCCCTGGCATGGTTTGCTCCACAGCCAGCGCAAGGGCGTAAGGGCTTCGGGTAAGGGTCCTGGTCGGACCGCAGTCAATGGACCCCTTCTTCGTCGCTGTCTGATGACAAAGAGAGGTCCTCGTGGTGCATTGTCGCAAGCTGCCCTTCTGAGTTGGGTAAGATTTCGCTGGTCGGTTGTGTTGCCGGAGTGCGGCTTCGCCGTAATTGTGCAGCCAACTTTTTGGTCGCCTCCGCAGCCGTGGCTTCGGTGATGGCGTCAGCAAGGCTGATGTTGCCTTTCGCCATCAGCTTGCTTTGCACGCCTAATGCATCTAATTCCAGAATTACTCGATCTCTTAGTGCTTCTTCTTAATCGGCGAACCCGCAGAGGCCTCCTAAATTCTGGAGGTCCGCCACGAAATCAGCTACGCTTTCTCCTTTTCGCTGGTTTCTCTGATAAAACTCGTGGCGTTTCACGAGTGTAGGCACTGTTGGTGCGTAATGGTCTCTCAGGATGGGTTCGAGGTCGTCCCAGCTCCTGGCTTTCACTTCTTGAGGTTTGGCGAGTGCTTTAGCCATTTTAAATACAGCTGGGCCACAGTGCATCAGGAACAGTGCCCGCTTCTTTGCTGGCATAGCGTCTTTCAAATTATTCATCTCGAGAAACATTTGGAAGCGATCCATGTAGGATTCCCAATCCTCTTGGTTTGGATTGAACGGAGCGGGTGGTACGATGCCGCCGGACATGATTCCGTTGTTGGCGTCGTCTTATCACGTGCTCGGTATTGCTTCCTGGCTTCTTAGGTTCAGACGTCTCCACATCCCATCCTCGTCGCCAGTGTTAGGTACTTGGACATGGGTCGGAGTAAATGGAGACAGCCTCTGAATGTGAACTTTCAGCTCTTTATTGCATAGTGACTTCTCAAAACAATAACAGTGAACTCTGCCTTATATAGGCAACCCTTGTGAGAATTGTCCAATAGCGAGCAATGAACGCTAGCTCTTTAAACCAATAATAATCCTCTGTTAAGGGCCAATCGGATTCCTAAGAACTAACCAATCCGATCTGGCCACCTAACAGCCAATCAGAAGTGCAGGGCCAGAATCCTGCACTTTACCTCAAGCTCATACTTTATTAACTATGGTACATACACAACAACCAGGTAGTTGAATCTGTGACTTTGTGCGCAAAACATACAATACAGGACTGAACAATTGTTTCTTCCTTTTGGCTCTTGTATATAATATTTACATCTGTTGGTCTTATTTTTTTTAAGGCACATTCTTGCACAGTTCTAAAGTTCTGGAAGTAAGTACCTCATTGCCTTGTTGCCTTGTTTCATTCTCTGGGCCATTGTGGGAATTGTACTATATAGTCCTCAATTTACAAACACAATTGGGGCCAGAACTTCTGTTGCTAAGTGATGCAGTCATTTAGTGATTTTACAACCTTTTTTGCCATGGTCATTAAGCGAATCACCATAGCCACTAAGTGAATCACAGGTATTAAGTGAATCCAACTTCCCCCATTGACTTTGCTTGTTGGAAGGCCCCTGGGAAGGTTACCTATGGTAATTGCATGACTCCAGGATGCCTGTTGCCAAGGGTCAATCACATGACTCCGAGGATGTGACAGTCATAAGTGCAAAGACTGGTTGTTAGTCGCTTTTTTCAGCACCACTGTAATTTTGAATGGTTATTAACCAAAGGGTTGTAACTTGAGGACTACATGAATATATGAGGGGTGATAGGAAAGAAGATAGGATCTCAAAAAAAAAAAAAAAAAAGAATACTCTCCACCAAGCTAGAACATCAGAGAACAAAAAAAGGGACGACTATTAATCTGCATGGTACTAATATAAATATATGTGGATGTCCCTTTTGCCTCTTTTTTCAGAAAGCTGGGAAAAAGGTTTTGTGAATGTGGAAGCAACTTCTCCTGCAAAGTTATATCTTTTAACGTATCACACAGATTCCCATAAGGCAGGGCTGTCAAACTCAAGGCCTGGGGGCCAGATCTAGCCTGGGTGGGTATTTAGATCTGGCCCACAGGGCTGCCTTGGAAACAACAAAGGACCGGCCCATGGTGCCTCTGCCAGTGAAAACGGTACTTGGGAGGGCCACACCAGTAGTGGGATTCAAATTTTTTTACTACCGGTTCTGTGGGCGTGGCTTGGTGGGCATGGCAGGGGAAGGATAACTGTAAAATCTCCACTCAGAGGTGGTATTTGCTGGTTCTCCAAACTACTCAAAATTTTCACTACCAGTTCTTCAGAACTGATCAGAACCTGCTGAATATCAACCTCTGGTCTGATCTCTTCTCCTTTCTGGTACAGTTACGGTGTTCGAAGTGTCTTGAGCAGTACAAACACACACACATACCGGCTCTGTTTTCACTGGCAGAAAGCTAGCAAAACTAACAAAAAACAAAAGGAGAAATGTTTCCCCTTTTGCATTTGAGTATCCAAGAAGGAACAGGAAAGGAGAAAGGGAAAGAGGAAAGAAAAAAGGAAAGGAAGGAAGAGCGCAAGGAAGGAAAAAGAAGGAAAGAGCGCAAGGAAGGAAAAAGAAGGAAAGAGTGGAAGGAAGAAGAAAGGAGAATGAAGAGGGAAGGAAGAAGAAGAAGAAGAAGAAGAAGAAGAAGAAGAAGAAGAAGAAGAAGAAGAAGAAGAAGAAGAAGAAGAAGAAGGGAAGGGAAGGGAAGGGAAGGGAAGGGAAGGGAAGGGAAGGGAAGGGAAGGGAAGGGAAGGGAAGGGAAGGGAAGGGAAGGGAAGGGAAGGGAAGGGAAGGAAGGAAGGAAGGAAGGAAGATTATAATGAGGAAAGGTGGGTCTGAAGAAAGTCCTGTCTTAGCACTTGGCCACCACAAGTGCTCCTGACATGAGTAACGTTGAGATGGCCATGCCCCTCACCCCCAAAGTCAAACACAACCCTGATGCAGCCCTCCATGAAATCAAGTTTGACACCCATGCCATAAGGGGAGAAATTCTTGGGAAAGTCAATTGGTACTCATGTTATACTACTACAATAGACAACGTTCAAGATAGCTGTGTTACAAAGGCAAGAGTTAATTCTAATTCATGCAGAAGAATTCAGTTAAGAAGAGTAGCTTAGGTTTATCCTGAAAACAGAGAATTAACTAAGAGGTATGAATAAGGGTGGGCTAATCATGGCCACTGTGCTGAGATCTAGGTATGTTCTCCAGCCATACCTGGTAACCTTTCCAGTAAGCAGAAATGGTGGTGGCAGCCTGAGCACGACATTTCTGTTGCCTTAACTCTCGCAGGAGTTTACGAGACTGTAGAGGAAGGGAAAGGATAGATAAGAAACCCGAAGGAGCCCATAGAAAAAGAGAAACAGTGAGCAGATTCCATTTTCATAGATTGCTTTGAGGCTGTTGTTCTAGTAATTGGTCTCTCAGGTGCCACAGGACTCCTTGTTGTGTAAACTGTGACACAGTGGACCTGTCAACTAGAGATTTACGTTAAAATTCACTTCAAAAGCCATAGATCTACTTTTATTCCAAAGACCCAGAAAAGAAAAAGAAACAATTAAAACCAGCTTTTCTTTCTAACCTAAGTGATAGATTTGGTTCATAAGTAAATGTCAAGAAGCACATCCCTCAATATTTCAGAAACAAAGTTTTCATAATGCACAGCCTTCAATCAGAATAGAGCTGGAAGGGACCATGGAGGTCTTCTAGTCCACCCCCCTGCTCAAGCAGGAGACCCTATACAATTTAAGACAAGTGGCTGTCTAATCTTTTCTTCAAAACCTCCTGTGATGAAGCACCCACAACTTCTGAAGGTGAGCTGTCCCACTGGTTAATTGTCCTCACTCTTAGGAAGTTTCTCCTTAATTCCAGGTTGCTTCTTTCCTTGATCAGTTTCCATCCGTTGTTTCTTGCCTTGTGTTCTGGTGCTTTGGCAAATAAGTTGACTGCCTTTTCTTTGTGGCAGCCCCTCAAATACTGGAATCATCGCTGCTATCACATCACCCTTAGTCTTTCTTTTCTCCAGATGAGCCATACCTAATTTCTGCAATCGTTATTCATATGCTAATTAAATTAACATTATAAAACCTAATATGTTTAATTATGTTAATTTAATGTATAAAAATAAATAATTTTATATAGATAGATAATATTGTAGAATATATATTACAAATATAAATATATATTATAAATATATATTATAAATATAAATTATTTGTTAACATAATTAAAACATAATTAATGAAACATACCGTATATACTCGAGTATAAGTCGACCCGAATATAAGCCGAGGCACCCAATTTAACCACAAAAAACTGGGAAAACTTATTGACTCGAGTATAAGTCGAGGGTGGGAAATGCAGCAGCTACTGGTAAATTTCAAAAATAAAAATAGATGCCAATAAAAACTTTCACTAGGACAGTTGAGAATAAGTTTGATGTTCACAATTTCCTCTTTGAAAGAGACCAGTAAATAGGGAACAAGAAGATGAAGAAAAAGAAGTGTGTTTTTTCACACTTTTCACACTGAAGTGAACAAAAATGACATCATAGGAACAAGCTTATTCTCAGCCCAAAGGTTTGTTTCTGATTTCTTCCCTGATTTAAGGGAAATTTGGGAAACGATCTCACTATCATGAAAGGTTTGATTGATTCACTAACCCAAAAGATGATGATGATGATGACAGTGGTAGGCAGGAGTCACTCTTTCCCTTGCAAGGAAAAAACCAAGAGCCGTTCTTATGATATTTCTCTCTCTCTCTCTCCCCCTCCTCCCGAGTGGACTGAAAGCAGCTGGAGCTGAGGAAATGAAGCTGAGTGGAGAGACCTCGGTTCGCATTGCTTTCTCAGCCTAGAGCTCAGAAAAGCCTCCCCCTCCTCCTCCCCCTCCTCCCAAGTAGACTGAAAGCAGCTGGAGCTGAGGAAATGAAACTGAGTGGAGCGACCTCGGCTCGCGTTGCTTTTTCAGCCTAGAGCTCAGAAAAGCCTCCCCCTCCCATGCTTAAAAGTTGCAAAGGAAACACGGAAGCAGGGAAGCGGCTGCCCAGCTTCGGAGCTCCACACCATTTTTTTTTCAGAGGGGAATCTGACTCGAGTATAAGCCGAGGGGGTTTTTTTCAGCACAAAAAATGTGCTGAAAAACTCGGCTTATACTCGAGTATATACGGTAATATATTAACTATTTGAAAGACCGACAATTTGTTAATTGGAAAGAAATAATGAATAAGTTGGTACATATGATAAGACTCTTCTCCACTATGGAGCAAACTACATTTTTCAGATGGGACATTTGCAAGTACAGCATTGTGTGATATAAACTATATTGCCACTTCATATGAATTCACCGAAAGATGTGTACAGGAGCAACTAAGTATTATAGAAACCAAGTTTCAGAAAAAAAAGAAAGGACTTTTCATAAGATGTGGACAGCATAGTATAACTGGAAGCCTGTCGTTAAGTACAGTATATTGAGCCAGTGGCTGAAGCAGTGGTTTCATTTTCTTCACCTCAGGTTTGGCATTTTGCAATTTCTTTTGATAGCATGAGATCCTATTGTGATTTGTGTTATGAACTAATAAAGGTGCTTAAATAAAGTTTTAACAAACCTTAGGAAAAGCAGGGTTGTAATCCTGCTCTTCTGATTGGCCAATAAAAGCGATATTGGATTGGTGCGTTCTGGGGAATCTGATTGGCTGTTAACGAGCCACTCTCATTGGTTCAAGGGTTTAATACTTCCATGTTTCTCATTGGTTAATAGGTCAGCAGCCTACCCTATAAAAGGGCTGCTGCTGCCCTAGGGTTTTGCTCTGTTCAGAATGATTAATAAAGAGTTGAAGTTCACTGTTCACTGCCTCGTCTCCGTTCCTTGCACCCATGCGCAGAACTTAACACTGGCGACGAGGATGGGATGCGGAGACATCAGAGCTGACTGAACACAACAGAACACCAAACAGAGCACGTGGCTGAAGGCACATCGACAACGGAAACCATGTCCAGCAGCGCCATACCACCTGCTCCATTTGATCTGGCACAAGAAGACTGGGACTTGTACATAGACCGGTTCCAGATGTTTCTGGAGACCAACAACTTGAATGATGCCACTACGGGGAAAAAGCGAGCAGTGTTCCTGACCCATTGTGGGCCTGCCATCTTTAAGATGGCCAAGGCACTAGAGAAACTGGCTGAGGTGAAATCCATGGACTGGGATGTCCTCGCGCCCCTTCTATGGGCCCACTATGCACCCACCGTACCAACGCTTGTCCGAAGACATGAATTTTACCAGAGGGACCAGCGGAAAGGAGAGAGTGTTGCAGATTTCATCGCAGATCTCTGGAACCTGGGAGGCCTCTGTGGGTTTACAGACCTCGAAGAAGCTCTGAAAGACTGAATAATTCTGGGATTAGATGACCACACTACGCAGAGCAAGATCATGGCCAAAGGGGACATCAACCTTGCTGATGTCATCAAGGATGCTACTGCAGCAGAAGCAACCAGGAAGTCAGCTGCCCGAATGCGATGCACCAACGCACCGCTCCATCAACTCGTCAGCGATACCTCACCTCACTTAGAGAGGCACACAACAGCGACCCACCATGAGGTCCTTGAAGCGCCATCAGAAAGTGACAAGGAGGAGGTCAACCGGCTCCGGTCTGAACATGACCAACGCCACCAGCGGAATCAAAGACTACCGCACCAATGCGCGGGTTGTGGGGCAAACCACCCGCGATCAGACTGCAAATTCCTCGACGTGCTCTGCCATTTCTGTGGGAAAAGAGGCCACATCAGGAAGGTCTGTAGAAGCAAGCAAGGATCCAGACCACTTCAGAGGGGAAACAACTACCGCCAGACCACAGGGAATCGTTCTGTGAGTCGGGAACATTTGAACCACCAATGGAACAACCACTCCTACAGAAATAAAACACTGGCCACTTCAACGAGATGAGAAGAGGCACACCAAACCATTACAATCGGTCACGCCTCATCGCTAGATGCAAAGAAGATCCGAGTGAACGTTGCCATCGAAAACCAACCTTCCGTGATGGATTCGATTCAGGATCGTCCCTCTCGATGGTTTCCTGGAAGACCCTTAAACAATTAATCCCTGCCGTCCGGCGTCAAGACCTCAGAGCCCAAAGAATCATACTCAAAGATTATCAGGGAAACCGAATTTCGGTCGTTGGATCCAGCCAAGTCCAAGTATCATTCAAAAATTGTACTGTGTCATTGCCACTGACCGTCGTCGACTGTGACCGGCCTAGCTTGTTGGGCATTCAATGGTTCGCCCCACTCGGGATCGAGGTAGCCGGCATTCACCAAACCAGAAGCAATGACTGGAAGGAGGCCCTCGTCCAGGAATTCCAGGACGTCTTTGCAGGCAAACTAGGCGAGTACAAGGGGACCCCGATATCATTTAACCTTAACCCTGAAGTAGCCCCCATCCGCCTTAAGCCTCGTTGGGTACCTTTTGCCCTTAAACCAAAAATTGATGAGCAGCTCAATAAATTAATGGCTCAGGGTGTTTTAGAACCAACAGACCATGCTCGTTGGGAAACCCCAATCATAGCACCCATCAAACTGGATGGATCATTAAGGATTTGTGGGGACTACCAGGCCACCCTTTATCATGCCCTTCAACAGAACGCTTACCCGGTGCCGGTGGTACAACACCTTCTCCATTCCCTGGGGGTGGAAAAGTCTTCGCTAAATTGGATTTAGCACAGGCGTACCAACAACTGCCTGTAGATAAAAAAAACCGCAGAGGCACAGACGATTGTTACGCACCGAGGCGCCTTTAAATGCAACTGACTCCAATTCGGAGTGAGTGTAGCCCCAGGGATTTTTCAAAGTCTGATGGAGAGACTCTTGCAAGGGATCAAGGGGGTCGTGCCATACTTTGATGATGTTTTAATTGCTGCCCCGAATAGAGAAATACCAGAAAAGCATCTTAAAATGGTTCTCCAGAAATTTAAAGACTCTGGCCTTAAGGTTAAATAAATAAATGTCAACTATGTACAAATAAAGTAGAGTTCCTGGGGTACCTAACCGATAAACAAGGCATTCACCCCACTAATAGCAAACTAAAAGCAATCAAAAACGCCCCAAGACCCAGAAATAAGACTGACCTCCAAGCTTTCCTGGGTTCATTAACTTCTACAACACCTTCTTGCCCCAGAAAGCGACCGTGGCTGAGCCCCTACATAGACTTCTCGACAAAAAAGCAACCTGGGTCTGGGGACACCGAGAGGAGCACGCATTCCGACAAGTGAAAAACGTACTAACCTCAGATGCTGTTTTAATGCAGTATAACGAGACTTTGCCTTTAACAATTACATGTGACGCGTCACCGTTTGGAGTAGGAGCCATTTTGAGTCATGTGTTACCAAATGGTAGTGAGGCCCCTATTGCCTATTTTTCAAGGACCCTATCAAAGGCTGAACGTAACTATAGCCAAATCGACAAAGAGGCTCTTGCTGTTGTATCTGCTGTGAAACGGTTTCATGAATATGTGTATGGATGAGTTTTTACTATTATTACCGATCACAAACCTTTGCTAGGGATTATCGCGGGAGACAAGCCAACCCCCTATATATTGTCACCAAGAATGACTCGCTGGTTGGAGTTCTTAGCTGCGTACAACTATAAATTACAACACTGCCCAGGGAAAGCCATTCCCCACGCTGATGCATTGAGCCGTGCCCCACTTCTGGAAAACGTCGATGACCCAGCTCCAACCCTTATGACACTCCAGATTGAAACGCTACATTCACCGCCACTAACAGCCAGAGACATTGCGATCAAAACAAAATTGAGATCCTGTCCTGGCGCGAGTTCTTAGCTGGGTCGAACGAGGATGGCCAATAGAACAAACCCCTGACGACTTCACCCCTTTCAGAAACTGGCAAACAGAACTTTTTTCGCAAAAAGGCTGCATCCTATGGGGAGATAGAGTCGTTGTCCCAGAGCGGTTGCAACGAGCAGTATTGAAAACATTGCATGACGGTCACCCCAGCATTGTGCATATGAAAGCGTTCGTATGAAGCTATGCGTGGTGACCGGGCATCGACAAGCAGATCGAAGCCTGGGTAAAGACTTGTCTAAAGTGCCAAGAAGTCAGCAATGCACCACCTAGAGCAACTCCAACAAACCCCCTGGGGGCCGTGGTCCTGCATCCATGTTGACTTTGCAGGACCTACTAAGGGACATACATTCCTCCTAACAGTGGATGCCTATTCCAACTGGCTCGAGATCCACGAAATGAAGAATACTACAACCGAGTCCGTCATCCGAAAATTGAATAGGCTATTCGCAATGCATGGGCTGCCAGACGTCCTGGTCTCTGACAATGGACCCCAGTTCACCGCCCTGGTGTTTGAACAATACTTAGCGGACTGGGGTATCCACCAGGCACTAACTTTGCCAGTGCACCCTGCGGCTAACGGCAGGGCCGAGCGAATGGTACAATTTGTTAAAAAAACTCTCCACAAAATGGACTATGGGGACATTGACGACAAACTAAACAGAATACTCCTACTCCAACACATCACTCCGCACAGTGTCACCAAGACTCCAGCTGAACTGTTGATGGGACGCAAGTTCCGTTCCCACCTCGACCGTCTCCACCCATCCTACGAGCCAGAGAAACCCTGTGGATCTAGCGGAAAATGCCGCGAGTTCAAACGGAAGTTCTAGTGGAAAATGCCACGACTTAGTTTTCACTAAAAACCTCTCTGGTGAACTATTATGGGTCGAAGCAACCGTAATTCAAACCACCGGGCCCAGATCGTACCGTGTGCAAACCTGGGATGGAAAAATATGGAAACGCCATATAGATCAGCTTCGCTCTAGGCTACAACCCAGTTCCCGTGACTCCTGTGACTCCCAAACTGAGTGGGGAGGGGATGTTGAAGAAACCGAATTCGAGATGGTGGAAAGCAGAAGCGAAGGAAGTCAGCAATTGGGCACAATACATGAAGAAGAATCAGGGAGGGGATTGGCCTTGCCACAGAGGAATACCTCCACGGAGGCAAGCCTGCAAAGATCAGAGGACAACAACGACAGAATTAGCGCACTGAGTCATCCAGTGAGGGTGCGGAACCACCTGCACCAGATATGTCCAAAAACGTCCCGCCGAAACCAGACTACAGACAGGAACCGGTGGGGCAGCGCAAATCTAATGGACAGTTAAAACAACCTACATATCTTAGGGATTACGTCACCGCACCCCTCAAACGGAACCCGGGGGGAAGGGGTGTTATGAACTAATAAAGGTGCTTAAATAAAGTTTTAACAAACCTTAAGAAAAGCAGGGTTCTAATCCTGCACTTCTGATTGGCCAATAATAGCAATATTGGATTGGTCCGTTCTGGGGAATCTGATTGGCTGTTAACGAGCCACTCTCATTGGTTCAAGGGTTTAACACTTCCATGTTTCTCATTGGTTAATAAGTCAGCAGCCTATCCTACAAAAGGGCTGCTGCTGCCCTAGGTTTTTGCTCTGTTCAGAATGATTAATAAAGAGTTGAAGTTCACTGTTCACTGCCTCGTCTCCATTCCTTGCATCCATGTGCAGAACTTAACAATTTGGAAATGGCTTAACCTTAAGGTCTCTGAAAATTGCTCTCATTCCCTTCATCGTTACCCATTTCTGTTTCCTGCTTTATTGATAGGTTTCCACCAATTCAAATATCACAGGCAATGGGAAATAGGATTCTAAGGCCCTTCAAATTATGAAAATAGAACTGAAGGTATCACTGAAAAACCCAGGAATAACCAAGGTTTTCTATAGAATCAACAAAATCCTGCTGCATATTTTATCTAGCACAATCATCACGTTAGCTCCAGTCCTGCACCAACTGTGATATCCATTTCCCATATCATTTCTTGTGTATGGAGCAGATGGTGGGGGGATTGAGTTGTTTGTTCATTTCTATTAATGTCATAGACAAATGAACATCACAAATTACATCTAGTTTTGCTCTGAAATTCTGCAGAATCATTTACTGTACATGCAATCTGTGGGTTGCATAGATATTTCAAAAACATAAGTTATCAATATTCAGGAAATTGTATCAAAATTTATTTATTCATTCTTCTAGTTAGCATCTTGGTAAAAACTAGGAACATTATGTTTAGGATATCTAAAAGGTAGCAGAATTCAAAAGACTCTCCTATATTGACTATAATCAAAAGAACAGAATACTTTGATTGCACATCTTGGAAGATTTTGTTCTGTAATGGTTGAATATGAAAGAAGGTGAATAAAAATAAATTTAGGAACATATTTCTTAATTACAAGTGTTAACTTTGCATTGAACCCAGAATCTTTAAGTGTTTGGCTATATCCATTACACAATTCCTTACCTTCCAACTTCGGATATAGGCCTGAATAAGAATAGCCGACATTTTCATTTTTAAATATTTCTTCCTTTCCTGCAAAATAAAATGTCTACTTTACTAGAGAGATACAGTAACAGATAGTAGGCAAACCAGTTTTTGTTTGATCCGTATGCATAGTAGCCAAAGATATTGTGCATACCAACATTGGCTTAGTTTCACCCTGGCAGAAGTTCTGTCCCACATGTGTGTGTGATCATTGGCCTATTGGATATCATATGGCTACTGAATCCCACTCCCAGCCTCAAAAACCCATCGGCTTTGTACAAGAAGTGCAATTTTATATGGTTTTTCAACATGAAAAGGGAGAGGAAAAGCACACACTATAACTTCAGTACATATGACATCCTGCCCGTTTAGTCCTGTTACTGAAATTAATCACATTAATAGAATATGGTCTGTAGCCCTTAAAATGTTGCCCTTTCCTGTTCTATCCCCATGTGACAGTGGGAGATGGATGCATATTCTCCATATCTTGCCACTAAGCAAACTTTCAATAATTTCTGGAGGCTGCTCTCAGCACAGAAGGTAAATCCTAACAGAGGTACACACCCAAGAAAGTATAGTGCAGTTTGGTGGATCTGGCACTGGTCCTTATGGGCAAAGGCTACACAAAGACTTAAAGCTGAGCTGCCATAGAGACCTTTCCAAAACCAGAATAACAGTGTTGGGAGGGACCTTGGAGGGCTTCTAGTTCAACTCCCTGCTCAGGCAGGAGACTCTATAGCATTTCAGACAAATAGTTATCCAATCTCTTCTTTAAAACTTCCAGTGTTGGAGCATTCACGTCTTCTGGAGGCAAACCTGTCCCACTGATTAATCGTTCTAACCATCAGGAAATTTCTCCTTAGTTCTAGGTTGCTTGTCTCCTCATAAGTATGAATGAGTTGCCAAGTGCTTGAATTTATATCGCATGATCATGGGGCCCGCTACAAAAGTTGCAAGTGTGAAAAGTGGTCGTGTCACTTTTTTCAGTGCCTGTTCTGACCCAAACCTTATTCCAAGTAAACAAACACCAAACAGAGATAAAAGCAAAACCTTTTAATGCTTCCCTGTGAGTTCCGTTAATTTATGGTTAAAAGGCTATTAAAACTACTGCAATTGTCTCTGATAAAAACAAGCCTTGCCAAGGTTGTGCATGGCTGCCAAAAGCACTAGATTAAGTTGCCAAGAAATATTCCAAACAAAAAGTCGTCAAACACAAACAAAAATAGTCCCAACTTCCACAAGGCTTGAAGTGCAAGAACTTCTTTGCTTCCTGCAAAGAATCCCAGTTTCTCAGGCTGGCTTTTATCTCTTAAGGGAGGGGCCATTACCTTGCAGCCTTACTCCTGAGTCGTCCATGCAGCTGCAGCTGCTCTTTGCTACAAGCAACCCTGCGCGCATGCACACTGGGCACAGGCTCCTCAGGGTCCTCTTCATCACTGCTGCCAGCCTCCACAATCTCCAAAGGCAGCACTCCACTCCCTGATGGTCCTGGCCCCATCTCTACATCACACGCAGGCCCCTAATCTGAGTCCTCACTCTCCAAAACCTCAGCGTCTGCACCTGCTGCCGGCAAACCACCTCAGTGCCACTGTACCTTGAAACGGTCACTAAATGAACTGCTGTAAGTTGAGGACTACCTGTTGTGTTCTCTGCAACCGGATCTGTTCGGCGCAACTTTTCAATATTCCTTTGAGGCACATTATACAGTATTAAACCATTGGCTTTCACCCTTTGGACCTTCTGCTAAATACTGAAGGTTATCCCAAGCCCTTGCGAACAACAACTCCAGCATAGGACTTTGACCTACCTTCCACTTCCTTTCCAACGTGGCCAGGTCTCCTTGCAGAGTATCTTATAACGTTCCAGACATGGCTCATAAGCCTGTCTAAAGGCATAGCCAGCTCGCCGGACCTGCACATTTTCCAACAGCCCAAGGTAGCGCACCTGTGCTCGGACCAGCCCATCGGTGAAAACAGCCGGCCTCTTGTTATCGTTAGGCTTGATACACCTGACACCACAGGGAACACGAGCAGAGCCTTGTTGAGACAATATAAACTAGTCAATACGTTTAGCTAAAGCCCAATCCGATTCAATCCTAGTTGGAGTTCCTCACCCTGAAGTAGGCATTCGTTACCTGATATAATTGGGATTCTTGGAATAGAGGTTTTTCATGAGGGTGAACACAGAGGCTTTGAACTGAGAATGGCTGTAGGAGGGCGCTTGAGTGAGGCTTTTTGGGGGTCACCTTCAGGGAAGAGGCTGCGTAATAGGGCATGTTCGGCCTTCCACATGGCTTGTGACAGGTCTCGAAAGAGCAGGTCGTTGTTCTTCTCAATGAATCCAGGCACGTTGTAAGTTACCTATGGGAGAGACTGGCTTTAGACATGCCCTTTGGCAGGCACGGTGCTTCATCTAGCATTCTGTTTAGGAGACACATGGAAAGGAAGCATCATGTTGACCATAAGATGGTTACTTACTAAATGTTCTGGCTTAGGCCCACCACTCTGTTCATCATTTTTTCTAAAGGGGGGTCTCACAATGCATTTCTCTATGCTGCAAAGCAATCTATCTGCTTTTAGCATTTATTTATTATTTGTTATTATGCCTGGGAATCCCACTAAGGAGCCCAGGGGGTGGAGAACATCCTGGGAACCTACTTTACTTTCTGGTAAATGGGAGCATTGTTTTCTGACTTACCATGTCAGTAATTTTGCCAGTTTACAAGGTACCCATAGCAGCCATTTTATGAAAGTGCTCTCAGATTTCTAAATTTGTTCCTGCTCCCCAAACAGTGTCTGTTCCTATGATAAACTAGCCTTTGTCTGGTTTCCACGACTATGAGTTTTGTTCCTGGTACATAATTCCTGTGTCTTATCCCATTTTTAATGAAACTGGAGATAATAAAGTTTGTCTACCACTATACCACTATAACCATATGCTCCTGGTTCCATTTGATTGAAATCCCTTCTTTATTATCTCTTGTCTTTACTTTATTTGTTTACAATTCTTTATTGTTATTCTGTATGTTGCATAATATTACCCCGTTTCTCCAACAATATGGCCTCCCCTAATAGGAAGTTCCAGCATGTTTTATAGGCATGAAAAGAAATTAAGCCCCTCCCCCCAATTAAGCCCTATATTAAAACATGCGAAATGGGGGGGAATGGTGGTGGTGGGGGCTTGCCATTAGGAAGTTCTTTTGTTGCACACCCGGATATGGTGCTGCCTGCGTTGACCCCGATGCGAAGTGCCCCACCAACGCCGAGGTCAACATCCAAGCCGTCGCCACCTGCCCGCCTGAAGATGCAAGGGGGGGGGGAATTAAGTCACCCCCGAAAAGATGGCCTAGCCATTTTTTCAGGGCTCAAAAAAAAAAAAAAAGACTGGGCCTTATTATATGAGAAACATGGTATTTACCCACAGAGAAATATTTTAATGAGTATATGTGCGTATCTACAAATGTATGAGTTCTTACTCATTCTAAATTCCTGAGTTACACCATACATTTTGTTATCTATCCTTGAAAGATTCCTACCTGGCTTGCATTTTAGTCCTGACACAAAATATTCATTTAACTTCCCTGACTGAACTCTTTTAATTAGTTTTACAGTGCTATGGATCATATCATTAATAATATTGAGAACATCTCCAAAGAGATCCAAGATCACCAAGTTTAGAAAGCTAGGCTCATCTGCCTTGCATCCCCAGACTCAGTGGTCTTCCTTTGCTCTTCCTTCTTTGCTTCCAAGAACTCCTTTGCTCTTCCTTCTTTGCTTCCAAGAACTGAGAAAGACTCCCAACACAACCAGAATGTTTGTTTGTTTTTCAAGTCTTTCAAGGTGTGTCACTCTGTTGGACTGAGCATATTGTTTGGTGTGATCAGCATTGCCAATACTTTTTGTCCAATGGCATGTTTCTCTGTCTCTTGTTTCTCTGATCTGTTGACTATAGAGTCTACTGCTGCTATAAATTCTCTTAGGGTGGCGTCACTCTCATGTTCTGTTGAGAGAGAAATTCCCTGAAGATGGGCTCCAAAACAAGTCCAAAAGCTCAAAAAGCTAAACCTCTGGTCAAGGTGACCGACCCTGACTGGATCCTTATATTTTCCTTTCTTATGGCTACTGGATCTGGATTGCAAAAATCCATCTGAGATATAGGTGGCACAGAAAAATATTTGTATATCTCTCTGCCAACATCACATGGTTGTTTGGATTTTTGCATATCCCACCTGTTCTGAAAGGATTGGTGTCCTTCTTTTACTATTCCTATTTTTTTAATATTTTTCCATTCCTGTGTTTATAGTAAATTTAGCCTGATTTTCTTTGAAGTCGATTGGTCAATTAATCAATTTTTTTATAGGTTTTGATCACTGTTCAGGTGTAATGGAATATAATACAAATACAAACCATGTCAACAAATGGCAGGTGCATACTATGAGACACAACACATGAATACATGTCCAAAAGATAACAAGATTCATTCAGAAGGAGAGTAGAAGAAGTGAACTGCATTAGTAGGCTGCTAGCATAGAGAAGAGTGTTTGATGCCTAACAAAGGTGGCACCTAGGGAGGCAATCCTCACTTAGGCTTAATCTCTAGGCAGGCATAGGAGGGTCCCAAGTGTTACTGCTCAACAGGAGCCCAAAAACAAGAAGAAAAATAAATTGCATTTTTTTTAGTTAGTAGATGAACAGTGACAAATGGGAGGGGATGCAGCAGGATCAGGCTCCCTGCAGAGGCTCAAAACCTTGGTAGGGACCCAAGAATGTTAAACTTTGGATGGAATCTAAGTTCAAAGATTAGGTAAATATGCTCTTAGGATTGTTACTGTGTCCCTTAATACAAAACAAATAGCATCATATCTGTTCTGTCCTTAATTAACATACTCGAGATCCCCGCGCTTTGATTGGCCAAAGCACGGGGCTCTCCGATTGGTCAGGCGAGCCGCGCCGATTGGCTCGCTAGGAATCTCCCGCGATTGGTCCATTCGGATCGCGGGAGATTCAAAGTGGTGCCATTGGCCGCGGCCGCCGCGGCGAAAGGAATAAAAGTCGCGGGCTTTTTTCCTTTCGCCAGTTCGGTTCCAACATGCTAATAAAGAGCTTTGCACTAAAGTCACCGACTCCTGGCATCATTCGCGGACACGACACTGGCGACGAAGGTGGGATCCAGACCCTGAACCGAACCACGTGTCCGACGGAAGCCAGACGAACCACCGAGATGGCGAAAATCGCACCACCTGCACCCTTCAACCCCGCCACCGAGGACTGGGAATCGTTCTCCGACTGATTCCGCATGTACCTCGAGTGCAGCGGCCTGAAGGACGCCACCGGCCCAATGAAACGCGCCGTCTTCCTGACCCACTGCGGGACCGAGGTCTTCCAGATGGCCAAGGCGCTTGCCAAACCCGCCGATGCGACCGCGATGGACTGGGACGTCCTCGAACCCATACTTCGATGGCACTATGCTCCAGAGGTACCCATCCTGATCCGGCGCAATGAGTTCTATCGGCGGGACCAGAGGTCGGGTGAGAGTTTCAGCGACTTCGTCGCCGAGCTGCGGCATTTAGGGGGGCTCTGCGAATTCGATAACCTAAACGACGCCCTGCGAGACCGAATCATGCTTGGTATGTGGGACCCCGTCCTCCAGAGCCGGCTGATGGCCAAGGGCAACATCAGCCTAGCAGACACCCTCACCGCAGCCGCGGCCGCTGAAGCAACCCGAACTTCCGCCGACCGCATGCGCAGACCGAACACTGGGGACCGTAGTGGAAACAACAACCCGGCGAGGTCGACCGAGCCCCAACCCGAGACGACCACCCACCAGGGCGATTTCCACTCGGCATCGGGCACTTCCGATGACGAGGAGGACATCCATCGACTCCAGACAGGCCGCGACCCACGAAACCGGCGAGGTCGTAAGTCGAGGACCAACTGTGCCGGTTGCGGCGGCGACCACCCCAGGTCGGAATGCCGGTTTTTCGAATTGATCTGCCGGCATTGCGACAAGAAGGGACACATCGCCCGTGTTTGCCGCCTGAAAAAAAATCACAGCCCGGCACGATGGGACCAGAACGACCGGAGGAGAGAAAGCACACCACCCCGGACCAGAGATCGCCCCTCGGACAACCGATGGGACCGGAACGGACGATCCTCGCGAGGCGGTGACAACCGGCGGAGAGAGGAGACCCACCAGACGGTCACCATCGGCCACGCCATCACCAACGACACCCGGAGAGGCCCCCAGACTCAAACAGCAAACACCGAACCTTCGCACCCGGCGACCCCGTATACGCAAAGAACCTGACGGGAGACCCACTATGGATTCCAGCCGTCATCACACAAACAACAGGCCCACACTCGTACCGGCTACAAACAGCAGACGGACGAGCGTGGAAACGCCACATCGACCAACTAAGGTCGAGGACTACCAACCAACAAACCGCCGACGCACAAACAGGTGAAACCAACCCCCACAACACAAACCAAGGGGGGAGGGAATACCCAGGAGACCAAAACCAAAGAAGAATAAACCAGCAGTACTCACCGGAAAGCAGCCATCACGACCCCTCGCCAGGAAGGAACAGCCAGGCCAGCTCGACCGACCTGGAAAGACTGAGCGGGAGCGGCGAAACCCGCAGCTCAACCAACCCGGAAGGCCCAGGAGGGAGCTACGGAGAAAGGACCGGCCCGATCGACCAGCCGGTTCCCACGACGGCAGCAGGAGCAGCAGAGATCCCGACCGAACCGGCCGGGATCCAACCTACAACTGAGTTGCGCAGGTCAAGTAGGCCCAGACGGAGCCCCGCCTACCTACGTGACTACGCAACGTAAGGACTGAACCAAGAGGGGAGGGGTGTTCTGTCCTTAATTAACATACTCGAGATCCCCGCACTTTGATTGGCCAAAGCGCGGGGCTCTCTGATTGGTCAGGCAAGCCGCGCCGATTGGCTCGCTAGGAATCTCCCGCGATTGGTCCATTCGGATCGCGGGAGATTCAAAGTGGTGCCATTGGCCGCGGCCACTGCGGCGAAAGGAATAAAAGCCGCGGGCTTTTTTCCTTTCGCCAGTTCGGTTCCAACTTGCTAATAAAGAGCTTTGCACTAAAGTCACCGACTCCTGGCATCATTCGCGGACACGACAATATCCCCAGAATTAGCATACATCAGTGGGAAGACCTTCCACCCTGCCCCCTCTTCTGAATCATACCGTCCTTCCTTGATGGAATCCACAATGATTTGTTTGAGGACAAAGATACAGAGCATGGCCACAAATATGTGATGGATTGTGCAGAAATGTTCCACCTCCAGTAACGTGCTGTAAAAGAGAGACAAGTTGCCAGCAAGTAAGTAACAGATGTTGGGAGAGACGGGCAGCTGGAGATCATTGGACAAGATTTGGGTCCCAAAGATTTTCATCTGGTCTTCTGTGCAAAAACTTTTAGTTTCACTTGTACAAAAGAAATAACATTCAAGTGGCTGGTGGGAAAATTTTCCATCTCTTATGATATACAAGTAGTCCTCAACATAGGACCGCAATTGAGCCCTTGGACCAAGCAGTCCTAACTCAGTCCTGCTTTGATGACAAACAGCCTTATTCTAATATGCTAGTAATAACTTTGTGCTAGCCACCGAATCAACCTAATCCTTTCAAAAATACTTCCTTTTGTTTCCCATCTGCAGTATCTATTCCTTTTCTGGCACTCACCAAAGAATCTCAGGATTGTGTGGCGATGGAGAATGCTCAGTCCTTATCGGGCGGTTTCCAACTCTTGTTCTTCATCAACACTGGAATATCAATTATTTTGTCCAAGGCCACCTTTGGAATCTGAGGCCTTAGAGATCTTTACAAATTGTCCCTCTGACTCTTAAGTTTTGTGCATATTATGGCCAGACATACTTACTCAGACAAGGACCGTTGAGGGACAAAGACTTTCTTCTTCAGTAGCTGACCCTTCTTTCTGCATGATAAGATTACAAAGCAGGTAATATTTAATAGATCTCTCAAAATTATTCTCACCTCTGAGAAGAAGTGGGTAAAAGTAAAAGAGTCCCTGAGGATTGTACTCCATAGTCATTGATGACTATCAGAGGAGGTGCTCATTGCTGTTTCAAGGCCATTGAGCCAGCACTGTGTTGACTCTATTTTCCCCATTCCTGATCTAAAATCAATTGCAGGAACCTCTTCCACCTGGTTTACTTCTTTGCTGGGACCATGCTCAGTTGCTGGGGTCTGGAATGAGCTGCTTCTTCTAAGATCTTGTCTGAGAGATCACTCAGCTGATTGTGTACCTGGTCTAGTACCTTCACCTTCATTACCTACCAACAAAAGAAAGGGAATTTAATGATGCCCAGGCCTGTCATTAATAGATTCCTAGAATGCATTTAGGTGATGGATACTGTCAGGGAATTGCACAGATGATGTCCAAATGGAGTCAGAGATGCTGACACAAACTTACAGTTTCATATAAATAAATATATTTACAGTAGGAACATCATGAAGTAAATTGCAGACAGCACACAGAGCCCACAGAGGAAAAAGGTTGGATACAAGGAAACCCCCCCTTTACTCTCACAGCAACTAATCACAACTTAGATTCCCTTGTGCAGTGGCTAGTTCTCCTCAACCAATTAGCCATGTCTATGTGTTATCATTGTCTAGTTGCTTTGCTTCTTTGATCTGTGCTAGAAGCCTCCCTTGCCCAGAAAGCCTAGTAAACCTCTAGGATCTTATTCAGAGTTTTTGCAGCATAAATTCAGTGCCAGAAAAATAAACACAGATGGCTGATGCTTCATTTAACATCTTTATAAACATATTAAGTAAATTTTACAATACCAGTTGTAGATTTCTCCTACATGGAACAAACTCAAACAGAAGCAGACATGTTACAGGTTCAGAGCTTAACAGCAACTCAACTTCAGCAGACAAGCAAGGAAGTTAGTTTCATTTTCAATGGACAGACTCAGAGCTTAACATAGAGTCAGAGCTGCAGAGCTTAACATAGAATCATACCTAGGCTACTTCTAGTTTCAGTTTCCAAACAGTCCTCACTGGCTGACTTAGATGCTATGCCTATTCATTGGCTGACCTTGTTACCATGCTCTGTTCCAGTCCATAAATATACTCTGACACTCCTCCCTTCATAACTGGAGTAGACATAAATTCAATTAGCTTTAATATTCTTCAGATACCTGTATTTGAAGACCCACATTCACAGTTCCCTCCAAATACCACAGAATTCCTTTTTATACCTATCCAACGCAATTGTGTTGATCCCCACCTTTTAACTTTCCAGTGTATATGCAACCATTAACTTTGCAACTCTTGAACCCAAGACCTTTCAATGCCTTATCTAGACATATATTCCAATTCCTGGCTGACTGCTTCAGCCCATAAATGACCTTGTTCAATTTCAGGTAATGCCAATACTTCTTTGTAGTTCCTTGGCTCATACCATACATTACACACTTTAACTTCACTAGCAGAATACCCGTCAGGTGGAATCCCATTGTTCCACCTCTCTGACCTGTGTGGCACTGACTGCTCCTATGTGTCAACCCTCTCTTGCTTCATATCTTGTTCAGCTTCTCCTCTCTGAATGCTGATACCATCACTAAGTGAGTTACCATCACTGAGTCATTCCACAAATTTATATCAATTCTGTTCCAATTTTGCTCTGCAAAGCTTGCAGATCTTGAAAACGCTATTCTTTTGGTCCCATCGTTAAAGCAATAACTCTTTGAGCCTGACTCATAGCTCACAAACCTGAGCTTTCTAGCCTTTGGTTGCCCCTTTCTTCCAATTGCTTTTGGAATATGCATCCACACATTGCTTCCAAACACCCTTAAATGTGCTAGAGATGGTTTTCTTCCATATAACACTGCATATGGAGTATCATTAATGGAGGAACTCCATGACCTATTAACTAAATAGAGTCAGAGCTGCAAAGCTTAACATAGAGTCAGAGCTGCAGAGCTTAACAAAGAATCATATCTAGGCTACTTCTAGTTTCAGTTTCCAAACAGTCCTCATTGGCTGACTTAGTTGCTGTGCCTATTCATTGGCTGACCTTGTTACCATGCTCTATTCCAGTTCATGAATATACTCTGACAGACTTAATCCTCTATGACAAGAATAGAGACCATGTCACTGTAGAGCCATAGAACTGACCATTTTCATCATTCTTGATAATTGATCATTCAGGGAGAATATTTGTTTCTCTAGTACTAAATCCTTCCTGCTTTTATTATTACCTATTGTAATATCTATTATTACCTCCAGGTGTCTCTTCCATTGGATGTTGGCAGTGATTTTCTCTAGGTGTTCAGCTTCTCCTAGAGAGTTAGAAACGGCTTCATTTTAAAAGCATGATTTGACATTGGGTGAGTGGAGGAAGTCAGTTCATTGCTTGGATGAGACAGAAATCTTCCCATTGTATAGAGTTTTTTGTTCTAAATTACTACTCCAAATTTCAAGCATTTGTTTCTCCACTCTTCACATTTTCTTTCCTTTGGGTTGGATAAAGCAGGTCCAAAACTATTTCTACCAGGCTTCTGAAGTATTTTATATGGCATGTTTTTATTCAGTTTTGTAGCCTTTTTTAAAAAGCAGATTTCCACACCATAGTAACTGCTTTTAACTAGCAGATCTGGAAGTCTGTGTTTATCCTACAATTCTATTTTGCTTAATTATTAAGTAAAACAGCATACAACTTTATCATATCATTCTAGTAGATTTGGAGGAAGGAATATTGTCAGTACCTGTGACAAATAATAGAGTTTAGTACCAGTAGTCCTCAACATACAACCGTTCATTTAGTGACTATTTGATGTTACAACGGGACTGAAAAAAAGTTACCTATGACCATTTTTCACATTTACGACCATTGTCGCATTCCCATGGTCACAGGATTATAATTTGGACATTTAGCAACTGGCATGTATCTGATGGTTTCAATCTACTGAGCTCATTAGATCCTCTTTTGTGACCCTCTGAGAAGCAAAGTCAACTGAGAAGCCAGATTCACTTAACAACTGTGTTAAGGTCTTGTGATGAAAATTTCCCAATGTTTTCTTTGTAACTAGTTAACTAAGATGTTCCTTGTTCCCTTCAACTAAATTCTTGCATTGTTTTGTCTTTGAAAGATGAACTTTAGCATTTCTAGACAAATATTAAAAGCACACTGGCTCTTCATGCATAACGCTTGACCTTTTTTGCCATAATTTTCCATATTATTTCTTACTGATGTGTGAATCAACAATTATCGGATGCTTGCCTCTCTGCCCCACTTCATAAGATTTTGTCAGGTCCAAAACCAAGAATGATATGCAGTGCTTCTTCCCAGCTGAGTTCTTTATTATTTCAGACCTATAGACAGAATCTTGCCAAACCCTGGACTCTACTATCTGCATCTACAATACACTATTAGGGAGGGGCCTCTTTCTCCCACATATAATGTCTGGACTGAACTGTCTCCTTACCCCTTTGTGAATGCACCCCTTCCCTCCTGAGAATCCAGCTCCTTACTACATTCCATCACATCTGGAAATGATTAAAGATTGCATCTGCCATCCTTTCTGTAGAACCCATTGTTACAACTTCCCTCTATTTCCCTCTTCCTTTAATGTATATTTGATCATCTCCTGTTCCAGAATCCCTTCCACCCCTACAATTACTTTGTGAATAGGGAGAGTACCCTGTATTAAGGAGAATACATAGAACATACACTATACCTTTAACTACAAGTTCTGTAGTCTTTTAGCAAATGTTCAGAATGGCAGGAGCTTCTTGGGATTGAACTGCAAAGCATTTGGGGGCCACAATGTATCTTTCTAGCAAAGTAATATAAGGCTTTTTGCTGTGGTTCCCAAAATGCTAATCTCTGCATAGTACTACCTAATTCCAAGACCTAATTGAAAATCCTCAGATAATTTATCCACAGCAAGGCTATTCCCCACCCAATTGTGCAACAAAATGTATCATCCATGCCCCTTAAATGCCTTCTTACCATTGAGTATTTGTGTTTCCTCTTCTACCCTGGCCTGCTCCTGAGAGCTTCTTTGCCTCGTGCCTCCAGTGCTCATTTCCCTTGGGTCCATGATGGTTCTGAAAATAGAGTTTCTCAGGTTAGTTTCACACTCTAGCCCAGCAGTCAGATAACTAATTCACCAGGGGAGGAAATAAAGCCTCTGCAGTTGGAACTTTGCAGTTCCTTAATGCACCAATGAGGTAACTGATATTAGGTAGTGACCTATTTCTACCCGGACTAGCAAGTTATACATTTTGAGCTGCACAGAAAAAAGTTGTAATGGAGCCAAATTTTAAGAGCTTCCATTATTCACACCATTTTATTTTCTGAATCAAATTAGCAATTATTTATTTCTTACAGCTGAAACAATTCCATCTGAGAGTCAGTGCAAAGGAGCTATTTATTTCCCAGGCCCTACGATTTGAGGATATATCAAGGATAGATGTTCTCAGCTGAAGTCAAACACAGAAATTCAACTGCATTTCCCCCAGTTGTTTAGTCACAAGGCCAGAAAGTCCTCTAGTAATAATACTGGGGAGAGCGGCAGGGTGGGCTGATGGGGGTTCACAGAGGTTCGGGAGAGCCCCAGCTAAGATTCTGAGCAGTTCAGAGAATCCCCAAATCCCACTCCTGGCCTACCCCACCCCTCCCAGGAGTCTCCAAATGGCCCATTTTGGATGCAAGTAAGTGCAGGGTGTGCACGGAGGCTCAGGGAGGGCGAAAAACGAGCCTCCTGGAAGTTTGGGAAGGCTGGAAATGGTCCCATTTGTGGCTTCCAGAGAGCTTCTGGAGCCTGGGGAGGATGTTTTTGCCCTCCTGGAGGCTCGAGGAAAGCTTCGAGAGCCCGGGGAGGGCAAAAATGCCCTCCCTCACCATGATGCAGAAGGCTGACTAGGCCATGTCCACACACAACTAGGCAGAGAGCCCTTTGCTAAAATTTATGAAGCCCACCCCTGAACAGAGGTAGAACCCCAACAGCTGAAATATCAGGCAAAGAAAGCTACCTCAGTCAGTAGATGCTGTGCATAGCTGGGCTAAGATGTAATAGGAGATGCTGGCTATTCATTTGTACTGAGGAAAGGCAGTTTTTAAAATAAATAAACACATAATTGCTTGGTGGGGCCACAAGTAATATATAATAATAGCAATAACAATAGCACTCAGACTTCCATACCACCGTTGAAGAATGAACTCCTGGCAGTGGGGAGAATTAGCCTGCAATATTGCATTCTAACCACCACTGCACCACCATGGCTAATAAGGAGTCAAAATGCCCTGTGAAAATACCATGAAGAGGATAGATGAATATCATTATAAATATGTGGGAATCTTTCAAGCTAAAAACATCAAGCACAATGAAGTCAAGAAGAATGTTAAAACCAGTGGTGGGATTCACTTTTTTTTACTACTGGTTCTGTGGGTGAGGCTTGGTGGGTGTGGCAGGGGAAGGATACTGTAAAATCTCCAGTCAGAGGTGGTATTTGCTGGTTCTCTGAACTACTCACAATTTCCGCTACCAGTTCTCCAGAACTGATCAGAACCTGCTGAATACCACCTCTGGTTAAAACTGAACACATCATGAGAGTGAAGATTTTAAAGTCCAAACTCAATAGAAGAAATACACCAAGCCAATTAATATCTGGACAATTCCAGTCATTAAATACAGAGTTGGACCATACATAGCTATAACAGTGGACTGCACTCAAGTAGAACTAAGAGCCCTGAATAGGAAGACCAGACACAATAATAAAAAAATGATTCATGCCTTTCTACTTACCAAGCATCGGTGAATATGGAATGTTGCAAGTACACCAGACAGTTAAGGAATAAAAGAGATCAAAGTGGCCTACAAAAAAAGATTAAATGAAGAATAGAAAAGAGACATGGCAGGAAAGTTGTAGAAAGAGACAGGATAATTCTGGCTGCACAAGACCAAATCTTAAGAACTGTTAGGGATACACCCGAGCAGAATCTGCACGGCAGGCAGGCAGGCAGGCAAATATGTGAGATAAACGTTTTTGTAGCTTACACTCAGTAAAACAGATACACTGTGCTAGTTAAATAGTTTATTCCAGTAAGAGTTTTAGCATAGTCAAAACGGTCCATATATCATTAACTAGTTCAGTCCGTCCGGGGATTATTCATTTGCAAAGTCCAGTGTCGAAAAAGAGGTCAGTAAACTTACAAATATCAGTCCAGTAATATATCTCTTCGCAGTAGAGATATAAAGAAATCAAACCTCCTTTCTTCCTTCAGCAGAAGCAGGGAACACGCAGTTAACAAACCATCAATCCATCATTGTCAGCAAGCAATCCAGTAAGCCAGCAATACAGCAGGTTCTCTTGCTCCCTCTTATGGCGGTTTCACAACCGCACCCAAAATTACATGCTTTGCAGATTTAAAATGACACACACTTAAATTCACTATCATAGTTTATATATATTATTTTACCCAAACTACATTAGGTAACCTTGTTATTCCTAACAAGAACAAACACATACAAAACCAGAATTGGGAAGACAGCAATAGAAAGCAAATGCTGCCCCTGAAAAGAAGCTGAAGAGAGTGAACTACCTTGTGAGCTGCAAGAAACTCACACAGCTTGACAACAAACAACAGCATAACAAAGTAGCAACAATAATACATTGGAATATCACAAGAAATATCATTTGCCTGCAAACAAGAACTGTTGGGAGCACAAAATAGACACAGAAAAAGCTAGGCAAAATCACATCATATACCTGGACAATTAGCACAGGAGCCCCCCAGGACAGTTTTTTCCTGAATGCCATCACTCTGCGAAACAACTAATTCCCACAACACTGTCAACTTATTTACTAAGATTGTATTACTATTATTCCTCTACTACTAGATTATAATAACACTTCCTAGGACCCACTTATTACTATAACCATGTTGCATGTATCTTTACAATTTACATTGTTTTATTTGTTCCCTAGGATGATTTGATTGCTTATTAGTAACCTATGACTAATTTGAGGCAAATGCCTAATCACATTGCTGGAGATGGAGTGTAGGGGTCTGGGGCCAACAGACCTGTGATCTACCTCAACCAGGACTGTCAGATGGTTTCAGAAGGTTACGAGAACTGAGAACTTACCAGCAATCCTGAGAGTGAGCGGAGAGAGTGAGCGAAGAGGCCAGGACACCATCCCGAGTGGAGAGCCCAAGACTCCATTCCGTAGGACACCATTCCAAATGGGTGAGACTTGAAAGAACTGGGACTGGCAGATAGCAAATACGGTGACGTGCAGAGAGCAAAGAGCGGATAGCAGAGAGTGGATAGTGATCAGAGCCAGGAGGAGCTGAGATTAGATGAGAGTGTGATTCAGACATTTACAGAGAGACTGATTCTGAGAGTGAGCCATTCTGAGTGGCATAGATTGAACGGCATGGAATGAGCTGTGACTAGTGGAGAGTGTGATTCTGAACTGCAGAGAAAGAGATGGAATTGATAGAAAGTGATCCTAAATATCCAAAAATGTCAGGACTAGAGGAGAATAAGAGACTGTGATTCTGAATGTCCATGAATTGTGGAGAACTGAGGAGACTCACAGAGAATCGATAGACCCTACAGTCTCCATTTAAATCACCCAGCTGATTAGTCAGTCTGCATTTAAATTCCCACTCAGCTGATTGGACAGCCTCCACTTAACCCCCACCCAAATCTCATCCATTCCAAACTCCCACGTAGATTATTGGTGAGTTCATTCAAATCTTCTCCATTCAAATCTATCAAGCAGCAACACTTCCTCTTTAAAAACAAAACAAAAGGAAAACCAAACAACGTGACTTTAAGAAAAAACAAAGGAACTTCTTACTACAAACCTCCGATACTTCACTACCTCCACTATTTCAGAACCTCAAGACCAAATATTGATAGATAATGCTTTGTCCAAAATAATTGATTCATCATCTAATAGTATAATAATTAATTGTTAAATGACCACTAATTTACTGATTCATTGAATTGAGATTTAATACTGTATCATTGATTATCTAGTCAATTAATTGATTAATTGATTTTTAGTAATAAGTAACCTTACTTTTGATTTGTTCTCTAACTTATCAATTAACGTTTATTAAGTACCAACATTCATTAAGTAGCTGTCTACCTATCACATTAATTAGCTATTGTAATAGTTTAGTGTACTATTGTCATTGACC
Organism: Hydrophis major; assembly: GCA_033807585.1. NCBI lineage: Eukaryota > Metazoa > Chordata > Lepidosauria > Squamata > Elapidae > Hydrophis > Hydrophis major. The sequence goes on from CM066329.1 coordinate 216,305,674, forward strand.
ATGCCAGCCAAAAACTCCAAATCCTCCTCTACCAAACAACAACAAAAGAATAATATTTCTACCAATGACCTCCCAGACTCCTGCACATGCTTCAAATGTCTTGAATCCATCAATGAAAGTGAAAATAACATCAAATGCCACCTATGTAACAATCAAGCCCACCTTGGCTGCTTAAACTTAAACAAAAGCCTACCTGATCTCCTAAAAACATCAGATACATTCCCTTGTCTATGTCCATCATGTTTTCCTAAGCTAAACAAACTAAGTACCCTGGCTGACAGTTGAAAGCATAGAATCACTCACTCAAAGAAGAACGCTTAGCAACATGTTTTGAAACAATTATACAAGCAAGCCTAATATCTCTTGAAAAAAAAATACAGCACAGATAAGCGAATACCTATCAGCTCAAAATCAAATCCCAACTCAACAACCACTACCACAACCACTACCTAAACTACAATCACAACTACAACCCAATATAACCACCAAACCACAGCCACAAATAATTACTATCAGGTGTGGGATTCAAATTTTTAACAACCAGTTCTGTGTGGCTTAGGTGGTGGGTGTGGCTTGGTGGTCAAGTGACTGGGTGGACATGGCTTCGTGGTCATGTTATTGGCTGGGTGTGGCCAATTCAATATCACTCCCATCGAGGCACACATCTCCTCCCCTGGTCTCTCATGACTGTGGGGATGCTGCAACAGTTGTAAGTGTGAAAAATAGTCATAAGTCACTTTTTCCAGTGCCATTGTACCTTTAAATGGTCACTCCACACAAGCAAAGTACCAGCAAAGGAGGGAAAAATAACTCCAGAGAAGTTCCTGAGACAAGAAGTCTAGTCCTGCCAAGAATGTAATAAAGGTTAACAGAGCAGCAGTTTTTGTAAGCAACACCAGAATGTTTCCTTCCTGCCTTCCTTACAGGATTAGGCCAGTAATTTCTTCTAACAACCAGTTCTCCGAACTGCTTAGAATGTTAACAACCAGTTCTAGTGAACAGGTGCGAACTGGTAGAATCCCATCCCTGATTACTATCCCATCAAATAATTCCACAAATGATATTCCCTTACTCATCAGAGACATCATGGAACATGATCAGAAATGTCCAAAGCCATCTTATTTGGTCTTGAAGACACCAATGAAACAGACAACATCACTAAAGTTCACAATATCATAAGCAACTCAAATATAACAAATATCTCTCCTGAAGATATCATTGAAATAAACAGAGATGGCCCTGAGTTCAAATACAATGACAGCTTGGTGGCCCCAAGATTTTGCAGAGTTCTTTGCAAAAATGAGTCCAGCAAATGTATTCATACAATAAACACCATTGCAAAAACCAATCCCACCCATAAAAACCCTACCTCACCCAATCCACTATCATTCAAAACTAGGCACGCACGCCCCTAACTACCTCTATTCCAACTACAACTGGTCTTAAATGCAAGCTACTCAATGCAAGAAGCCTTGTAAATAAAATACCTGAATTTCTCCTCTTACTAAATACGGCTAAAATCGATATCATATTTGTCTGTGAAGCATGGCTCACTAAAAGACTCAAGGTCCATCGCACCCCTGAAAGGACCTAATGGTAAAGACTGCAACAATGGCACCATTAAAGCCAACCTCTTTAACACATTCTTTGGCTCACTATTTGTAAACAGCAATGGATCATGCCCAGTATTTCCTAGTCGAACCACAGACAACTACAATGATCTAATACATATCGATTTTACAGAAGACAATGTTGAAAAAGCACTAAGCGATCTAAAAACATCTCTATGTATTGGACCGGACGGAATATATGCCTAATTTTTTAAAAAGCTACCCACTGCCATAGCCGAACCTCTAAGCATAATCTTTGAAAACTCTTTCAGTGCCAGCTCCTTGCCAAAACTATGGTCACAAGCAATGGTCATCCCCATCTTCAAAAAGTGAGACTCCAGGCTAGTTGAAAATTACAGACCAATCTTTTTATGTTGCGTCACCTGTAAAGTCATGGAATCAATTATTAACCAATCCATCATCCTCCACTTAGAAACAAACAACCTACTCTCTAATAAACAATTTGGTTTCAGAAAAAAACTATCCTGTAATCTGCAACTCAATAGATACAAACTCAAGGTAAACTGCATCAAACTTGATTGCAGGAAATACGACTTCAGGAACAGAGTGGTTAATGTCTGGAATACTCTACCTGACTCTGTGGTTTCTTCCCCAAACCCCAAAAACTTTAACCTTAGACTGTCTACTATTGACCTTACCCCTTTCTTAAGAGGTCTGTAGGGGGCATGCATAAGCGCACCAACATGCCTATCATCCCTGTCTTATTGTTTCTTCTTTTTTTCTTATTCGTATCCATTTCATATATTCATAACTATGTTTATACTTATACCTGTTATCTTATAATTGCTTCACAAATAAATAAATAAAAATCAATAAATCACTAAGTGTTGTGTCTTATGATTCTTGATGAATGTATTTTCTTTTCTCTTTATGTATACTGAGAGCATATGCACCAACAACAAATTCTTTGTGTTTCCAATCACCTTGATCTCATTGAAAGACAAAAATAGGATGGAAATCCACCTTCTGGATTTCCCCTGGCAAATTCCAAAGACAGTCTTCCCTCTCTCTCTCACTCCCTCCCTCCTTCTTTCCCTGCCAAGCTTCCCAGAGGATTCTGCTGCTGATTCATTCATACATTTATACTTCCAAGGGGGTGCTAAGGGCCTGTAGGATGATTCCCTTTCTCTTACATTTGGCTTGGAAGGTTTGCCTCTGCTCAAAGGGCAAAATGGATAGAAGGTTCCCTTTTTAAAACTACTGGGGGGGGGGGGAAGAATCTTCCTACAAACCCTTAGCACCCCCGAGACTGAGCAGCCAGCACATAGAACAGGGTGTGCCTGACTGTTGGAGAAGCGGAGCAAAGCCGGAGAACAGTAGCTGCCTCTTTTACAGTGCAGGAAGCCTCCCCAAATCAGCTGACCGGTCTCCTCCTTCTCTGTCTGTTTGTTTTGTATGGCTGAGGGGGAGGAGACCAACCGCTCAGTTGGGGAAGGATTTCTGCCCAAAAGAGGCTGCTGTAGGCCAAAAAAGAGTTGCTTCCAGTAGCCGTCCCTTTGGCTGGCTGGTCTCCTCCCCCTCGGCCATACAAAACAAACGTTTTCTGCAATTAATTTGATGAAATGCTCTTATCTATAAGTTTGTGGAAAGGGAACTTCATGAGGACAGTGGTGTCACCCAAGCAGGAAAAGCCCAAAGGGAACATCAAGCCACCCATAAAACAAACTTGCATAGGAAAAGGAATCAAATAAAAGGTATTAAAGAAGCCCCTTAGACAAAAGCCCAAATAATTAAAAAAAACTAAGGAAACAAGAAAAGAAAACCCTTACAAACACAAGACATGCCAAACCAGCAAAACAAACAGACAAAAGACACAAAACATATTGCAAAGGAGACAGACAGGAGATTGCCACAAAACAAAAATAAACCATTAAGCTAAAAGAGACTAGGACGAAACTGATAATCCAATCAAACCACCCCGCAAAGTTTGCCTTCCGCAACCCGCGGAGTTTACCCTCTGGCAGAAATGAAGATAACCCCTGACAGGATTTAAAACATTAAGAAATACAAACACAAGCACTCATACACAAAAGGAGAAAAAAAGGTATCAAAATCAGGGACTTACCATACAAAGCTAGCTAGCCCAGGAATGCACACTTCTTGCTATCTCTCGCCTTCCTGAAAAATAAAAAGATCCAGCTTTCAAGCAGTTGTCCGTATCCTTGCGCTGGAGTTCTCCTAGCAGGAAAATTGAATCCTCAGAAGAAAGGTGTTCTGTCCCCTCATTAGCATTCTTTTTTTTTTTTTGAAACAAATTTTTATTAATTTTAAAGATAAAACAACACATCATTAACCATTAAATACATAAACACATAAAACCTCTTAACATTGTAAATCCTTACAAGTCAAACAAAACATTATTTTTGTACAGCATAATTCCAATTTATCCCATCTCCATATGGACACACAAACATCTTTCAGCAAGTTTCTCATTTTTTCTCTTTACTCCTATTCAATTTCATTTCTCTTCCATATTTATCCATTTTATAGTCATCATATTCTTTTCTTTCTGGCTTGTATAAATTATTCTCGTCTAGCATTCCTCCAAGGTTTTATTGATTCTTTCCTTTTTTTTTTTTTATAAAAAACAAATTTTGTTAGTTTTACCATAAGCACAATACACAAACATACAAACACAAAACATAAACAAAACTAAAAGATCTTTTCTGAAGGTTGTCTGTTCCCGGGTTAAAACTCTTTACACAGACACAAACATCATATTCAACCCATATCTCCTTCCAAATCTTATTATCATTTTCTTTTTTATATATATATATAAAAACCATTTTTATCAGTTTTATAAAAACAATGCACAAAAAATCAAGGCATAGCAGCTTATAAATTCTTTTCTAAGAAAAAATAATAATAATAGACCAATAAAGCATAACATTTCCAGATTATAATATCAATATTTCATATAATATTAACTTCATATCTTGTCCCTACTTCTCTTTTCCATCCAAATTATTTATTAATTAAAATTTTATTGCCTTTTATCAATACACAAAATCCAAAAAAAAAAAAAGCATATATATCCTTCCATATCTTATTACCATTTTCAATAACATTCTTTGTCTGTTCTATTTCCAATTATCCATTCATCTTTTTTTTCTTTTACTATACTTCTCCTGTACACCAATTGGAGTAACATCTATAACTCATTACCCTAACTTAGAAATACTACATATAGCAATCTTTCTTGGGATTCTGTTTAAAAAAAATTCTAAAATTACATAATAAATTTTATATTCTAAATATACATATAAAAACACACTCTTATATACCCTCCAGAATCCCTCTTTTAATCTAAATTAAATTCACCCATTATCTCTAAATAAACTTTTTTTCCTTAGGTCTTGCTTCCCCACATTAAGGCTTCTCCTCCCCCCCTTTCTCTCTTGCTTATTCTTCTCCTTGCCCTTTCTACCCCTTTGTTTTTTCTCTTCGCTTTTCTTGCTCCTTTTCCTTTGCTTTCTAACCTTGCCTCCATCTTTTCGCTCATTTTTCTCTCTTTTGGTTGTTTTTATAATTCTTAAAATCCCCTTTTTCTTATCCTTTTTGTCCTCCTCTCCAAAAGGGACCCATTGTTCATCAAAAATGGCTTCTTCTTCCTCTTCTTCCTTGTCCCAGTCCTTCTGCTGCGTAATCAACTTTTCAAAGGAACATAACGCCATTTCTAAGAATTGAAACAAAGCGCCCAAAGTATCTTCTTTTTTATATTTTTGATATTCAATCTCTAGTTCATCCACAGACGATGCCATTATGAAAAGGGAAACTTTTTCCAAAACAATCACAAGAATTTTTAATCAAAGACAATCAAAAGCAATTAAAAAAAGAAAAAAAATTCCAAAAGTTAATACTTTTCTTCCTTCTTCTCTTTCTCTTTCTGAATTAATTTTTAATCAAAGAGGTCCAATTACCATATATCTTCTTTTGGGATCCACAAAGACTTCTAATCAATCTCCTCCTTTTTCAGCTTCTGCTCCAATTTTTTTTTTCTCCCTTCCCACTTGCAATGAGAATTTTAATAATCAAAAATCCATACCTCCAGCAGAGATTTTCCAATTTCTCACATTTTTCAATGTCCAAAAATCCCTTTGTCTCTTATCTTAGCTTTCAAAACAATCCACTTTCAATGTCTAATATATCCAAATATTTCTGCTTTTTCCGTGGGGTGGGAGAGTAAAAAAAAAAAAAAAAAATTCCCTTTAACAGCTTCTCCGCCGCTTTTCGCTCTTCTTAGGGATACAATGTATCCTCCAGCAACAAACAGCTCAATTCCAGGCAATTTAAAAGGTGTTACTTGACCCGGCTCAGACAGAACTTTCACTCTTCACACTTCCTCCAGCACAGTTCTTACCCGGTTGCTGGCTTCTTCGTGGCGGCCATTGCTGACCGCCGCTCCACCGCCTTGGGAAAAAGGGGTTTTCCCGGAGAAGGGGGGGTCTGCGATGCCCCCACCTCCCTTTCCGACTCCCCTCTATCTTCAGCTGTCCCTACAGGGCAGCCATATCCCCCTGACCCATCTGGATCGGGGGTACCTCGACGGCTAGCACAGCAGGAATCGCGAGCTGTCGCGAATTCCTGCTGCCCCGAAGCCACGCAAACCGGAAGTTTTTCCTCTCATTAGCATTCTTGAGATCCCCGCGTTTTGATTGGCCAAAGCGCGGGGCACTCTGATTGGTTAGGCAAGCCGCGCCGATTGGCTCGCTGAGAATCTCCCGCGATTGGTCCATTCGAATCGCGGGAGATTCAAAGTGGTGCAATTGGCCGCGGCCGCCGCGGCTAAAGGAATAAAAGCTGCGAACTTTTTCTATAGCGCCAGTTCGGTTCCTACAGCCAATAGACCACGCCCGGTGGGAGACCCCCATAGTCACCCCGATCAAGCCCGATGGGTCGGTGAGGATCTGTGGGGACTATAAGGCCACCCTAAATGGTGCGTTGCAACAAAGCGCCTACCCCGTCCCAGTAGTGCAACACCTACTGCATTCACTGGGAGGGGGCAAGGTTTTCGCCAAACTCGACCTCGCCCAGGCATACCAACAGTTGCCAGTCGACGAGGAAACGGCAGAAGCGCAAGCCATAGTCACCTACCGGGGAGCATTTAAATGCAACCGGCTCCAATTCGGAGTCAGCGTGGCACCGGGAATATTCCAAAGCCTAATGGAAAGACTATTACAAGGCATCAAGGGGGTGGTACCTTACTTCGATGATGTCTTAGTGTCGGCAACCAACCAAGCCGAACTAGAGGGTCGCCTAAGGGAGGTCCTAACCAAATTCAAAGAGACCGGGCTCAAGGTAAAGAGGGAGAAATGCCAATTATACACGGAACGGGTTGAATTCCTAGGATATCTCCTAGACCGTCACAGCATTCACCCCACAAACCAAAAAATCAAGGCCATCAAAGAAACCCCCACACCAAAGTCGAAGACGGAGCTACAGGCATTCCTGGGGCTACTTAACTTTTACAATGTTTTCCTGCCCCAAAAGGCGACGGTGGCGGAGCCTTTGCATAGGCTCCTGGACAAGGCGGCGACCTGGACTTGGGGGAAACGCGAGCAAGCCGCCTTCCAGAAAACAAAGGACCTCCTCACTTCAGACGCCGTCCTTATACAGTACAACGAGACCCTACCCCTGGCCGTCACATGCGACGCATCACCCTTCGGCATTGGCGCTGTCCTCAGCCATACCCTCCCCGACGGAAAAGAAGCACCCATCGCGTTCTTTTCAAGGACCCTCACCAAACCGGAGTGGAACTACAGCCAGCTGGACAAAGAGGCTCTGGCTATCGTTGCCGCCGTAAAAAGATTCCACGAGTACCTCTACGGCCGGACATTCACCATCATAACCGACCACAAGCCGCTGCTGGGAATCCTTGCAGGAAACAGGGCCACCCCGAACATTCTATCTCCCCGAATGACAAGGTGGTCCGAGTTCCTGGCCGCCTACAACTATGGACTCATACACAGACCGGGTAAGACGATCTCCCATGCAGACGCTTTAAGCCGCTCGCTGCTACTGGAACCTGACACCGACCCAGCACCCATGACGACCACCCTCAGTATAGAGACTCTACCCAACCTACCCATAACTGCATCAGACATTGCCCGAGAGACTAATAAAGACAAACGTCTGGCGCGGGTGTTGCATTGGGTAGAGAAAGGGTGGCCGGAAAGGGACAACGACGAGTCCGTCAAAACATTCCGGAACCGGCAAACGGAACTCTCGTTCTTAAAAGGGTGCATACTAGGGGGGATAGGGTGGTCATTCCAGAAAAACTACAAGGGAAGGTTCTGGAACTATTACACGAGGGGCACCCTGGCATCGTTAGGACTAAAGCCCTGGCCAGAAGTTACGCTTGGTGGCCAGGGATGGACAGACAGATTGAGACATGGGTAGCGAACGATGCCAGGAAACTAGGCCAACGATGCCAGGAAACTAGGCCAAGCCCACCCACAGCACCCGTCCTAGAGTGGGAAACCCCAAGGGGACCTTGGTCTAGGATCCACATAGACTTTGCCGGGCCCACAAAAGGACACACCTTCCTTATAATAGTAGACGCTTACTCCAACTGGCTGCAGGTAAGCAACTTGAGAACAACAACCACGGAGGCCGTGATCAAGGAACTCGGCAAACTCTTTGCAACGCACAGCCTCCCAGACGTCGTCGTTTCTGACAACGGGCCCCAATTCACCTCGCTAGAATTCGAAAAATTCCTAGCGGAAAGGGGCATCCGACACGCGCTGACATCACCGGCGCACCCGGCGGCGAACGGTAGGGCGGAACGGATGGTGCAATTCACTAAGAAAACCATCCGGAAAATAGACCACGGGAAGATCCAGGAGAAAATAAATAAATTACTCTTCACCCAACACAAAACCCCAAATACCACAACAAATAAGAGCCCAGCTGAACTGTTAATGGGGAGGAAATTAAGGTCCCCACTCGACAGATTACACCCCACGTATAACCCGGAGAAGCCCCCAGACTCAACCAGCAAACACCGAACTTTCGCACCACGCGACCCTGTGTACGCAAAAAACCTGACGGGAGACCCATTATGAGTACCGGCTGTCATCACACAAATAACAGGCCCACACTCGTACCGGCTACAAACAGCAGACGGACGAGCATGGAAACGCCACATCGACCAATTAAGGTCGAGGATGACCACCCAAGAGACCACCGACGCACAAGCAGGCAAAACCAACCCCCACAACACAAACCAAGGGGGGAGGGAATACCCAGGGGACCAAAACCAAAGAAGAATAAACCAACCATACTTACCGGAAAGCAGCCAGCACGACCCCTCGCCAGGAAGAGACAGCCAGGCCAGCTCGACCGACCCGGGGAGACCGAGCGGGAGCGGCGAAACCCGCAGCTCAACCAACCCGGGAAGCCCAGGAGGGAGCTACGGAGAGCGGCCCGGCCCGACCGACCAGCCGGTTCCCACGACGGCATCCGGAGAAGCAGAGACCCCGACCGAACCGGCCGGGATCCAACCTACGATTGAGCTGCGCAGGTCCAGTAGGCTAAGACGGAGCCCCGCCTACCTATGGGACTATGCGACATAAGGACTAAACCAAGAGGGGACAGGTGTTCTGTCCCCTCATTAGCATTCTTGAGATCCCCGCGCTTTGATTGGCCAAAGCGCGGGGCACTCTGATTGGTTAGGCGAGCCGCGCCGATTGGCTCGCTGAGAATCTCCCGCGATTGATCTATTCGAATCGCGGGAGATTCAAAGCGGTGCCATTGGCCGTGGCCGCCGTGGCTAAAGGAATAAAAGCCGCGAACTTTTTCTATAGCGCCAGTTCGGTTCCTACACCAATAAAAGAGCATGATTTGAAGTCACCGACTCCTGGCATCATTTCCGAGGACACGACAAAAGGCATTTTGACAGCCTTTCAACAAGTTCTTCTAGAGAATTCTTGTGTTTTCTCCCAAGTTCGGCTCAGTATATCAAAAATTCAAAAAATGCCCAATTTGACTCTCTAGTTCTCATACCCCCTTCCCTCACTCCCAAACAAAAGATCTAGGCCAGCTTAAAAAGCGGCCCTTGGCAGCAGCACTTAGGCTGAGCCTGAAGTAGAATCTCGGTCTACAATTCAGCCCTAACACCACCACTGCCACACTCAAAAAGAGCACCTCGCACCATCCCCCAAAATATTTGGGCCTCGGGAAAACGTCACAATTGTCTCCATGATCCAGCACCCTTACCTTCGATCAATGTTCTCTTTCCATGCAACTTCCACAGCTTCCAACAATTACATAAGAACAGGGTGTGCTTTCAGGAATATTTATTCTGAGATGTTGATGTATACTGTCATGTCAATCAGAATGTGGTATGATAACTTTGACATTCATTATCACTGATTTTGGATATGATAAAATCATTTACCTTTGTAAAGAGGATGGAGGCTGTTATAGATTCAGGCATGGGTAGAATGAATGGAGACAGTCTTAGTTGGTGAACTTTCAGCTCTTTATTGCATAGTGACTTCTCACTTGTATAACAACAACTCTGCCTTATATAGGCAACTCTAATGTGAAATAACCAATAGGGAGCTGTAAAACGCTAGCTCCAGAACCAATAAGAGTCCTTCGTTAAGGGCCAATCAGATTCTCAGAACACAACCAATCCGATCTAGCCGCTTAACACCCAATCAGAAGTGCAGGGCCAGAACCCTGCACTTTACCCCAAGCTTGCCTTTATTCAACTATTTACATACATAACAGAGGCCCTGACATAGCTGCATACATACAGTTTCCCATATAATGAAATCCAGTGCTTAGCAAGGAACAGTTTATAGCTCAGGATAAGAACTTAGGAGATTCAGTCTTTGGTACTTACAGGCCTGTTAAAAAGACATTGATCTAACCTTTGTGATCTGCACCGTTTTCATTTACCAAATTCAAATTGTTAAATAATATCAGTGAAAGTACCTGCATGTGCACAGTTATTCTTTCTCACAAACCATCTTACTAAATGTTTATCTTGGTTTGGAAACTCAGAAATGGTTGACTTAAACTGTGGCTAAACGTATTAAGATCTATCCCAATCATAAACCCTGGATGATCAAGGAAGTCCAGTGTCTCTTTTGTGACAGGACCAAGGCCTTTAAGTCTGGTGATGGGGCAAGATACAGTGTTGCTGGAGCTAATCTGAAGAAAGATATTTGGAAGTCCAAGATTGATTATAACAGGAAGATTGAGGATAATTTGTATAGCAATAACATGAGGCAGGTGTGGCGAGGGATTCAACAAATTACAAACCATCAACCGACCAATGTCATCCCTGCTGAGGGGGATGCTTTGTTGGCAGAGGAACTGAATCATTTCTTTGCTCACTTTGAAATGGAGACATCAGAGACAGATAAAACACAACTACCAGCCAATTGTAGCTCCCACCTCATTGTGGAAGAACAGAGGTAAGGAGCATTCTGAGGGCTGTGGACCCTAGAAAGGCTCCTGGTCCTCATGGTATCTCTGGCCGAGTGCTTAAAGACTGTGCTGATCGGTTGGCTGGAGTCTTTACCAGGATCTTCAATTGGTCTTTATCCCAGTCCACTATTCCATCTTGTTTGAAGGCTTCCACCATTGTTCCACTGCCAAAGAAGTTCCCTATCAATAACCTCAACAATTACAGACCAGTGGCACTCATTCCTATCATCATGAAGTGCTTTGAGAAATTGGTCTGCCAGCACATCATTTCTGGTCTTCTGCATACATTTGATAAACACCAGTTTGCATACAGAAAATATAGATCTACAGAGGACGCTATAGCCATCACTCTTCACACTGCTCTGACTCTTCTAGAACAGCGGGAGGGCTATGTGAGGATCCTTTTTGTGGATTTTAGTTCTGCGTTTAACACAATTCTTCCACATAGACTGCTGTCTAAACTTCTTGATCTTGGGCTTTCTAATTCAATCTGCCTTTGGATTATGGATTTCCTGTCTGGCCACTCACAGAGGGTCAGATTAGGTAATCATACCTCTTCAGCCTTTATTCTTAACACTGGTACACCACAGGTTGCATGTTGAGTCCCTTACTCTATACTCCTTATGTGCATGACTGCATTCCCACTCGTGCGAGTAATACTATTGCTAAATCTGTAGATGATACAACAGTGGTGGGACTTATCTCTGAGGGGGACGAGTCTGCCAACTGAGATGAGATGGACCAGTTGCTTTCGTGGTGTGGAGATAATAACTTGGTTCTCAACACAAATAAGACCAAGAAGCTTATAGTGGATTATAGAAGGAACAGATCAGACATCCAGCCCTTGCTTATCAATGGAGACCGAATGGAGCAAATGGCCAGTTTTAAGTTTCTGGGTGTTACCCTAAAAGAGGACCTGACCTGGGGTGCCCACATTGCAGCCCTGGTCAAAAGGGCCCAGCAGAGATTATACTACCTGAGGCTTCTCAGAAAACAACAACTGAATCAGAAACTGCTGGTGAACCTTCTACCGTTGCACCATAGAGAGCATTTTAACATATTGCACCTCTGTATGGTTTGCCAATTGCACAGTGGCAGATAGGAAAGCACTCATTGCCCAGAAGATCATTGGTTGCCCTCTCCTCTCTTTGGAAGAGATTTATAGCTCCCACTGCCTTAAGAAAGCTCAAAACATTCTCTAAGATCCATCTCATCCTGGGAATCCTTTTTTTGAACTATTACCATCTGGCAGATGGTACAGAATAATAAAAACAAGGACAAATAGGCTGAAAAACAGCTTCTATCCCAGGGCAGTAGCTCTTTTGAATTCTGCTGTATAGAGCAATGTTGGTGTGGTGTCGTAGGTTTCCGGTTCAATGTGTGAAGGGTGAAGGATGTGTGTTTGTGTTTATTTTCATGTTCATGGTCATGATGTGCACTGAAGATGGTTTTTGATTTCATTGTATGAGGTGCAATGACAATAAAGTAAACTAAAGTATCTCCATGTTCCTTAAAGAACCCATGAAAATCCATTTCCTCACACTATTAGGACGTGATGTGCTGCAACTTGGCAAACTGCCAGCAAGACATTCCTTGAAGGCTGATTGTGTATTGCCTAGTTTAAGAAGAAGGAGTAATTTTAGCATATATAATTAAACCTGAGAAGCAGATCTTGTTGTGGTTTGCACACAGGCCCAGAACTGTATCTTCGCAGCGCCAGGACAGTCAAGTTCTGAAATGAAGCCAATGAAGCTATTTGTCATTAAAAGTTGTAGATCATCTCCTCTGTCTTACTACTTCTGCTTGTTTGTATACTGGTCTCATCTCATTTGTGAGCCTTGCAGTCTGTATCATTCCTAGTCTTTATCCATATCCCCCTCACCCCTTTTTCCCAACTTTGTCTAGACTACAGGTAATATTTGACTTACAACAGTTCATTTAGTAGCCATTCGAAATTACAACGGCACTGAAAAAGGTGACTTATGACCATTTTTCACACTTACAACTGTTGCAGCATCTGCAAGGTCACGTGATCAAAATTCAGATGCATGGCGACTGGTATGTTGCAGGGTCCCAGGGCCATGTGATCCCCCTTTGAGACTCTCTGTCAAGCAAAGTCAATGGGCCAGCCAGATTCACTTAACAACCGTGTTATGAACTAAACAAGCGCAGTGTCTCACTTAACAGCTGTGGCTAGAAATGTTGTAAAATGGGGCAAAACTCACTTAACAACTGTCTTGCCTAGCAACATAAATGTTGTGCTCGGTGTTGCCAAAGGACTACCTGTGTAGTTCCTTTGTGAATGAGCAGTTGTCCTAAAAAAAAAATACCCTAAATGATCAAAGGAAATGAAGTAAGCCTGAGTAGGAGAAGCCTGTAAGCCTGTTTTAGATTTTTCAGGAAATCAACAAAGTGAGCTGAATTGATCAAGAAATCTTAATTCGAAAACTTATACGTCAGGGGAAATAATAATAAATAATAAACCTGGGTATTTGGTCAGAAGAGAATAACAGAGTTGGAAGGGACCTCGGAGGCCTTCTAGTCCAACCCCCTCCTCGGGCAGGAAACCCTAGACCATTCCAGACAAATGGCTGTCCAATCTCTAGTTAAAAACTTCCAGTGCTGGAGCATTCAGAGGTGGTATTCAGCAGGTTCTGACCAGTTCTGGGTTAGGGTTAGGGTTGTCCAATGGTTGTCCAATCTCTTCTTCCAAATCTCCAGTGTTGGAGCATTCATAACTTCTGGAGGCAAGTTGTTCCACTGGTTAATCGTTCTGTCAGGAAATTTCTCCTAAGTTCTAGGTTGCTTCACTCCTTGATTGTTTCCACCCATTACTTCTTGTCCTGCCTTCAGGTGCTTTGGAAAATAGGTTGACTTCCTCTTCTTCAGCCCCTCAGATATTGGAACACTGCCGTCACATCACCCCTAGTCTTTCTTTTCATTAAACTTTTCATTAAACTAGACATACCCAATTCTAGCAACAGTTCTTTATATGTTTTAGCCTCCAGTCCCCTAATTATCTTTGTTGCTGTTCTCTGCACTTTTTCTAGAGTCTCAACATCTTTTTTTACATTGAGGCGACCAAAACCAGATGCAATATTCCAAGTGTGGCCTTATAAAGTGGTATTAACACTTCACGTGATCTTGATTCTATTCCTGTTTATGCAGCCTAGAACTGTGTTGGCTTTTTTGGCAGCTGCAGCACACTGCTGGCTCATATACAAACGATGGTCCACTAGGACTCCAAGATCCCTCTCACAGTTATTAGTATTGAGCGAGGTACCACATATACTGCACCTGTGCATTTGGCTACTCTTGCCTAAATGTGGAACCTTACGTTTTTCACCATTGGATTTCATTCTGTTAGATAGCGCCCAATGTTCAAGTCTGTCAAGATCCTTCTGTATCTTAAGCCTACCTTCTGGAAAGATGACGAGTATCTCCAACACATGTGACTACTGTTCTCTTATAGCCTTCCATAGCGGATACCAAAGGGGACTTCCTCCTTATTAGTGACCACGTGATTGAAGTGGTTACCCGGCTTCACCAGACCATGCTGGAGGCTACAAAGCAAAAACTGAAACTCCAAGTGGCTGATGAGTAAGAATTGAGTTGGCCGCCTCCTTGTCTTGTACCTTTTTTTAATATTGATAGAGTCTGTGAATTCTCCATCTGTCATTACTTTTGCCGTTTGCTTATAATATACGGCTTCTATTGCTTGGATAAATTTTCTAGCAAAGCCCATCTGTTCCAATAGTAATAACATAAATCTCCAGTTCACATTATCAAATGCCTTTTGGGCATCTAAGAATATCAAAGCCATTTGTTTTTCCGAGTGCGCCTCATAATACTCCAATGTGTCCAGGATTACCCTCATATTGTCTTTAATCTGTCTCTTTGGTAAAAATCCATTCTGATCAGAGTGAATAATTTAGATATTTTTTAAGCCTTTCTGCCAAGATTGAAGCAAAGATTTTATAGTCTGCATTCAATAAGGAAATAGGTCTATAGTTCTTAATTTGTAATGGGTCAACCCCTTCTTTTGGAATAAGTGTAATATAAGCTTCTGACCATGTTTCAGGTATTTTCTTATTTATCATAACTTCATTCATGACTTCTAACAGTGGAATGCTCAACGATTCTTGTAATGTTTTATAAAATTCTGCCGGGAAACCATCTGGTCCTGGTGCTTTTCCATTGTTCTGTCTGTTGAGTGCTTCGGTTAATTCCATCATTGTTATAGCACTTTCTAACATTTTCCGAGTTTCATCAGGTATCTTAGGTAGGTTAGCATTTTGTAAATACTGTTTAATTTTTTCCTCATCAAGATCCTCCTGTTTATATAATTGTCCATAAAAATCTCGAATGATTGCCTTTTTCTCCTTATTACCATAATAAATTTGACCATGATCATCTATTAACTGTGATATTTTCCTTGACTCTTTCTCTTTTCTCAACTTATATGCTAACCATCTACCTGGCCTATTTGCATCTTCAAAATAGTTCTGTTTAGCACTTCTAATTTTTTGTGCCAGTTCTTCTTTCTCTGCTTGATCCATTTTATGTTTAATTATGTCCATTTTAAGTTTGATATCTTTTTTCTGTGGCATCTTCTGTAATTCTTTTTCCAGTTTTTTATGGTCATCTTCTAAAACTTTAATCATTTGCCTCTTCCTAATGTTCTTTTTCTTTGTATAATAAATTATTAATCCTCTTGCGCATGCCTTCATTGTATCCCAAACATTCTGTATTGAAGTATCTTCTTTTTTGTTTTCATTGAAGAACAAGGCCAATTCTTTTTCCATCCATTGTGTAAAATCTTTTTCCTTAAGAATAGTATTGTTTAATGTCCATCTAGATCTTCTTTTTTGTCCTTTCCATTTAATTGTCATTGGATTATGGTCTGCCCATGTACTTGTTTCAATATTTATTTCTTGAATATTAGATAATAATTCTGTTGATGTCCAAATCATATGTATTCTGGACCATGATAAATGCCTGTTTGAATAAAAAGTATGTTGTTGAGTTTTAGCATTTCTTTCTCTCCATATATCTTTTAAATTTAGTTCATCTGTCATTTTAAAAAAGGATTTAGGGAGAATTTTCCTATTTTGTCGTGTTGTTTTTACTGTGTAGTCCAGTTTATTGTCTACAATTCCATTAAAGTCCCCCATCATAAGTATGTTAACATAGTCCAGTTCAATTATTTTCATATGTAATTTTTTTATAAAATTCTTCTTGTTTATCATTTGGGGCATAAATTGCAACCAAGAATGTTTTTATATTATTATCCACTATTTCAACTATTAATACTCCTCCGTCTTCATCCGTATAAATCAATTTGGCTGGAGTGGTTTCTTTGACGTACAAAACCACTCCTCTTTTCTTACAGTGAGTCAGAGAAGTGAATATTTTCCCTAACTTTGGTCGTATCAATAATTGTTCATGTTGTTTTTTAATGTGTACTTCTTGTAAGCAAATTATATCAAATTTTAGCTTCTCTAATTTATAAAAAGTTTTCCTTCTTTTGATAGCTGAGTTCAGTCCATTTATATTCATGTAAATCAGTTTTTTTTCCCCCATGGTTATGCTTTATATTTAGGTCTAATAGCTCTCGTGGATCTTATTTCACGTTGTTCTTTGATCTCCATTTGTCCACCTATTGCGCCTTCTTCTTTTTCCATCTCCATTTGGTCCTCTTCAAATTCAGTTAAAATCTTTTCTTTTTCTCTCTCCATTTCTCTTCTTTCGAAAAATTCCTTATAAAACATTTCTGCTTTCACAATTGAATCAATTCTGTCTCTCTGTTCTTGCCATGTCAACATTAATCCTTCTGGAATCAGCCATCTATAGTTCACCTCTTTTTTCAATAGCATTTTAGTCAAAAATCGATACTCTCTTCTAATCTCTCTCACTTTTCTAGGTACTTGTTTTAAGACCAGGATCTCTTTGCCTTTGTATTTCAACCTTTTAGAGACAGCTTTAAAACTATTGGAAAAGATAGAGACGTATGGTGAGATGGCTGGTTTAAAAATAAATAAAGACAAAACAAAGATTCTGACAAAGAACATGTTATTAAGACAAAGAGAAGAGCTGGGAGATTTATTGAAAATTCAAGTTACAAACAAAGTTAAATATTTGGGGATATATTTGACGTCAAGATGTACTACACTGAAAGAGAATAACTATATTAAGCTTAAACAGCAGATAGCATCCGACCTGAAAAAATGGGAAAATCTACAATTATCATTGATAGGTAGAATTTCAACAATCAAGATGAATATTTTACCCAGAATTTTATATTTGTTCCAAACAATACTAGTTAGGTTAAGTAAGGATTACTTCGAAGAATTAAATAAAATTGTGTTGAAGTATATATGGCAAGGCAAGAAAGCGAGAATAAAATTAAAACTTTTAGAGGATGCTAGAATTAGAGGAGGATTTGGCCTTCCTAATTGGGAGTTGTATTATCAAGCTGCAAACTTAATGTGGGTTAAAGAATGGATAACGTTAAGAAAGACTAGATTGTTGACATTAGAAGGTCATGATTTATTATTGGGTTGGCATGCTTTTTTATGGTATAAGGGAACTAAATCACAGGGTTATTTTAGAAGGCATTATATACGGGAATCGTTATGGTTGAATTGGGAGAAAATTAAGAAACAATGTTATTTGAAAATCCCAGTTTGGTTATCATCTATTGAAGCTTTTTCGTAACCTATAACTTATAAGAAGGAACAAACAGTTAGATATGGGGAAATATTGGATGAAAAGGGTGAACTTAAAACGATGTAAAATTTAGAAGAACAAGATATAAAGATGAATTGGTTTTCATATGCGCAAATACATGCAAGGTATCTTAAAGATTCTAAAATAGAAGGATTTTATGATAAATTGACTGATTTAGACAGGATTTTGACAGGTACTGATGAAAAAGTGATTAAAAAACTATATAGTTATTTGTTAGAAATTAAATGAGAGGAAGAACAAGTTAAAGAAACAATGATTGCTTGGGGGAAGAATTTTGGATATGGGATTGATTTAGAGAAATGGCAAAAATTGTGGTCACAAAATTATAAAATGACAATGTCAACAGCATATAAAGAAAATTTGTATAAGATGTTTTACAGGTGGCACTTTCCCCCGACAAAAATAGCAAGAATGTTCAAGAATAAATCTGAAAAATGCTGGAAATGTCATCAGATACCTGGCTCATATTACCATATGTGGTGGACTTGTGAGGAGGCCAGGAAATACTGGACTAGAATTCACATATGGCTGGAAAAAAATGACAAAGAAACACATAGATTTGAAACCAGAGATTTTTTTATTGGGAATCTTACCTGATATATATAATAAAAATTTAAAGTATTTGATTGTAAATGTATTAACAGCAGCCAGGATTGTATTTGCTAAACATTGGAAGAGTGAGAAAATACCATTAGAGGAAGAAATTATTAAGAAAATATTGGAATGTGCTGAAATGAGTAGATTGACATTTGAAATTAGAGAACAAGAAGATAAACAACTTTATGAAATTTGGGATCTTTTTTATCAATGATTAGATAATACAATAGAATAATAGAATATTTAGAAATTTAGGAAATAATGAATATATAATTTTTCTTGGTTTTGATAATTTTTAAGAATATTTTATTGATAGATTTGGTATGATTCTATGATTTGTTATAAAATAATTTAATTTAATTGTAGTTATCTCGTTTAAGTATGAATTAGTAAAATTATAGTCAAATGATTGTTCAATAATGATATTGGGATATTTTATTGATGATGGATAATGTGAGTTATCATGTAATATAATTATTCTGATGAAATGGATGCACAAAAGGGAATGGTAAACCAACCGATACACTGTAAATTTATGAAGAATGATATAATTTTTTTTTTGTTATGTTTTATGTCTTATATGTTTTTTGTCTGTCATTAAAATCAATAAAACTTTTACCCCAAAAAAAAAAAGAATTGAGTTGGCCGCGGGTGGAGAAAGGGGGGTTTGAATGAGAGCTTTTATTTAGATGTTTGTATCTTTGTTCTCTTGTACTGGTATTGAAAACCTATCTAGATTTATTTATTTTATTTATTTTTATTTATTTATTTTGTCAAGCGATTATGAGAGGTATAAATATAAACATAGTTATGAATGCATGAAATGGATACATATAAGAAAAATAAAAGAAACAATAGGACAGGGACGATAGGCAGGTTGGTGCCCTTATGCACGCCCCCTACAGACTTCTCAGGAATGGGGTGAGGTCAATAGTAGACATTCTAAGGTTAAAGTTTTTGGGGTTTGGGGAAGAAACCACAGAGTCAGGTAGAGTATTCCAGACATTGACCACTCTGAAACTGAAACTGAAAGGGTTCTGAAAACCCAGTCACTGAAAACCCTTTTCATCCTTTCTTGGAGCCTCCAAGAGGGAGTCACTCCACCGGAGACCGCTGAGGGGATACAGGAGACTGTTAGGGATACACCCTAGCAGAATGTGCATGGCAGTCAGGTAGTCAGGCAGTCAGGCAAATATG
This sequence comes from Hydrophis major, assembly GCA_033807585.1. Classification (NCBI taxonomy): domain Eukaryota; kingdom Metazoa; phylum Chordata; class Lepidosauria; order Squamata; family Elapidae; genus Hydrophis; species Hydrophis major. The sequence continues at coordinate 216,325,290 of CM066329.1, forward strand.
TGAGATAAACGTTTTTGTAGCTTACACTCAGTAAAACAGATACACTGTGCTAGTTAAATAATTTATTCCTGTAAGAGTTTTAGCATAGTCAAACAGTCCATATATCATTCACTAGTTCAGTCCATCCGGGGATTATTCAGTTGGAAAGTCCAGTGTCGAAAAAGAGGTCAGTAAACTTACAAATATCTGTCCAGTAATATATCTCCTTGCAGTGGAGATATGAAGAAGTCAAACCTCCTTTCTTCCTTCAGCAGCAGCAGCAGGGAACACACAGTTATCAAAGAATCAATCCATCATAGTCAGCAAGCAATTCAGTAAGCCAGCAATCAATCAAGTTCTCTTGCTCCCTCTTGTTGCGGTTTTACAACTGCACCCAAAATTACACACTTTGCTGTTTAAAGTGACACACACATAAACTTACTATCATAGTTTATATATATTATTTTACCCAAACTACGTTAGGTAACCTTGTTATTCCTAACAGAGACTTTGGATCCATTTTTGCCAAATTTTTCTTTCCCTGCCCCCCTGCCAATTAAAAAGACTATATGCCCTCTGGTGTATCAGAAAAGGAAAAGTGGGCTGCCTTTAGCCCTACTGGGTTTAAGGAAGCAGGCCTTGAATTCAGAAGCTATCTGAATACACATATACAATTTGCCATCAAACTCACATTTGGTAATAACAGTATAATGTAAATTATATATTATGGCCTGTGCATCTGAAGCTTCTACATCCCTAAGTATGGTTTGTCTGGTTTGTTGCATTGTATTCAGGCTGTTTAGTTGTAGCAATTAATACATTTTACATCCCTTTTCCAATTATAGTAAAGTAAATAATAATTAAATAATGAAACATTTTAGCTTCAAAAGCTTGCAAAAATAATTGTGAATCTGATCATCCCCACAGACTATTAAATATTGTATCCAATTGACTGAAAATAGTACACTGCAAACCTACCACTGTATTTCTTTACTAGGGACAGGAGTCAGTACCCAAATTGTTCAGCAGTGACCTTACATTGGAGTTAAATATGTTTGCAGAGTTAATCTCCCCTTCTTTGAAATCCATAGTTTACTTTGTTGTGAATGCATAAGGTTTAATAAAGTTATTTTGAGCTTGGAGTCAAGTGCAGGGTTCTGGCCCTGCACTACTGATTGGCTGTTAAATGGCAGAATCTGATTGGCCATTAACGGAGCCTTCGTATTGGTTAATGGAGCTAGCGCTCCTGGGTTATTATTGGTTAAATAGTTATTGGGTTGCCGATATAAAGAGGGCCTTAGCTGCCCTTGCTTTGAGCAGTCACCATGTAAATAAAGAGTTGAAGTTCACTGTTCCAGAGGCTCATCTCCATTTGATCATCCCCACAGACTATTGAATATTGTATCCTAATTGACTGAAATAGTACACTGTATTTCTTTATTAGGGACAGGAGTCAGTTCCCAAATTGTTTAGCAGTGACCTTACATTGGATTTAAATATGTTTGCAGAGTTAATCTCCCCTTCTTTGAAATCCATAGTTTACTTGATAAGGTTTCAGAAGTAGGTTATCCTTGTCTGCCTCTTAGGGCTGAGAGAATGGGACTGGCTCAAGGTCACCCAGCTGGCTTTGTGTCCAAGGCAGAATTAGAACTCACAATCTCCCAGTTTCTAACCTGGTGCCTTAAACATTAAACCAAACTGGCCCCAATCCTATAATTAAGCCTGCCTTATGGTTGTACTCTATTGTATATAAGCTTTTGATCAAACATGGCATGGATGCCTCCACACAACAGACAAATTGTGAAGCAAACTTAAATCAAGGATTGTGTTGTTTTGTTCAGCTGACCTTTGATTTGATCTTTTACAGATTTCTGGAAAATTTGAACAAAGCAACATCACTGTCAAACTTGTGAAGACAGATGAGATACAAGGCACAGCTCCTGTTTGCAGGAAGAAAGGCAGCCATAGGATGGAGGTGTTGGTCCATTAAAGTGAAATTATTGCTGATTCAAAGGCAGCTACATTGGACTTTTAGGGACTCTGGAGCTGAGAATATGATTTAGACTTGGCACATTACAGGCATTGGTGCCTTCTAGGTTTCTCATCAGAACACTTACAGCATGGAGAAACATGAATTGCATACATTCCAAGGCCAATCAATGCATTTGCAGAAGGTGTAAATGGCACCTTCCATTGTCTTGTCAAGATCTTCAGAAATGGCTTCTTTCTTCAGATGCTTTTAGTGGAAAATTTGGGGAGAATGTCAATTAAAAACAAACAAATCAAATGAAATGTCAACTCTGTTTTGATTTAAGCCACTTCGGAAGGCTATACCATCTTTAGGGACACCAAAGAATCTAAAGCCTGAATTTGGCTACAGAGGACAACTTTATTTTGAGCCATCTGAATAATCTCCGCGTCATTTTGAATTTTTTTTTGCTTTTCTCCAGAGATATCCAACAGGGCAAGTGGCAAAGTCTCATTGATTTATTTTTTGGTCACATTAGATCTCTGCTCTAATTTAATTTTAAAATGAATGGGATACCAGCACACTAAAAAGCAAATCACTAATTGCACACATACATTACTTCCAACAATGCTCTGGGCAGAAACAGTTTTAGAAAGTGAAATTGTGCATAGTCTCAGTCAGTGCTCCATTCAAAATCCAAGAAAGAAATACTTAGACTTCATAAATCAGAGAAAAGAATTCTTTTACTGAAAGATGAAGTGGTAGCATCAGTAGGATTCTGAATCTGAGAAATTAGGTGTGCAGTTCACATATACAAAGTGATGAAGTTGTTCCCACCCGCCATAGTTCAAAAAATTCTTCCAATTAAAAGTTCTGAATATGATCATGTGGACATCTTCAGGTGGTGATGAGGCCTCTGTCCATTGACCTTGGCATATTTTGATAAAGATTTGCAGCTGTGCAGAGGAAAGAAAGCTAAGCGAGAAATAGAAACCTAAAAGCAGGAATTTATACTCCCCCCCACTCCTCATTTACACAACACAAGAATGTAACACCTCCAGCTCTCTTCCCAGACCATATCCCCCCTCTTCCCCCCATTACTTATGGCAGCCAAAAGATGCAAAGCAGTAGTAGAAGATCTTGAAGGCTGACACAAAGGTAAAAATAAAGGTAAAGGTTTCCCCTGTCCAGTCAAATCCGACTTGGCTCATTTACATTTCTTCGCTGAACGAAGACACTTCCACGGTCCTACGGCCAGTATGGCACAAAAGCACACAGAATGCTGTTTCCTTTCCACAGAAATGGTGCCTATTTATCTACTCACATTTGCATGTTTTCAAACTTTTATGTTGGCAGGAGGCGGGGCAACGCTTTGTTTCCCTTATGGGTATTATCTGATCAGCTATTCCCATGACATGTTTTCTCATTTTCACATGTAGAATTGGTCAAAAAGCATTGTGTGGATGCCTGGCCTTTTCATATATAGCATGCTTTTCCACTAAGAAGCCCTAGGAAATACACTTTATCCCGGATTTATTCTTAAAACAATTCTGTGAAATCAGTTGAGTTAAAGGAAAGGAATTGATTCAAAGTCATTCAGTTAGTTCAATGGTCACTTGGGGATATTTTAACTATTTCATCACATCAACATATTGGGTTGGTTTTGTAGCACTTGCATACCTACCCTGTTTATGGTAACTAATGTACTCAAGGCTGAGCAGATCAACAGCAGAAAAGCAAAGGTATATCAGTCAGAGATTCTGAAGCTAAAGCTTCCCTGAGTCATTTTGCTTCCCACAGGAGCCTGTAGAAGAATAGCCAAGATTCAATTCAAATTTCAGAGAGCCAAACAAGGTTTACCAGTGTTGTGAATGAATAAATGTATAATAAAGTTATCTTGAGCTTGAAGTTAAGTGCAGGGTTCTGGCCCTGCACTTCTGATTGGCTGTTAAATGGCGAGATCAGATTGGTCCGTTCAGGAGAATCTGATTGGCCATTAACAAGCTGTTCTCATTGGTCAACAGAGCTTTCGCTCCCAGGTTTTCATTGGTTCAACAGTTAATAAGTTGCCTATATAAGGAAGGTTGTAGCAGCCATCCAGTTCAAGCTGTCACACCATGTAAATAAAGAGTTGAAGTTCACCGTTTCACTGGCTCATCTCCATTCTTTCTCGCCCATGCTCCAAACTTAACACTGGCGACGAGGATGGGATGTGGAGACGTCAGAGCTAACTAACCATAAGGAAGAGAACCGAGCACGTGGCTGAAACGCACAACGGCGGAACCATGTCCGGCAGCGTCTCAACGGCGGCTCAAGAAGACTGGGACTCCTGCATGGATCGTTTCCAAATATTCTTGGAAACTAACAATTTGAAGGATGCCACGACCGGGAAGAAACGGGCGGTATTCCTAACGCATTGCGGGCCGACCGTATTCAAGATGGCTAAGGCACTCACAAAACCGGCAGAAGTAAAGTCTATGGACTGGGACGTCCTCGAACCCCTACTGAGAGTCCACTATGCACCGACTGTGCCAACCCTTGTGAGGCACCATGAATTTTACCAGAGGGACCAGCGGAAAGGAGAGAGCGTTGCAGATTTCATCGCAGATCTTCGAAATCTGGGAGGCCTATGTGATTTTGCTGACCTTGAAGAAGCCCTGAGAGACCGAGTAATTCTAGGTTTCGAGTCACCGCACATGCACAGTAAGCTGATGGCGAAGGGCAACATCAGTCTCAAGGATGCCATCGCTGAAGCTACAGCAGCGGAAGCAACCAAGAAGTCGGCTGTCCGAATGCGCCGCAGCTGCGCCCCAGTTCACCAACCGACCGGCGAACTTTCACCCAAGTCAGAAGGACAGCGACTGATGGCCCACCACAAGGACCTCTCTTCATCGTCAGACAGCGACGAAGAAGGGGTCCATCGATTGTGGTCCAATTGGGACCAGTACCCGAAGTCCCTACACCCATGTGCTGGCTGTGGGGCCAACCATTCCAGGTCTGAATGCAAATTCCGCGAGGCGCTCTGCCATGAGTGTGGGAAGAGAGGCCACATCGGATGGGTCTGCAGAAGCTTCCAAGGACCTGGCCAGGCCTCAAAGGGGGCTAACTATCGCCAATCAACAGGAAACTGTCCTGTAAGGCGAGAACCAATAAACCACTCCTGCAGAAACCAAACCTTAAATTGCCCCACGAAGCAAGAAGAGGCTCACCAAACTATCACTATTGGTCACGCCTCTTCCTTGGATGCCAAGAAAATCCGAATTACAGTGGCCATCAAAAATCAGCCTTGCCAAATGGAAGTCGACTCGGGATCGTCTCTCTTGGTGGTTTCCTGGAAGACCCTCAAGCAACTCATCCCTACTATCTGGCGCCAAGACCTCCGTTTCCAAAGACTTATCCTAAAAGTCTATCAAGGGAATCGGATCCCAGTCGTTGGATCCAGTCGAGTCTGGGTCTCATTCAAGAACCGCACAGCGTACTTACCTCTGACTGTGATCGACAAAGATCGGCCTAGCCTGCTAGGCCTCCAATGGTTCGCACCACTCGACATCAAAGTGGCAGGCATTAACCGAATTGGCGGCAGTGACTGGGAGGAGGACCTCATCCATGAATTCAGGGACCCCAATATTGTTCAGCCTTAATCCAAAAATAGCTCCCATCCGCCTTAAACCCAGTCGAGTTCCATTTGCCCTAAAGCCGAAAATCGACGAACAGCTTGATAAGTTAATAGCCCAGGGAGTGTTAGAGCCAACCGATCACTCTCCCTGGGAAACCCCAATCGTGACACCCATTAAGCCAGATGGTTCGATTAGAATTTGTGGGGACTACCGGGCCACCCTAAACCACGCTTTGCAGCAAAACCCATATCCGGTACCAGTGGTACAGCACCTCCTCCATTCCCTGGGGGGCGGAAAAGTCTTCGCTAAACTAGACTTAGCTCAGGCATATCAACAACTGCTGGTTGATGAAAAAACGGCGCAGGCACAGACAATTGTGATGCACCGAGGTGCCTTTAAATGTACCCGGCTCCAGTTCGGAGTGAATGTAGCCCCGGGGATCTTTCAGAGCCTGATGGAAGGGCTACTACAAGGGATTAAAGGTGTGGTCCCTTACTTTGACGATGTGTTAATTGCTGCCCCTACTTCAAAAATTTTACGGGAGTGCTTAAAATTAGTTCTACAGAAATTCAAAGATGCAGGTCTTAAAGTGAAAAAGAATAAATGTAAACTGTGCACAGATTGTGTCGAATTTTTAGGGTACTTAATTGACAGTCAGGGCATTCACCCTACCGACAGCAAATTGAGAGCAATAAAAAACGCTCCCAGACCCCGGAATAAGGCCGACCTCCAGGCGTTTCTAGGCCTTATCAATTTTTATAACGTATTCCTGCCACACAAAGCAACTGTCGCTGAACCTTTACATTGGTTACTGGACAAAAAAGCAATTTGGGTATGGGGTCATAGAGAAGAGCAGGTGTTCCGTAATGTGAAAAAACTACTGGCTTCAGACACTGTACTCATGCAGTACAATGAGACCTTGCCGTTAAATATCACATTTGATGGATCACCTTTCGGAGTGGGCACCATTTTGAGCCATGTATTGCCTAACGGTAGCGAAGCCCCTGTTGCCTATTTTTCAAAGACGCTTTCAAAAACTGAGCGAAATTATAGCCAGATCGATAAAGAAGCCCTTGCAATTGTGTCTGCTGTTAAAAGATTTCATGAGTACGTGTATGGCCGGGCTTTTACTATAGTGACTGACCACAAACCATTGCTGGAAATAATAGCCGGAGATAAACCAACTCCCGACATATTATCTCCCAGAATGACTCGCTGGTCAGAATTCTTGGCTGCTTATAATTACCGGCTGCAATACCGCCCGGGGAAAGCCATTCCCCATGCCGACGCATTGAGCTGAGCGCCGCTTCCAGAGACTCTTGACGACCCCGCGCCTACAGTAACAACGTTACAGATCGAGGCACTTCACGCACCGCCATTAACCGCCCGTGATATCGTGAGAGAAACAAGATGTGACCCCGCCTTAGCACGAGTCCTCAGTTGGGTGGAACGCAGAAGGCCATTGGACCAAGTACCAGACGACTTCACCCCATTCAAAAGTCGACAAACAGGGTTGTTTTCTCAAAAGGGCTGTATCATCTGGGGCGATAGAGTCGTTATCCCAGAGCGACTCCAACAAGCAGTCCTGAGAACCTTGCACGATGGCCACCCCGGCATCGTGCACATGAAAGCCCTTGCACGAAGCTACGCGTGGTGGCCAGGCATCGACAAGCAAATCAACACTTGGGTCAAAGCTTGTCATATATGCCAAGAAGTAAGCAATGCTCCACCAAAGGCAGTCCCAACCAAATGGGAGACACCGCGGGGACCCCGGTCCCATATCCACCTGGACTTTGCTGGGCCGACCAAAGGCCATACCTTCTTGTTAACTGTTGACGCCTACTCGAACTGGCTTGAAATCCACTGAATGAGGAACATGACAACCGAAGCAGTCATAAAAAAACTGGAAAGTCTCAGAGTTTTTTTCTTTATTTTTCTTTTTTTCTCTTTATTTTTATTGGGACTTCTTTGCTTTTTCTATCCATGTTTTTGGACCACTTTGTTTTTCTTTTTTGAATATTGAGATTAAGGTGTGAAGAACCTGAAGGAATTTCTTTTCTTTTTCTTTTTTTTTGCTCTTAATCAATAATATCATTTTTGGGTTTGTTTGGTTTTTTCCTTTCTATTTTTCTTTTTTTTATGGTGGACTACTTTGTAATTGGATTAGGGTCAAGAAGAACCTGAAGATTTTTCTTCTTTCTTTTTTCCTTTTTGGTTTTGGGTCTTTTACTATTGCTTTTTTTTTATTTTGGATTATAATTGATTATTCTACCAGTTGGATGAAAAGTCAAAAAGAATTTGAAGCTTTGGAGGCATTAAAATGAGCAGGAAACCAATACCAGTTGGCATTTCTACTTCTACCTCTGCTTCCCCACCAGCTGGAGGACAACGTTTAATTCAGACAATGTTGAAGCAAAATAAAGAACAAGAAATAGTAACTTTACAGATGATTATGCAAGGAATCCAAGATCTCAAGATAAAATCAGACATCATTGAACAAAGAATAGAGAAGACTGATGAAAAAGTGGAAAATATTAAACAAATGATGGGGAAGTATGAGGAAAGATTCCAAAAAATTGAGGAAGAAGGAAAACAAAGAGAGGAGAAGATTGGAAATATTGACAGTAGATTAACAGTGGTTGAACAAGAAAAAAATGGGATGTTGAGGTAGGAGATGGAAAGGTCAGAATTTTATCTTAGATTTCAAAATATAGAAGAGGAAAAAGGAGAAAATTTGGCTGCGATAATGATAGAAATTTTGGCAGATGCTTTGGAAATTACAGAGGAAAAGATGATGGATGGAGTAGATGAGGTATATCGAGTTTATACAAGATATGCGATGAGAAATAAATTACCAAAGGAAGTCCATATTAGATTTACCAAAAAATCCATCAAAACACAAATATTACAAGTGGTAAGAGAGAAAACATTGAAATACAAAGGTAAAGAGATTGTGGTTTTAAAACAAATACCCAGAAGAGTGAGAGAGATGAGAAGAGAATATCGATTTCTGACCAAAATGCTACTGGAAAACGAAGTGAATTATAGATGGCTGATTCCAGAAGGATTAATGTTTACGTGGCAAGAGCAGAGACATAGAATTGATTCAATTAAGAAAGCAGAACTTTTCCATGCAGAATTTTTTGGAGGAAGAAGAGAGGAGGCAGAGAAAGAGGTCTCATTAATTGAGTTTCAAGAGGAACAACTGGAGACTGAAAAAGAGAAAGGAGCTGTAGGTGGACAGGTGGATAGTAAAGATCAGCGTGAAGTGAGATCCACGAGAGCTGTTAGACCTAAATATAAAGCATAATCATGGAAGAAAAAAAACTGATTACAATGAATATAAATGGACTTAATTCAGCTGTTAAAAGAAGGAAAACTTTTCATAAATTAGAGAAATTAAAATTTGATATAATTTGTCTACAAGAAGTTCATATTAAAAAACAACATGAACAATTGTTAGTACAGCCAAAATTGGGGAAAATATTTACTTCTTTGACTCAATGTAAGAAAAGAGGAGTGGTTCTATACATTAAAGAGGCTATCCCAGCAAAACTGATCTACAATGATGAAGATGGAAGAGTATTAATGGTGGAAATAATGGACAATAATATAAAAATACTCTTGATTGCAATTTATGCTCCGAATGAAAAACAAGAAGAGTTTTATAAAAAGCTACACATGAAAATAACTGGACTGGACTATGTTAATATAATTATGACGGGAGACTTTAATGGAATTGTGGACAATAAATTGGACTATATAGCAACAACAACCAAGCAAAATAGAAAGGCTCTCCCTAAATCTTTTTTTAAAATGACAGACGAACTATCTTTAAAAGATATTTGGAGAGAAAGAAATGTTAAAGCTAAACAATATACTTTTTATTCAAACAGACATTTATCATGGTCCAGATTAGATATGATTTGGATCTCAACAAAATTAATATCCAATATTCAAGAAACAAATATTGAAACAAGTACTTGGGCAGATCATAGCCCAATGACAATTAAATGGAAGGGACAAAAAAAAAAGATCGAGATGGACATTAAATAATACTATCTTAAAGGAGAAAGATTTTATACAATGGATGGAGAAGGAATTGGCTTTTTTTTTCAGAGAAAATAAAAAAGAAGATACTTCAACGCAGAATGTTTGGGACACAATGAAGGCATATGCTAGAGGTCTGATAATAGATTGTACAAGAAAAAAGAATATTAGGAAAAGGCAAGCTTCTGAGGCCTTGGAAGATGAGTATAAAAGACTTGAAAAGAACTACAGAAAATGCCACAGAAAAAAGATATTAAATTGAAGCTGGATGTAATTAAACATAAAATGGAATTAATAGAGAAAGAAGAATTGGCACAGAAAATCAGAAATTCTAAACAGAATTACTTTGAAGATGCGAATAAACCAGGTAGATGGCTAGCATATAAATTGAGAAAGGAGAAGGAATCAAGAAAAATATTGAAGTTAATAGATGATCAAGGCCAAGTTTGTTATGGTAATAAGGAGAAAAAGGAAATTATTCGAGATTTTTATGGGCAACTATATAAACAAGAGAATATTGATGAAGAAAAAGTCAAACAATATTTACAGAATGCTAATTTACCGAAGATCCCTAAAGAGACTGAAGAAATGTTAGAAAGCAATATAACAATGATGGAATTAAATGAAGCATTTAAGAGACAAAACAATGGGAAAGCACTGGGTCCAGATGGGTTCCCGGCAGAATTTTATAAAACATTTCAAGAATCATTGATTATCCCATTGTTAGAAGTCATGAATGAAGTTATGTTAAAGAAGATGATACCCAAAACATGGTCAGAGGCTTATATCACACTTATTCCAAAAGAAGAGGCTGACCCACTGCAAATTAAGAACTATAGACCCATCTCCTTATTGAATGCAGACTATAAAATCTTTGCTTCAATTTTAGCAGAAAGACTTAAAAAATATTTAAATAATTTTATTCACCCAGATCAAAATGGATTTCTGCCAAAGAGACAAATCAGAGACAATATGAGAGTAATCTTGGATACTTTGGAATACTATGAGGCTCATCCTGAAAAGCAAATGGCTTTGATATTTTTAGATGCTCAAAAGGCATTTGACAATGTGAACTGGAGATTTATGTTATTACTATTGGAACAGATGGGTTTTGCTAAAAAATTTATTCAAGTAATCGAAGCCATATATAATAAACAGACAGCAAAGGTAATGATGGAGGGGGAAGTTACAGATTTTATTAATATAACAAAAGGCACAAGACAAGGGTGTCCCCCATCTCCTTTGCTATTTGTGTTGACCTTGGAAATGTTGAATAGAAATATTAGGGATGATAAAAGTATAAAAGGAATGAAAATTAAGAAGGAAGAATTTAAACTACAAGCTTTTGCTGATGATTTAGCTTTTATTCTGGAAGACCCGTTAGAAACAGCTCCAAGGTTATTGGAAAAGATAGAGACATATGGTGAGATGGCTGGTTTGAAGATAAATAAAGATAAAACAAAGATTTTGACAAAGAATATGCTATTGAGACAAAGAGAAGAACTGGCAGATCTTTTGAAAATCCAAACTACAAATAAGTTTGACAGCAAGATGTAGCACATTAAAAGAGAATAATTATATTAAACTCAAACAACAGATAGCTACAGATTTGAAGAAGTGGGAAAATTTGCAATTGTCATTAATAGGGAGAATTTCAACAATCAAGATGAATATTCTATCTAGAATTTTATTTTTGTTCCAAACAATACCAATTAGGCTTGGAAAAGACTATTTTGAAGATTTAAATAAAATCATGTTGAAGTTTATATGGCAAGGTAAAAAAGCGAGAATAAAGCTAAAGCTTTTGCAAGACGCAAGAACTAGAGGAGGTTTTGGCCTGCCAAATTGGGAATTGTATTATTGTGAGATTGCGTTCGCACGAGAGACTGACACGACACGGATCTGAGTTTTCTCTCTGGTTTATTACGATTCTGCAGAAGCGGGTTCACATCCAAGGCAGCAGGATGGAACCCCGAACACATTTTACACAGCATATTTATACCCTAAATCCCTTGCCTCATCGTACGAGGGCTTGATTCACAGTTATCAGAATTCACACCTTCCAGGGACACTTTATTGCCCATCAACATTCCCCCGGTCCACCAAATGGCCTTTGATAGTTTTGTTTACCAGTACTTCCTAGACCTCCAACTGTTTGTTGATGGTTCCCCTATCAGTACTGACGCTGCTTTTGAAACACACATATATACAAAATGTTCATATTGTTCTAATCCTTATCTTCCGGAGGGTTACAAGATATATGCTTTCGTAAGCAATTCTAAGCGTAAGCAAATTTACAGAAGCAAAAGTAGCATTACATTATTTCACTTATCACAATCCCTCCTCTTCTGGTTACATTTTGTTTCAAAAGCATAGAGATCTTTACTAACTTGCATTAACATTTCTTCTGATTGATTGTATAAAATGAGTTCTTTCTTTTCGTTTGTAAACCTAATTTCCCCTAAAGATTGCACACACATATTTATTAAGTTTGGAATACATTGGATACAGCAGCATAAGCTAACCAAAATGACTACTATAATTGTTAGAGTGGTTACTATTGATTTCCACCATGATCCATCAGGAAGCCAAGACCATAGCATATCCCACAATGATCCTGAATCACCATTCCACTGCTTCTGATATTCATTTATCCTGGTCTCCATTTCATGTACAGTTTTTGTTATATTTGGCTCATAATTGTGTATATATGTACAGCAATGAGAATGTATCAAGGCACAGACACCCCCTTTTGCAGCAAGCACTATGTCTAAAGCATAGCGATTCTGTAATGCAATTTGTCTAACCTCAGACAATTCTTCATTAATCATTTTTATACTTTTTATGGTGTCATTAAACATTGCGATGGTAAAGTTGTTCAATTGTTTAATGTCTTGGTAATTTAACCCAATGCCTATAGGTGCAATTAGGGCTCTTCCCATACCACCCCACCAGGATCCTGGGCTTACTCCAGAATCTAACTCTCTTTTGTTTCTGATCCGGGTGTTAGGCAATTTATCTAATTTATATATTACCGGTAGCACAAACCCCATGGTACAAGTTCCTGACCACAATTTTGGTACTTCTCTATAGGCATGTTTCCCACATAACAACCACCTACTGTCATCCATTGCCCAAGTAGCATTAGAAAGCCTTGTCCAATTGATTATCCCCTCAAAATACATACACATTTCACAATAATATGTATGGAATGGTAGAAGATCATTTGTACAGTCATAGGAATTTGTTTTACTGGTATTAAAACATGTTGTGGGCATTATAATTGTTTTATTACACTTTTCCCAATCTCCCAGGAAGACTCCTCCAGTAGTATTTCTCTTAAAACAAACATGAGCTGTCTCTCGCAATTGGAGGAATACCCTCCCGGTCATATTCCTCCCAGACTCTTGTTTGTATCCCCCTCCAAACGCCATCATTTGTTTTGTCAGAGGTACTCCATGTAGAATGACCCCCTTTTCAGCTCTCCCAGGCATATGCATACATAACCAACAATTAGTAATATTTAGTTCTTTCGCCGTTGTTCTTATATCTTTAATGTAACAATTTTCTGTCCAGAGATCTTCTCCAAGATCTCCTGCTCTCTGAACATGCCGAGACTGTCCGGTTCCTGCTTCTTTAACCTGTTGTAAGACAAAAATACTCACAAGTACAGTTGAAGTAAACAGAAACAGACGCATGATTTTATCTTTTGAGAGTCAGTTTCAAAGGTTGTCCTTCCACTGGGTGACTTCTCCAGGGCCTCTCAGGTTCTGGAGTTGCTTTCACACGACTATGATGGGTCCATCCACTTTCCTTTGTCCGGACAGCAGATTCAGTCGTCAGAAGTACTTGATATGGTCCTTCCCAGCTAGGTTGCAATTTCTCAGTTCTCCAAGTTTTCACAAGCACCCAATCACCAGCTTCATAGGGATGTTGACTTCTTACTAGTGGTGGTCGTTGTGCTAAAAGTCCCTGTTTACGAAGAGATAATAAAGACCTGGACAGTGTCTGCAGATATTTCCTCACAAACATATCTCTGAATTCAGGTATGGGTCCCCCAAAGGTTGCCAAGTAGGGGCGACCCATTAGCATTTCAAAAGGTGAAACCCCCACGTCCTTTCTTGGACAAGTCCTAACTCTCAACAGAGCTAGAGGTAAATTCTTGGTCCAAGGTAATCCATTTTCCAGCTGCAATTTTGTTAAGTGTTTCTTAATTTCTGAGTTTCCCCTTTCAACCTTCCCTGAAGATTGAGGATGCCAAGGGGTGTGTAAGTCCCACCTCACCCCTATAGCCCTCATTACCTCTTGAAGGATTTTCTGTGTAAAGTGTGTGCCCCTATCAGAGTCTATTACTTCAAACATGCCATATCTAGGTATTATTTGTTCCAGCAGAATTTTTGTTACCATGGAAGCGGTAGCTTGTCTGGTGGGGAAGGCTTCCATCCACCCTGTCAAGTGATCTTTAATCACCAACAGATATTTCCATCCACCACTGGGTGGCAGTTCAGTGTAATCAATTTGTATCTTCTGGAACGGCCAAGCTGCTAAAGGCCGCCCCCCTTTCTCCGTTTTTCTGGAAGCACTTTTATTAACTTTTAGACATATTAAACATTTCCAGCAAATGGAATGGGCAATTGTCCACATGTTCAGACTCCAATACACCGGTTTGACAGCTTGTACTAAAGCTTCAGTCCCCCAATGACTCCCTTCATGTAAATACTGCATTACATTTCTCATTTGTGTTTCTGATAAAACTTTTTCCCCATTCCCAGTCATCCATCCTTTCTCTGTTTTTCTGCACCCCTCCTTTTCTAGTTTCTCTATTACAGTTCCATCTGGTTCCCATTTGTCTTCGGGCTCTTCAGGCAACATAGGTACTGATACCATTTGTAGAGTTACCTCCCCAGCTGCCTCTTTTGCCCACCTATCTGCCCACCTATTTCCAACAACTTCCAGGCTATTCCCCTTTTGGTGTGCATTTACGTGAACGACGGCTACCTGTTGTGGTAATTGTAAAGCCTCTAACACTTCTTCTACTAGCTGGAGTTGCTCTATCTGTTTCCCATCTGATTTTATAAACCCCCTTTCTTGCCAGATCTTCCCAAAAGTGTGAACCACCCCCCAAGCGTATTTAGAATCAGTCCATATTGTCACATCAATTCCCTCAGCTAATTCCAGAGCCCTTTTGAGAGCGTATAATTCACACTTCTGAGCCGACCACCCTGTTTTTAATGATCCTTTCTCAATTACTTCCCCATTCTGAGTCACTATTGCATATCCTGCTTTCTTTATGCCATTCTCAACCCTGCTTGAGCCATCCACAAACCACTTCTCCCCTTCCTCCAGCGGGACTTCTTCTAAATCTTTTCTCACTTTTGTCATAATTTCAACCTCCAACAAACAATCATGATCTTCAGCTTCCCATTCTTTTCTGATTCCTTCCAAAAACTCTGCTGGATTCAAATTCTTATCAGTCCCGATAATAATATCTGGACTTGTCCTCAAAATAGTTTCATATTTCAAAATCCTTCCCTCGGTCATCCAAGTGGAAGCCAACTGACTTAATACTGAGGTTACTTGATGCGGGGAGTGTACCACTATAGCTCCCCCAAAAGTCAATTTCCTGCTTTCTACCACCAAAACGGCTGTGGCGGCTACTGCCTGCACGCAGATAGGCCAACCTCTCACTACAGGCTCTAATGTCTTACTCAGAAAAGCAACGGGCTGAAACCGCCCCCCCCTCTTCTGAGCAAGCACTTCTACCGCAACTCCTGACCTTGCAGAAACATATAGATGGAATGGGAGTTTCAAGTTAGGCAGAGCCAACACCGGCGCGGTGGCTAATGCCTTCTTGATTTCCTCCCACCTTCCTTCATCCTCCCCCATCCATTCAATGATCTCTCCTCCTCCTTGCAACTTCTGATTCAGGAACTGAACTAACACTGCATACTGATCTATCCAAGCTCTGCAGTATCCAACTAACCCCAAGGCTTTTCTAACCTCCGTCTTGTTCCTTGGTGGAGCTAAACTCATCAACCCTTTCACCCTTTCAGGATCCAAACTCCTGACTCCTTGCATGATGTAATGTCCTAAATACTTCACTTTTCTCTCTACAAATTGAATCTTCTCCTTTGACACCTTCAATCCTTGCTCCTTCAACCAGTTCAATAAAGCTACTGAACTTTCCCTAACTCTTACCTCCTTTTCTCCTGACAACAGCAAATCATCTACATACTGAATCAAACTTACCCCTGGCTCCTTTGGAAAAGCCTGCAACTTTTCTTCCAAGGCCTGGCCAAACAACAAAGGACTTACTGTATACCCTTGGGGCAATACCGTCCATCTCAATTGCTGTTTCCTCCCACTTTCAGGATCACTCCATTCAAAAGCAAACAAATCTCTGCTCCCCTCTTCTAGCGGACATGCCCAAAAAGCATCCTTCAAATCAATAACTGTAAACCACCCATCCTTAGGAGGTATCTGACCCAAAATGATATAGGGATCAGGTACCACCGGGAAGCGTGGTATTACAATTCGATTGACCCCCCTCAGATCCACCACTAGCCTATGCTTTCCATCCTTCTTCAGTACAGCCAAGATAGGAGAGTTAAAAGGAGACATGGTTGGTTCCAATAATCCTTGCTGTAATAATTGATCAATTACAGGCTTCAATCCCTCTCTACCCTTCTTGCTCATTGGGTATTGAGGCGTCCAACTTTTAACAATCCCAGGCTGTACCTTAATTTCGATAGGTTTTATCTCCATCCTCCCCACATTCTGTCCATCTGCCCAAACATCATCATGAATCCGTTCTACATCCTCTTCCTTCAAAACACACATTCTTATTCCACTATTATCTCTCAACTGGAATCCAAACGCTGGCATGAGATCCCTCCCCAACAAATTAACCCCTAACTCTGGTATATACAACACCTTGCTACAAACTTCTATTCCATCCATACTCATCTCTACCTCTTCCAAAATTCTCACTCTATTCTGTTTCCCACTCACTCCAGTTACCAGAATAGTTTCTTTCCCTTTCATCCTTTCATTTATGGGCTCGCATACCGAGGTACGACTTGCCCCTGTGTCTATCAGGAAAGTCAGCTCCTGACGGTCTGGACCTACTTTTATATTTACCAGTGGCTCCCCGTAGGTCCTTTTAAAGGAGCCGGAAATTCCCTAGTCTTCATATAGAGCGTAACTTCTCTCAGGGTGACTGTTCTGGCACTCGCGTGCAAAGTGACCATGCTTACCACACCTGAAACAGTTACGATCCATACCTACTCTATTAGTGCTCATCCCTCTCCCTCTAAAAGGTCTCCCTCTGGGAGGGAATCCTCTCCCCCTCCCTCCAGACGCCTCTTTTCTTGGTTGATCATTTTCTCCTGATTTTCTCACTTCATTCTTAGCAGCGCTCTGTACCGCTGCCAACATCATTTGAGAATTCTGTCTGGTCTTAATCACATCCCTATTCACAAAAGTCTGTTGGGCATTTCGAATCAACTCAGTAATTCCCTGAGCCCCCCAGTTGTCTATCTTCTGGATTTTCTTTTGAATATCGGGCCAAGCTCCTGCCACAAACTGCATTTTTAACATAAATTCAAACGCAGGAGTGTCTGATCTTACCCCTGAATATTTCTCCAAGCTTTGTCTTAACCTAGCACAATAATCCCCTGGGGATTCATCTTTTCCCTGAATTAACTCGAAAGCTTTTGTCAAGTTTCGGCCCTGTGGTACTGCACTTTTGATTCCTTCAATTATCATTGTCTTCAGATCTTTCATGTTTTGTCTATGATCTGCATTTTGGATATTCCAATTGGGAGGAGCCAATGGGAACTTAACATCCCCAGCAACTGCTTGGTTATTTCCCAATTGTAACACTCGCCAATATTCTATTGCTCCCTGTCTAATTAGATCTCTTTCCTCTCTGCTAAATAGGTGCCCTAAAATGTACATCAGTTCTTCATAAGTGTAATCATTTGGTCCCAAAAACAGTTCCAACTCTAAGCTTACTTTCTGTGGATCCTCATGAAGACGGGGAAGTGATTGCTTTAATTCTCTCAGTTCCCCAGGCCTCATAGGTTGAACAGCATACATAGCCACGGGCTGGCCCTGAGCGTTCAGACCATTTGGCACTTCACGTAAGGGGTAAGCGTGTGCCGGCTGTGTCGGTGGAAAGGGAAAGTTCTGAACGTTCTGTTCCAAATCCCTTAGTTCTCTCCGCAAACGCGCATGGCGTGTCGGCGGCGGGGAGGGAGGTAATGGAGCCGCTGCCGCTGCTGCTAATACTTCCTGCTGATTGGGCGGAGGAACTGTCGGTGGAGGACGATAAAACTCATCGTCAGACTCCGGATCTTTAATTTTGGACACAAATTGATCAGCCGGTGGCGGGCTGGGTCCTTCAAATTCAACATGATACCATACTTCCAGGTACGGTATCTCGGCGGTTAATTTATGAGCCAATAGGTAATCTTTCAATTGATTCATCCAGTATGTACTGGTTTCTCCCTCCGGTGCCCAATGATAGGGAAATTTTGGATCCACAAGAGGATATTTTGGCCACCTGTATTTGCACAAGCAAATCATGTGCTTCTTTTCCAGCTTCCGGGTATAATATTTTAGATTCGGGGAGAACCACTGGTGCAGCAGTTGTCCCAAAGGCGAATCTACCGGAATAGGTTTTCTGCCTTCTTCCTCCTCTATCTTCTCTATCCCTGAGATTTCTAATAACTTCTTACTTTGTCCTTTCCCCATTTCTGTCACTAAACTTGTCCTCCAGCAAGTACTGGATTTTCTCCCTGAGAAAATTTAAGGACACCTTTCTATCAACAGAACCCCGTTCTCTTTAAAAAAAAGGAACAAATTTACCTGATCACTCCGGGACCTGTCGTCAGTCCAGGTATGCGGATGTGCGGGCGTCCCCGACTCAGGCTTTCTCGTGATCCCTGATCACCATTCACAAGGTACCTTCACCCAGTCCGTCCTTTCTCTCTCGATTTTCTCCGAAACTTCGTTTTTTTGATTGGAGATTCCTGGGATCTCTCGATCAATGGGGAGTGGGGATGTCTCCAAACGAGACGGAGTGGCCACTACTCACCAGTCCCCAGAACACCGAGGATCACCGTGGAATCTCCTGCCTGGCTCGCCAAATTGTGAGATTGCGTTCGCACGAGAGACTGACACGACACGGATCTGAGTTTTCTCTCTGGTTTATTACGATTCTGCAGAAGCGGGTTCACATCCAAGGCAGCAGGATGGAACCCCGAACACATTTTACACAGCATATTTATACCCTAAATCCCTTGCCTCATCGTACGAGGGCTTGATTCACAGTTGTCATCGGAATTCACACCTTCCAGGGACACTTTATTGCCCATCAACATTCCCCCGGTCCACCAAATGGCCTTTGATAGTTTTGTTTACCAGTACTTCCTAGACCTCCAACTGTTTGTTGATGGTTCCCCTATCAGTACTGACGCTGCTTTTGAAACACACATATATACAAAATGTTCATATTGTTCTAATCCTTATCTTCCGGAGGGTTACAAGATATATGCTTTCGTAAGCAATTCTAAGCGTAAGCAAATTTACAGAAGCAAAAGTAGCATTACATTATTTCACTTATCACATTATCAAGCTGCAAATTTGATGTGGGTCAAAGAATGGATAACATTAAGAAAGCATAGTTTGTTGACATTAGAAGGGCATGATTTGCTGTTGGGCTGGCATGCTTTTTTATGGTATAAGGGAACTAAAACACAGGGTTATTTTAGAAGACATTATATACAGGAGTCTTTGTGGTTAAACTGGGAGAAGATAAAAAGACAATGTTATTTGAAAATTCCAGTTTGGTTATCGACAATTGAAGCATTTTCCTATCCTATAATTTATAAGAAGGAACAAACAGTTAGATATGGGGAACTCTTGGATGAAAAGGGTGAACTTAAAACGATCCAAAACTTAGAGGAACAAGGTATAAGGATGAATTGGTTTTCATATGCACAAATATATTCAAGGTATGATGAAGATTCTAAAACGGAGGGATTCTATGATAAACAGACTGATTTAGATAAGATCTTGATGGGTACTGATGAGAAGGTGATTAAAAAATTATATGGTTATTTACTGGGAATGAAATTAGAGGAAGAACAAGTCAAAGAAACTATGATTGTTTGGGGGAAGAATTTTGGATATGGGATTGATCTAGAGAAATGGCAGAAATTGTGGTCTCAAAATTATAAAATGACAATGTCAACAGCATATAAAGAAAACTTGTATAAGATGTTTTACAGGTGGCACTTTCCCCCGACAAGAACAGCAAGAATGTTTAAGAACAAATCTGAAAAATGCTGGAAATGTCATCAGATACCCAGCTCGTATTACCATATGTGGTGGACTTGTGAGGATGCTAGAAAATATTGGACTATAATTCGCATGTGGTTGGAAAAAATGACAAAGAAACACATAGACTTGAAACCAGAGATCTTCTTATTGGGAATTTTACCTGATATATATTGTAAAGATTTGAAGAACCTGATTGTAAATGTATTAACAGCGGCTAGGATTGTATTTGCTAAAAATTGGAAGAATGAGAAATTACCATTACAGGAAGAAATTATTAAGAAAATATTGGAATGTGCTGAGATGAGTAGATTGACATTTGAAATTAGAGAGCAAGAGGATAAACAATTTTATGAAATTTGGGATCTTTTTTATCAATGGCTAGATGATAAAATACGATAATAGAATATTTAGAATGCTAGACAGTAAGGAATATCTTTATTTTGCTATTATTTTGTTATTTGACATTATATTTATAAAGGGTTTTTTAGGATTGATTTGATATGATTATATGATTTGTTATAGAGTAAACTGGTTTAAAGTATTGTTAGCTCATAAAGCATGAATGATTAAAAATATAGTCAAAAACTTCTTTTTTAGTGATATTAGGATATATAAGTTTGGATTGACAATATGAGTTGTTATGTAACATAATTGTAATTGAGACTACAGAATGAATGCACAAAAATGATGAACCAACTGACACACTGGATGTACATATGAGAGTTGATGTTTTTATGTTTTGTTTGTCTTGTTTGTTTGTAGAAAATTAATAAAATCTTTTTCAAAAAAAAAACAAACTGGAGAGACTATTTGCAACCCACGGACTACCGGACGTTCTGGTATCCGACAATGTGCCCCAATTTACCGCGCTGTCCTTTGAACAATACCTGGCGGACCATGGTATTCGATATGCGCTGACTTTGCCTGTGCATCCTGCGGCCAACGGAAGGGCCAAGCGCATGGTACAATTCGTCAAGAAAACGCTACAAAAAGTGGACTATGACAACATAGAAGACAAGATAAACAGAATTCTCTTTTTACAGCACATCACTCCACACAGCGTCACCAACAAAACTCCCGCCGAACTACTAATGGGACGAAAACTCCGCTCCCACCTTGACCGGTTACACCCAGCATACGAACCGGAGAAGCCACACGGATCCAGCGGCCGATGCCGTACCTTCCAGGTAGGCGACTTGGTGTTCGCTAGAAATTTATCGGGTGATCCGTTGTGGGTAGAAGCGACTGTGGTCCGTGTAACCGGCCCAAGATCTTACCTAGTACAATGCCATGACAATAGACTTTGGAAGCGCCATATCGATCAACTACGATCACGGCTGCAGTCAGGCATCTCCGAGTCCCTTGATAATCAAGCTGAGGGGGGGGGAGATATAGAGGAAGATGAACTGCAACTAGCAGAAAACCTTTTCGAAGAGAACGTTAGTGGAAGGGAAATATGAGTAGAGGAACCAGGGATGGGAGTGAGCTCACCTCAGGGTGATACCGTAGATGTTGGCGACAACGAAAGCTCGAACTCAGATCCAGAAGCACCCCTTTCGCCAAACAACGAATTTCCTCAACATGAGTGCAGCCAAATACCGGGTGCACAACGAAGATCAAACAGAATAACGAAACAACCGTCCTACCTCAAGGATTACAAAACCGCACCCTGTAAACGGAACCCGGGGGGAAGGGGTGTTGTGAATGAATAAATGTATAATAAAGTTATCTTGAGCTTGAAGTTAAGTGCAGGGTTCTTGCCCTGCACTTCTGATTGGCTGTTAAATGGCAAGATCAGATTGGTCCGTTCAGGAGAATCTGATTGGCCATTAACAAGCCATTCTCATTGGTCAACAGAGCTTTCGCTCCCAGGTTTTCATTGGTTGAATAGTTAATAAGTTGCCTATATAAGGAACACTGTAGCAGCCATCCAGTTCGAGCTGTCACACCATGCAAATAAAGAGTTGAAGTTCACCGTTTCACCGGCTCGTCTCCATTCTTTCTCGCCCATGCTCCAAACTTAACAACCAGCCCTCTCCAGGGCCCAGAGTTTTAAGCTTCTTACACGAATCAAAGGAAATGACATACCAGACACAAGAAATCAGATGGTTGTTTACAACAAAGAAACTTGGGTCAAAGCTGCCTCTTAAATAAGTTTGCAACCAGATGTTGCAAAGACCAGAAGATCTGAGAAAAAAAAGTATAACCTGTCTCCTTGAGATTAAGATTGTAGGAGTTGATATAGTCACATTGCAAAAGTATAATAAGATATATGGATTTCCAAACAACCATTTTGAAAGAGTATGATATGAATTTGCTTTCATAATGTTTGACTATGCCTCTTTGGTATATATATATATTTTTTAAATAAATTTTATTGATTTTACAATTAAAACAAACCAACAACACATACATAAATGAAAGGGAGAAAAAAAAAGAAAGGGAGAAGAAAATAGAAAGAAAAAAATAGAAAACAATTAAAACCATTCTCATCTTCAACAGTTTGTAAAACCTCTTTTTTATCCTTATTTTATGTCATATACACACACCTAATCCTTACATATATCTGTGTATCACTACTATGGATTTATCCTATCCTCTTTTGCCTTTTAGTGTGAAGTCTATCTTTGGTCTATCCATTTGTACCAGCAGTTCCAGCTGTTGTAGTATTTTGAAGTATCTTTATTTTTTAATGCCAAAGTTAATTTGTCCATTTCTACACAACTTGAAATTTTTTGAATGATCATTTCCTCTGATGGAACATGAGGTTGCTTTCAACATTGTGCAAAAGCCAATCTGGCCGCTATCAAAATGTGTATTATATATTTCACTTTTTGGATATTTGTTTATCAAAGATCCCTAACAGAAAGGACTCTGGTTTGAATTTGATCTGTTCTCTTGTCATTTCTTCCAGCCAATTTCTAATTTTCTGCCAATATTTTTGAGCTTCTGTACATGACCACCAATATGGAAAAAAGTTCATTCTTTTTTTTTTTTTTTCATTTCCAGCAATTTGGACTCATATTGGGGTGCATCTTCATTAATCTCAAAGGAGGAAGGTGCCATCTATAAAACATTTTATAGGCGCTTTCTTTGTATGCTACCGATTTTGTAATTTTATTATTTCTACCCCAGACCTTTTCCCATTCTGTTATGGTGATGCTATGTCCTATATTCCTACTCCAGGCTATCATGTTCCCTTTTACAATTTCTTCTTCTAATTCTACTTCTAATAAGTAATTATAAAATTTTGTTATATTTTTCTTGCCTGATCCTAATAAAATTTTATCTAGTTGCTGGAGTTTATTGTTAATTCCAGATTCTTTCTTGTCCTGTTTATATCTACTTTGAATTTGAAGATATGCCCACTGATCAACTTTTAGTCCCCACTCTTGAAGTTCTTGCTGCGATTTCAAATTTCCTTGTGTATCCAATTGGTCCTTATATTTAATCATTTTAGTGATATTCAGATTATTTGGGTGAATCATCGCCTCCATTGTTGAAATCCAAATTGGTATTTTTAAATAGTGTTTTTTCCATATTTTCTTCCAATTAGTTAATAATGAGTCTCTGATTAGGCGTCTGTGAAAATATTTCTAGCTAGTTTTCTCTACATCCCATAAAAAAGCATGCCACCCCCTCTGCAAGTCATGGCCTTCTAAGAATCATATTCTCTTATTGGTTAAATTCACCCATTCCTTCAACCATACTAAAGAGGCTGCACGATAATACAACTCCCAATTTGGAAGTGCCAGCCCTCCCCTGCTCTTCATATCCTGCATTGCCTTTAAATTTATTCTAGGTTTTTTTCTTACCAGATAAATTTTACAGTTATTTTATTAAGTTCTTCAAAAAAAAAATTATGTACTTTGATTGGGATCTTCTGAAATATATATAGGAATTTTGGAAGAATATTCATTTTAATAGCTGCAATCCTGCCTAATAATGAAAGTTGCAGCTTGCTTCATGTTTCTAAATCCTTCTTTCCCTGTTGCATCAATTTATCATAATTATTTTCCTTAAGTGTCTTACAATGTGCTGTCAACCATATTCCTAAGTATTTAACTTTATCACTTGTATTCCCATAACTTCTTCTAGTTCTATTTTCTGTTTTTCTGTTAAATTTTTAGTCATTAATTTTGTTTTCTTCCTATTAATTTTAAGTCCTGCTAATGCTTCCAATTGTTCTAATGCATTCATCAATTTTTGTCCTCTTTCTATTGGTTCCTCAATGAAAAAATCATATCATCCGCAAACGCTTGCAACTTATATTCTTCTTTCTTAATCTTTAATTCTTTTATGTCTGGGTTCTGTCTAATTCACATTAGTAATGCTTCTAATGATTATATGAAGAGCAGGGGTGAGAGTGGGCAGCCCTGTCTGACTCCTTTTTCTATTTTTATTGGGTGGGTATATTTCCCGTTTAGCCTGTTGTGTATCATAAATGGTTGTTATAATATTTTCAAATTTGGTGCCTAAATTCATATTATAATATTTTTAGATTAAAAATTGCCAATTCAAATTATTGAAGGCCTTCTCTGTATTGAAAAACATAAGTGCAATTTGTTTTTCAGGGTGGACTTTGTAAAATTCTAAGACATCTAGTACTATTCTTAAGTTGTTCCTGATTTATCTGGTCGAGAGAAATCCATTTTGATCTTCATATATATGCTCATTTAACATTCTTTTTAGTCTACTTGCTATAATAGAAGTGAATATTTTGTAATCAGCATTTAACAGTGAAATCGGCCTATAATTATGTATATAGCGGGGATCCGAATCCTCCTTTGGGATCAGTGAAATCAATGCCCCCCTCCATGAGTCCGGCATCCTGGCTGCCAATAAAACGTCATTAAAAACTTCCACCATAAGAGGTCCTATTTGTTCTACTATTGCTTTGTACAGCTCCTTTGGAATCCCATCTGGTCCTAGGGATTTATTGTTTTTCTGGTTCTCTATTGCTGATTTCAATTCAAACTAAGTAATGTCTTTGTTTAATAATTCTTCTATTTCTTCCCCAATCCTTCACTTCATCTAAATAATTTCTTATTCTATCTTTGTTAACTTCTTCCTTTTTATATAACTCTTCAAAATACTTACGGGCAATTTCTTTTTTCTGTTCTATCTCCTGTTGTATATCCCCCTTTCCATCTATTAGCTGGTATATCAATCTCTTTTCTTTCCTTTTTTTAACCTATATGATAGCCATCTCCCTGGCTTATTACCATGCTCAAAATAAGTTCGTCTAGTTGTATTCAAATTTATAATCATTCTCTCTTGTTCAATTAAATTCAATTTATGTTTAGTTATTAGTATCTGATTTTGCAATTTTGAATCTTTTGGGATACTGTATAATTGAGTTTCTAATTCCTTAATTTTTTGTTGTAATTTGTTTTGCTGGGTGTATTTTTCCTTATTCCTCTTGGCATTATAAGAGATTGTTATACCTCTTATTACTGCCTTCATTGTATCCCAAATGTTTTGTTTCGTAGTTGCTCCATTATCATTTTCCTTTAAGAAATAATTTAATTCCTCCTTAAGTTTGTTGGTGTAGTCTTTTTCTCTTATTAACTGAGTATTTAAGGTCCATCTTTTCTTGGGTTTTTCCCTACCCTTCCATATTATCTGAATTGGATTGTGATCTGCCCATTCATTAGGTAAATTTTCAATCCCATTTATCTCATTTGCTATTTCCCCCTTCATCCATGCCATATCAATTCGTGTCCATATTTGATGAGGATTTGAATAGAATGTAAATTGTTTTTTCTTGGGATGTAATCTTCTCCATATGTCAATCAAATTTAATTCCTTCATCATTTCCATTCATATCTTGGGAAGCTCTCTTTTCCCCCCTTTGTTCTTCCCCCCATTACAGCAATAGAATTAAAGTCTCCTATGATACAAATATTTCTTTTTTCCAATTCTACTATTTTTCCATAAAGATGCTTAAAAAACTCTTTTTGATCTCTGTTCAGGGTGAGATTACCACAAAGAGAATTGGGATGGCATTAATCCAGATCTGCAAAACCAGAGTTCTTCCCTCAGAATCCGACCATATTAAATCTGCTTTCAAATCCTCTTTAACATGTACTGCAATCCCTTTCTTTTTCCCCATGTCTGCTGGTGCGGTAAACAGCTTCCCTAATTTTGGACATTCTAGATATTTTTCATCTGTTTTCTTTTTATGAGTTTCTTGTAGGCATATTATATCACCATTTTGTTTGATTAGTTTAGCTATTATCCTTTTCCTTTTTATCGTCGACTTTAAACCATTTATATTAATTAATAGTAGTTTCTTTTCTTCTTCCATTTAATTAATTCTGTTTCGCTCTTTGTCTTGTAATGGCTCTGGTCTCTCCTTGTGCCTGAAGATGTGTCCTACTTTCTTCTCTCTCCTGATGTAGATGAGTATTTCCTTGATTTCCTAAAGTTCCATCTCTGTTCTTATGATAGCCTTGATCTTCCTGGGAGTTTGTTTCCAGTTCTTCCTTACTGCTCTGGTCTTCTGGACCTACCAATCGCTCATAAAATTCCTGGGCCTTTTCCATGGAGTCTATTTTAATTTTCCTTTTATTCCAAAAAACTAACATCCCCTCTGGGATTAGCCATTTAAATACGATTCTTTTCTGATTTAGGTAAGCTGCTAAGAACTTGTAGTCTCATCTTTGTTCTCTTACTCTTCTTGGTATTTGAGAATCAAGATTTCTTTACCTTTATACGTGATTGTTTCATCTCTTGACATCCTATATATGATATCCCGGACACTCCTCGCAAATCGTATTTGTGCTTCTCTTGGGCATTTGTGGCATCTCGCATAATTAGTGCTAATTCTGTAAACTTCATCAAACACCCTTAAGATGTCATCTTTTTCCTTTTCCAATAGTCCAGCCAGTATTCCCGCCATTAGTTGTTCCAGGTCTTCTTTGGATTCCACTACATTTTGGAATCTCAAGTATGTAGCAGTCTTGTCCATCTCTAGGTACACCAGTAAGTCCTCCATTTCTTTACTCACATTCTTTAATTCTTCATCTACCCTTTCTAATTTCCTTTCGATTCATTCAATCCTTTTCTCTGCCTCTTTTATTGTTGCTTCATTTTTCTCCAAGGCCTGCTGTAATAATCCAACTTTGTCCTCTACTTTGAAGATATCCGCTTTCATTTCTGCTTTTAATTTCCCCATCTCCTCTTTTAGTTCATTGATATCTGCTCTCATCTTGTTATGATTTTTCATCATTGTTTCTTGCAATTTTGTCATCGATTCCTGTAAAGTCAGCAAAATTGATTGGATGTTGGCATTTGAGATGTTAGCTTGTTTCTCCACTGGTAATGTTTCTTCTATGGTTTTTTGTGCCATGGGTGAAGCTGTTGCCGACGTAGTTGTTAACATCGGGGTGACTTTTCTTCCAGCTTTCAGAGCTGTAGTAGTTGTGGAAGTTATTTCTTTTAAGATTTGTTTCTGTTGTTATACTATATTAATTATATTATCCCAAATTAACATACACTGATAGAATATCTGTATTAGGATTGACCAGTATCTAATTACTTAATCTATCTATCTGCTGGATAGCTGTGCTCTTAACTGGTTACTGGAGTATAAGTACTTATATATAAAAATATTATCACTGTATTATTTTAAATCCAAATTCTAAATCTCATATATAATTTTGCAAGGTCTATGCTCAGCCTCTATACATAACTTCATGTAATATACATATACATATATACGTATATACATACATACAGACAGACAGACAGACAGATAGATAGATATAGTATTCAGCTTTGTTTGGGTATTTTCCCACGTCATTATAGTTGCGCTTTTAAAGTTGTAGCAACGTTTCGGCAGAATCTCATCTGCCATCATCAGGCTTCTGTATTGTGTTTGTCTATATAATATCCAAATCCAACTAAATTTAAATATTTAAATATATGTATTTATCTAACCTTATTTTAAATATTCTTAAACTCAAACAGTATTACATTCATCCCCAAGTGGATTAATTGTGATCACACAATACATTATAATATTAATACATAAAATCCTATACTTATTAATTAAATAATACTTAATGTTCTCACTATTTTCCCTATATATCTAATCAAAGTATAACTATCGCTATTATTAATAAATCAATTAAATCAATTAATTCAATTATTTAACAATCAGTTACAACAATTTTCCATTCCCCAGTATGCATATTTATAATCATTATAAAGAGACAATAAAGAAGGAGAGATAGTTCATCATAGCGCCAGATGGTGAGGGAAAAAGAAGAAAAATAAAATGGAGCAAATGTATAGAGAAAAAAGGGAGTAAAAAAGGGGGGGAAAGGAATTTTGAAATAAGTTTTTAGCTTTCCATCTCTAAGTTTGAGAGCCTTCACTCCAAATACACCAGAAGTGGGGAGGTAAAAAATGCTGAGTAGTGACTGCAATTATATGGTATCGCCACACATTCGGAAGCTTCCACTTTTACTTTTTGTCTTAGCGTTCCTAAGTTCAATTTTCCTGATTTTCTTCAGATGGAACCACTTTCTCAATTAGATCAATATGCTCCCTAAAGGGCTATTACGTGGTTTATATTGTTACGATAGTTTCAGGGTTTCTAAGTATCGCCTGTGGTGCCACACAGTCTCTGTTCCGTCAGCTCTGAACTTCTTCCTGTCTCCGCTTTAATAAAGTCTTTCAGAATAAAAACCAAATGAGATAATCCAAATCCTCCACAACTTCCAGGCACCTTCCAGCCGCTAGTCTCCCAACCTCGTAACTTCCCTTTTTACTCATTATTGCCCTCTCTCTGTGTTCTGTCTGCCAAGCCCTTTCACTTTCACTTGCCTCGCATCTGCTTTTTGGCCGCTTTCTTTTAGGGCTCCAGACAGACACTTGTAACAGCCTTATAAAAGTCTATGGCATTCCAATCCTCCTCTCCACTGCTAATTTTCTCTGCCACACTCTTCCCCAATGATCTCACAAACTGTCACTCACTCACTTCTTTACATTGGTGGCAGTCCGGACTTTGGAGCTGCCATTGATAGGGGACTGTTTCTTGCTTATTTGGCTCTGGAGGGCTCCTCTTCACTGCAGGGGGGGTTGCCTTCCCCACACTGCAACCCGAGTCTCCCCCATGCCGGCATGAATCTCTCCATGAGTCATGCACCCTCAAAGGATCACGCCAACCACAAAAAGAGATTAACTGAGACCACAGATGGGCTTCTGCACCTCTGTTCATCCTTGCCTTGCCACCGGAAGTCTCCAATGTATCTTTTCTTTTATCTCTTTGGTATATTTAGTACAGATATGCATTAAGCAAGAAACACTGGAGAATAACATCCATAAATGGCAAATGACATTTTGCCCACCTTTTAATTTCAAAAGGCAGAAGTGTTTATTGTACGGCAAGCTGATCTCCCTTTTATAAAATGGTCTGCCTGGGACAAAAAGGGAAATTCACAGCAAGTACACCATGGAGGATCACAGTGGTTCTAAATATGTCATTTAACAGGTCAACAGAGTTGGAAGGGTCGTCGTCCAACCCTCCCCAACCATTTCTGATAGATGTCAGTCAAGTCTCTTCTAAAAAGTTTCCAATGATGAAGCTCCCACAGCTTCTGAAGGCAAGCTGTTCCATTGGCTGATTACTCTCACTGTCAGAAAATTTCTTCTTATTTCCAGGTTGAACCTCGCCTTCTTCAGTTTTAAAGGAATAATGGATGGAAACTGAACTTCCTTTACTTAAATAGTAATAGCAGCCACCAGTGAGAAGGCTTGCAAACAATAGGATTCTCCATTCTATGCATGCCTATTCTTGTTTTTTTAAATAATATTTTTTATTTTGAATACAAATAATACAAACATAATATATATAAATCTAAATACAAAAAAGGGAAAAAAATACAAATATTACAGTGCACCCCCACCTTTCTCTTATGTTTCTTCTTCTATAACAACTAAAAGATACACAATATATTCCAA
This sequence comes from Hydrophis major, assembly GCA_033807585.1. Lineage (NCBI taxonomy): Eukaryota > Metazoa > Chordata > Lepidosauria > Squamata > Elapidae > Hydrophis > Hydrophis major. The sequence goes on from CM066329.1 coordinate 216,355,224, forward strand.
TTGTGCCCTAAATCCCCTCCAAAACAACATATATTCTTGAGTAGGTTGATTCCCTTTGCCTTCCACCAACACTGTTTTTATAAAATCCCCCCATATTTCATTATAATTGTTTACTTTAATCATCCCTTTTTAAAATTTAATTTCCATTGTTAATTTATCATTTGTTGCCATACTCCAAATTTTATACCACTCATTTCTTTGAATATCCCAATTTCGTCCCCAATATTTAGCCATCACCAATCTAGCTGCCATTATCAAATTCCTTTTTTGTTTTATTTATATCCTGTTTTTCTATTAGCAACAGTAATGCAATCCTCGGTGACATATCTAAATTTCCATACAAAGTACTCTAAGTTCCTTAAACACCATGTCCCATTGTTTTTGTGCACTATCGCAATCCCACCACATACATTTATATGTTCCAACCTGTTTCTCGCACCACCAACAAATATTTGTATATTTAACATCTATTTGATTTAATTTACATGGTGTTAGGTACCACTTCCATATCACTTTATATCCATTTTCCTTAACTCTGACATATTCTTATGTACTCTTTTATTCCAAATATTTTTCCAATCATTATCATTTATTTCTTCTAAATCTGATTCCCAAATTAATTTTAAACCTTTTGCTTGCTCTTCTAATTCAGTTAATATTCTATATATTTTCCCAATTTTTCCTTTACCTATATATTCTTCATTCACCTCACATCTTTTTATAATCATTTCAAATTTTGTTAACTATCTTTCTCCTTGAATCTGTCTTCTATTTTTATCAATTGTATTAAATTGAACCAATTTAATTTAATATCTGATAAAACATTCTTTAATTGTGTTATATTCTTTATCTTGTTCTTTCAGTCTTCCCATTTATATAACTGATTTTCTTTTAGTTTACTAATCCATTCTTTCAATTGAATCTTAGGGAATTTCTCCATTTCCACCATGCATGCTTATTCCTGTTCATTGTAGTAGAATAACTTGTCTCCAGAAGTTGTGAATGCTCCAACACTGGAAGTTTTTAAGAAGAAATTGGACAATCATTTGTCTGAAGTGGTATAGGATTTCCTGCCTGAGGAGAGGGTTGGAGTAGAAGACCTCCAAGGTCCCTTCTAACTCTGTTATTCTATTCTATTCTATTCTATTCTATTCTATTCTATTCTATTCTATTCTATTCTATTCTATTCTATTCTATTCTATTCTATTCTATTTTTTATTCTATTCTATTTTCTATTTTATTCTTTACTGTGCAAATAGGCTGTAGCCAGTAACTATTAAGAGTTGGAATTATTAAGCGGATCTCTCATGTATACTTCTGTCAGCATTCCACAATCTAGCTTTCTCTATATATAACCCACCACCTCCCATTATGACTATAGGGGCCAAGGGATTATAGATGTACAGATAGTCCTTGATTTACAACTATAGCTGGGATTGGGATTTTGGTCTCTAAGGGACGCAGCCATTAAGAAAGGCATCATATGGTTGGTCCCAATGTTATCGTTTTTACTGTGCTTGTCAAGTGAATCAAACTTCTCCCATTGACTTTGCTTGGCAGAAGCTGGCTGGGAAGGTTCCAAATTGCCACCGTCAAAGCACCATTCAACAAATGTTCATATATTGAGGACTAGTTGCATTCCAGCATACCTGGGGGTCAGTATCTTGGGAAGAACAGGATATTTTCTGTTTTGTATGTAAATAGTTAAAATAAAAGCGAGCTTGGGGTAAAGTGCAGGGTTCTGGCCCTGCACTTCTGATTGGTTGTTAAGCGGCTCGATCGGATTGGTTGGGTTCAGAGAATCCGACTGGCCCTTAACGAAGGACTCTTATTCGTTTTGGAGCTAGCGTCTTACAGCTCCCTATTGGTTATTTCGCATTAAGGTTGCCTATGTAAGGCAGAGTTATTGTTATTAAAGTCTTAAGTCACTATGTAATAAAGAGCTGAAAGTTCACCAACTAAGACTGCCTCCATTCATTTCACCCATGCCTGAAACTATATCACTGGTGACGAGGATGGGAAATGGAGATATCTGATCTTAAGGAACTTGGAAGAAAAACAGAGCACGTGTTAAGACAATGCCACCAATGGAAACCATGTCCAGCGGCATCGTACCACCCGCTCCATTCGATCCGAACCAAGAGGATTGGGAATCCTACATGGATCGCTTCCAAATGTTCCTCGAAACAAACAACCTGAAGGACGTCACACCAGCCAAGAAGCAGGCGCTGTTCCTGACGTACTGCGGCCTGGCTGTCTTTAAAATGGCGAAAGCACTTGTGAAACCTCGAGAAGTGAAAGCAATGAGCTGGGACGACCTCGAACCTCTCCTGAGAGACCATTAAGCGCCAACCGTACCTACACTCATGAGATGCCACGAGTTCTATCAAAGAAGCCAGTGAAAAGGAGAGAGTGTGGCTGACTTCGTGGCAGACCTTCGACACTTAGGAGGCCTCTGCAGGTTCGCAGACTTAGATGAAGCACTGAGAGACCGATTAATTCTGGGATTAGATGCGCTAGGCGTGCAAAGCAAGCTGATGGCAAAAGGCGACATCGGTCTTGCTGACGCCATCACTGAAGCCACTGCTGCTGAGGCGACCAAAAAGTCCGCGGTGCAACTACGGCGAAGCCGAAACCCAACGACCCCACCGACAGGCGACATTTTAACCAGCTCAGAAGGGCAGCTAGCGACAACGCACTACGAGGACCTCTCTTTGTTGTCAGACAGCGACGAAGAAGGGGTCCATCGACTGCGGTCCGACCGGGACCCTCGCCCTAAACCCTCACGCCCTTGCGCTGGCTGCGGGGCAAACCACCCCAGGGCAGACTGCAAATTCCGTGACACACTCTGCCATGAGTGCGGAAAACGAGGCCACATCAATCGAGTCTGTCGCAGTTTACAGGGACCAAGTCAGGCCTCAAAGGGAACCAACTTTCGCCAATCGGCAGGAAACCGTCCTGTAAGGTGAGATCCAGCAAACCACTCCTACAGATATCGAGCGTTGCAGAAAGAAGAGGCTCACCATACTATCACTATAGGTCACGCCTCAGCCATGGACACTAAGAAGATTCGAGTTACAGTAGCCATAGAGAACCAACCTTGCCACATGGAGGTCGATTCGGGATTGTCCCTCTCGATGGTGTCGTGGAAGACATTAAAGCAACTCATTCCTACCATCCAATGCCAAGACCTTCGAATGCAACGTCTCATCCTTAAAGACTACCAAGGGAATCGGATCCCTGTGGTTGGGTCTTGTCGAGTCCGCGTCTCGTTTAAAAAGCATACGGCATACTTACCTCTAACGATCATCGATAGGGACAGGCCTAGTTTGTTGGGCCTCCAATGGTTTGCGCCACTCGGCATCGAAGTAGCCGGCGTGAACCGAGTTGGTGATTGCGAGTGGGAGGAGGACCTTATTTCTGAATTCAGCGATGTCTTCGCAGATCATCTGGGTGAGTATAAGGGGACCCCAATTTCATTTAGCCTCGACCCTAAGGTCGCCCCGATCCATTTAAAGCCCCGTCGAGTTCCGTTCACCCTTAAGGCCAAGATAGATGAACAACTTGACAAACTAATTAAACAAGGGGTACTGCAACCCATCGATCATTCTCCATGGGAAACTCCTATTGTAACTCCCATTAAGCCAGATGGGTCAATCCGAATCTGTGGGGACTACCGGGCCACTCTAAACCACGCCCTCCAGCAGAACGCGTATCCAGTGCCGGTGGTGCAGCACCTCCTTCATTCCCTGGGAGGCGGAAAGGTTTTTGCTAAATTAGATTTAGCTCAAGCCTATCAACAATTGCCCGTGGACGATAAAACAGCCCAAGCTCAAACGATAGTAACGCACAGAGGTGCTTTTAAATGTACCCGATTGCAATTCGGGGTGAGTGTAGCCCCGGGAATATTCCAAAGTTTCATGGAACAATTATTGCAGGGAATCAAGGGCGTGGTTCCGTATTTTGATGATGTGTTAATTGCAGCTCCTAGTAAAAAAATTCTGCAGAATCGTTTAAAATGTGTTCTTAAAAATTCCAAGAAGCGGGACTGAAAGTAAAAAGGGATAAATGTCATCTGTATACCGACAGTGTTGAATTTCTAGGTTATCGCATTGATAGGGTATTCACCCTACTGAGAGTAAATTAAGGGCGATAAAAAATGCTCCCAGACCCCGTAACAAAACTGATCTCCAGGCATTTTTAGGCCTTTTCAATTTCTATAATGTGTTTTTACCGCATAAGGCGACTGTGGCTGAACCGTTACACCGGTTATTAGATAAGAAAGCATTGTGGGTTTGGGGTTACTGGGAGGAAAAAGCGTTTTGAAATGTAAAAGATTTACTTATATCTGATTCTGTACTTATGCAATATAATGAAACATTACCATTGGTTATAACTTGTGATGCCTCACTGTTTGGGGTGGGCGCCATTTTGAGCCATGTGCTGCCTAATGGAAACGAGGCCCCCGTTGCATACTTTTTGAAGACTCTTTCCCATGCAGAACGTAACTGTGGACAAATAGATAAGGAAGCTCTTGCAATTGTGTCAGCCGTAAAAAAATTCCATGAGTATGTATATGGAAGGACATTTACCATTGTAACTGACCACAAACCTTTACTGGGGATAATCGCTGGGGACAAACCGACCCCCTATATATTGTCCCCAAGAATGACTCGATGGTCAGAGTTCCTAGCTGCTTATAATTATCGATTGTTATTTCGCCCGGGGAAAGCCATTCCCCACGCCGACGCACTCAGCAGAGCACCGCTACCAGAGACTCTCAATGATCCGGCACCAACAGTATTGGCGTTACAAATCGAAACGCTCAACTCGCCCCCTATGACCGCTCGAGATATCGCGAGGGAGACCAGACGAGACCACACCCTAGCTCGAGTCCTAGGCTGGGTAGAACGTGGATGGCCATTGGACCAGATCCCAGATGACTTCGCGCCATTTAAAACAAGGCAGACTGAACTTTTTTCGCAAAAAAGCTGTGTCATCTGGGGCGATAGAGTTGTCGTTCCAGAACGACTCCAAAAGACGCTGTTACAAATTTTGCACGAAGGACATCCCGGGATCGTGCGGATGAAAGCACTCGCACGGAGCTATGCTTGGTGGCCAGGCATGGACCAACACGTCGAGCAATGGGTCAAGGCCTGCACTAAGTGCCAACAAACCAGCAACGCACCGCCAAAAGCTGCACCGACCGAATGGGAGACGCCACGCGGACCCTGGTCCAGAATCCACCTGGATTTCGCAGGGCCGATTAAAGGACATCCATTGCTGTTGACTGTCGATGCATACTCTAATTGGTTAGAAATTCATCGAATGACCAATACAACCTCCGAAGCAGTCATTAAAGTCCTTAATAGACTCTTTGCAACTCATGGATTGCCGGACGTCCTGGTGTCCGACAACGGACCACAGTTTACAGCGCTAATGTTTGAACAGTACCTTGCTGATAATGGCATCCGCCATGCGCTCACCTCTCCTGTGCATCCTGTTACCAATGGCCGAGCGGAACACATGGTCCAATTTGTAAAAAAGACTTTGCAAAAAGTGGACTATGATAATATTGACGAAAAAATAAACCGTATTCTACTTCTACAACACATCATTCCACACAGCGTAACCGGCAGAACTCCCGCAGAACTTCTCATGGGGCGAAAACTCCATTCCCGCCTCAACCGACTGCACCCTGCTTACGAGCCAGAAAAGCCTGCAGGATCCAGCGGACGCTACCGTATCTTCAAGGTAGGCGACCCCGTTTATGCAAGAAATTTATCGGGTGACCCGGTTTGGATTGAAGCAACGATAATACGCGAGACTGGGCCCAAATCCTATATTGTAAAATGTGTTGTTGAAAGACTGTGGAAACGACATATTGACCATTTACAGTCACGACTCATATCGGCCAGCCAACAGCTCCCCTACGACCAAACTGAGGGAGGGGAAGGAATGGAAGAAGATGACATTCCAGGGAACCTGTTCCAAGAGAGCGATGAATCAAGTGAAACTCAGGAAATGGAGCAGGAGGAAGAATCGTACGCTCCAAGGGAAATCACACCAGAACGAGAAGCTGAGCCACTGCCAAACAACATTCTACCTCAACAGGACTGCACGCAGCCAGTCCAAAGTAAATCTGATAGACCCAAAAGACAACCGTCCTATTTGAAGGACTATATAATCACACCATAATTGAGGAGCCAGGGGGAAGGGGTGTTATGTATGTAAATAGTTAAAATAAAAGCGAGCTTGGGGTAAAGTGCAGGGTTCTGGCCCTGCACTTCTGATTGGTTGTTAAGCGGCTCGATCGGATTGGTTGGGTTCAGAGAATCCGATAGTCCCTTAACGAAGGACTCTTATTGGTTTTGGAGCTAGCGTCTGACAGCTCCCTATTGGTTATTTCGCATTAAGGTTGCCTATATAAGGCAGAGTTGTTGTTCACCCTCTTAAGTCAGTATGTAATAAAGAGCTGAAAGTTCACCAACTAAGACTGCCTCCATTCATTTCACCCATGCCTGAAACTATATCATTTTCCATAAGGCCACAAATATATTTTGGCTCCCCTGAGGCTCCTGGTAGGCTTCCTAGGCCCAAAACAGCATGAGGGTGTGGGATGCGAAGAAAGAAAGAAAGAAAGAAAGAAAGAAAGAAAGAAAGAAAGAAAGAAAGAAAGAAAGAAAGAAAGAAAGAAAGAAAGAAAGCAGGAGAGAGAGAGAAAAAGGAAGGAAGGAAGGAAGGAAGGAAGGAAGGAAGGAAGGAAGGAAGGAAGGAAGGAAGGAAGGAAGGAAGGAAGGAAGGAAGAAAGAAAGGAAGGGAAGGGAGAAAGAGGGAAGGGAAAGGAAAGAGGGAAGGGAAGGGAAATAGGAATGGAGGGATGGAGGGAAGGAGGGAGAAAAAAAGGAGGGGATGGAAGGACCAAAAACCCTGGCACTAGATGCAGCTTCAGAGGATGCTTTGAAACAGCACAGCAATCCAGGGCTGGAAGGCACCTCAGAGGTCATCTAGTCCAACCTCATACTCCAAGAGCATTGTTAAAGTAAGTTGCTCTCTTTTGACCCACCTTGTTCCATGACCACATAGCCACACCCACCCAGTCACATGACCACCAAGCCACACCCACAGAACTGGTAGTAAAAAAATTGAATCCCATCCTTGGCCACGCCCACTAAGCAAGCCATGCCCACAGAACCACTGTAGTAAAAAATTTTTGAATCCACCACTGATTCAAAGCTGCCAAGAGATCCAGGAGGACCACCTGCCAGAGGATCCCCAAGAAGTGCAATCACAATCAAGTCTCAGAACTGTAACCTGGCCTGAAATCTGACTGAAAAGTTCTAGATAAGGTCTTAGGTACCCTTGAAGCTGTAGGCCTAGCTACAACTCAACACCCTCCCCTCAGAACTAAAGGTTTGAGGTCAGAGAGGAATTCTCAAGGTCTGTGGAAGTGAGCCACTGTTTCTTAAGGAAAGAGGACCACTACTTCTTTCAAAGGAGGCAGAATCATCTCCTCCTTCAAAGAAGCATTCACAGCTCAGGATCCAAACACATATCATTCCCTAGGAAGCCTTTGCATGTCATTTCCTTGGCTCTAATATAGAAATAGACTGCCATGGATCGAAAATTGGACCAGATTTCCAATTCCCTGGATGTCTCCACATACTAACTTGGTCTGATTCAGCTTAGCTTCCCAATTCAGACAAGGCTGTCCAGGATTGCCACCATCTCCCATCTCTTCCACCAAATGCAGAAATGAGAACAGAATTGCTCAGTTTTTTCTTTTGCTCCTTTTTATAGAGGCCATGTGTTTGTGTTCATTATGTTAAAAGTTAACTTAGTTTTATTTGTGTTGACTTCTACGCTACAGATAAAGAGAGTCCTGGTGACCTGGAAAGAGGGAATTTTATTCCTGGCTACTACAAACAGGAAAGGAGGAATCTTGCACTATAGGCATTTTATTCCAGTTAGTCTCAATATCAGGTGTCCAGTTATTGTTCTGTTATTTCCAGCCAAAATGAGCAATGGTCAGTGGTGATGGCAGCCATCAAGTGATATGTGATTAGAAGCCACCGTGTTTCTTTTATGTGAGATGTACAGCTACATAAGTTTACATTTTATTTTATAATAATTTAATAATAATAAATAAAGATGATGGAATGCTGTGTACACATTCAAATACTCTGCAGACAATGCTTCAACCTCTGCAGTGAAATGAAACATGTCACTTTCTGGTTACACTGAAAGAAATAATTGAAGCATCATAAAGATTGGGACCAAATGTTTGTTTTTTCAATACTGTAGTGCAGGAGCAACTTACTTCTGATAGGATGAGAATTATGGCATGATGAGCAGATGGCTTTATCCTTGTCTCATACTGCAGTCTATTGTATTGTGGATGAGGCATCCCTTATTTCAATCAATCAGAATAGAGTTGGAAGGGACCTTGGAGGTCTTCTAGTCCAATCTCAAGCAGGAAACCCTATGCCATTTCAGAGAAGTGGTTTTCCAATCTTTTCTTAGAAACCTTCTGTGATGTAGCACCTACAACTTCTGAAGGCAAGACAGTAATCAGGGGTGGGATTCTACCAGTTCGCACCTATTCGCTAGAACCGGTTGTTCACATTCTAAGCAGTTCGGAGAACCAGTTGTTAGAAGAAATTACTGGCCTAATCCTGTAGGAAGGCAGGAAGGAAACATTCTGGTGTTGCTTACAGAAACTGCCTCTCCGTTAACTCTTGTTATATTCTTGGCAGGACTAGACTTCCTGTCTCAGGAACGTCTCTGGAGTTTTTTTTCCCCTCCTTTGCTGGTACTTTGCTTGTGTGGAGTGCTGCAGCATCCTACAGTCATGAGAGGCCAGGCAAGGAGATGCATGCCTCAATATGAGTGATATTGAGTTGGCCACACCCAGCCAATAACATGACCACGAAGCCATGTCCACCCAGTCACATGACCCAAGCCATGCCCACCACCTAAACCACACCCACAGAACCGGTTGTTAAAAATTTTGAATCCTACCCATGATAGTAATTGTCCTCACTGTTAGGAAGTTTCTCCAAAATTCCAAGTTGCTTTTCTCCTTGATTCGTTTCCATCCATTGTCTGTCTTGCCTTCTAGTACTTTGGAGAATAGATGGACTCCCTTTTCTACTTGAATATACCCCAGTCCTTCTTTTCTCTAGACTGGCAATACCTGATGTTGTGAATGTATAAAGTTTTAATAAAGCGTGAGCTTGGAGTAAAGTGCAGGGTTCTGGCCCTGCACTTCTGATTGGTTGTTAAACGGCCGGATCGGATTGGCCTGCTCCAGGGAATCCGATTGGCCCTTAACAGGGAGTTCCTATTGGTTATGAGAGCTAGCGCTCCTCATTGGTTATTGGTTAATAGTTACAGGGTTTGCCTCTATAAGGCGGGTTAAAACTGCTATAGATGCCAGAAGTCACTATGTAAATAAAGAGCTGAAGTTCACCGTTCAGAGGCTTGTCTCCATTCTTTCTCTCCCATGCTCCAAACATAACACTGGCGAAGAGGATGGGATGTGGAGACATCTGAACCAACGAAACTTCAAAGAACACCGAGCACGTGACAGACGACACTACACAACGGAACCATGTCCGGCATCGTCGTACCACCCGCTCCGTTCGATCCAGTACAGGAGGACTGGGAGTCCTACATGGATCGCTTCCAAATGTTCTTAGAAACCAACAACTTAAAGGACGCCACATCAGGAAAGAAACGGGCGGTGTTCCTAACGCATTGCGGTCCAACCGTATTTAAGAAGGCTAAAGCACTAGCAAAACCCTGAGAAGTGAAGGCGATGGATTGGGACCACCTCGAACCTCTCCGACGAGATCATTACGCACCGACCGTACCTACGCTCGTGAGACGGCACGAGTTTTATCAGAGGAGCCAGCGAAAATGAGAAAGCGTGGCCGACTTCATAGCAGACCTCCGAAATTTGGGAGGCCTCTGCGGATTCACTGATTTAGAAGAAGCACTAAGAGATCGCATAGTTCTGGGATTAGATGCACCAGGTGTTCAAAGCAAGCTGATGGCGAAAGGCGACATCAGCCTTGCCGACGCCATCGCCGATGCTACTGCAGCAGAAGCAACCAGGAAGTCAGCTGCACAACTACGCTGAAACCGTGCTCCGGTACCACCACTGACAAGCGACATCTCACCCAGGTCAGAAGGACAGTTTGCAACGACGCACCACGAGGACCTCTCTTCGTCGTCACACAGTGACAAAGAAGGGGTCCATCGACTGCGGTCCGACCGGGACCACCACCTGAAGCCTTTACGCCCTTGCGCTGGCTGTGGGGCCAAACATGCCAGGTCCGAATGCAAATTCCGCGACGCGCTCTGCCAAGAGTGTAGGAAGCGAGGCCACATCGGACAGGTCTGCCGAAGCTTACCAGGACCCGGCCAGGCCTCAAAAGGGACTAACTATCGCCAATCGACAGGAAACCGTCCTGTATGGCGAGAGCCAGTTAACCACTCCTACAGAAATAGAGTTTTGCAGAGAGAAGAGGCTCACCATACTATCACTATCAGTCACGCCTCAGCTTTAGACACCAAGAAAATACGAGTCACAGTAGCCATCGAGAAACAGCCTTGCCACATGGAAGTCGACTCGGGATTGTCTCTCTCGATGGTGTCCTGGAAGACCCTTAAACAACTCATCCCCATGATTCAACGCCAAGATCTCCGCTCCCAAAGACTCATCCTCAAGGACTACCAAGGGAATCGAATCCCCGTTGTTGGTTCCTGCCGAGTCCGAGTCTCCTTCAAGAAGCACACAGCGTACTTACCACTAACTGTCATCAATAGAGACAGGCCTAGCCTACTAGGCCTCCAATGATTCGCGCCACTCGGCATTGAAGTGGCTAGCATAAACCGAGTCAGCGGAAGTGACTGGGAGGGAGACCTCATCCACAAGTTCAGGGACGTCTTCGCGGACCGCTTAGGCGAGTACAAGGGGACCCCGATTTCGTTCAGTCTAGACACAAAGATAGCTCCCATCCGACTTAAGCCCTGTCGAGTTCCGTTTGCCTTAAAGTCGAAAATCGACGAACAACTCGACAAACTGATAGCTCAGGGGGTGTTAGAGCCCATCAATCACTCCCCCTGGGAAACCCCAATCGTAGCACCCATTAAGCCAGACGGGTTGATCCAAATCTGTGGGGACTACCGGGCCACTTTGAGCCACACCCTACAGCAGAACGCATATCCAGTGCCAGTGGTGCAGCATCTCCTCCACTCCCTGGGGGGCGGGAAAGTCTTCGCTAAATTAGATTTAGCTCAGGCATATCAGCAACTACCTGTTGATGAAAAGACGGCACAGGCACAAACAATTGTGACGCACCGAGGTGCCTTTAAATGTATCTGGCTTCAATTCGGAGTTAGTGTAGCCCTGGGGATTTTTCAGAGCCTTATGGAGAGGTTATTACAAGGGATTAAGGACGTGGTCGCCTAAGGACTATGTAACTGCGCCCTGCAAACAGAAGCCGGGGGAAGGGGTGTTGCGAATGTATAAAGTTTTAATAAAGCATGAACTTGGAGTAAAGTGCAGGGTTCTGGCCCTGCACTTCTGATTGGCTGTTAAACGGCCGGATCGGATTGGCCTGCTCCAGGGAATCCGATTGGCCCTTAACAGAGAGTTCCTATTGGTTATGAGAGCTAGCGCTCCTTGTTGGTTATTGGTTAATAGTTACGGGGTTTGCCTATATAAGGCAGGTTAAAACTGCTATAGATGCCAGAAGTCACTATGTAAATAAAGAGCTGAAGTTCACCATTCAGAGGCTTGTCTCCATTCTTTCTCACCCATGCTCCAAACATAACACCTGATTCCTGCAACTTGTACTTGTACCTTTGGTTTTTCCTGCCCAGGTGTAAAATCTTGCTTTCTCCACATTAAATTTCATGTTGTTGTATAGGTCCATCGTTCAAGTCTGTCAAGATCTTTTTGGATCCTGAGTCTGGGATATTGGCTATTTCTGCTAGCTTAGTGTCATCTCCAAATTTGATGACTTCTCCTTCTATTCCCTCATCTACAGTAAATCATTTACGGGTGAAACTCGAAAAATTAGAATATCATGCAAAAATTCATTTATTTCAGTAATGCAAATTAAAAGGTGAAACTAATATATGAGATAGATTCATTACATGCAAAGCAAGATAATTCAAGCTGTGATTTGGCGTAATTGAGATGATTATGGCTTACAGCTCATGAAAACCCAAAATGCACAATCTCAGAAAATTAGAATATTGTGAAAAGGTTCAATATTCTAGGCTCAAAGTGCCCCACTCTAATCAGCTAATTAAGCCATAACACTTGCAAAGGGTTCCCGAACCTTTAAATGATCTCTTAGTCAGGTTCAGTAGGAATCACAATCATGGGAAAGACTGCTGACCTGACAGTTGTGCAGAAACCCATCATTGACACCCTCCATAAGGAGGGAAAGCCTCAAAAGGTAAATGCAAAAGAAGTTGGATGTTCCCAAAGTGCTGTATCAAAGCACATTAATAGAGTGTTATGTGGAAGGGAAGAGTGTGGAAGAAAAAGGTGCACAAGCAGCAGGGATGACCGCAGCCTGGAGAGGATTATCAGGAAAAGGCCATTCAAAAGTGTTGGGGACTTTCACAAGGAGTGGACTAGGGCTGGAGTCAGTGCATCAAGACCCACCACACACAGATGGATCCTGGACATGGGCTTCAAATGTCATATTCCTCTTGTCAAATCGCTCCTGAACAACAAACAATGTCAGAAGCGTCTTACCTGGGCTAAAGAAAAACAGACCTGGTCTGTTGCTCAGGGATCCTCTTTTCTGATGAGAGCAACTTTTACATCTTCTTCTTCATAGAACTCCTCCCCCTATGGTTTATTTTGTTCTTGTGTATGCTGAGTCACCATTTCTAATTTCTGTAGTAGACAATTGCACATTTTGTTCTGTCCCCTCATTAGCATTCTTGAGATCCCCGCGCCTTGATTGGCCAAGGCGCAGGGCACTCTGATTGGTTAGGCGAGCCGCGCCGATTGGCTCGCTAGGAATCTCCCGCGATTGGTCGGTTCGAATCGCGGGAGATTCAAAGTGGTGCCATTGGCTGCGGCCGCGGCGGCTAAAGGAATAAAAGCCGCGAACTTTTCCTATAGCGCCAGTTCGGTTCCTACATCAATAAAAGAGCTTGATACGAAGTCACCGACTCCTGGCATCATTTCCGAGGATACAACACTGGCGACGAAGGTGGGATCCAGATCCTGAACCGAACCACGTGTCCGACAGAAGCCAGACGAATCTCCACGATGGCGAAAATCGCACCCCCACACCCTTCAACCCTGCCAGCGAGGACTGGGAATCGTACTCCGACAGATTCCGCATGTTCCTCGAGTGCAGCGACCTGAAGGACGCCACCGGCCCCATGAAGCGAGCCGTCTTCCTGACCCACTGCGGGACCGAGGTATTTAAGATGGCCAAGGCAATTGCCAAACCCGCCGACGCGACCACGATGGACTGGGACGTCCTCGAGCCAATACTTCGGCGGCACTGCGCTCCAGAGGTGCCCATCCTAATCCGACGCAACGAGTTCTACCATCGGGACCAACGGTCGGGTGAGAGTTTCAGCGACTTCGTCGCTGAACTACGGCGCCTAGGGAGGGAGCTACGGAGAGTGGCCCGGCCCGACCGACCAGCCGGTTCCCACGACGGCATCCGGAGAAGCAGCGACCCCGACCGAACCGGCCGGGATCCAACCTACGACTGAGCTGCGCAGGTCCAGTAGGCTAAGACGGAGCCCCGCCTACCTACGGGACTACGCGACGTAAGGACTAAACCAAGAGGGGAGGGGTGTTCTGCCCCCTCATTAGCATTCTTGAGATCCCCGCGCCTTGATTGGCCAAGGCGCGGGGCACTCTGATTGGTTAGGTGAGCCGCGCCGATTGGCTCGCTAGGAATCTCCCGTGATTGGTCGGTTCGAATCGCGGGAGATTCAAAGTGGTGCCATTGGCTGCGGCCGCCGCGGCTAAAGGAATAAAAGCAGCGAACTTTTCCTATAGCGCCAGTTTGGTTCCTACATCAATAAAAGAGCTTGATACGAAGTCACCGACTCCTGGCATCATTTCCGAGGATACAACACATTTCAAGTTTAATTTTTATCATGTCCCTTATATCTTGCAAATCCAATCTTGACTCTTGTAAGTCCAATCTTATATCAACAAACAGTTTCTCCATTATATCTTCTCCTTTTCCCCCTCTTTTCCCCCTCTTCCTTAATAGTTAAAATCCTCTTCTTTAATAGATATACCGTATTTGCTGGCGTATGACTTTTTTGCCCTGAAAAACATGCCTCCAAGTGGGGGGGTCATCTTTTACGCTGGTATATCCACTGCCAGCTATCGAATGCTTGTGGGATGCAGTGAAGGTGCCTCTGGCTTCCCAGATTCCCCCATGTAGCTTCCGCCAAGAGCCTCCCCACGTCTCTGAATCAGGATCAAATCCCGCTCGCCTCGCTCCGCCCGAGGCTGCAGCGACTGGGGCGAGCGAGAGCGTGGGTCGCTCCTGGCGCCCCAGGCAGGGCCATGTGAAGGCTGCCCACCTTCCTGCTCCTCCCATGGCCCCTGGCACTCTGCAGTGCCGCTGCAGCCCTGGGGATTTCTGGAGGGCATTTCTGGTGACCCCGCTGGGATCGTTTGGCTGACCAACACAGAATAACATGCACACTGTGTAAATATTGGATGATTAGTTACCGGGGGGGCGGTGTCATCTTATACGCCGGGTTGTCTTATACACCGGCAAATATGGTACTCAATCCCATAGTCCAGTATATGATTTCAGCCAATATCTTTTGGATTTATTTTCAACAATCCATACTCTTGAATCTTTGTTCAGATGGTTCTATAACAATAATAAAGTTTCTTTTATTTGCTTTTAATTTCCAAAATCCAAACGCTTGAGGAGACCAGACACTTTTTAAAATGTACTGAAGTTTTCCTGTACCATCAGGTGGCGCTCTTGAGTCTTTTTACCTTTAACTTTCTTTATTGAATATAATACTTTTATTAAGTTCGCTAATTTTAGTCATTAGCTGTTCTTTTCTTTTCAACACACTCAATTTCAGCATTTAATTATGCCCTTTAAGAGCCCATAATTCAATAGTTATCTAGTTTAGTTTCTAAGCCTTTCTTGTGTTAAAGTATTTTCCTTTAAATAATCCGATCCAAGTTTTATAAGATCCAATTTCTTTCTCACTCTTTCTAGTCACCACTTCCACACACTTCCCTCCAAGATAGCCCTTTATTTTAATACCGGGGTACCTCAAAAGCGATGTCCTTTGCCTGGTTCACATTCTGCTCGCTACTTCTCTGCTCCAGCACAGAACTTAGTTTCCCGGAGTGTTTTTTGTCTTTGTGGTGACCATTTTAGGACCACCGATACAGCTTGCCTTGGGGAGGATTTTCCTGTTGGGAAAAGGAGTTGTGACTTCTCTTGATCCTCCAGGTGATTTCCCCCTTCTTCACCACCCCACCAGGGTGGTTCTGGTCTCAATCGGGACCCTCCAGCAAGTGAGCTCAGGTGAAACCGTGCACGATCACAGGTTCCACTCTGACCCCAACAAGGAACAAATCAGTAGTCTACTTTGTTGAACACCTTTGTGATGATTTGGGTCAAGGCACAGAGGCAACACAACCAGCTGATAGTTCAAACTCCCATTTATTGTTCCAACTTTCCCCCAAACATTCCCACTTTTATGGCAAGTCCCAGAACAAAGCACTCACACACACCTCCAGCAGCCTCTGGCTGCGAGTAGTCCAGCAAAATACCGTCAGCACAATTACTTCAAGGCAAGGAAGCCAACAAGGCAAAGGGAACAAAACAGCAACAAGGCAAGGAGACTAGCAAATTCCAGAAGTTGACAAAGGCACACAAAACTCCATGAGTTCAGTGCTTGTTCCCAACAAGCGCCACTCTCCACGGCGTCTCCTTAAGGTGTGTCTTGTGCTGCTCCCGCCTCCTCTCCACTCTCCGTGCTTGGGGATCAGGAGAGGACAGTCTTTGTTCATTGCCTGAACTCTGTTGCTCTTCCTCTCCACTTCCTGCCCTCTCTTCCCCCCTCTCTTGGTAGTCCTGCCCCCATTCTTCCCTGCTGGCAAACCATCCCAGGCCCAAGGGACCTGGGGCAGCCTCATCCTGCTCCTCCCTGTATTCCTCTGGAGCCAACAAAACTGCACGCTCAACTTCCATTGGTCCCAGTTCCAACTCATTCTCCTCCGCAGACTCAGGCTCCACAGAGCAATGACAGCCTTGCTGAAGTCTAAGTATACTATGACCACAGAATTTGGCTTGTCTACTAATTTTAGTCACTTTGTCAAAGAATGAAATAAGATTTGGCATAATCTGTTTTTATTTCCAAATATAGTTTCAAAAATCATTCACACAATACAATAGGCATTGAATGGATATTGCTGGTGGTAATTCAGGTTCTCTTCCTTCACTGCTGGAGATAAAATGTTGAATGAAAGTCTAAAAGTAGGAAATATAAGCAATACTTCTGATATTATTGAACTCTATTTCCCATCAATACAATCTGCAGAGAGCTGGATTTTACCAATATCTGGAATGTTGCCTGTTGATCTAAAAGCAACAGAGTTTGGGTTAAAGCTGGGATGTGGTATAATCTACATTTCAAGGTGGAGCACTCATGTTTTATTTTAAGTAGGTTAAGAAAGGGAGATAATTTTGTAAGTCTTGGAGGCAACTAAAGATTATCACAGATAAATTTTCCTTAGCCCTTTTCCCCTGGAATTTGAGCACCAAGAAGACTCCACACAGGGATCTTTGTAGATGTTCTGTCTCAACTAGATGAGAGCCTTTGAACCTACAAACCAAATTTTAGCACCCTCGGATAAGGAATTTCCAAACACAGCTTTCCATGGAAGGAGTGGAGGAGACGCTTGATATGCTGAGAGTCCTTGTGTCGCAGCAGCAGAGTAATGAGATATTCTTGTGAGATGTCATTTTTGAAGCAAAGTAGAAGGCTAGGGTAGGCTGGAAATAGTTGCTTATGGGTGGCAATACCAGGAACGTGGAGTCACTAGCCCCCAGAAGGTCTTCTGAGAAAAGAAAACAATGACTATGTCAAGAGAGACAGAATAGCTGGAAGGGAAACTGCAATAAGACAAAATGATACATGAATTCCAGCTAATCACATGCCTAGATATGAGTCAGCAAGATCAGCCATATATATGTTCCAACATAATCAGGAGCCCATCAGTGCAATAACATTCCCAGAGTTTCAGCAATGTTGCAGGCAGCACTGGAGAGACTTTGAATTGTAGACCTAGCCTATTCTGGAAAACAGGATCTGGCTCTGGCAGTTTTGCTTCTCAAGTGCCTCAGCTCAGGCCCCTCAACCCAAGGGAGCCCAGACTTGAAGGACATTGCTTGTCAAAGGCTCTTAGACCCAGAATTTTCAATACTGGATGTCACAGAGCACCTTTTGCAGCTACTGATATGAGGAGAAGGAAGAAAGGTTTGCTTTAACTCCCTGCAGGTGAGAATCTCCAACTATACTGTAAAGCAGGATCTTGCTATAAAGCGTTAACAGAACCTGGTGTCCCCCAAAAGTGCTGAATTCCCAATCAAAGATAACAGATAACAGATAATCAAAGTTGGAAGGGACCTTGTAGGTCATCTAGTCCAACTCCCGGTCTCCCAAGCGGGAGACATTTCTGACAAATGGCAGTCCAATCTCTTCCTGAAAGTCTCAAGTGATGGTGCTCCCAGAACTTCCGAGGGCAACTTCTGTTCCAGTGGTTGATTGTTCTCACTGTCAAAAGCCAACATACATGGTTGGCAACATGTTGGGCATATCTGCTGCTCTCAATGGACCTTTGATTTGGCCTTTTTTCCTGTTCAGGTCTCCATAAAATGGAAAGAAATGGAGTGAAAATAAAACAATAAGAATGTTGCAACATTCATGTATCAATAACAGGTGTTTTTTTCACATATTGAAATGCCCCAAAATACAGCTAATATGAAATATTTTTTTCTTTATTTTTATTGATTGGAGCATATTAATGTTTTAGACTTAAAAGGTTGCTGTAATATTAATAAATATCAGGAATAATGAAGCAATCTTTAATTAAATGGTTCCAGCTAGATTAGAGGGTTTTTTCCTCCTATTTTATCACTCTCTTTATATCTGAAAGCAACAAAAGTTGAAACCAAGAGGGAACCCAAGACTTACTCTAACTCCACAAGGTAAACTGTCTACTCACCTCCTTGAGTGGACAGTGGACATGTGCAAACCACTCTTGGCTGTATAAGGAGAAAATGATTGCTTGGCCCAAAGAGAGGCATATCCATATGATGATGTTCCAGACAGGGCCTTTTCTCTTATCATTGAAAACAAAGTTAAAGAATACTATGAAGACAAACAAAAAAAAGGGTTAATTGTGTATATTCCAGCCACACTGAGCCGTGGAAATCTCTCAGTTATTGATTTCTAATAACTGTAATCTACATGGTCCCCATTATAAAATCTAAAATAACAGCAATTTCCATTTTAATTATAAGACAATATGCCCCATCCCTACCCCCATGGAGGAAAAATAATTTGGAAAATAGAATTCTCAAAGCAATGCCCTTGCAGATGGAACTTCCTGCTCCTAGAACCTGGCTATTTTCCTATTCTTCTTCTATCTGCATCCTGATTGTAGTTTCGATCAGGAGGGAGATAAAAGAATACTTTCATCTGTTTTGGAACTGTGATTGGATTTCTGAAATAGGAAACTTTTGTTTTCCAGTTATTGATTTTGTTGTTTTTGCATTTTAATTTCTAAAATTGTCCCTCCTGTTAGAATAGAGAATCTTAATATTCTCACGGAAGAACTACTGTTTACTCGATGACCAGCAAGATTTGAAAATAAAAAAATACTAAACTGAAATAACTGTCACAAGGATGAGAAAGCAGCTTCCACCCTAACCATAAAATGCACCGTCTGAGGCAATAACACAGTGCAATGGCTGCCTGGAGAATTCTGGCAGCTGAAGTCCACACATCTTAAAGTCACCAAGATTAAGAAATACTGGCTGGTGAAGGGGGCAGGATAATGCCTTGAATCTTTCCTTAGCTAGTCTTTCTCAATTTGGAAAGCTCCACTCATCTAGGCTAGCGATACCCAGGGTTCTGTAGCCAAGATGTCCGAAGGCATACTGGAAATTATAATAATAATAAATCAGAGTACATGAGTTGTGGGGTGGAGGGTCGTTCTCTGAGCTTGTGGGCTGGTTTCCATCTTCAGTGGAATGTAGGGGGTGTCAGTATTCTGCTTATAAGGTCTCCATGTTGTCAGCAGGCATTGTGAGGGTGAGGTCACGTCAGGTCAGGTTCTTGTGATGGGTCCTGTGATGGGTCAGGTGTGGGTCACATAAATTGGTGGTCTTGTGATGGATGGGTAAGCATCACAAGATCCATCATAAGTCCCTGGCCACTGGCTTACTATATTTTGAATACAGTTGGAGCAAATCCAACCTACCAGTGGTAAAAAAAAGTGCATCAAAAAGGACATGAATGAGTGCCATTTGGGAAATGTGGAAACCCCAAACCAGAGGAGGGCAGAACAGAATGAATGAAGGTTCACCAGGAATAATCCATGCCACATTATGTTTTACGGGCCTTGCTTGACTCTTCTGAGGAAAGGTTCAGTCCATTTTCTGAGGAGCTACTTACCTCCAGTCCCAGCAAACAGAACAAATGTGACAGGATAGAAGAAGCCAAAAGAGAAGGTGAGTATATATTCATGGGAAACGGCTGAGAAAAGGAAGACAATGAGCATAGCTCCAGCTCGGGCTCTTTCTCCAATCAGCTGGAAGAGAAGGAGAACAGGTAAATCATAGACTTCATCATGGTGATCACCAATTAACAATGAGGACAGGCACAGAGAAATTTCATGCAGCAGGTTTACTGTATGGGGCAATATAGGGTGGGTTTGGTAAGCATGTCAGACTTTTCAGGGGCTCCACACAGTAAACCAAACCAAATAATAGGACTTTTATTGTAAGGTTACAGAAACAGAATCTGGCAAGTCTGAAAGCACTTCCCCCCAAACTTCCTGGCCTTTATTTTCTGAACAACAAGGGAGAATCTCTTCTTAGATGTTATTCTTCCTCCATTCCTGCTCTGAGCATCACCTCTTGACCATTGCCCTGGCTGCAGTTCTGCCCCCAAAGTTTATTCTCACAGCACATTACAGTCTTACCTACCCACAGAAAATCTTGATAAATATAGCAGTACAGCCAATCGTGTACAATCACATTCCATGACCGATAGAATGTCGAGAATGCTGTGGAATTCCACCAGTCCTAGGCAGGAAGAATGAAATAAAGAGCATGAAAAACACAGAAATGCCAGGCTTGAAACTGGAACATCACTGTATTTTGGCCAGCAAAGAGACAATCCCCTCTAAATTGCCTGTGTACGGGTAGTCCTTGAGTTACAAGGGCAATTGGGATTAGAATGTCCATCACTAAGTCAGTAGGGAAACCAGGGGGAAATTGCAACTCTCAAACAGGCAGGTAAGTGCCTATTGTCAGGCATGAGAGAGCAAGGAGGCGTCCTGGGTGTTAAGAAAGGGGGAGATTAAGGGTTGGGGAGGGTCAAGGGGGGCATGAAAAGTTAGATTTCAGCCATTGGGAGGGCATGAATGAACCATCATGGGGGATCTTGCAAACTCTTTCGAACACGTTATTTGATCTCTCTTATACTCCCTAAACATACATGTTACTACAGGCAGTCTTCATTTAGTGACCACAATTTGGAGCAGTTGTTAAGTGGTCATTAAGTGAAACATTTATGTTATTTATTTGCCAAATTTATTTATTGTTGAATTTACATAGCTGTCGATCTCACCTAAAGTGACTCTGGTGCCATATGATACTGGCAAAAATTAAAATATTTTACAAGCCCATTAAAACAATTAGCATGGATGCTTGCAATCTTACTTCAACTTTCCTTTGCTTTACAGCCCTCCAGAGGGTATATATATGAGCTTTGGTTCTAACTTTACTTTATCATCATAGTTGTAACCGCAACCAGTTGCTAAATGAGAGACTACCTGTATTTATGACTTTGATTACAAGCAATCGGATGCTTCAGTGTCAACTTCTTCAGTAGAATTGTTTTAGCAAGTTGAAATTTGCTTTTCTTTCAGAGCCATAACATCTCATAACTCTTTGCAACGTTTTTCAAACTGTTCCTCATGGCCAATGGACCATTCAAGTACTATATATCCATGAGGAATGAAAGCCGGACTCCTCATATCTTTCTTGCAAACTCCCCCACCCCTTGTTATCACCTTGTAGAAAGAACGGTCCGCAAAGCGCAGGATCTCAGCAAATATGTTTTGCCAGCAGTCCAGGTGGAAATATGAGATCATGAATAGTAAACATATCCCTGAATGAGAGAGGTAAAGAAATACATTAGTTCTTCCCACTTTTGGGAGAGAGAGGAAATTTTAAAAACTCAATTATTGTTACAGATTTAAGGCAGACAATTGCAAATCAAGTTAGACTTTTAGGCTAGTATCCTAAATGGAATGTCTATAGAGATTCTCAATCATCTAGGTCCTTATTGTCTCAAAGGTGCTTTTCAAAAGGCAACTTGACTTTCTTGTTTTTTTCCTTGAAAATGTTTCCCTTCTCATCCAGGAAGCTGCTTCAGTTCTGCAAATGAACTAAGAAGCTTCTTGGATGAGAAATGAAACGTTTTCACAGAAAAAAACCCCCAAAGAAGTCCAATTGCCTTTTTAAAAGTACTTTGGGGATATCCAAATGGAAGAAAAGCAGAATGGCCTTGACTATGTTATTTTTAGTTCCGATTGTTAAGAACTACCTTGTTTAGTGGCCATTTGAAGTCATGACGGTGATGAAAATCCAATTTTGCAATCAATCCTCACATTTATAACCTTCAAAAGTTTGTAAAGCAAAAGAAAGCTGAAGTAAGCTCATCATATAGTTAGGGTACTACTTAACAACCACTTGACTTAATGTTTAAGTTGCTGGTCCCAACTGTGGTCACTAAACAAAAACTAAAAGTACCTTGCTGGTGTATGACTTGAGAAGATCACTTTTTGTGTGATGTACCTGTATTTAACTAAGACTTGTAGCCTGCATTGTCTAAGATTTTGACAACTACAAATGGATGCCATTCAGCTGGTGTCCAAATGGAGTCAGAGACATGGACATGAACTTGCAGTTTTATATAAATAAATATATTTACAGTAAATAAGATAGGCTAACAGGAGCATTGTCAGACAAATCAACACAGCAAAAACACTATGAGGCAAATTGTGGAAAGCAACTCCCCCTTTACTCTCACAGCAACAGATTCTCTCATGCAGTGGCCAGCTTTCTTCAACCAATTAGCTATAACTGTGTGTTCTTTCTCATTGTCCTTCACTTTTTCAGCTACTAAATTTCAAATATCTTAACCTGTTTTTAACTAAGGCTGTAGCCTACACTGTCTAAGATTTAGACACCTGCAAATTGATATGCGAGTTCACCATTATTATTATTGTTGATCACAGTTAACCAGATTATTTTACTGGATATGGCCTTGTTGTCCACCTATTGAGTCCTTCCAAGGGACCAGGGGTAGGCAGATGTTAGTGTTTGAGCTGTTAAAGATATCAGTTGCTCCAAGCAAAGCCAGCTTTTGCAACTGACTGATAGTGGTTATGTCAATGCTGATGGTGTTCACTTTGTGCTCCAAATGTTTTGGGATTGCCTCCATGGCACTTATTATTACTATTATTACTATTACTATTACTATTACTATTTATTTTTATTATTATTATTATTATTATTATTATTATTATTATTATTATTATTATTATTATTATTATTATTATTATTATTATTATTATTATTATCTTTGCTACCTTTGGCCACAATTGTTCTATTGCAGATATTTGTATTTTTTTGTTATTTTTCTCCAGTTCTTTCTCTTTCTTCTGCTGTTTCCAGGTACTACAATGTCTACTATCCAGGCTTTTTATCTTACTGATAATTATTAAGACTTGGATATTATACAGGTGCTTGTCTGTTTGAATTCTAAAGGGCCAGAACACTTTAGTGTCTCCATTTCCCACTATTTATCTATTTTGTGCTCTTACCAGCTCTTGCCTGCCTCCTATTTATTTTTTCACAACAGTCCTGTGATGTGGGCTGGGCTGGGCTGAGAGCAAGTGACTTGCCCAAAGTCCCCCAGTCCCCTTTTAGGCTTAAGGCAGGCCTAGAACTCATTGTAAACTGGTTACAAGGCAACTGTTACCACGGGACCCAACTGGTCTTCTTCCCTACATGTATGCAGAATATAGGAGGCAGCCAGTCAGTGTAGTTTGAACTGAAGGCAGCACTCCGCTCCATAATTCAGTAAACACCTATGAGTAATTTTAGCTGGGCACAGAGAGAAGATAACTTCATATTTTTACAAGGAAAGAGGATTGGTTTAATATAAATCACTCTTTTTCAGAGGCAGAGAAAAGGCTGCAGTTAAATATTCATAGGATCTGAAATGCAGATAGACTGCTAAAAGTATATGTTTATAGCTATCCCCAGGGGTGGGATTCAAATTTTTAAACAACTGGTTCTGTGGGCATGGCCCTGGGACTGGGCACGTGTGCCTTCTTCTTTTTTGCAGCAGCATTTTAGGGCCTTCTGGGCCTCAGGGAAGCCTCGGGGGGGGCATTTTTGCTCACAGAAAGCTTTCCTGGGGCCCAGGAAGGCAAAAAATGGAGCGAGGGTGGGGGGAGGGAGCTGAACTCCCTCTCCATTTTTTGCCTTCCTGGGCCTCAGGAAAACCTCCTGGGTGAAGCAGTAAGACAGTGAGGGGAATCTGGGCACAGCTGATCATAGGAACAGCTGATTGTCGGTAGGGGAAAAATATGTTAAGGTGTGACTGGGCGGGGAAGAACACAGTCAGCTATGTTAGGCATGTGCGCAATGTGATAAGGACTGACTGGGCAGGGAGGGAATGGGCAGGCAGAGAGAGGTGGGGCCAGCCAGAGGCACAATTTGCCAGTTCTCTGAACTGCGCAGAATCATAACAACCGGTTCTATAGAACCAGTAGAATCCCACCCCGGCTATCCCCACACAAAATATCTTATACCAATATATTCATAATTCTGTGGTTAGAATAGATGCACAATTGTTATATACTGCATATTATAAAAATGTAGAATTTTATTCTGTCCTTTGCCCAACCAATTTGCATTATAGATTATAATCTTGAAGAAGAAGGAAGTTCTGTACAGAATTGTTGAGCTGTACCATCTAATAATGGGTCCATGTTTTTCAGCAGCAGCTAAGCTGCCTCCTCTTGTTTCAGCCAACCCGTTGCCAGTTGCCTTCTAAACCTATCTTTTTATTTTATTTTATTATTTTATTTTATTTTATTTGTCAATCACTTACGAAATAATAGGTATAAGAATAAACATGAGTATAAATACAGGAAATAGGTATGAATAAATGGAAACAATAGGATAGGGACGATAGGCACGATTGTGCCCTTATGCATGCCCCTTATAGACCTCTTAGGAATGGGGTGAGGTCAATAGTAGATAGTTTAAGGTTAAAGGAGTGGGGTTAGAGGATGTAACAACAGAGTCAGGTAGTGCATTCCAGGCATTTACCACTCTGTTCCTGAAGTCGCAATCAGGACTACAAAATTGCTTTTCAGAAGTAAAGTAAGGTAACATTTTTGGCAAGTAGAATTTTATGAGCAGCACCATATTCTCCAGCTTTATCCCATGTCTACAAGATTTTTGTATGCCCCTTATTGCAAGGAATGATGATGGACTTTGACAATTTGAACAGGATGATATTCAAAAGGCCAAAGAACACGGCACCTGGAGAATAACTGAGGCAAAAGCAGAAGAAAAGAATAAATATTGTGAAAACCCTTTTATAGGAAACAGATTCATATGACAATGAATTCATAAAGATTTCTTTGCTTGACTTTTGGTTTGTTTTACATACTTTCATCATGAATGGCCTGCCAGAGCTACTACATCATTTTCTTTGGATGTTACATATAGTCCAAAATCATATATATCTTGGGCTGTGGGATGAGGTAACTATTTATTTATTTATTAAATCTATATGCCACCTATCTTGGTACCGAAAGCAACTGTGTGTTGTGTTTACAATGTATTACTTAGCTGCTACAGATACACTAGTCCTCAATTTATAATCACAATTGAACCTAAAATTTATGTTGCTAAGTGAGACAATTATCTGAGTTTTGCCCCATTTTATGACTTTTCCTGCCACTTGTTAAGTGAATCACTGCAGTTGTTAAGTTAGTAACCCAGTGGTTAAGTGAGTCTGGATTCCCCATTGATTTTGTTGGTCAGAAGGATGCAAAAGGTGACCTTGGGACACTGCAACCATCATAAATATATGCCAGTATTTATGGCATGTATTTTGATCAGCGAATATGGGAATGCTGTAAAGTCCTAATGTGAAAAATGGTTATAAATCACTTTTTCAGTGCTGTTGTAACTTTGAAGGTCACTAAAAAATGGTTGTATGTTGAGAACTACCTGTAGAACGTCTCTCTTCACTTTCTCTAAAACATGATAGATCAGTCTGATCACATATTCCTATTACAGGAATGAAATCATAATTGTTTCCACATACCAGGTAATACTGAATCAAAGATGGAGAGCAGCTGAATTTTGATGGTGAAGGGCTGCTTATGCATGTTGCTGAAGTTAGGGATTAAATAATATTTCATGAGGAAATTCATAAAATACATACACGCCAGGAACTGTGGGAAAGAGAGAAAAAACTCTACCTTAGTGATCTGCTTGTATCTCAGTGTTCTGGGAAGTTGCCAGCTCTCGGCTATGACTAAGAAAAAACTTCTTCTGGTCTATGATCTCAGAAGCTGGATTTGGCTGCCATTTTAATATTCTACAGTATAATGCCCAAATGCTGTCCTCCTACACCAGCCCCTCTTTTGTTTAGTTTTAGTCAATCTGTCACAGATTTCTGCACTGCTCATTTCCTGAGTGGCCCTAAGTTCCATCAACTTTGCTCTCTTTCACACTCTTTTCTTCTGTGGGAGATATGTGGAAATATGTACATTGTGTCTAAAGTTTTAAATTGAACATTTCTTAGGGAAATGACCTTTTTTGCATCAAAGTTGACTCAGGACAAATGTTATATCTCATTCACTCAAGGCTAAAGAATCTGGGAAATTTAAATGGTGGCCTTTGGTCACTCAGGGCTACTTAAACAATTATTACTATTTACTACCTTGGCTGGAAAAGACACCTTAGGGGTCCCAGTCCAGCTAAGTCTTGTGGGAAAATCCAACAGTTCCCAAACACATTTCTGATCCAGGGAGGCCTGATAAAACCAACCAGCCAATGGAAACTTAATGTGTTTCTCTCACCTCAACAAATTTTTGGATGACGTAATTCCAGCGGATGCATGAATCTCTATAAGGAAAGAAGTAGCATAGGATTGAGATATGATAAGAGAGCAGTTCTCTTTTCTTGGGAAATACAATGGTTACTACATCGTTCTGGGGGTCATGGGTCGAAGCCCATTTGTTGTGAATGCATAAATGTTAAATAAAGTTATCTTGAGCTTGAAGTCAAGTGCAGGGTTCTGGCCCTGCACTTCTGATTGGCTGTTAATGGCAGGATCGGATAGGTCCGTTCAGGAGAATCTGACTGGCCATTAACGGGTCATTTGCATTGGTTAACAGAGCTAGCGCTCCTGGATTGTTATTGGTTGAAATAGTTATTGGGTTGCCTATATAAGGAAGGCTATAGCAGCCGTCCAGTTTGAGCTGTCACATCATGTAAATAAAGAGTTGAAGTTCACCATTTCACCGTCTTGTCTCCATTCTTTCTTGCCCATGCTCCAAACTTAACACTGGTGACGAGGATGGGATATGGAGACGTCAGACTGAACAAAGAAGAAAATAACCGAGCACGTGACTGACAACGCACAATGGCGGAACCATGTCCGGCGGCGTCATACCACCTGCTCCGTTTGACCCAGCGCAAGAGGACTGGGAGTCCTACATGGATCATTTCCAAATGTTCTTGGAAACTAACAATTTGAAGGATGCCACAACCGGGAAGAAACGGGCGGTATTCCTAACGCATTGCAGACCAACCGTATTCAAGATGGCCAAGGCCCTGGCAAAACCAGCTGAAGTGAAGACTATGGACTGGGATGTCCTTGAACCCCTACTGAGGGCTCACTATGCACTGACCGTACCAACGCTTGTAAGGCAGCATAAGTTCTACCAAAGAAACCAGCAGAAAGGAGAGAGCATTGCCGATTTCGTCGCAGACCTCTGAAACCTGGGAGGCCTCTGCGGGTTTGCTGACCTGGAAGAGGCTTTGAGAGATCGAATAGTCCTGGGACTAGATGCACTAAACGTACAGATTAAGCTGATGGTGAAAGACGACATCAGCCTTGCCGATGCCATCACTGATGCTACTGCAGCGGAAGCAACCAGGAAGTCGGCTGCCCAACTACGTCGAAACCACGCTCCGGTACACCAACCGACTGGCGAAATTTCACCCATGTCAGAAGGACAGCTTCTGACGACCCACCACGAGGACCTCTCTTCGTCTCCAGACAGCGATGAAGAAGAGGTCCATCGATTGTGGTCCGATCGGGACCAGTACCCGAAGCCCCTGCACCCATGCGCTGGCTGTGGGGCCAACCATTCCAGGTCCAAATGCAAATTCCGCAACGCGCTCTGCCATGAGTGCGGGAAGAGAGGCCATGTCGGATGGGTTTGCCAAAGCTTCCAAGGACCGGCCAGGCCTCGAAAGGGGCTAACTATTGCCAATCGACAGGAAACCGTCCTGTAAGGCGAGAACCAGTAAACCACTCCTACAGAAACAGAACCTTGAATCGCCCCACAAAGCGAGAAGAGGCTCACCAAACTATCACTATCGGTCACGCCTCTTCCTTGGATGCCAAGAAAATCTGAATTACAGTGGCCATCGAAAATCAGCCTTGCCAAATGGAAGTCGACTCGGGATCGTCTCTCTCGATGGTTTCCTGGAGGACCCTCAAGCAACTCATCCCTACTATCCGGCGCCAAGACCTCCGTTCCCAAAGGCTTATCCTTAAAGACTATCAAGGGAATCGGATTCCAGTCGTTGGATCCAGCCGAGTCCGGGTCTCATTCAAGAACCGCACAGCGTACTTACCTCTGACTGTGATCGACAAAGATTGGCCTAGCCTGCTAGGCCTCCAATGGTTCGCGCCACTCGGCATTGAAGTGGCAGGCATTAACCGAATCGGCAACAGTGACTGGGAGGAGGAACTCATCCATGAATTCAGGGACATCTTCGCAGAAAAGCTAGGGAACCCCAATATCATTCAGACCCCGATAGCTCCCATCTGCCTTAAGCCCCGTCGAGTTCCATTTGCCTTAAAGCCAAAAATCGACGAACAGCTTGATAAGTTAATAGCCCAGGGAGTGTTAGAGCCAACCGATCACTCCCTCTGGGAGACCCCAATCGTGACACCAATTAAGCCGGATGGTTCGATTAGAATTTGTGGGGACTACCGGGCCACCCTGAACCACGCCCTACAGCAAAACGCATATCCGGTGCTGGTGGTGCAGCACCTCCTCCATTCCCTAGGGGGCGGAAAAGTCTTCGCTAAACTAGACTTAGCTCAGGCATATCAGCAACTACCAGTTGATGAAAAGACGGCACAGGCACAGACGATTGTGATGCACCAAGGTGCCTTTAAATGTACCCAGCTCCAGTTCGGAGTCAGTGTAGCCCCGGGGATTTTTCAGAGCCTTATGGAAAGGCTACTACAAGGGATTAAAGGCATTGTCCCCTACTTTGACGATGTGTTAATTGCTGCACCTACTACAAAAATCTTACGGGATCATTTAAAATTAGTTCTACAGAAATTCAAAGACGCAGGTCTTAAAGTGAAAAAGAATAAGTGTAAACTGTGTACAGATCGTGTTGAATTTTTAGGGTATTTAATTGACAGTCAGGGTATTCACCCTACCGACAGTAAATTGAGAGCAACAAAAAATTCTCCCAGACCCCAGAATAAGGCCGACCTCCAGGCATTTCTAGGTCTTATCAACTTTTATAATGTATTTCTGCCACACAAAGCAACTGTCGCTGAACCTTTACATTGGTTACTGGACAAAAAAGCAATTTGGGTATGGGGTCATAGAGAAGAGCAGGCGTTCCGTAATGTGAAAAAACTACTGACTTCAGACACTGTACTCATGCAGTACAATGAGACCTTGCCGTTAAATATCACGTGTGATGCATCACCTTTCGGAGTGGGCGCCATTTAAAGCCATGTATTGCCTAACGGTAGCGAAGCCCCTGTTGCCTATTTTTCAAAGACGCTTTCAAAAACTGAGCGAAATTATAATCAGAAATCCATACTTCCAGCAAAGATTTTCCAATTTCTTAAATTTTTCAATGTCCAAAAATCCCTTTGTCTCTTAGCTTCAACTTTCAAAGCAATCCACTTTCAATGTCTAATATATCCAAATATTTCTGCTATTTCCGTGGGGTGGGAGAGTAAAAAAAAAAAAAAAAGTTCCCTTTAACAGCTTCTCCGCCGCTTTTCGCTCTTCTTAGGGATACAATGTATCCTCCAGCAATTCAAGCAGCTCAATTCCAGGCAATTTAAAAGGTGTTACTTGACCCGGCTCAGACAGAACTTTCACTCTTCACACTTCCTCCAGCACAGTTCTTACCCGGTTGCTGGCTTCTTCGTGGCGGCCATTGCTGACCGCCGCTCCACCGCCTTGGGAAAAAGGGGTTTTCCCGGAGAAGGGGGGGGTCTGCGACACCCCCACCTCCCTATCCGACTCCCCTCTCTCTTCAGCTGTCCCTACAGGGCAGCCATATCCCCCTGACCCATCTGGATCGGGGGTACCTCGACGGCTAGCACAGCAGGAATCGCGAGCTGTCGCGAATTCCTGCTGCCCCGAAGCCACGCGAAACCGGAAACCGGAAACCTTGCAATTGTCATTGCAAGTGGGAAGGGAGAAAAAAAATTGGAGCAGAAGCTGAAAAAGGAGGAGATTGTCTAGAACGTCTTTGTGGATCCCAAAGGAAGATATATGGTAATTGGACCTCTTTGATTAAAAATTAATCCAGAAAGAGAAAGAGAAGAAGGAAGAAAAGTATTAACTTTTGGAACTTTTTTTTTTTTAAATTGCTTTTGATTGTCTTTGATTAAAAATACTTGTGGTTGTTTTGGAAAAAGTTTCCCTTTTTATAATGGCATCGTTTGTGGATGAACTAGAGATTGAATATCAAAAATATAAAAAAGAAGATACTTTGGGCGCTTTGTTTCAATTCTTAGAAATGGCGTTATGTTCTGTTGAAAAGTTGATTACGCAGCAGAAGGACTGGGACAAGGAAGAAGAGGAAGAAGAAGCCATCTTTGATGAACAATGGGTCCCTTCCGGAGAGGAGGAGAAAAAGGATAAGAAAAAGGGGATTTTAAGAATTATAAAAACAACCAAAAGAGAGAAAAATGAGCGAAAAGATGGAGGCAAGGTTAGAAAGCAAAGGAAAAGGAGTAAGAAAAGCGAAGGGAAAAAGCAAAGGGGTAGAAAGGGCAAGGAGAAGAATAAGCAAGAGAGAAAGGGGGGGAGGAGAAGCCTTAATGGGGGGAAGCAAGACCTAAGGAAAAAAAGTTTATTTAGAGACAATGGGTGAATTTAATTTAGATTAAAAGAGGGATTCTGGAGGGTATATAAGAGTGTGTTTTTATATGTATATTTAGAATATAAAATTTATTATGTAATTTTAGAATCTTTTAAACAGAATCCCAAGAAAGATTGCTATATGTAGTATTTCTAAGTTAGGGTAATGAGTTATAGATGTTACTCCAATTGGTGTACAGGAGAAGTATAGTAAAAGAAAAAAAAGATGAATGGATAATTGGAAATAGAACAGACAAAGAATGTTGTTGAAAATGGTAATAAGATATGGAAGGATATATATGCTTTTTTTTTTTTGGATTTTGTATATTGATAAAAGGCAATAAAATTTTAATTAATAAATAATTTGGATGGAAAGGAGAAGTAGGGACAAGATATGAAGTTAATATTATATGAAATATTGATATTATAATCTGGAAATGTTATGCCTTATTGGTCTTTTATTATTATTTTTTCTTAGAAAAGAATTTATAAGCTGCTATGCCTTGATTCTTTGTGCATTGTTTTTATAAAACTGATAAAAATGGTTTTTATATATATATATAAAAAAGAAAATGATAATAAGATATGGAAGGAGATATGGGTTGAATATGATGTTTGAATTTGTGTCTGTGTGAAGAGTTTTAACCCGGGAACAGACAACCTTCAGAAAAGATCTTTTAGTTTTGTTTATGTTTTGTGTTTGTATGTTTGTGTATTGTGTTTATGGTAAAACTAACAAAATTTGTTTTTTATAAAAAAAAAGGAAAAAAGAATCAATAAAACCTTGGAGGAATGTTAGATGAGAATAATTTAAACAAGCCAGAAAGAAAAGAATATGATGACTATAAAATGGATAAATATGGAAGAGAAATGAAATT
Organism: Hydrophis major; assembly: GCA_033807585.1. Classification (NCBI taxonomy): domain Eukaryota; kingdom Metazoa; phylum Chordata; class Lepidosauria; order Squamata; family Elapidae; genus Hydrophis; species Hydrophis major. The sequence continues at coordinate 216,386,847 of CM066329.1, forward strand.
GAATAGGAGTAAAGAGAAATAATGAGAAATTTGCTGAAAGATATTTGTGTGTCCATATGGAGATGGGATAAATTGGAATTATGCTGTATAAAAATAATGTTTTGTTTGATTTGTAAGGATTTACAATGTTAAGAGGTTTTATGTGTTTATGTATTTAATGGTTAATGATGTGTTGTTTTATCTTTAAAATTAATAAAAATTTGTTTAAAAAAAAAAAAAAAACTGAGCGAAATTATAACCAGATCGATATAGAAGCCCTTGTGATTGTGTCTGCCGTTAAAAGATTTCACGAGCACGTGTATGGCTGGGCTTTTAATATCGTGATTGACCACAAAACGTTGCTGGGGATAATAGCCGGAGATAAACCGACTCCCTATATATTATCTCCCAGGATGACTCGCTGGTCAGAATTCTTGGCTGCTTATAATTATCGGCTGCAGTACCGCCCGGGGAAAGCCATTCCCCACACCGACGCATTGAGCCGAGCACCGTTTCCAGAGACTCTCGACGACCCCGCGCCTACAGTAACCATGTTGCAAATCGAGACACTTCACACACTGCCATTAACCGCCCGTGATATCGCGAGAGAAACAAGACGTGACTCCACCTTGGCGCGAGTCCTCAGTTGGGTGGAATGTGGATGGCCATTGGACCAAATACCAGGTGACTTCGCACCATTCAAAAGTCGACAAACAGAGTTGTTTTCTCAAAAGGGCTGTATCATCTGGGGTGATAGAGTCGATATCCCAGAGCGACTCCAACAAGCAGTACTAAGAACCTTGCATGATGGCGAGCCCGGCATCGTGCGAATGAAAGCCTTTGCACAAAGCTACGCATGGTGGCCGGGCGTCGACAAGCAAATCGAGACTTGGGTCAAAGCTTGTCATAGATGCCAAGAAGTGAGCAACGCTCCACCAAAGACAATCCCAACCGAATGGGAGACACCACGGGGACCCTGGTCCCGTATTCACCTGGACTTTGCTGGGCCGACCAAAGGCCACACCTTCTTGTTAACCATCGACGCCTTCTCGAATTGGCTCGAGATCCACTGTATGAGGAACACGACCACAGAAGCGGTCATCAAGAGACTGAAAAGACTGTTTGCAACCCATGGATTACCAGACATTCTGGTATCCGACAACGGGCCCCAATTTACTGCGCTGTCCTTTGAGCAGTACCTGGCTGACCACGGTATCCTACATGCGCTCACTTCGCCTGCACACCCTGCGGCCAAGGTAGGGCTGAGCGCATGGTCCAATTCGCCAAGAAAACGCTACAGAAAATAGACTACGACAACATCGATGAGAAAATCAACCAAATCCTTTTTCTGCAGCACATCACACCTCACAGCGTCAACAACAAAACTCCCGCCGAGCTGCTAATGGGACGGAAGTTCCGCTCCCACCTTGACCGGTTACACCCAGCTTACGAACCGGAAAAACCACTCGGATCCAGCGGCTGCTGCCGTACCTTCCAGGTAGGCGATTTGGTGTACGCTAAAAACCTATAGGGCGATCCGCTGTGGGTAGAAGCGATGGTAATCCGTGTAACCGGCCCAAGATCCTACCTTGTACAGTGCCCTGACGATAGACTTTGGAAGTGCCATATTGATCAATTACAATCACGGCTCCAGTCAGGCAATTCTGAACTCCCTTATGACCAAAATGAGGGGTGGGGGAGATACAGAGGAAGACGAATTTCAACTAGAGGAAAATCCCTTTGAAGGGAACGATAGCGGAACAGAGACACGGGAACTGGAATCAGGGATGGGAGTAAGTTCACCTCAGGGAGTTGCCGAAGATATTGGTGACAACGGAAACACAAACTCTGAACCAGAGGCACCCCTTTCACCAAACAACGATCTACCTCAGTGAGAGTGCAGCCAAATGCAAGATGCACAGCGAAAATCAAAAAGACTAATAAAACAACCGTCCTACCTTAAGGACTATGTGACCGTGTCCCGTAAACAGAAGCCAGGGGGAAGGGGTGTTGTGAATGCATAAATGTTAAATAAAGTTATCTTGAGCTTGAAGTCAAGTGCAGGGTTCTGACCCTGCACTTCTGATTGGCTGTTAATGACAGGATCGGATTGGTCCATTCAGGAGAATCTGATTGGCCATTAACGGGCCATTCGCATTGGTTAATGGAGCTAGCTGGATTGTTATTGGTTGAAATAGTTATTGGGTTGCCTGTATATAAGGAAGGCTATAGCAGCTGTCCAGTTTGAGCTGTCACACCATGTAAATAAAGAGTTGAAGTTCACCGTTTCACCGGCTTGTCTCCATTCTTTCTCGCCCATGCTCCAAACTTAACACCATTTTTCCTAGTATTTTTCTCATAGATCTAAGAAACCAGGGAGCCCAAAAAGACAAGGACGATATGCAAGGAGTTACCTTGGATAGCTCTTTCTGTAGATCAAAGTCGGGCAGAAGAGAAAATATAAGTAGGTTGAGAATTCAGGAGGGCTTATTTTCCCTGGAATAGGGGAAAAAAGCAAAGGAATGGTTGAAGGTACCTAGGGTTGTGTGCCGGTTGGTTACAAATCTTTTGTGCTTCCTCTCCATAGTCATCACTTATCATTTATATAAGTTCTGGTATTATCAATCTAATATTAATGATCAATTATTAGTCACTTATTTGACTAAACTGTTATTCACTGATTTTATACAAGATATTCTATATTTGCTATAAATTTATATTATACATTCTTTCAATGGTTATACATTTTTATACATATATTCTGTATCATTCTATTACCTTTAGAGTTTTCTAACATATTTCATTTCCATGTGTTTTTATCTAACCATTGATAAAATAAATCCTATGTCTTATAAAATTGTTTATCTTCTTGTTCTCTAATTTCATATGTCAATTTACTCATTTCAACACATTCCATAATTTTCTTAATGACTTCCTCCTGCATTGGCATTTTTACATTTTTCCAATTTTTAGCAAATACAATTATAGCCGCTGTTAATACATTTACAATCAAATACTTCAGTTCTTTATTGTATATTTCCGGTATGATTCCCAATAAAAAATATCTCTGGTTTTAAGTCTATGTGTTGTTGTTTTATCATTTTTTCCAGCCATGTGTGGATTTTAGTCCAATATCTTTTTGTATCTGGACATTTCCACCACATATGGTAATACGCAGGGGTGGGTTTCTACCAGTTCTGTCCACCTCTGTAGAACCGGTAGCTCAGAAGAGCTGCAGACATAGAACCAGTTCTATGTCTGCTGATGTTTTTGCCCACCTGCCCACCCGGGCTCTTACCTGACTTTTATTTCCTGATTTTTTTCAACTTCAGCTGCTGTGCAAGGCACAGCTGAGTTAGAAAAGCAGGAAAAAGGGGCTTTTTGAAAGGCTGCTTCTCTGCACACAGCATGCTGATGACGATTTACAGGCGCGCGCTAGCAGCGTGCAGGGAAGCACATCGTAAATCCACGTAAATCACCAAACTGGTAGTTAACCCTGTCGGATCCCACCCCTGGTAATATGAACGCAGTATCTGATGACATTTCCAACATTTATCCGATTTATTCTTAAACATTCTTGCAATTCTCGTTGGGGGTGGGTGCCATCTGTAAAACATCTTATACAAATTTTCTTTGTATGCAGTTGACATTGTCATTTTATAATTTTGAAACCACAATTTTTGCCATTTCTCTAGTTCAATCCCATATCCAAAATTTTTCCCCCATTGTTTCTTTAACTTGCTCCTCCTCTAATTTAAACTCTAATAAATGCCCATAAACTTTTAAAATTACCTTTTCATCAGTATATGTCAAAATTTTATCTAAATCAGTCAACTTATCATAGAAACTTTCTGTTTTAAGATCTTTATCAAATCTAGAATGTATTTGCACATATGAAAACCAATTCATCCTTCTACCTTGCTCTTCCAATTCTTGCATAGATTTAAGTTCACCCTTTCCATTCAGTATCTCCCCATATCTAACTGTTTGTTCCATTTTATATGTTATTGGATAAGAAAAAGCTTCAATAGTAGATAACCAAAGTGGAATTTTTAAGTAATGTTGCTTTTTAATCTTCTCCCAATTTAATAGCAATGCCTCTCGAATATAATGTCTTCTAAAATACCCCTGTATTTTAGTTCCCTTGTACCAGAGGAAAGCATGGCATCCCAACAGCAAATCATGTAAATAGTCTACTGTTCCTTAGCATTATCCATTCCTTTCTCCACATCAAGTTTGCTGCCTGATAACATAATTCCCAATTAGGCAGGCCAAATCCTCCTCGTATTCTTGCATCTTGCAACAGTTAAAGTTTTATTCTTGCTTTCTTTCCCTGCCAAATATATTTCAACACTGTTTTATTTAAATCTTCAAAATACTCTTTCCCTAACCTAATTAGAATTATTTGGAATAAGTATAAAATTCTAGGTAATATATTCATCTTAATTGTTGATATTCTCCCAATTAATGATAGTTGTAAATTTTCCCATTTTGTCAAATCTGTTGCAATCTGTTGTTTGAATTTAAGATAGTTATCCTCCTTGAGTGTATTGTATCTTGCTGTCATATGTATCCCTAAGTACTTAACCTTATTTGTGACCTGGATCCTCAGAACTTCAGCCAATTCTTCCTTTTGTCTTACTAACATGTTCTTTGTTAATATCTTTGTTTTATCTTTATTTATTTTCAAGCCTGCTACCTTTCCATACTCTTCCATCTTTTCTATCAATTTGGGTGCCGTTTCTAGTGGATCCTCTAATATGAAAACCAGGTCATCTGCAAATGCTTGCAATTTATATTCTTCCTTTTTAATTTTCATTCCTTTTATGTCTTTTTCTTCTCTAATGTTCCTATTCAACATTTCTAATGTTAACACAAACAACAGAGGCGACAGTGGACAACATTGTCTAGTCCCTTTTCTTATATCAATGAAATCTGTCAATTCTCCGTTTATATCTTTGCAGTTTGTTTATAATATATCGCTTCTATGGCTTGAATAAATTTCTTACCAAAGCCCATCTGTTCCAACTGTCATAATATAAATCACCAATTCACATTATCAAAGGCTTTCTGTGCATCTAAAAACATCAAAGCCATTTGTTTTTCAGGATGTGCCTCGTAATATTCCAAAGTATCCAGAATTATTCTCAGATTGTCTTTAGTTTGCCTCTTTGGCAGAAAACCATTTTGATAAGGATGAATACAATTAATTAAATATCTTTTGAGTCTTTCTGCCAATATTGAAGCAAAGATTTTATACTCTGAATTTAGCAGGGATATACCGTATATACTCGAGTATAAGTCGACCCGAATATAAGCCGAGGCACCTAATTTAACCACAAAATACTGGGAAAACTTATTGACTCGAGTATAAGTCGAGGGTGGGAAATGCAGCAGCTACTGGTAAATTTCAAAAATAAAAATAGATGCCAATAAAATCTTTCACTAGGACAGTTGAGAATAAGTTTGATGTTCACAATTTCCTCTTTGAAAGAGACCAGTAAATAGGGAACAAGAAGATGAAGAAAAAGAAGTGTGTTTTTTCACACTTCACACTGAAGTGAACAAAAATGGCATCATAGGAACAAGCTTATTCTCAGCCCAAAGGTTTGTTTCTGATTTCTTCCCTGATTTTAGGGAAATTTGGGAAACGATCTCACTATCATGAAAGGTTTGATTGATTCACTAACCCAAAAGATGATGATGATGACAGTGGTAGGCAGGAGTCACTCTCTCCCTTGCAAGAAAAAACCAAGAGCCGTTCTTATGATCTCTCTCTCTCTCTCTCTCCCCCTCCTCCCCCTCCTCCCGAGTGGACTGAAAGCAGCTGGAGCTGAGGAAATGAAACTGAGTGGAGCGACCTCAGCTCGCGTTGCTTTTTCAGCCTAGAGCTCAGAAAAGCCTCCCCCTCCTCCTCCTCCCCCTCCTCCCGAGTGGACTGAAAGCAGCTGGAGCTGAGGAAATGAAACTGAGTGGAGCGACCTCGGCTCCCGTTGCTTTTTCAGCCTAGAGCTCAGAAAAGCCTCCCCCTCCCATGCTTAAAAGTTGCAAAGGAAACACGGAAGCAGGGAAGCGGCTGCCCAGCTTCGGAGCTCCACACCATTTTTTTTCAGAGGGGAATCTGACTCGAGTATAAGCCGAGGGGATTTTTTTTCAGCACAAAAAATGTGCTGAAAAACTCGGCTTATACTCGAGTATATACGGTAGGTCTATAATTCTTAACTTGCTGTGGGTCTGTGTCTCCCTTCGGCACAAGTGTAATATATGCTTTTGACCATGATTTGGGTATTCTCTTCTTTAACATAACTTCATTCATAACTTCTAATAATGAATAATTCAGTGATTCCTGGAATGTCTTATAAAATTCCGCTGGCAATCCATCCGGACCTTGTGCATTTCCATTGTTTTGTTTTTTGAGTGCTTCTTTTAATTCCATCATTGTTATATTCCCTTCTAGCATCATTTCAATGTCTTTGGGTATGTGGGGTAGGTTCGCTTCTTGCAGATATTGTTTAACTCTTTCCTCCTCTACATTCTCTTGTTCATACAATTTTCCATAGTAATCTTGTAGAATTTTTGTCTTCTCTGTATTTGCATAGCAAACTTGTCCTTGTTCATCTATTAATTGAATTATCTTTCTTGTTTCTCTCTCCTTTCTCAATTTATAGGCCAGCCATCTGCCTGGTTTATTTGCATCTTCGAAATAGTTCTGTTTAGCATTTCTAATTTTTGTGCTAATTCCTCCTTTTCCATTAGCCCATTTTATGTTTGATTGTGTTCATTTTAATTTTAATATCCTTTTTTTGTGGGAGTTTCTGCAACTCTTTTTCAAGTCTCTTGTAGTCATCCTCCAATATTTTAAAGGTTTTTTTCTGTTTTCTATTTCTTTTTCTTGTATAGTCTATTATACTCTGGTGTAGGTCTCCCAAAGATTCTGTAATGATGTATCCTCTTTTTTATTTTCTTTGAAAAAGAAAGCCAATTCTTTCTCCATTTTCTGTTTAAAGTCCTTTTCCTTTAATAACATATTGTTTAAAGTCCATCTAGATCTCCCCTTTTGTCCTTTCCATGTAACTGTCATTGGGTTGTGGTCTGCCCAAGTATTTGTTTCTATGTCAATTTCTTGTATATTAGAAATCAGTTCCGTTGACATCCATATCATATCTATTCTGGACCATGATGCATGTCTTTTTGAGTAAAAAGTATATTGTTTGTTTTTAACATTTCTCTCTCTCCATGCATCTTTTAAATTTATTTTCTCTGTCATTTGGAAAAAGGATTTTGGAAGAGTCTTTCTACTTTCCTTTGTTGTTTTCTGCATTTTATAGTCCAATTTCTCATTAATTATTCCATTGAAATCTCCCATCATACAAATGTTAGCATAGTCCAATTCAATTATTTCCATATGTAATTTTCTTTAAAATTATTCTTGATTATCATTTGGAGCATAGATTGCTATTAGGAGTATTTTTACATTATTGTCCATTATCTCCACCATCAAAATTCTTCCATCATCATCTGTATAAATCTGTTCCACAGGAATTGTATCTTTAATATATAGAACCACTCCTCTTTTTTTTATGTTGTGTCAACACTGTAAATATTTTCCCTAAATTTGGCCATTTCAATATTTGTTCATGTTGCTTTTTAATATGCACTTCCTGTAGGCAGATTATATCAAATTTTAGTTTCTCTAATTTATGGAATATTTTTCTTCTTTTAATAGCTGAATTAAGTCCATTATGTTAATTGTAATCAATTTTCTCTTTTCCATTTTTGTACTTTATAAGAGGGATTTGTTGCTCTAGTAGATCTTGGTTTTTGTTGCTCTCTGGGTTCAACACCTACAGCATGTTCTTTTTCAGTTGTTGTTAGACATTCCTCTTGGAACTCAATTAATGACTCTTCTTTTCTTGTTTCCTCCTCCTTTCCTCTAAAACATTCTAAATAAAATAGCTCAGCTTTTTCAATTGAATCAACTCTATGTCTTTGTTCCTGTCAGGTGAACATGAGACCTTCTGGTATCAGTCATCTGTAATTGACTCCTTTCTTATGTAATACTTTAGTCAGAAACTGATATTCTCTTCTCATCTCTCTCACTCTTCTCGGTACTTGTTTCAGAATCACAATTTCCTTGTCTTTATACTTTAATGTTTTCTCTCAGTATCTGTGTTTTAGTAGTTTTCTTAGTGAATCTTATATGGACTTCTCTTGGTAGTTTATTTCTCATTGTATATCTTGTGTAGAGACGAAACACCTCATCTATTCCACCCATCATCTTCTCTTTAGTTATCTCCAATGCTTCTGCTAAGATTTCTATCATTATTTCAGCAAGATTTTCACCCTTTTCTTCTTCTATATTTTGGAATATAAAATAAAATTCTGACCTGTCGATTTCCCATCCCAAGGATCCACTCTTATCTTTTTCAACTACACTCAATCAAGCGTCAATATCTCTGATTTTCTTATCTCTTTGTACATCTTGTTCTTCAATTTTCTGGAATCTGTCCTCATATTTCATCATCATCTGTTGAATATTCTCAACTTTTTCATCTGTCTTTTCAGTTCTTTGTTCAATATTCTCTGTTCTCTTTTCAATATTCTGTTCTTACTTGTATCTTTTGGATTCCTTGCATAATCATCTGCAGTATCACTTCCTTTTCCTTCTGTTGCAACATTGTCTGGCCATGGTCATCCTACTATCTTCTCAGTAAAAAGCTCAGAGTCCTTGAATGCAACACCAATGCATGAACAAATAAAGAAAACAATGTATCCAAGCCTCTGGGTGGCAGTGTTACTTATTTCCCTCTACTTTCACTTCCCCTCATTTATCCAAAGCCAAGAATAAGAAGGATAAAAAAACAATAAAAAGAGAAACAATAAGACATCAAAAAAGAAAATGAAAAAGGGATCCTAAGCAAAAGAGACTTTCAAAAAAAACCCAATACTTTCATAGGTTGAGAAAGTCTGTAATATCAATTAGTTTGCAGAGGACAATAGTTGCATGATTATCTTATGCTACAACTAAAATGCTGCATTCGGTGGAAGATCAGTTTGGGGACTGTGAGGGCAATTACAGCCATCGTAATCATCACTAAGGGATTCCAAGTCAAACTCACCAACTTGGTCCCTGGCATGGAGAAGAGGAGGCATCGATTCTCTCAGAAATGAATAGCTTTTCATCAGGAACCGGAACTATGCCAGAGAGGGAAATGAGCAAGGAAACTGTGTGAGGTTGAGGCATGTTGTAGAGAACTTTAGTATTCTGCTATGCTACCTATCTGGCCTTTGGTACCATCCTTCAAAGAAAGGAATTACACCCATTAGTTAAGCAGGATGGGATGATCTAAGATGTCTCTAATGCTCCCCATGATGCATCCCATGGTGCTCCAGACACTGTCTGTCTAGACTTCTCAGACAGAAATGACCCCTGCACACTCACTTGGCTAACTGTCAGCTATACTGCCTGCTGATCTTTCTGCTTGCTTGGATGAAATCTGTTTATCTTCCAGCTTGCAAGAAGAAAGTATATTTGAGGCCATGGCAATTGCTACAGCATACGATGTTCAGGGCAATGCATAGTGAAGCATATGTCTTTAATCTGGCCATCCTTGATGCTCCTATTTGGGATTTGTGAGATTTTTACTCCAGGGCATCCAGAGGGCACCAGATAGGAGAAACCTACTTTAAACCTGGAGTCAGGTTGCCATGTATTCTCTGCGCAATGGCATATATATGGACTGTGTTTTCTAGTATAAATTTATGCTGCAGGGGGCTTTTGTAGCTCTTGTTGCTATTTATACTTTCCACACTGAGATGTTCTGTGGCAGTCAGAATACCTTCAATAGCACTAACATTTAGACTTATATACCTTCAATAGCACTAGCACTTAGACTTATATGCCACCCAGTGGTGGGATTCAAGCAGTGGAACCTCGTGTCACGAACACTCCTGTTTGTAACCAAATTGGGTGGCAAACAAAAAAATCCACCCAATTTCTGAATCAGGTCACGATTCAAAAATCAGGTGGCGAACAAAATCAGCACAGAAAGATTCCCTTTCCACACCGTTTTCCCCTTCGCTGCCTTTTTTTTTGACTGCACCCATGCATAGTCAGTCATGCTTCCAGACCCGACCAAATTGGGTCATGACCGGAATCTGGGAATGGATTACAGTCACAACCTGAGGCTGCACTGTAATTTAACAACCAGTTCTCCTAGTGACTGATTGGGTGGGCGTGGCATGAGGGGGTCATGTGAGCATGGGCCCTTGGGCTGACAAAATAAAAGCCCATCTAAAGATTTCAACTGTCTGCCAATGGAATGCCCCATTTTCCTCCTCCATTGGGCTGTCTGCGCTGCACTTGATTGGGATGGAGAGAGTAGGGAAGCAAAAAGCCAATTTGGTCCGTACGTACTCACCAGCACGACAACGAATTTCTCTTCCAGCTTGCCGAGTCTGGCATTGGGAGCTTGAAGAGTAGATTGTTTGCCCTGAAGTCTGTCTGCTGCTCTTCCTAGCCTAGCTCTAGCTGCAGTTGAACATTGGCCAATTTTCTTCCAGCGCCCGTTCAGGGAATCCTGGGAGCAGCAACATATTGCATACTTTTCACTCTGAGCAGCCCGGACTGGAAAAAGGGTGGCTGGGGTGGAGGACCAGTCCTCCTTAACAAGTTCCAAACTTTTGCTGCTGCTGCAAGCCTGGGTTTCTTACACAAGCATTGGAAGCCCAGTACTCCTTCCCCATCCAGTCAGCCTGCACTCCCTTCTCGCTCCAGGCACCGATTTCCCCAGCGCTCCATGTGTGCACCCCCCCCAAAATTTTAAAGAGTTAGAGCTGTGGGGAGGCAAGACACACTCATCTGTTTTCCTGTACAACCGGCCAGGGGCGGGATTCTACCAGTTCTGACTGGTTTTATAGAACTCCTGGTTAACTTTCTAAGCAGTCCGGAGAACCGGTAGTTAGAAGAAATCTCCTTTTGTTTTTTTTTCCACCCTTATTACATTCTTGGCAGTATGTCTAGACTTACTGTCTCCAAAGGAGGGGTTTTTTTTCCTTGATACTTTCTTAAAGAGGAAGGGTTGTTTTAAGCTTTTTACACTGCTGTTGGGAGGAAATACTCTTCTGGAAATACTTCTTGGCTAGCTAGAAAGATTGACATTCAAACGTGAGTTTACATACCCTTTCTGAGTTTTGGTCTAAAACTGGTTTTGGATGAAATTTAAATCTGCGCTTGGTGACGTTTAATCCTGTGTTTATTTATAGGATAGTTTTCCCTACTCAGCTTTGTTTGGAAGGAAAAAGATTAATCTGTTTCTGAAAAGAAACTGGTTTGAGAAATCTGATTAGTTCCTGTATTTACTTGTTCTGGTAATTGGTTTAACAAGCAACAGCTACTGTTGTGATTTAATTATTGGTATTGTGCTTGAATTTTTTTCTGCCTCATGGTTTCTTTTTCCATCTGGGGAGGGGGGTCTTCCTTCACTGCTTTAGTGGTATCTGGAACTGTCCTTTTGGGACAGTTGTACTTCCAAGAGGCAGGATGCAAGCTTGGCAGTGATTTTTTTTAATGCCTTTCTGGGGAGCATGTGATGTTTCCTTAAATTTGGATGATTTCCTCAGGATATCTTGTGAGATGAGTGAGACCAGCTGGTATCTAAGATTGTTTTTCCTGGCTGTACTCTTTCTGGAGAGCTTAAATGACCTCTTTGCTAAAGTGTTTCACTTTATGAGCAAGAGTTGGCTGCTGATAGTTATCATTGCATTTTAACTATTTTAATTCCTCAAGGTGCTCAGGCACCCTGCCTGATTTGTAACTCTGGCTTGCAGGTATTTTTAATCTAATGATTGGTGTTTAGGGAAGCTTTTTGCAAACAAAGAAGCTTTTTGTATTTTTGTACAGGTAATCCTTGACTTATAACAGTTCATTTAGTGACCATTCAAATGGTCATTACAATTGCACTGAAAAAGTGACTTATGACTATTTTTCACACTTATGACCATTGCAGCATCCCCAGTCATGAGAGGCCAGGGGAGAAGTGACCCTTGATGTGAGTGACATCAAGTTGGCCACGCCCACCCAATCACATGACCACCAAGCCACACCCACCAACTAAGCCACACCCACAGAACCAGTTGTTAAAAAATTTGAATCCCACCCCTGCAACCGGCCTTGGAAAATCCTGCCCTCACAGTTTCAGGCCAGCAGCCAGAGCCGGGCTTGGGGCAGCAGCAACGGTTTGGAGCTTGTTAAGGAGGACTGCTCCACCCCAGCCATGCATTTTCCAGTCCAGGCTGCTTAGATTGAAAAGTGTGTGTCAGCTGGTGCTCCATGCAAAATCCAAGAAAGAAATACTTACTCTTTTAATTAGAGAAAAGATATCTTTTACTGGAAGTCAAGTGGTAGCAACAAAAGAATTCTGAACCTGAGGAAATAGGCGTGGAAATCACATATATAAAGTGATGGCAATGTTCCCACCCCCAATAGTTCAAATGGTTCTTCCAATTAAAAGTTGTTTATAACATTTCTCCACTGACTATGAGCTGACTACGCACCTTGTGCACCCAGAGTCTAACAAAGCTAGCATTTTCCCTTTGGCCACCGATGTGGGTACCCTCAACTTCACTGGAATGGTCATAGGGCCCTTGTTTGGACTTACCAGTGAGTCATCTTCTGATTCGAATTCACTCTCTTCAGAGGAGGTTGGAGTTCCCAGCTCCTCTCCTTTCGGAGGGGCAATCTCTACAACCCCCTCTGCTTTAAGCGCCGTTTCACAAGGCTTCGCTGGGGCTTTTTCAGGTCTTTTCCCTCCTCCTGGCGCCCCCTTTAGTTCCAACTTGGCCCGGCAGTGTGCAGCCCAGTGACCTTCCTTCCCACATCGGAAGCAAGCAGTGGTCTTGGGTCTTGCCACCGGGGAGGATTTGCTCCCACCAGAACCCCCCCTGTGTCTGTTTCGGGTTAGATCAATTTCCACCTCTGCTGCCAGCACGTACCACATCTGCAGCTCATTGGGGTCTCTTCTGGCAATGCAGCTTTGGTATACATCTTCATTTAACCCATCTTTGAATGCTTCTATCAGTGCTACCTGGGACCAGCCTCGAATATGATACGCCAGCTTTCTAAATTCCTGGGTGTAGTCGTCCACTGATCTCTGCCCTGATTTATGGTCTTCATCCTAATTCTGGCCTTACATTCTGCCAATGGGTCGTCAAACCTGGCCCGCAGCGCAGTCATGAATAGGTCATAATTTAGCAGCTGGGGGGCATTATCATTATGCAAAGTCACCATCCACTTTGCAGCTGTTTCCTCCAGAACCCTGGTCACACATTTAACTTTGGCTGCTTTTGAGGAAAAATCCCCTCCGTACTCCTCCATATAACTCCAAACTTGTGCCAGGAAAAATCCTAACTCCTTGGGATCCCCCCCCCCATATTTTACTTCCAACGGAGGCACAGTTGGAGTTCTATGTCTTCTGGCAATTACTCCTCCTGCTGGGGGCCCCTGGGCTGCTGCTGCCTGTTGCGCTAGCCCAGGTTGATTTATGGGGGTGGCTGCTCTGCTTCTTCTGGCTGGGGCTGCCCCCCACTCCTCTCCCTCATATCTTTGTTCAGTGGGAGGCTCTCCAATAGCTTCATTTATAAGATGCCTGGCTTGATTTAGTAAAAGGTTCTTCCTTTCCTTCTCTTGCCACGGCTCCTCTCTTCCATGCCGATGGGTGGTGGTAACTCCTGTGGGAGGCTTCTCCTCAGGATCCTTCCAGCCGACTCCCAAGGATCATTTGGGTTTTACAGCTGGTTTCTCCCCAAGATTGAGTTCTGCTAACAAGTCAGCTTCCCTTGCTTCCTCTAGCAGCAGAGAATCTTGTCCTCCAGCTGCCCCCAGGACTTCTTGGTCGCTGGCTGGACTTGACATGATGTTCAGACCCCCTCAGAAGAAATTGAATTATCTCTCCGGGTGGGCTGGTAGTATGAGATTCAGAATAATGTCAGCTGGTGCTCCATTCAAAATCCAAGAAAGAAATACTTAGACTCTTTTAATTAGAGAAAAGATATCTTTTACTGGAAGTCAAGTGGTAGCAACAAAAGAATTCTGAATCTGAGGAAATAAGTGCGTAAATCACATATACAAAGTGATGGCAATGTTCTCACCCCCAATAGTTCAAATGGTTCTCCCAATTAAAAGTTGTTGATAACATCACGTGGACATCTTCAGATGGTGATGAGGCTTCTGTCCATTGACCTTGGCATAGTTTCATAAAGGTTTGCAGCTGCGCATAGAAAAGAAAGCTAAGCAAGAAATAGAAACCTAAGCAAGAATGTACTCCTCCCTCCCGTTACTTATGACAGCCGAAAGATGCAAAGCAAAGGGAGAAAATATTGAAGGCTGACAGTGTGCAATATGCTATGGCTCCTGGGATTCCCTAAACAAGCGCTTGAAGAAAGGGAGTCCAATTGTGAGGGGAGGTTTTTCCAAGGTTGGTCATAGAGGGAAACAGATTTATTTATTTATTTATTTGATTTGTCAATCGCTTACAAGATAATAGGTATAAGTATAAACATAGTTATGAATACATGAAATGGGTACATATAAGAAAAAGGGTAGCAATGTTGTCTGTGGTGTTGAATAGTTTTACATTATCAGCGAAGAGAATGCAGTTGCTCTTAATATGATCACAGAGGTCATTTATGTAGAGTATGAAGAGAGTTGGGCCTAGAACACTGCCTTGGGGGACATCACTATTGACACGTACAGAATTTGACAGGACGCTCTCAATTTTGACCATTTGTTGTCTGTTTGTCCAGTTATGCAGGTGTCCAGAGAATACCATAAGATTTTAGTTTTAGGAGTAGTTTGTCGTGTACCACTGAATCAAAGGCTTTACAGAAGTCTATGTAGATTGCGTCTATTGCTTTACCCTGATCGAGTTGTGTAGTCCATATGTTTTTGCAGTGTAAGAGTTGTAGATTACAGGATAGTTTTTTTCTGAAACCAAATTGTTTATTAGAGAGTAGGTTGTTTGTCTCTAAGTGGAGGATAATGGATTGGTTAATAATTGATTCCATGACTTTACAGGTGATGCAGCAGAAGGAGATTAGTCTGTAATTTTCAACTAGGCTGGGGTCTCCCTTTTTGAAGATGGTCCTGAAAGATTTTTCAAAGATTATGCTTAGACGTTCGGCTATGGCAGTGGATAGCTTTTTTAAGAAGTAGGCACATATTCTGTCTGGTCCAATAGATAGAGATGGTTTTAGACTGCGTAGTGCTTTCTCAACATTGTCTTCGGTAAAATCAATATGTATTAGATCATTGTAGTTGTCTGTGGTTTGACTAGGAAATACTGGGCATGATCCATTGCTGTTTACAAATACTGAGCCAAAGAATGTGGCTTTAATGATGTTGTCATTGCAGTCTTTACCATTAGGTCCTTTCAGGGGTGGGATGGACCTTGAGTCTTTTAGTTTGTTGTTTACAAAATTGTAGAAAGAGCAGATGGAATTGTGCATAGAAGGTTTTCCTCTTGTTTAATGTGATAATTGGTGCATTCAGTCTTTATCTGGTGGCATAAATTTTTGTATCGGCTTTTGAAGTTGGCAACGTGACCAGATTTCTTTTTCTGCCCAAGTGATCTCTTCTTGGATTGAAGCTTCCCTATTGTTATGGGTAATTTGTTTTTTCTTGTTTTGAGAGTTGTTATTGGTACATATAGTTCAACGACTCTTTTGACTTCAAATAGAAATATGTTGTAATGTTCTTCAACAGTATTGTATCCAGTGAAAAGAAATTGAATGAGTGTACCATGCCTCCTGGGATTCCCTGAATGAGGGCTGGAAGAAAATTGGCCAAGCTGGGCTTGGAAGAGCAGCAGACAGACTTCAGGGCAAACAATCTACTCCCCAAGCTTTCAATGCCCAAATTGATGACTTGGAAGAGAGATTCTGGTGAGTATGTACCGACCGAGTAAGATTTTTGCTTCACCACCCTCCGCATCCTGACCCAGTGAGGCAGACAGCCCAATGGAAGCAGAAAAAGGAGTGTTTCCATCGGCCCTAGCCTCCTTTTGCCAGCATTTGGCAGGCAGGCTCAGCAGGCAGTTGCAATATTTAGATGGGCTTTTATTTTGTCAGCCCAAGGGTGGGGGGGGGGAAGGATCTCAGAATGAGATATAGGAAATCTGTCTATACAGCATTCTTTGCTTGCCAATGGGCAATGAGGTGATAGGCAAGCACACCGGGCCTCATGGACCATGGAGAAGCTATGCAAGCCAGCTGGGCCTCTGGGACAGTGGGGAAGGCAGCAGGGAAGGCATGCAATCTGGCTAGACCTTGTGGACAGCAGGGAAGGCAGTGGGGAAGGCAGGCAAGCTTGCTGGGCCTCAGGGTCAATGGGGAAGGCAGTAGGGAAAGCCAGCAAGCTTGCTGGGAGACGTGGAAGGCAGCTAGGCCAGGATTCGGGCCTTGTTGCTAGCAGGCTCACTCAGGCTAATCTGGGCAGTCAGCTGGGCCCCACAGAGAGCACTGTGTGAGTACAAAAGACAGGCAAGCTTGCTGGGCCATGTGGGAGGCAGCTAGGCTGGGATTGGGGCATTGCTGCTAGAACTCACTCACCCAGGCAGATTAGGGCAGCTCAGCTAGCCACGCTGAAAGTGCTGTGTGAGATTCAGTTGTGAAGAAGGCAGGCAAGCTGGCTGGGCCACATGGGAGGAAGCTAGGCCGGGATTCACCAGGCTGCCAAGCAGCTCAGGGCAGCTCAGCTGGGCTATGCGGAGAGTGCCACATGGGATGCAGCCAAAGGCAGGCAAGCTGGCTGGCCCTCAGAGACCATGTGGTCAAGGCAAGGAAGGGAGCCAGACAGAGAGAGCTATGCCAGGTGAGTGGATGAGGAGTGTCTAAGTGGGGTGAGGCCAGCCAGTTGTGGAATTTGACAGTACTCCAAAATGCACAAAATTGTAACTACCGGTTCACCCAAACCAGTCCGAACAAGCTGAATCCCACCACTGATGCCACTCCACAGCATTTTAACTGTAAAGTTTACAGTGTAAAGTTTACAGTGTCATACTGCCACCAACAATCTGGGTCTTCATTTTTTCTACCTTGGAAGGATGGAGTCAACCCTGAGCCCCATCAGGATTGAACTCCAGACCATGGACCAGGACCTAACTTCAGGTCAACATATTTATACTTTCCACATTGAGATGTTCTGGGGCAACCAGAATTCCTTCACAAGTCTAACCTCCCCTTAGCTACCCTTCATTGTTGTTTAAGAACTCCTTTCCCCTGTACCCACTTTCTTTGTGCTGCCCCAGTGCCATACCTGCTCAAAGAGGACAATTATACAACAGGCAATTCCCAAATTAGAGTAGACAATAATATAGATGGGGAAGAAGCCCAGCACTGCAGCCTGGCAGAGTAGCAGCACCACCACCAAGGTGACCATCCAGAGATTGGGGAACCTGGTCATCTTCAAGCAGCCTGACCATATTTGTAGGGCCTGGTAGGGCACAGATAAGGTGTAGAGGAACATGCAGAGCCAGGCAAAGAGTGCTGTGGGCAGCTGTCGAAAGCCAGTGATAAAGAGCTCGAAATCCAAAACAAGACTGTGAAAGACAAAGAAGAAAAAGAGCTCTAAGGATGCTGCCCAAAAGATAAGGATGTTTCAAATTAAATAAGCACTTTCTCTGGGGCATCCCCAATATTCAGTGTCATAACTGTTGAAAAGTGAAGGGGTTGGGTTCTGCTATTTTGAGAAGAACCCATGAAGGTTTTGTGAATTCTTCAGAATCAACAGAACAGAGTTAGAATGATGAAAAATCCACCAACTGAAAAAATTGTGAACTCATTTTGTTCCATAATCTTGTTTTGTTTCATAATTCTTGCTACATAACAATTCATTTCTAACAATGCTTCAGCTTCAACAGAATTGCAGATGATTTCAAGGATTTGACTACCATGGACATTTCTTTCTCCTTCTTTTCTTTTGAGGAATTATTTAATTTGTAAACTTGCTCAATTAAAAAATAGCTCATGGTAGCATACAACATTAAAAACAGATAAATACTACAATGAGCAGAATGAGCAAAAGGCTGCAATAATAGCAGAACCAGATTTTTCATAAGTAGATGGAGACTGGCTCAAAACTGGCTTCATGTTTTCCCATGAATGAAGGCAAATATACATATCCCAGGATAATGTTGGAGGATTCAATCAGGGTCATTTGCCAGGACTAGAGGTTTAACCTTCCAGGTTTCAGGATTGTGTAGGAACCCATCCTCAGGGAACTTCTCTGTCACCAGAATGTTTGTTTGTTTGTTTTCCAAGTCTTTCAAGGTGTGTCATTGCTCGTTGGACTGAGCACATTGTTTGGTTTATGTGCGATCAGCATTGCCAATACTTTTTGCCCGATGGCATGTTTTTCTGGCTCTTGTATCTCAGATCTGTTGACTATAGAGTCTACTGCTGCTATAAATTCTCTTGGTGTCACTCTCACGTTCTGTTGAGAGAGAAGTTCCCTGAAGATGGGCTCCAGCACAAGTCCAAAAACTCGGAAGACTAAACCTCTGGTCATGGTGACCGACCCTGACTGGATCCTTATATTGTCCTTTCTTATGGCTACTGGATCTGGATTACAAAAATCCATCTGAGATATAGGTGGCACAGAAAAATATTTATATATCTCTCTGCCAACATCACATAGTTGTTTGGATTTTTGCATATCCCACCTGCTCTGAAAGGATTAGTTTTCTTCTTTTACTGTTTCTTTTTTTTATATTTGTCCATTCCTGCATTAATAGTAAATTTAGCCTGCTTTTCTTTGAAGTCAATTGGTCAATTAATCAATTTATTTATAGGTTTTGACCACTGTTCAGGTGGAATGGAATACAGTACAAATACAAACCATGTCAACAAATGGCAGGTGCATACTATGAGACACAACACATACGTTCAGCCATGAATACATGTCCAAAAGATAACAAGATTCATTCAGAAGGAGAGTAGAAGAAATGAACTGCATTAGTAGGCTGCTAGCATAGAGAAGAGTGTTTGATACCTAACAAAGGTGGCACCAAGGGAGGCATTCCTCACTTAGGCTTAATCTCTAGGCAGGCATAGGAGGGTCCCAAGTGTTACTGCTCAACAGGAGCCCAAAAACAAGAATAATAATAAATTGCATTTTTTTTAGCTACTAGATGAGCAGTGACAAGTGAGAGGAGATGCAGCAGGATCGGGCTCCCTGCATGGGCCCAAAGCCTTGGTAGGGACCCAACAATGTTAAACTTTGGATGGAATCTAAGTTCAAAGATTAGGTAAATATGCTCTTAGGATTGTTACTGTGTCCCTTAACACAAAACAAATAGCATCATATCCCCAGAATTAGCATACATCAGTGGGAAGACCTTCCACCCTGCCCCCTCTTCTGAATCATACCGTCCTTCCTCAATGGAATCCACAATGATTTGTTTGAGGACAAAGATACAGAGCACGGCCACAAATATGTGATGGGTTGTGCGGAAATGTTCCACCTCCAGTAACGTGCTGTAAAAGAGAGACAAGTTGTCAGCAAGTAAGTGATAGATGTTGGGAGAGATGGGCAGTTGGAGATCATTGGACAAGATTTAGGTCCCAAAGATTTTCATCTGATCTTCTGTGCAAAAACTTTTAGTTTCACTTGTACAAAAGAAATAACATTCAAGTGGCTGGTGGGAAAATGTTCCATCTCTTATGATATATAGGTAGTCCTCAACATAGGACCGCAATTGAGCCCTTGGACCAAGCAGTCCTAACTCAGTCCTGCTGAGATGACAAACAGCCTTATTCGAATATGCTAGTAATAACTTTGTGCGAGCCACCGAATCAACCTAATCCTTTCAAAAATACTTCCTTTTGTTTCCCATCTGCAGTATCTATTCTTTTGACGGCACCCACCAAAGAGTCTCGGAATTGTATGGCTATGGAGAATGCTCAGTCCTTATCGGGCTGTTTCTAACTCTTGTTCTTCATCAACACTGGAATATCAATTATTTTGTCCAAGGCCACCTTTGGAACCTGAGGCCCTAGAGATCTTTGCATCTCCAGGGGTGGGGATTCAAAATTTTTAACAACCGGTTCTGTGGGCGTGGCTTGGTAGTTATGTTATTGGCTGGGTGTGGCCAATTCAATATCACTCTCATTGAGTCATGCATCTCCTTGCCTGACCTCTCATGACTGTAGAATGCTACAACAGTTGTAAGTGTGAAAAATGGTCATAAGTCACTTTTTTCAGTGCCATTGTAACTTTAAATGGTCACTCCACAGAAGCAAAGGAGGAGAAAAAAACTCCAGAGAAGTTCTTGAGACAGAAAGTCTAGTCCTGCCAAGAATGTAATAAGGGTTAACGGAGCAGCAGTTTCTGTAAGCAACACCAGAATGTTTCCTTCCTGCCTTCCTTACAGGATTAGGCCAGTAATTTCTTCTAACAACCGGTTTTCTGGACTGCTTAGAATGTTAACAACTGGTTCTAGCAAATAGGTACGAACTGGTAGAATCTCACCCCTGATATTGTCCCTCTGACTAAATCTTGATCATATCATGACCTGGCATACTTACTCAAACAAGGACCGTTGAGGGACAAAGACTTTCTTCTTCACTACCTGGTCCTTCTCTCTGCAAGATAAGATAACAAAGCAGGTGATATTTAATAGACCTCTCAAAACTCTTCTCACCTCAGAGAAGGGGGTAAAGGTAAAGAGTCCCTGAGGATTTTACTCCACAGTCATTGATGACTATAGGAGGAAGTGCTGATCTCTGTCTCAAGTCCAATGAGCCAGCACTGTCTGATGACCATATTTTCCCCATCCCTGTTCTAAAATCAATTGCAAGGAACCTCTTCCACCTGCTTTGCTTCTTTGCTGGGACCACGCTCAGTTGCTGGGGTCTGGAATGAGCTGCTTCTTCCAAGGTCTTGTCTAAGAGATCACTCAGCTGATTGTGTACCTGGTCTAATACCTTCGCCTTCATTACCTACCAACAAAACAAAGGGAGTTTAATGATGCCCAGGCCTGTCATAAATAGGTTCCTAGAATGCATTTAGGTGATGGACACTGTCAGGGAATTGCACAGATGATGTCCAAATGGAGTCAGAGATCCAGACAGCACACAGGGCACGCAAAGGAAAAAGGTGAGATAACAGGAAACTTCCCCTTTACTCTGGCAGCAACTATTCACAACTTAGATTCCCTCATGCAGTGGCTAGCTCTACTCAACCAATTAGCTATAACTGTGTGTTCTTACTCATTGTCCAGTTGCTTCACTTCTTTGATCTGTGCCAGAAGCTCCCTTGCCCAGAAAGCCTAGTAAATCTCTAGGACCTAATCCTCTATGACAAGGATAGAGACCATGTGACTGTGGAGCCATAGAATTGACTGTTTTCATCATTCTTCCCTCCCCCAAGTTTTTTTTTATTTCACTCTACACATACACAACAATACATTAACAGTATGGCATCAATATATCTTACATTTTAGTATAGACAAACTTAATAATACCAATCATATCTCTTAATACACTTATTCACATTAAATAAGAATCCTTCATTGCTTATTTTCAATACTCTATCCTAGTGCCAAACACCATATCAGTTAAACATACCTTATCATTTCATTTTAAAAAATTGAGGAGGAAATTGAATAAATAAAAAATTCTCATTTGACAAGCAGTATGGTTCCAGATTTACATCTCAATACAAACATAATGTCAAGCATCCAGAAAGTATCCATGATACCAATCACTCCAAGATGTTATCTCTCCAATTGTTTTTTTAGAAATAGATCTGACATGTCAAAAGCAATTTCCCAAGTGAAAGTTTTTTCGTGCGTTACACAGAATCCACTTTCTCTCCTCCCTTTTCTCCTCCCACTTCTACACTTCATAAATCACGAGAACCAATTAACTGCAACTGGAAATTCTTTTTTTTTTTTTTTGTAAATTTTATTTGAGTTTTCACAAAGAGAAAAAAAATACAAATAAAACATCTTTTTTGAAAGCAGCATAATCCTGGGTTACATTTCTTCGTGCAGACACAAATTCAGGTTCATGCTCATTTTTATATTCTATTCCATATCTTATTACTATTTTACATTTTCTGCATAGTTTCTCCCCTCTTTTAATTTTCTCAATTTTATTTTAATTATCTCATCTCAATTCAAATCATTATATACTGTCCTGTTTCAATTACCTATTATCTTTTCTCATTAAACAAAATTTCTCCTGTAGTTACTAATTGGAGTATGACGCCTTTATATCTTTTCCCTAAAGTTGTAACATTCAATATAATACATAACTTCCATTTGGGTTCTGCTTCGTAGATTCTTAAAATACATACTGTATTCTTAATTTTTTTAAAAAAGAAAAAAAATTATAAATGTATGTAATTAAAACAACATTCCATTCCAATTAAATTCTATCATTAATAGTAATATTCATTAAAGTCTTAACATCTTTAACATTACTTTTCAATTAAATATCATACTTCTATGGGAACAATTATAAGCTTTCTGTATTTAATTCCCCCCCTTCACTTATATTTTATAAAACATTAACTAATTAAAATGTT
The DNA here is from genome assembly GCA_033807585.1 of Hydrophis major. Classification (NCBI taxonomy): domain Eukaryota; kingdom Metazoa; phylum Chordata; class Lepidosauria; order Squamata; family Elapidae; genus Hydrophis; species Hydrophis major. Next base: position 216,409,411 of record CM066329.1, read on the forward strand.
CTAATTCCTTCCTAATTCAATTTCTCATTTATTTTATTTCACTTATTTTATTCACAAACATTTCACTAAATTACACTAACCATTTTATCCCTCATTTTAATCATATGTTGTTTCCAATTTTCTAAAATTATTTCTACTACTAATATAACAATACAATCTTATGTACCTTTACAGAATCCCTTTTTCAGTTAGATTTTCACCCATTATCTCTAAATAGATCCTGTTTCTCTATATCTTGTTCCAGTCCTTTGTAACTTCTTTTCCTTTCCTTCTTCCCTCTCTTCTTCTCTCTCCCCTTTTTACCTCCTTGTCTCTTTACCTCTATTTCTCTCTTCTGTATTCCCCTTTTCTGTTGCTTTCCAGTATTATACTTATTTTTTGAATTATTTTTCTTTTCTTTGGTTGTTTTTTTAAGTCTTAAATTCTCCATTCTCTTACCCCACTTTCCTTTTTCTTCCCCACATAGAATTACTTGTTCATTAAAGATGGCTTTTTCTTTGTCCCAGTCTTCTTGTTTTGCAGTCTTTTCTTGTTGTTTCTCATAGTTCCAAATCTCCATTTCTAAGAATTGAAAAACGAAGCCAAAACAACCCTTCCCTTCTTGTGCATCTTCTTTGTACTTTTTAAGTTCCATTTCCAATTCATCCAGAAGTGGTGCCATTGTATAAATTTTTAAACAACCACCCAATTGATTTTAGTCATTCAAATATAATAACCAAAAATCCAAAGATCACCAAATAATCCAAATACACACAAGCTGTTTCTTTTTTGCTCTTTTTTTTTCACTTTTTCTTCCTGGGGTTACTATTTAGTTGTAAAGTTTCAGTTAAAATGTATCTTTTAGAAGTCTTGTTGAAGTTTTACTATAGATTCTTTTTAATTCCAGGCAGTTTCCTCCCTCTTCCAGATCCTGCCCTTATTCTTTTTCTCTCTCTTCCTGCTTATGAAAAAGAAAGTTTTTAATGTCCAGAAATCTTTATTATCCCTTTGACATTTTGTTTTATTTTCAGCTTAATTGCCTATTGATATCAAAGCAGATTTTTCCGATTTCTTATTTAACTGTCTTAATTGTCAGCATAGGGAAGGAGAGAGAAGAAAAAAATAAGCCAAACCTTTCCCTTTTTACTTTCCTTCACTGCTTCTGACTCTTCTTTGGGAGCAATGTTATTTTTTGTAAGTTTAAATTCCAGGGTACCTTGGTTGTGCTTTTACAATTTAACCCGGTCAACCAAAACTTTCACTTCTTATCTTCCTCCTGCACATACTTTTCCGGTCGAGTTCTTCTTTGTGGTGGCCATTTCTGACCACCACTACAACCACCTTCGGGGAAGGGAGTAGTGGCCACCCGAGGAGGAGAGATGCGGCTCTCCTCGACCCTGCTGGCGGTCTCCCCCCTCTTCACCACCTCTACGGGGTGGCTTAGCCCTGAAACCAGCCAGCTTGGGGCGCTCCAGCGGCGAGCCCAGAAAGAAACTGTGCACAATTGTGGATTCCTGCCTCTCGCCGAAGCCCTTCAAACCAGAAGCCCTGCAACTGGAAATTCTTAATATGACATACAGAATAACCTTGAACTTTTCAACTCCTCTAACATTCTAAAAAGAAAATGTGGCAGCTGAATTTTAAAGCTGACAGACATCCCCCCTTGAAAACTCCCCCTCCTAAAAGAAAAGAAAAAAACACATATAGGGGTTAATAGATTGTCCTTAACCCCCCTCTCCACCCCCCATGATGACCCTTGGGGAAATCCTCATGGAATTGGTTAACCAATTGATCAGCATGAACATCCCAACTCTTTACCCAACTAGCATCTGAGTGGGGGTATCCTTTCCATAAGACCAAATATTGCAATCGGCCATGGTGTAATCTAGGATCAAGAATTTTTTGAATCTCATAATGTGTTTCCCCATGTACAGTTAATGGTTTAGGAGGAGTGATTGGCAGTGGTCTTATCATCAATGTACTAGCTGGTTTTAATAAACTACAATGGAACACCGGAAGAATTTTCCCCAATAGTTGAGGAAGACGTAATTGGGCAGTGACCGGATTGATTATCTTTGAAATTGGGAACAAACCCAAGAATTTTGGACCCAGCTTCTTACTGGGCAGTTTCAACCAAAGATACTTGGTTGACAAATATACTTTGTCCCCTACTTTAAAAGGCGGTTGAAAGGATCTATGTTTATCCACCTGTTTTTTATAAATTTTTGCAGCTTCGTTCAAAGCTTTTTTTGCATCTTCCCACCCTTTCTTTAATGAGTTCATCCATTCTGTTAGGAACATGGATGAGGGAGGTTGTCTAGGTAACTCTGCCATTGGACAAAATCCATTCCAGTGTTGATTTGGAATGGAGTCAATCCTATGCTGCTATGTACTGCATTATTGTAAGCAACCTCTGCAAAATGTAATAATTCAGCCCAATTTTCTGTTGTTGATAATTTACATAGCATCTAAGGTATTGTTCAATCATGGCGTTAACCTTCTCCGCTGCTCCGTTACAAGCAGGATGGAAAGCTGAGGATAACTCTTGAGAGGAACCAATGGATTTCAGAAATTCCCTCCAAAATTTTGCAGTAAATTGTACCCCTCTGTCTGATATTGCTCTATGAGGTGCACCATGTAGTCTAGATATGCTTCACGAACAGCTTTGCAAGTTTTTTTCACAGATGGAAGCCCTTTGCAGGCTATAAAATGGGCTTGTTTAGAGAATAAGTCAATTATAGTCCAAATGATTGTATTCCCTTCACTCTTACATAATTCAACATTGCAATTGTCCATTGCAATTTCTTCCCAAGGTTGGGTTGGTTCAGCAACTTGTTTCAGGAGGCCAGGGGTTTTTCCAGTTGTGTGTTTCATTGTGGCACAAATTGAACAACTTTTTACATAGTCTTCGACATCAGGTTTCATTTTTGGCCACCAGAACTGTCTTCTCAGTAAATGTAGGGTTTTTAGGAAATCCGAAGTGGCCTCCCTGCCGGGAGTCATGGCTACGCTTTAGTACCAGTAGTCTTAGGATTGTGGGTGCATAAAGCTTAGTCCCTTTCCAAGCTAGTCCATCATTCATTGTCAACTCAGCTTGATGGTCCAGGAACCAAGGATCAGTCAATAGGGCCGTTTTCAATTCTGCAATCAGCTTATCAGCCAGGCGTTTGGGGTTGCAGTTAGCTTGGGTTCGAGTGGTCACTTGGCCTGCCAATTGAGTGTCTGAAATTAAGGCTTGTACTATTTCCTCTCGGTGGCTGTCAAACTGAGGTTTTCTGGACAGAGCATCTGCCAGTATGTTTTTCCCTCCGGGGATATATTAATGTTGAAATTGAATTACTTGAAATATTGGGCCCAGCGGACTTGTTTGGGCGATAATCTCCTTGGGGTCTTTAGAGCCTCGGGGTTCTTATGATCAGTCCATACCTCAAAGGCCTCTGGTGCCCCTTCTAGAAAATACCTCCAAGTCAATAAAGCCCATCGTATGATGAATGCTTTTTTCTCCCAGACCGCCCACCTTTGCTCTGCATCTGTCAGCTTTTTGGACACATAAGTGCAAGGCATCAGTCAGTCTTGAGAGTTTTTTTGCAGCAAAATGACTGCCACTGCTACATCACTTGCAACTGTTTGGACAATAAAAGGCTTGGTCATGTCTGGGTGCTTGAGGATGGGCTCCATTGCAAAGAGGCATTTTAATGTCTCGAAAGCTTTCTGACAGTCCATAGTCCAAATCAGAGGTTGACTTGGCTTTGGTTTGGTGGATGACGGGCCCATTTTAAATAGCTCTTTCAATGGGAGGGCAACTTCAGCAAAGGATGGAATGAATTGTCTATAGAAGTTGGCAAACCCCAAGAAACTTTGAAGTTGTTTTCGGATTCTGGGGGGTTGCCAGTCCAGCACTGCTTTCACCTTTCCAGGGTCCATTTCAATCCCCAGGTTGGATATTTGGTAACCAAAGTAGTCTTGTGACTCTGTGGAATTCGCATTTTGAGAGTTTCACATATAATTTGGTGGCTAGTTTTTCTAGAACCTGTTGGACCAATTGAACATGTTTTTCCATGGTTTTGCTACAGATAAGGATGTCTCCCAGGTACACGAGGACCCCCTGGTAAAGGTGCGGGTGTAGAACCTCATTGATGAGCTGCATAAACACTGCAGGAGCCCACTGAAGTCCGAAAGGCATAGCTTTGAATTGGAAGCTATCCAGAGGGCAGTTAAAAGCAGTTTTCCATGCATCTCCCTCTTTGATGTGGACCCAGTAGTAAGCTTCCCTGAGATCTAGCTTGGTGAATACTTTGCCCTTCGACAGGTGGTTCAATAAGCCCTTCATAAGAGGGAGAGGATACATGTTTTTGACACATACTGCGTTCATGCCTCTAAAGTCAACACACAATCTCAATCCGCCATCTTTCTTCTTGAACAACACGGGGGCAGCAAATCTTTATTTGGCAGGCTCAATAAAACCTCATTCCAAATTGCTGTTGATGTATTTCCTTAATTCAGCCATTTCAGCAGGCGTCATGGAATACATCTTTGGTTTTGGTAATTTCACCCTGGGCTCTAATTCTATGGCACAATCAGTGGCTCGATGGGGAGGTAAAACATTACACTCTTCTTCACTGAATGCTTTAGCCAAATCTTTGTATTGGTCGGGTACCTGGGGATTATCTGGGAGAAGGTGGGATGCCATGGATGCTGGTTCAGGCTCTGGGTTTGAGCTGACTGGTGGCTTTGTAAAGCCTGGAAGAGGGGGCAATAAGCCCAGTTCAATGAGGATTTTTCTGAAACCATCCTCCTATTTGATTGTTGGGGCCTATTTGTCTAGCCAAGTAAATCCCAGTGTGATTGATTCTGACATCTTGGGGGCCACTATGAAGCATATGAGTTCACACTGGGGCTCTAATTCCATCATGATTAATTCTGTCAATTGAATGACTGGAGTCCCCCAATTAAGGTTCCATCCACTTGCTCCAATCTCATGGAAATATCAGAACACTGCTTAACCAATTTCATATACAAAGGACAAAGATACAAGCAAATTGAAGGAGCCCCTATGGGATCACCACTGTCACCCGTCATTGCAAACCTATTCATGGAAGAATTTGAATCCAGAGCCCTAGCTAATGCCACTCACAAACTCAAACTATGGTTAAGATACATCGATGACACATTTATGATTTTGCCCCATGGAAAAGAAAACCTAAACAATTTCTTAACACACCTAAACAGCACACACCTCAAAATCAAGTTCACCATGGAAACGGAAACAAACAAACAACTACCATTCCTAGATGTACTAATTTACAAAAATACAGTTGGCACACTAGGACACACCACGTACCAGAAGAAAACACACACCAACTGCTACCTCAACGCCCAATCCCACCACCACCCAGCACAGATAAACTCCATGGCCAAAACACTAATTGCCAGAACCAAACGCCTGGCAGACAAGACACAAATAAAGACTGAAGTATGCACCCTGACTAAAGTACTGACAGCTAACGGCTTCCACAAAAGCAAAATCACCGGCTTGATCCACAAAAACACAGAGAGACATAATGGAGACCTAGAAGATGAACAGACCTATGGAACAGCTGTCCTGCCCTACATAAGAGGTACTACAGACAAAATCAGTCAGATACTACACAGGCATCACATCAAGACTGCCTTCAATACAGAAAAACTTCCGGTTTGCGTGGCTTCGGGGCAGCAGGAATTCGCGACAGCTCGCGATTCCTGCTGTGCTAGCCGTCGAGGTACCCCCGATCCAGATGGGTCAGGGGGATATGGCTGCCCTGTAGGGACAGCTGAAGAGAGAGGGGAGTCGGATAGGGAGGTGGGGGTGTCGCAGACCCCCCCCTTCTCCGGGAAAACCCCTTTTTCCCAAGGCGGTGGAGCGGCGGTCAGCAATGGCCGCCACGAAGAAGCCAGCAACCGGGTAAGAACTGTGCTGGAGGAAGTGTGAAGAGTGAAAGTTCTGTCTGAGCCGGGTCAAGTAACACCTTTTAAATTGCCTGGAATTGAGCTGCTTGAATTGCTGGAGGATACATTGTATCCCTAAGAAGAGCGAAAAGCGGCGGAGAAGCTGTTAAAGGGAACTTTTTTTTTTTTTTTTACTCTCCCACCCCACGGAAATAGCAGAAATATTTCGATATATTAGACATTGAAAGTGGATTGCTTTGAAAGCTGAAGCTAAGAGACAAAGGGATTTTTGGACATTGAAAAATTTAAGAAATTGGAAAATCTCTGCTGGAGGTATGGATTTTTGATTATTTAAAATTGTCATTGCAAGTGGGAAGGGAGAAAAAAAATTGGAGCAGAAGCTGAAAAAGGAGGAGACTGTCTAGAACGTCTTTGTGGATCCCAAAAGAAGACATATGGTAATTGGGCCTCTTTGATTAAAAATTAATCCAGAAAAAGAAAGAGAAGAAGGAAGAAAAGTATTAACTTTTGGACTTTTTTTTTTTTTAATTGCTTTTGATTGTCTTTGATTAAAAATACTTGTGGTTGTTTTGGAAAAAGTTTCCCTTTTTATAATGGCATTGTTTGTGGATGAACTAGAGATTGAATATCAAAAATATAAAAAAGAAGATACTTTGGGCGCTTTGTTTCAATTCTTAGAAATGGCGTTATGTTCTGTTGAAAAGTTGATTACGCAGCAGAAGGACTGGGACAAGGAAGAAGAGGAAGAAGAAGCCATTTTTGATGAACAATGGGTCCATCCCGGAGAGGAGGAGAAAAAGGATAAGAAAAAGGGGATTTTAAGAATTATAAAAACAACCAAAAGAGAGAAAAATGAGCGAAAAGATGGAGGCAAGGTTAGAAAGCAAAGGAAAAGGAGTAAGAAAAGCGAAGGGAAAAAGCAAAGCGGTAGAAAGGGCAAGGAGAAGAATAAGCAAGAGAGAAAGGGGGGGAGGAGAAGCCTTAATGGGGGGAAGCAAGACCTAAAGAAAAAAAGTTTATTTAGAGACAATGGGTGAATTTAATTTGGATTAAAAGAGGGATTCTGGAGGGTATATAAGAGTGTGTTTTTATATGTATATTTAGAATATAAAATTTATTATGTAATTTTAGAATCTTTTAAACAGAATCCCAAGAAAGATTGCTATATGTAGTATTTCTAAGTTAGGGTAATGAGTTATAGATATTACTCCAATTGGTGTACAGGAGAAGTATAGTAAAAGAAAAAAAAAGATGAATGGATAATTGGAAATAGAACAGACAAAGAATGTTGTTGAAAATGGTAATAAGATATGGAAGGATATATATGTTTTTTTTTTGGATTTTGTATATTGATAAAAGGCAATAAAATTTTAATTAATAAATAATTTGGATGGAAAAGAGAAGTAGGGACAAGATATGAAGTTAATATTATATGAAATATTGATATTATAATCTGGAAATGTTATGCCTTATTGGTCTTTTATTATTATTTTCTCTTAGAAAAGAATTTATAAGCTGCTATGCCTTGATTCTTTGTGCATTGTTTTTATAAAACTGATAAAAATGGTTTTTATATATATATATATAAAAAAGAAAATGATAATAAGATATGGAAGGAGATATGGGTTGAATATGATGTTTGAATTTGTGTCTGTGTGAAGAGTTTTAACCCGGGAACAGACAACCTTCAGAAAAGATCTTTTAGTTTTGTTTATGTTTTGTGTTTGTATGTTTGTGTATTGTGTTTATGGTAAAACTAACAAAATTTGTTTTTTATAAAAAAAAAAAGGAAAAAAGAATCAATAAAACCTTGGAGGAATGTTAGACGAGAATAATTTAAACAAGCCAGAAAGAAAAGAATATGATGACTATAAAATGGATAAATATGGAAGAGAAATGAAACTGAATAGGAGTAAAGAGAAATAATGAGAAATTTGCTGAAAGATATTTGTGTGTCCATATGGAGATGGGATAAATTGGAATTATGCTGTATAAAAATAATGTTTTGTTTGACTTGTAAGGATTTACAATGTTAAGAGGTTTTATGTGTTTATGTATTTAATGGTTAATGAAGTGTTGTTTTATCTTTAAAATTAATAAAAATTTGTTTCAAAAAAAAAAAAAAAGACTGCCTTCAATACAGACAGAAAAATAGCAGCCATCCTAAGAGACCCCAAAGATAAAATTGACCTGGAAAACCAAGGCATATATGAAGTCCCCTGTGCATCATGCCCTGCCACATACATTGGACAGACCAATAGAAGAATAAGTACCCGCCTGGATGAACACAAAAATGCAGTAAAAAAGCTGGTACACACTTCCTCACTAGTCCAACACATGAAAGCCACAGGTCATAGCATCGACTTCAATGGCATCAAAACCCTAGCCACTATAGAAAACCCCAGCTACAGAATTATCAGAGAAGCCATAGAGATTGAAAAAAGACCTGAAAGCAAGAACAGAAGAAATGACTCCACCAGACTGTCAATTATCTGGAAGCCTGCACTCTCAAACAAAAAAATCTCCACACCACAAGCCAGGCAAATACCTGGGCACAAACAGACTCCCCCTGATACCTCCAGCTCAAACACACCTCAACCAGGCACCCAGATGAAACCCAGCTTCCTAATAAATGATAGCCGTCCATTTACTTGGAGTCAAGCTACACTAAAAGCCTCCAATACAGGAACACAATATTGCCAGCGAATCAAAACACAAAAAAAGCCACAAAACAGACAGAAACACCGATCAAGCAGAACACAGCAAATTCCAAGACCAATAAACACAGACCAAGACTCCCAACCAGTCAGGATGAAGAAAAAACCATTCTGGCACAGTAGTAGGCTAGTCCCAAATTTAATACTGAAATGGCTGTGAAAGTCTGACCCACATACGAACACAATACAGACGCCTGAAGATGGCAGATGAGATTCTGCCGAAACGTTGCTACAACTTTAAAAACACAACTATAGTGATGTGGGAAAATACCCGAACAAACCTGAATACCATATATAAGTCAGATTCCACATTACATTTTCTCAATCACCTTATAAATCATCTATAGTACATTACAAAAATATTAGTCTAATCAATTAATTATAGCAACTGATATTAATCTTTCAATAATGGTTCTCATTTCATCATTCCCCCCCCTTTTCTTATACATCGCTAATCCAATAGTTGTCCAGTTTAATTTCTAAACCTTTATTGTGTTCAAATATTTTCCTTTATGTTTTCTCCTCCAAGTTAATTCAATACAATAATTCAAGCCAATTTTATAAAATTCAATTTCCTTCTCACTTTCTCTGGTTGCAGCTTCAACACACTTTCCTCCAATATAGTTCTTTATTTTTTAGTACCGGGATGCCTCACAATCTATGTATTTTGCTTGGTTCACACTCCACTTGGTGCTTCTCTGTTCCAGCACAGTCTTCATGGTGGCCATTTTAGGACCACCGCTACAGCTTGTCTTTGGAAGGGGCTTTTCCTGTCAGGGAGGGGAGTTGCAGCTCCCCTCAACCCTCCAGGTGATTTCCCCTTGCTTCACCACCCCTCCAGGGTGGTTCTTGATTGAGACCCTCCAGCAAGTTAGCTCAAAGTGAAACTGCGCACAATCGTGGATTCCACTCCAACTCCAGCAACGAGCAAACCGGAAGATAGAAGGTCCCTTGCCCAGAAAGCCTAGTAAATCTCCAGGACTTAATCCTCTCTGACAAGAGTAGAGATTATGTAGACCTGCAAACACAGAACTGACTATTTTCATCATTCTTGATAATTCATCATTTAGGGACAATATTTCTTTCTCTAGTACTAACTCCTTCCTGCTTTTATTATTACCTATTACAATATCTATTATTACCTCCAGGTGTCTCTTCCATTGGATGTGGGCAGTGGTTTTCTCCAGGTGTTCAGCTTCTCCTAGAGAGTTAGAAACAGCTTCATTTTAAAAGCATGATTTGACATTGGGCGAATGGAGGAACTCAGTTCATTGCTTGGATTAGACAGAAATCTTCCCATTGTACAGAGTTTTTTGTTCTAAATTACTACTCCAAATTTCAAGCATTCATTTTTCCACTCTTCACATTCTCTTTCCTTTGGGGTGGATAAAGCAGGTCCAAAACTATTTCCACCAGAAGTGTTACTTCTGAACTATTTTATATGGCATGTTTTTATTCAGTTTTGTAGCCTTTTTTAAAAAGCAGATTTCCACACTATAGTAACCACTTTTAACCAGCAGATCTGAAAGTCTGTGTTTATCTTACAATTCTATTTTGCTTAATTATTAAGTAAAACAGCATAAAGCATTATCATATCGTTCTAGTAGATTTGGAGGAATATTGTCAGTACCTGTGACAAATAGTAGAGTTTAGTACCAGTAGTCCTCAACATACAACCCTTCATTTAGTGACTATTTGATGTTACAATGGGACTGAAAAAAAGTTACCTATGACCATTTTTCACATTTACAACCATTGTTGCATTCCCATGGTCACAGGATTATAATTTGGACATTTAGCAACTGGCATGTATCTGATGGTTTCAATCTACTGGGGTCATAAGATCCTCTTTTGTGACCCTCTGAGAAGCAAAGTCAACTGAGAAGCCAGATTCACTTAACAACTATGTTTAGGTCTTGTGATGAAAATTTCCCAATGTTTTCTTTGTAACTAGTTAACTAAGATGTTCCTTGTTCCCTTCAACTAAATGCTTGCATTGTTTTGTCTTTGAAAGATGAACTTTAGCATTTCTAGACAAATATTAAAGGCACACCTGCTGGCTTCCGGTTTTGCGTGGCTTCGGGGCAGCAGGAATTCGCGACCGCTCGCAATTCCTGCTGTGCTAGCCGCCGAGGTACCCCCCGATCCAGATGGGTCAGGGGGATATGGCTGCCCTGTAGGGACAGCCGAAGAGAGAGGGGAGTCGGACAGGGGGTTGGGGGTGTTGCAGACCCCCTCCTCGTCCTGGAAAACCCCTTTTTCCCAAGGCGGTGGAGCGGCGGTCAGCAATGGCCGCCACGAAGAAGCCAGCAACCGGGTAAGAATGTGCTGGAGGAAGCAAGAAGAGTGAAAGTCCTGTCTGAGCCGGATCAAGTAACATCTTTCAAATTTGTTGGAACTGAGCTGTTTGAATTGCTGGAGGATGCATTGTATCCCTAAGAAGATCGAAAGCGGCGGAGAAGCTGTTAAAGGGGACTTTTTTTTTTTCTTCACTCTCCCACCCCATGGAAACAGCAGATATGAAATATGTTTGGACATTGAAGGTGAATTATTCTGAAAGTTGAAGCTAAGGGACAAAAGGGTTCCTGGACATTGAAAAACTTAAGAAATTGGAAAACCCTTATTAGAGGTATGGATTTCTGATTATTTAAAATTGATGTTGCAAGTGGGAAGGGAGAGGGAAAAAAATTGGAGCAGAAGCTGAAAAAGGAGGAGATTGCCTAGAATCCCAAAGAAAGGTATATGGTAATTGGACCTCTTTGATTAAACATTAACCCCAGAAAGAGAAAAAGGAAGATAAGTATTAATTTTTGGAATTTTTTTTGAATTATTTTTGATTAAAAATACTTGTGGTTGTTTTGGGAAAAGTTTCTCTTTTCATGATGGCATCGCTTGTGGATGAACTAAAGACTGAATATCAAAAATATAAAAAGGAAGGTACTTTGGGCACTTTGTTTCAATTTTTAGAAATGGCGTTATGTACTTATGAAAAGTTGATTATGCAGCAGAAGGACTGGGAAGAAGAAGAAGAAGAAGCCATCTTTGATGAACAATGGGTTCTTTCCGGGGAGGAGGAGAAAAAGGAAAAGAAAAAGGGGATTTTAAGAATTATAAAAACAACCAAAAAAGAGAAAAATGAGCGGAAAGGTGGAGGCAAGGTTAGAAAGCAAAGGAAAGGGAGTAAGAAAAGGGAGGAGGAGAGACAAAAGGGTAAAAAGGGCAAGGAGAAGAATAAGCAAGAGAGAAAGGGGGGGAGGAGAAGCCTCAATGGGGGGAAGCAAGATCTAAAGAAAAAAAGTTTATTCAGAGACAATGGGTGAATTTAATTTAGGATAAAAGAGGGATTCTGGAGGGTACATAAGATTGTGTTTTTATATGTGTATTTAGAGTATAAAATTCATTGTGTAATTTTAGAATCTATTAAACAGAATCCCAAGAAAAATTGTTATATGAAGTACTTTTAAGTTAGGGTAACGAGTTATAGACGTTACTCCAATTGGTGTATAGGAGAAGTATAGTAAAAGAAAAAAGATGAATGGATAGTTGGAAATAGAACAGACAAAGAATGTTATTGAAAATGATAATAAGATATGGAAGGATATATAAAGGTTTTGTTATGTTTTTTTTGGATTTTGTATATTGATAAAAGGCAATAAAATTTTAATTAACGAGAAATAATTTGGATGAAAAGGAGAAGCTGGGATAAGATATGAAGTTAAATAGATAATAATTTGGAATTGTTATGTTCTATTGGTTTTCTTCTTTTATTATTTTTTCTTAGAAAAGAATTTATAAGCTGTTATGCCTTGATTCTTTGTGCATTGTTTTTATAAAATTGATAAAAATGGTTTATATATATATAAAAAAAGAAAATGATAATAAGATATGGAAGGATATATAAAGTGAATATGATGTTTGAATTTGTGTCTGTGTGAAGAGTTTCAACCCGGGATCAGACAGCCTTCAGAAAAGATCTTTTAGTTTTGTTTATGTTTTGTGTTTTGTATGTTTGTGTATTGTTTTTTCTGTAAAATTAATAAAGTTTGTTTAAAAAAAAAAAAAGGCACACCTGCTCTTCATGCATAATGCTTGATTTTTTTTTTTGCCATAATTTTCCATATTATTTCTTACTGATGTGTGAATCAACAATTATCGGATGCTTGCCTCTCTGCCCCACTTCATAAGATTTTGTCAGGTCCAAAACCAAGAATGATATGCAGTGTTTCTTCCCAGCTGAGTTCTTTATTATTTCAGACCTATAGACAGAATCTTGCCAAACCCTGGACTCTACTATCTGCATCTACAATACACTATTAGGGAGGGGCCTCTTTCTCCCACATATAATGTCTGGACTGAACTGTCTCCTTACCCTTTGTGAATGCACCCCTTCCCTCCTGAGAATCCAGCTCCTTATTACATTCCATCACATCTGGAAATGATTAAAGATTGCATCTGCCATCCTTTCTGTAGAACCCATTGTTACAACTTCCCTCTATTTCCCTCTTCCTTTAATGTATATTTGATCATCTCCTGTTCCAGAATCCCTTCCACCCCTACAATTACTTTGTGAATAGGGAGAGTACCCTGTATTAAGGAGAATACATAGAACATACACTATACCTTTAACTACAAGTTCTGTAGTCTTTTAACAAATGTTCAGAATGGCAGGAGCTTCTTGGGATTGAACTGCAAAGCATTTGGGGGCAACAATGTATCTTTCTAAAGTAATATAAGGCTTTTTGCTGTGGTTCCCAAAATGCTAATCTCTGCATAGTACTACCTAATTCCAAGACCTAATTGAAAATCCTCAGATAATTTATCCACAGCAAGGCTATTCCCCACCCAATTGTGCAACAAAATGTATCATCCATGCCCCTTAAATGCCTCCTTACCATTGAGTATTTGTGTTTCCTCTTCTCCCCTGGCCTGCTCCTGAGAGCTTCTTTGCCTCATGCCTCCAGTGCTCATTTCCCTTGGGTCCATGATGGTTCTGAAAATAGAGTTTCTCAGGTTAGTTTCACACTCTAGCCCAGCAGTCAGATAACTAATTCACCAGGGGAGGAAATAAAGCCTCTGCAGTTGGAACTTTGCAGTTCCTTAATGCACCAATGAGGTAACTGATATTAGGTAGTGACCTTTCTACCCCGATTATAGCAAGTTTTACATTTTGAGCTGCACAGAAAAAAGTTGTAATGAAGCCAGATTTTCAAGATCTTCCATTATTCGCATCATTTTATTTTCTGAATCAAATTAGCAAATATTTATTTGTTATAGCTGAAACAATTCCATCTGAGAGTCAGTGAAAAGGAGCTATTTATTTCCCAGGCCCTATGATTTAAGAATATATTAAGTGTTATAGATTCAGGCATGGGTAGAATGAATGGAGACAGTCTTAGTTGGTGAACTTTCAGCTCTTTATTGCATAGTGACTTCTCGCTTGTACAACAACAACTCTGCCTTATATAGGCAATTCTAATGTGAAATAACCAATAGGGAGCTGTAAAACGCTAGCTCCAGAATCAATAAGAGTCCTTCGTTAAGGGCCAATCAGATTCTCAGAACCCAACCAATCCGATCTAGCCGCTTAACACCCAATCAGAAGTGCAGGGCCAGAATCCTGCACTTTACCCCAAGCTTGCCTTTATTCAACTATTTACATACATAACACCCCTTCCCCCTGGCTCCACAATTAATTTGTGATTATGTAGTCCTTTAAATAGGACGGTTGTCTCTTGGGTCTGTCAGATTTTCTTTGGACTGGCTGCGTGCAGTCCCGTTGAGGTAGGGTGTTGTTTTGTAGTGGCTCGGCTTCTCTTTCTGGTGTGATTTCCCTTGGAGCGTACGATTCTTCTTCCTGCTCCATTTCCTGGGTTTCACTTGATTCATCGCTTTCTTGGAACAGGTTTCCTGGCATGTCGTCTTCTTCTCTTCCTTCCCCCCCCCTCAATTTGGTCGTTGGGAAGTTGTTGGCTGGATGTTATGAGTCTTGACCGTAATTGGTCAATATGTCTTTTCCATAGTCTCTCATCAATACATTTGACAATATAGGATCTGGGCCCAGTCTCGCGTATGACCGTTGCTTCAATCCAAACTGGGTCGCCCGATAAATTTCTTGCATAAATGGGGTCGCCTACCTTGAAGGTACGGTAGCGTCCGCTGGATCCTGGAGGCTTCTCTGGCTCGTAAGCAGGGTGCAGTCGGTCGAGGCGGGAACGGAGTTTTCGCCCCATGAGAAGTTCTGCGGGAGTTCTGCCGGTTTCGCTGTGCGGAGTGATGTGTTGTAGAAGTAGAATGCGGTTTATTTTTTCGTCAAGATTATCATAGTCCACCTTTTGTAAAGTCTTTTTTACAAATTGTACCATGTGTTCCGCTCAGCCGTTGGTAGCAGGATGCACCGGCGAGGTGAGCGCATGGCGGATGCCATTATCAGCAAGGTACTGTTCAAACATTAGCGCTGTAAACTGTGGTCCGTTATCGGACACCAGGACGTCCGGCAATCCATGAGTTGCAAAGAGTCTATTGAGAACTTTAATGACTGCCTCGGAGGTTGTATTGGCCATTCGATGAATTTCGAACCAATTAGTGTATGCATCGACAGTCAACAATAATGTCTGTCCTTTGATCGGCCCTGTGAAATCCAGGTGGATTCTGGACCAGGGTCCATGTGGCGTCTCCCATTCGGTCGGTGCAGCTTTTGGCGGTGCGTTGCTGGTTTGTTGGCACTTGGTGCAGGCCTTGACCCATTGCTCGATGTGTCGGTCCATACCTGGCCACCAAGCGTAGCTCCGTGCGAGTGCCTTCATTCGCACGATCCCGGGATGTCCATCGTGCAAGATTTGTAACAGCGTCTTTTGAGTTGTTCTGGGACGACGACTCTATTGCCCCAGATGACGCAGCCTTTTTGTGAAAAAAGTTCAGTCTGTCTTGTTTTAAATGGCGCGAAGTCATCTGGGATCTGGTCCAATGGCCATCCACGCTCTACCCAGCCTAGGACTCGAGCTAGGGTGTGGTCTCGTCTGGTCTCCCTCGCGATATCTCGAGCGATCATAGGAAGCGAGTTGAGCGTTTCGATTTGTAACGCCGATACTGTTGGTGCCGGATCGTCAAGGGTCTCTGGTAGCGGTGCTCTGCTGAGTGTGTCGGCGTGGGGAATGGCTTTCCCCGGTCGATGTAACAATCGATAATTATAAGCAGCTAGGAACTCTGACCATCGAGTCATTCTTGGGGACAATATATAGGGAGTTGGTTTGTCCCCAGCGATTATCCCCAGTAAAGGTTTGTGGTCAGTTACAATTGTAAATGTCCTTCCATATACATACTCATGGAATTTTTTTACAGCTGACACAATTGCAAGAGCCTCCTTGTCTATTTGTCTATAGTTACGTTCTGCCTGGGAGAGAGTCTTTGAAAAGTATGCAACGGGAGCCTCATTTCCATTAGTCAGCACATGGCTCAAAATAGCGCCCACCCCAAACGGTGAGGCATCACAAGTTATAACCAATGGTAATGTTTCATTATATTGCATAAGTACAGAATCAGATGTAAGTAAATCTTTTACATTTCTAAACGCTTTTTCTTCTCGGTAACGCCAAACCCACAATGCTTTCTTATCTGATAACCGGTGTAATGGTTCAGCCACAGTCGCCTGATGCGGTAAAAACACATTGTAGAAATTGATAAGGCCTAAAAATGCTTGAAGATCAGTTTTGTTACGAGGCCTGGGAGCATTTTTAATCGCCCTTAATTTACTCTCAGTTGGGTGAATACCCTGACTATCAATGCGATAACCTAGAAATTCAACACTGTCGGTATACAGATGACATTTATCCCTTTTTACTTTCAATCCCACTTCTTGGAATTTTTTAAGAACACATTTTAAACGATTCTGCAGAATTTTTTTACTAGGGGCTGCAATCAATACGTCATCAAAATACGGAACCACGCCCTTGATTCCCTGCAACAATCGTTCCATTAAACTTTGGAATATTCCCGGGGCTACACTTACCCCGAATTGCAATCAGGTACATTTAAAAGCACCTCTGTGCATTACTATCGTTTGAGCTTGGGCTGTTTTATCGTCCACGGGCAATTGTTGATAGGCTTGAGCTAAATCTAACTTAGCAAAAACCTTTCCACCTCCCAGAGAATGAAGGAGGTGCTGCACCACCGGCACTGGATACGCGTTCTGCTGGAGGGCATGGTTTAGAGTGGCCCGGTAGTCCCCACAGATTCGGATTGACCCATCTGGTTTAATGGGGGTTACAATAAGAGTTTCCCATGGGGATTGATCAATGGGTTGCAGTACCCCTTGTTTAATTAGTTTGTCAAGTTGTTCATCTATCTTGGCCTTAAGGGCGAACGGAACTCGACGGGGCTTTAAACGGATAGGGGCGACCTTAGGGTCGAGGCTGAACGAAATTGGGGTCCCCTTATACTCACCCAGACGATCTGCGAAGACATCGCTGAATTCAGACATAAGATCCTCCTCCCACTCGCAATCACCGACTCGGTTCACGCCGGCTACTTCGATGCCGAGTGGCGCAAACCATTGGAGGCCCAACAAACTAGGCCTGCCCTATCAATGATTGTTAGAGGTAAGTATGCCGTATGCTTTTTAAACGAGATGCGGACTCGACAAGACCCGACCACAGGGATCCGATTCCTTTGGTAATCTTTAAGGATGAGGCGTTGCATTCGAAGGTCTTGGCGTTGGATGGTAGGAATGAGCTGCTTTAATGTCTTCCACGACACCATCGAGAGGGACAATCCCGAATCGACCTCCATGTGGCAGGGTTGGTTCTCTATGGCTACTGTAACTCGAATCTTCTTTGCGTCCATGGCCGAGGCGTGACCTATAGTGATAGTATGGTGAGCCTCTTCTTTCTGCAATGCTCGATATCTGTAGGAGTGGTTTGCTGGGTCTCGCCTTACAGGACGGTTTCCTGCCGATTGGCGAAAGTTGGTTCCCTTTGAGGCCGGGCTTGGTCCCGGTAAACTGCGACAGACTCGACCGATGTGGCCTCGTTTCCCGCATTCATGGCAGAGTGCGTCGCGGAATTTGCAGTCTGCCCTGGGATGGTTTGCCCCGCAGCCAGTGCAAGGGCATGAGGTTTTAGGATGAGGGTCCCGGTCGGACCACAGTCGATGGACCCCTTCTTCGTCGCTGTCTGACGACGAAGAGAGGTCCTCGTAGTGCGTTGTGGCCAACTGCCCTTCTGAGCTGGGTGAGATGTCGCCTGTCGGTGGGTTTGTTAAGTTTCAGCTTCGCCGTAGTTGCGCCGCGGACTTTTTGGTCGCCTCAGCGGCAGTGGCTTCGGCGATGGCGTCAACAAGGCTGATGTCGCCCTTCGCCATCAGCTTGCTCTGCACGCTTAGTGCATCTAATCCCAGAATTAGGCGGTCTCTCAATGCTTCATCTAAGTCTGCGAACCCGCAGAGGCCTCCCAAGTGCCGGAGGTCTGCCACGAAATCAGCCACACTCTCTCCTTTTCATTGGCTTCGTTGATAGAACTCGTGGCGTCTCACAAGTGTGGGTATGGTTGGCGCGTAATGGTCTCTCAGGAGAGGTTCGAGGTCATCCCAGCTTATTGCTTTCACTTCTCGAGGCTTCGCGAGTGCTTTTGCCATTTTAAAGACAGCCGGGCCGCAGTACTTCAGGAACAGCGCCCGCTTCTTGGCTGGTGTGGCGTCCTTCAGGTTGTTCGTTTCGAGGAACATCTGAAAGCGATCCATGTAGGATTCCCAATCCTCTTGGTTTGGATCGAACGGAGCGGGTGGTACGATGCCACCGGACATGGCTTCCGTTGGTGGCGCCGTTTTGACACGTGCTCTGTTTTTCTTCCAAGTTTCTTAAGATCAGATGTCTCCAGCTTCTGCTCAAATTTGTTTTCCTCTCCCTTCCCACTTGCAATATCAATTTTAAATAATCAGAAATCCATACCTCCAACAAGGGTTTTCCAATTTCTTAAGTTTTTCAATGTCCAGAAACCCTTTTGTCCCTTAGCTTCAACTCTCAAAACAATTCACTTTCAATGTCCAGTATGTCCAAACATATCTGCTGTTTCCATGGGGTGGGAGAGTGAAGAAAAAAAAAAAGTTCCCTTTAACAGCTTCTCCGCCGCTTTCGATCTTCTTAGGGATACAATGTATCCTCCAGCAATTCAAACAGCTCAGTTCCAACCAATTTGAAAGATGTTACTTGACCCGGCTCAGACAGCACTTTCACTCTTCTTATTTCCTCCAGCGCAATCTTACCCGGTTGCTGGCTTCTTCGTGGCGGCCATTGCTGACCGCCGCTCCACCGCCTTGGGAAAAAGGGGTTTTTCCGGAGGAGGAGGGGGTCTGCGACACCCCCAACCCCCTGTCCGACTCCCCTCTCTCTTCAGCTGTCCCTACAGGGCAGCCATATCCCTCTGACCCATCTGGATCGGGGGTACCTCGGCGGCTAGCACAGCAGGAATCGCAAGCTGTCACGAATTCCTGCTGCCCCGAAGCCACGCGAAACCGGAAAACCAAGTGCACAGTTATTCTTTCTCACAAGCCATCTTACTTAATGTTTATCTTGCAGATATGTTTGGACATATTGGACATTGAAAGTGAATTATTCTGAAAGTTGAAGCTAAGG
Source organism: Hydrophis major (assembly GCA_033807585.1). Lineage (NCBI taxonomy): Eukaryota > Metazoa > Chordata > Lepidosauria > Squamata > Elapidae > Hydrophis > Hydrophis major. The sequence continues at coordinate 216,428,677 of CM066329.1, forward strand.
GACAAAAGGGTTTCTGGACATTGAAAAACTTAAGAAATTGGAAAACCCTTATTAGAGGTATGGATTTCTGATTATTTAAAGTTGATATTGCAAGTGGGAAGGGAGAGAAAAAAAAAATTGGAGCAGAAGCTGAAAAAGGAGGAGATTGCCTAGAATCCCAAAGAAAGGTATATGGTAATTGGACCTCTTTGATTAAACATTAACCCCAGAAAGAGAAAGAGAAGAAGGAAGAAAAGTATTAATTTTTGGAATTTTTTTTTTGAATTATTTTTGATTAAAAATATTTGTGGTTGTTTTGGGAAAAGTTTCTTTTTTCATAATGGCATCGCTTGTGGATGAACTAAAGACTGAATATCAAAAATATAAAAAGGAAGATACTTTGGGCACTTTGTTTCAATTCTTAGAAATGGCGTTATGTACTTATGAAAAGTTGACTACGCAGCAGAAGGACTGGGACAAAGAAGAAGAGGAAGAAGAAGCCATCTTTGATGAACAATGGGTTCTTTCCAGGGAGGAGGAGAAAAAGGATAAGAAAAAGGGGATTTTAAAAATTATAAAAACAACCAAAGAAGAGAAAAATGAGCGGAAAGGTGGAGGCAAGGTTAGAAAGCAAAGGAAAGGGAGTAAGAAAAGGGAGGAAAGACAAAGGGGTAAAAAAGGCAAGGAGAAGAATAAGCAAGAGAGAAAGGGGGGGAGGAGAAGCCTCAATGGGGGGAAGCAAGATCTAAAGAAAAAAAGTTTATTCAGAGACAATGGGTGAATTTAATTTAGGATAAAAGAGGGATTCTGGAGGGTACATAAGATTGTGGTTTTTATATGTGTATTTAGAGTATAAAATTCATTGTGTAATTTTAGAACCTATTAAACAGAATCCCAAGAAAAATTGTTATATGAAGTACTTTTAAGTTAGGGTAATGAGTTATAGACGTTACTCCAATTGGTGTATAGGAGAAGTATAATAAAAGAAAAAAGATGAATGGATAGTTGGAAATAGAACAGACAAAGAATATTATTGAAAATGGTAATAAGATATGAAAGGATATATAAAGGTTTTGTTATGTTTTTTTTTTTTTTGGATGTTGTATATTGAAAAAAGGCAAAAAAAATTTTAATTAATAAGAAATAATTTGGATGAAAAGGAGAAGTTGGGATAAGATATGAAGTTAAATAGACAAAGTATTGATACTATAATTTGTTATTGTTATGTTCTATTGGTTTTCTTCTTTTATTATTTTTTCTTAGAAAAGAACTTATAAGCTGTTATGCCTTGTGCATTGTTTATATAAAATTGATAAAAATGGTTTATATATATATATATATATAAAAGAAAATGATAATAAGATATGGAAGGATATATAAAGTGAATATGATGTTTGAATTTGTGTCTGTGTGAAGAGTTTCAACCCGGGATCAGACAACCTTCAGAAAAGATCTTTTAGTTTTGTTTATGTTTTATTGTGTTCTCTGTAAAATTAATAAAATTTGTTTAAAAAAAAAAAAAAAGGTCAGATGTCTCCAAATCCCACCCTCGTCGCCAGTGTTATAGATTCAGGCATGGGTAGAATGAATGGAGGCAGTCTTAGTTGGTGAACTTTCAGCTCTTTATTGCATAGTGACTTCTCGCTTGTATAACAACTCCTCTGCCTTATATAGGCAATTCTAATGTGAAATAACCAATAGGGAGCTGTAAAACGCTAGCTCCAGAATCAATAAGAGTCCTTCGTTAAGGGCCAATCAGATTCTCAGAACCCAACCAATCCGATCTAGCCGCTTAACACCCAATCAGAAGTGCAGGGCCAGAACCCTGCACTTTACCCCAAGCTTGCCTTTATTCAACTATTTACATACATAACATTAAGGATAGATTTTCTTGGCTGAAGTCAGTTGTTTAGTTACAAGGCCAGAAAGTTCTCTAGTAATAATATTGGGGAGAGAGGAAGGGGTGGCCTTTTGGGGGTTCGCAGGGCTTCAGGAGAGAAGCTAGCTAGATTCTGTTCAGTTCAGAGAACCCCCAAATCCCACTCCTGGCTGGCCCTACCCACCCCACCCCTCCCAGGAGTCCCCATATGGCCCATTTTGGATGCAGGTAAGTGCAGGGTGTATATGGAGGCTCAAGGAGGGCAAAAAACGAGCTTCCCGGAAGTTTGGGAAGGCTGTAAATGGCTCTATTTCTGGCTTGCAGAGAGCCTCCGGAGACCGGGGAGGCTGTTTTCATCCTCCCACAGGCTCGAAGAAAGTTTCTGGAGCCCGGGGAGGGTAAAAGTGCCCTCCCTCACCATGATGCAGGAAGCTGATTAGACCATATCCACCCAGCAACTGGGCAGAGAATCCTTTGCTAAAATTTTTGAAGCCCACCCCTGAAAAGAGGTAGAACTCCAACAGTTGAAATATCAGGCAAATAAGAAAGCTACCTCAGTCAGTAGATGCTGTGCATAACTGGGTTAAGATGTAATAGGAGATGCTGGCTATTCACTGGTACTGAGGAAAGACAGTTTTTTATAATAAATAAATCATTGCTTGGTGGGGCCACAAGTAATAGATAAGAATAGCAATAGCACTTAGACTTCCATACCGCTCCAGAGAGCTTTACAGCCTTCTCTAAGCAGTTTACAGAGCCAGCATATTGCCCCCCAACAATCTGGATCCTCATTTTACCTTGGAAGGATGGATGGCTGAGTCAACCTTGAGCCGTTGAAAACCAAACTCCTGGCAGTGGGTAGAATTAGCCTGCAATACTGCATTCTAACCACCACTGCACCACCATGGCTTTTATAAGGATTCAAAACACCCTGTGGAAATACCATGAAGAGCATGGATGAAGATCACGACAAATATGAGAATCTTTCAAACTAAAAACATCAAGCACAATGAAGTCAAGTAGAATGTTAGAACTGAATACATCATGAGAATGAAGATTTTGAAGTCCCAACTCAGTAGAAGAAATACACCAATTAATACCTGGACAATTCCAGTCATTAAATACAGAGCTGGACCATACATAGCTGTAACAGTGGACTGCACTCAAACAGAACTAAGAGCCCTGTTGTGTCCGTGAAATGATGCCAGGAGTCGGTGACTTCAAATCATGCTCTTTTATTTAAAGTTGGAACCAAACTGGCGCAAGGAAAAAGCTCGCGGCTTTTATTCCTTTAGCCGCGGCGGCCGCGGCCAATGGCACCGCTTTGAATCTCCCGCGATTCGAATGGACCAATCACGGGAGATTCTTAGCGAGCCAATCGGCGCGGCTCGCCTGGCCAATCAAAGCGCGGGGATCTCCAGAATGCTAATGAGGGGACAGAAAACCCCTCCCCTCTTGGTTCAGTCCTTACGTTGCGTAGTCACGTAGGTAGGCGGGGCTCCGTCTGAGCCTACTGGACCTGCGCGGCTCAGTCGTAGGTTGGATCCCGGCCGGTTCGGTGGGGATCTCTGCTGCTCCTGATGCCGTCGTGGGAACCGGCTGGTCGGTCGGGCCAGGCCGCTCTCCGTAGCTCCCTCCTGGGCCTCCCAGGTTGGTTGAGCTGCGGGTTTCGCCGCTCCTGCTCGGTCTTTCCGGGTCGGTCGAGCTGGCCTGGCTGTCTCTTCCTGGCGAGGGGTCGTGATGGCTGCTTTCCGGTAAGTATGGCTGGTTTATTCTTCTTTGGTTTTGGTCCCCTGGGTATTCCCTCCCCCCTTGGTTTGTGTTGTGGGGGTTGGTTTCGCCTGTTTGTGCGTCGGTGGTCTCTTGGTTGGCAGTCCTCAACCTTAATTGGTCGATGTGGCGTTTCCACACTTGTCCGTCTGCTGTTTGTAGCCGGTACGAGTGTGGGCCTGTTATTTGTGTGATGACGGCCGGTATCCATAGTGGGTCTCCCGTCAGGTTTCTTGCGTATACGGGGTCGCCGGGTGCGAAAGTTTGGTGTTTGCTGTTTGAATCTGGGGGCTTCTCCGGGTTATACGTGGAGTGTAACCTGTCGAGTGGGGACCTTAATATCCTCCCCATTAATAGTTCGGCTGGGCTCTTATTCGTTGTGGTATTTGGGGTTATGTGTTGGGTGAAGAGTAGTTTGTTTATTTTCTCCTGGATCTCCCCATGGTCTATTTTCCGGATGGTCTTCTTAGTGAATTGCACCATCCGTTCCGCCCTACCATTCGCCGCCGGGTGCGCCGGTGCTGTCAGCGCATGGCGGATGCCCCTTTCTGCTAGGAATTTTTCGAATTCCAGCGAGGTGAATTGGGGCCCGTTGTCGGAAACGACGACGTCTGGGAGGCCGTGCGTTGCAAAGAGTTTGCAGAGTTCCTTGATCACGGCCTCCGTGGTTGTTGTTTTCATGTTTTTTACCTCCAGCCAGTTGGAGTTTGCGTCTACTGTTATAAGGAAGGTGTGTCCTTTTGTGGGCCGGGCGAAGTCTATGTGAATCCTAGACCAAGGTCCCCTTGGGGTTTCCCACTCTAGGACGGGTGCTGTGGGTGGGCTTGGCCTAGTTTCCTGGCATCGTTGGCACCTTGCTACCCAGGTCTCAATTTGTTTGTCCATCCCTGGCCACCAAGCGTAACTTCTGGCCAGGGCTTTAGTCCTAACGATGCCAGGGTGCCCCTTGTGTAGCAGTTCCAGAACCTTCCCTTGTAGCTTTTCTGGAATGACCACCCTATCCCCCCATAGTATGCACCCTTTTAATAACGATAGTTCCGTTTGGCAGTTTCGGAACGTTTTGACGGACTCGTCGTTGTCCCTTTCCGGCCACCCTTTCTCTACCCAATGCTACACCCGCGCCAGACGTTTGTCTTTATTAGTCTCTCGGGCAATGTCTGACACGGTTATGGGCAGGTTGGGTAGAGTCTCTATGCTGAGGGTGGTCGTCGTGGGTGCTGGGTCGGTATAAGTTTCCAGTAGCGGCTAGCGGCTTAAGGCGTCTGCATGGGAGATCGTCTTACCCGGTCTGTGTATGAGTTCGTAGTTGTAGGCTGCCAGGAACTCGGACCACCTTGTCATTCGGGGAGACAGAATGTTCGGGGTGGCCCGGTTTCCTGCAAGGATTCCCAGCAGCGGCTTGTGGTCGGTTATGATGGTGAAAGTCCGGCCGTAGAGAAACTCGTGGAATCGTTTTATGGCGGCAATGATAGCCAGAGCCTCTTTGTCCAGCTGGCTATAGTTCCGCTCCGGTTTGGTGAGGGTCCTTGAAAAGAACGCGATGGGCGCTTCTTTTCCGTTGGGGAGGGTATGGCTGAGGACAGCGCCGACGCCGAAGGGTGATGCGTCGCATGTGACGGCCAGAGGTAGGGTCTTGTTATACTGTATAAGGACGGCATCCAAAGTGAGGAGGTCCTTTATTCTTTGGAAGGCGGCTTGCTCGCGTTTCCCCCAAGTCCAGGTCGCCGCCTTGTCCAGGAGCCTATGCAAGGGCTCCGCCACCGTGGCCTTTTGGGGCAGGAAAACATTGTAAAAGTTAAGTAGCCCCAGGAATGCCTGTAGTTCCGTCTTCGACTTGGGTGTGGGGGCTTCTTTGATGGCCTTGATTTTTTGGTTTGTGGGGTGAATGCCATGACGGTCTAGGAGGTATCCTAGGAATTCTACCCGTTCCGTGTATAGTTGGCATTTCTCCCTCTTGACTTTGAGCCCGGTCTCTTTGAATTTGGTTAGGACCTCCCTTAGGTGACCCTCTAGTTCGGCTTGGTTGGTTGCCGACACTAGGACGTTGTCGAAGTAAGGTACCACCCCCTTGATGCCTTGCAATAGTCTTTCCATTAGGCTTTGGAATATCCCCAGTGCCACGCTGACTCCGAATTGGAGTCGGTTGCATTTAAATGCCCCCCGGTGGGTGACTATGGTTTGCGCTTCTGCCGTTTGCTCGTCGACTGGCAACTGTTGGTATGCCTGGGCGATGTCGAGCTTGGCGAAAACCTTGCCCCCTCCCAGTGAGTGCAGTAGGTGTTGTACTACTGGGACGGGGTAGGCGCTTTGTTGTAGCGCGCCATTTAGGGTGGCCTTATAGTCCCCACAGATCCTCACCAACCCATCGGGCTTGATCGGGGTGACTATGGGGGTCTCCCGCCGGGCGTGGTCTATGGGCTGTAGGACCCCTTGCTTGACGAGCTTGTCAATTTGCTCGTCTATCTTGGGTTTAAGTGCGAATGGCACCCGCCTTGGTTTCAGGCGTTTTGGGGGGACGTTTAGGTCTAGGCTGAATGATATAAGGGGCCCTCGGTACTTGCCTAGGTTTCCGTCAAAGACCTCTTGGAATTCCCGGGTCAGTTGCTGCTCCCAGCTGTCGTCGGTGACGTGGTCGACTCCCGTGACTGCGATGCCGAGCGGGGCGAACCATTGCAGTCCCAGTAGGCTTGGGCGGTCGCGGTCGACGATTGTCAGGGGAAGCTTTTCGGTGTGCCCTTTATATGTGATGTTGAAGTGTTTGGTTCCGACTACCGGGATGCGGTTTCCCTGGTAGTCCCTTACGATGAGTCTCTGGCTGTCTAGGTTCCTCCTTTGGATGGTAAGCACCAAGCGCTTTATTTCATGCCATGCTATCATGGAGAGGTAGGACCCGGAGTCCACCTCCATTTTGCATGGCTGGCCCTCGATGCCTACCTCTACGTGGACCTTCCGGGCGTCATTGGTTATGGCGTGGCCGATGGTGACTGTCTGATGGGTCTCCTCTCTTCGCCAGTTATCGCCGCCTCGCAGGGATCGTCCGTTCCGGTCCCATCTGTTGTCCGAGGGGCGATCTCTGGTCCGGGGTGGTGTGCTCTCTCTCCTCCGGTCGCTCTGGTCCCATTGTGCCGGGCTGTGGTTCTTTTTTAGGCGGCAGACACGGGCGATGTGTCCCTTCTTGTCGCAATGCCGGCAGATCGATTCGAAAAACCGGCATTCCAACCTGGGGTGGTCGCCGCCGCAACCGGCACAGTTGGTCCTCGACTTACGACCCCGCTGGTTCCGTGGGTCGCGGCCTGTCTGGAGGCGATGGATGTCCTCCTCGTCATTGGAAGTGCCCGATGCCGAGTGGAAGTCGCCCTGGTGGGTGGTCGTCTCGGGTTGGGCCTCGGTCGACCTCGCCGGGTTGTTGTTTCCACTGCGGTTCCCAGTGTTCGGTCTGCGCATGCGGTCGGCGGATGTTGGGGTTGCTTCAGCGGCTGCGGCTGCGGTGAGGGTGTCTGCTAGGCTGATGTTGCCCTTGGCCATCAGCCGGCTCTGGAGGACGGGGTCCCACAAACCGAGCACGATTCTGTCTCGCAGGGCGTCGTTCAGGTTGTCGAATTTGCAGAGCCCCCCTAGGCGCCGTAGCTCGGCGACGAAGTCGCTGAAGCTCTCACCCGACCGTTGGTCCCGATGGTAGAATTCGTTGCATCGGATCAGGATGCGTACCTCTGGAGCGTAGTGCCGCCGAAGTATTGGCTTGAGGATGTCCCAGTCCATCGCGGTCGCATCGGCGGGTTTGGCAAGCGCCTTGGCCATCTTGAATACCTCAGTCCCGCAGTGGGTCAGGAAGACGGTACGCTTCATGGGGCCGGTGGCGTCCTTCAGGTCTCTGCACTCGAAGAACATGCGGAATCGGTTGGAGTACGATTCCCAGTCCTCGGTGGCAGGGTTGAAGGGTGCTGGGGGTGCAATTTTTGCCATCGTGGTGGTTCGTCTGGCTTCCGTCGGACACGTGGTTCGGTTCAGGGTCTGGATCCCATCCTCGTTGCCAGTGTTGTGTCTGCGAAATGATGCCAGGAGTCGGTGACTTCAAATCATGCTCTTTTATTTAAAGTTGGAATCGAACTGGCGCAAGGAAAAAGCTCGCGGCTTTTTTCCTTTAGCCGCGGTGGCCGCGGCCAATGGCACCGCTTTGAATCTCCCACGATTCGAATGGACCAATCGCGGGAGATTCTTAGCGAGCCAATCGGCGCGGCTCGCCTGACCAATCAGAGTGCCCCGCGCTTTGGCCAATCAAAGCGCGGGGATCTCAAGAATGCTAATTAGGGACAGAACAAGCCCTGAATAGGAAGACCAGACACAATAATAAAAAAATGATTCATGCCCTTCTACTTACCAAGCATCGGTGAATATGGAATGTTGCAAGTACACCAGACAGTTAAAGAATAAAAAAGAGCATTGGAAGAGTGTTTGAAAGATAGTGAAAAAGATGCATGGAAGCTAGTATACCAGGAAGGCTTACTAAGTCTTGGAGAGGCCTACAAAAAAAGGTTAAATGAAGAATAGAAAAGAGACATGGCAGAAATGTTGAAGAAAGAGACAGGATAATTTTGGCTGCACAAGACCAAATCTTAAGAACAAACACATACAAAAACAGAATTGAGAAGACAGCAATAGAAAGCAAATGCTGCCCATGAAAAGCTAAAGAGAGTTGACCACCTTGTGAGCTACAAGAAGCTCATACAAATTGACAACAAACAATAGTAGCATAACAAAGTAGTAACAATAATACACTGTAACATCACAAGAAATATCATTTGCCGGCAAGCAAGAACTGTTGAAGCACAAAATAGACAAAGTAATAGAAACAGAAGAAGCTAAAATGCTCTAGAATTCAAATTCATTGTTGGATGTGTCAGGGGGGAAACCAGGGGTAGGATTCAAATTTCTTAACAACCGGTTCTGTGTGTGTGGCTTAATTTGTGGGTGTGGCTTGGTGGTCATGTGTCTGGGTGGGTATGGCTTGTTGGCTGGGCATGGCTTGGTGGTCACATGACTGGCTGGGCGTGGCTTGGTTGTTATGTGACTGGGTGGGCGTGACGAACTTAATGTTACTCACGTCAAGGGGTGCCTCTCCTGGCCCTCCCCTCCCAGCCATTCCTTGTCACACCCAGCCTCAACTTATCTATAGTTCTGTAAAAATGTTCACCTTTTTTTGACTTTATTATTTACATGCTATAGATGTACTTTCATGGACCACTGAAAGGAGGAAATGCTCACATGCTTTGCTCAAGAGTATGATAGGCAAGAGGCTTTTAAGGGGCTGCCAGAAAGAGGGGGGGCAATGTATTTTCCAAAGCACCAGAAAGCAAAGAAGAAGCAATGGATGGAAACTGAACAAAAGGGAAGCAAACTAAGACTAAGGAGAAACTTCCTGTGAGTGAGAACAATTAACCAGTGGAACTGCTTGCCAGCAGAAGTTCTGGGTGCTCCAACACTGGAGGATTTTTTAAAAAAGACTGGACAGCCATTTCTCTAGAATGGTATAGGGTTCCCACCAAGGTCCCTTCTAAGTGTTATTCTATTATTTTGACAACTTTCCAGGACCTCTACTCAGAGTTTGGCATCCTCAGTTTTCCTGCCTGAGCAGGTGTTGGACTAGAAGACCTCCAAAGTCCCTTTCAACTCTGTTAAACACACATATATTTATGCTCTGGACTATAGACATGTAAACCCTGAAAAATACCTGGGCAAAAGAAAGGCAGTAAAATCACTCTAGGTGTAGAGACAGTGTAAAAAATTAATATATGAAAAATAATGAAACAATTAAAAATAATAGCACAGAATTTTCTCTCCCCCCCTTCCTTCCTATTTCTTTTTTTTTTCTCCTTCCTCTTTCTTTCTCTCCCTTCCTCTTTCTTTCTTTCTTTTTTTCTTTCTTTCTTTCTTTCTTTCTTTCTTTCTTTCTTTCTTTCTTTCTTTCTTTCTTTCTTTCTTTCTTTCTTTCTTTCTTTCTTTCTTTCTTTCTCTCAGCCATTCTATGGCCAGCCACACTGATGAAGCAATAATCACAGAATCCAAAGAAATAGCAGTGTTTTATTCCGTCACAGATGGTAGCAAGAAGCAGCAAACACATGTAAATAAAGTTAGTGCTGAGCATTCACCGATCCCAGCATTCTATTTATCCTACCTGGTAATCACCTTCCCACATCCGGAAGCCCCTCCCTGCAGCTAGCCAGCATCCCATTCCTAATTGGTGGTAGCTAACTTCGCTGTCCCACACCACAATTTGCCCATCACCAAGCTGTGCTACATTAAGTGAACCCCTAACACCTCCACTAAGTTAACATGCTTCCAGATGTCCGTATTGGCTCAGCAATCTCCAGCCAGCTTGGTTCCCTCATGCTGCTTCAATCACCATGGCTAGCCAACACCCTGATGAGTATTGTTAGCACCCACTGCTGTTGTGGAGCAAGAAGTGGATCCGAAGCTCCATTACTGAGCTGATGTCTTAGCTGGCTTGGAGAGTTCGTGGCAGGCTTTACTTGTGGCTAGCCTTTACCAGCTGGTACATCTAATGGTGTCGAGCTGCAGCTCAAGCCAAGTGCGACACTTTCTTTCTTTCTTTCTTTCTTTCTTTCTTTCTTTCTTTCTTTCTTTCTTTCTTTCTTTCTTTCTTTCTTTCTTTCTTTCTTTCTTTCTTCTCTCTCTCTCTCTCTCTCTCTCTCTCTCTCTCTCTCTCTCTCTCTCTCTCTCTCACACACACACACACACACACACACACACACACCTCTGTTCTGGGATGAACTGGATGACCTGGCAAGCTCCAGGCAGCAGCGGGAGGCGGGAAAAGGAAGAAAGGGAGGGTGGGGGTGGTGTGCGGCTGCAGTCCTCCCCAAAGCAAAGCACCTGTGTGCAATGGTGGCAGTGGGGCCTTGAGCACTCCCTCCCCTCCCCTGTCCTCCCAAAGGCAAAGTACCTCTGAGTGCATTGGCAATGGTGGCAGCAGCGGCCACAGGGCGTTGAGCAACCCCCGCCCCAGTCCTCCCAAAGGCAAAGTACCTCTGAGTGAAGCAGCGACGGCGGCAGTGGGGTCTTGAGCACCACCACCGGGCTGCAGCCCTCCCAAAACACCTCAGTGGGTGGCAGAGGCAGAGGACCTAGCTCTGGCTGCCTCCTGTAAGCCACCCTGGCCTGCAAGGGAAGCAAGCAAGCACAGGGAAGGGCTCCGGTTGGTTCCACGATCTCCCACTTGCTTCCCAAGCCACCCTGGCCTGCGAGGGAAGTGACTGGGAGATCATGGCACTAGAGCCCTTCCCTATGCTTGCTTGCTTCCCAAGCCAAAATACCTCCATGTGCAGTGGCAGTGGGGGGCAGCGGGGCCTTGAGCACCCCCTCCTGGCCCTCCCAAAGAACCTCCATGTGCAGCAGCAGCGGCCCTGCTTATGGGAGGCAGCTAGGTCTACCGCCACTGTTGCACATGGAGGTATTTTGGGAGGGCCGGGGTGTGTGGTCAATGCCTCACTGCCACCACATGGTAGGGAGAGCTCTGTGTGGTGGCTTAGCCAGTCAGCCAAGCCCGGGGATGGGGGGGCAGGTAGGTAGGCTGGGGAAAGGCCGGGGAGCCCCAGAGATGGTTGTGTGAGGCCTGGGGAACCCCAAAGATGGCCACAGAAGGCCCAGGGAACCCTGGAGATGGCCACAGAGGCCCAGGGAGAGTGGGGGAGGGACTAGCACAACTCGCAGGCTTACCTGTGCAGACAGGAGCTGTTTCCCGAAAAGAGAGGCCAGGGACTTGCAAGCTTTTCGCTCTGCCACAGCAAAAGGCCAGCAGCAGGCAGGCAAATGCAGGCTGCAGGCATGTCACACATGCGCACGATGTTGCACATGCGCAATAGGGATTGACTGGGCAGGGAACAGAGAAGCGGGTGGAGAGGGGCTGGGCCAGCCAGAGGCCGGATTTACTGGTTCTCCGAACTATCGGGAACTATAACAACTGGTTCTATAGAACCGGGCCGAACCGGTAGAATCCCACCCCTGGTCTTCATCTCTATCACTCTATAAACTATAATCTGTAGTCAAGTACAATCCATTAATAATATTATTTATAGCATATATACTTATATATATCTATATGTGTGTATTTACCTCTTTTGTTAACCGTTTTCCATTATAGATTTACTAATCTCTGCATCTGTTTTCTAACCATTTGTACAGTAGATCCTATGTTAAATAATACTCTGTTTCCTCTTTATCCCTAATTTCCATCATTAACCTATCCATTTTGGCACATTATAATATTTTTTTAATTACCTTTTCATCTGTAAGTATACTTTCATTTTTCCAGTTTTGTGCATATGTGATTCTGGCTGCTGTTATTACATGTAAAATTAAGTATTTAATTATTTTATTGTATTTCTCCAGTAGTATACCTAATAAGAACAGTTCTGTTTGCCTAACCTTTATGGAGTCCAATGGCCTTTTAACTTTGGCAAGCAACAGTTAGATCTATTTGTTGTGCTGTCTTTTCTTCTAACCACCTTTTTAACTTTAACTACTATTTTTTTTGCCATTGAGCAGGTCCACCACATATGGTAATAGGATCCCGATATCTGTTGGCATTTCAAGTACTCTGGCAATATGTTTTGGAACATTTTTGCCATTCTTGCTGGTGGCAAGAAAATTTTGTACAGGTTAGGGTTCCTGAAAAATCTGTCTCTATTTGTATACAAAAGCAACCAACAAGGAAAGCTTCTATTTCATGCATTCACAAGAATATGTATAAGAAGAAATGCAATCAAAAAAATCTTGCACTACATGTCACTTTTTGTTAAATTTTTGAGTTGTTTTGTATCCTGATAAGAAAGATAAAAAATAAATAAATAAATCTCTCATGTTGTGCAGTTCTTCATGCAAAATTAAGTCTGGCAAATAGGAGAAATTGTGATTTGGTGAGGGATATGGAGAAATATAACTTTTCTTAGTATTTTGCTATCCTTAAAATGTACCATATCCAATCACTGACAGGCAAATGTAAAGTGTAATCCAGGGATCTGCAACTTTAAACACTCAAAGAATCACTTGGGCCTGTTTCCCACAGAAAACAAAACACTGAGAGGCACAAAACCAGGGGTGGAATTCCACCGGTTCAGGCAAACCATATGTTACTTTTACATCCAGTTTGCCGAACTGGTAGTTCTGAAGAACAGCTGGCCCTGCCCACCCCTCCCCTTCCCTCCCAGGAGTCCCCACAAGGCCCGTCTGACTCCCTGTTAAGTGCAGGGTAGCCCCCTGGGAACAAAAACTGAGCATGGGGGGAGGGGGGGTTCGGTGCTGCCACCCCACCCAGTTTTTGCTCCCAGGAGGCTCCAGGGAGGCCTGCAAGGCCAAAAATGGGGTGTCTTGTTAAGTGAGTTGTCGCCAATTATGTGGTCTTTCTTGCCAGAGTTAAGTGAATTTAAGCATCCAGTTTGGCGAACCAGTAGTTCCAAAGACCAGCTGGCCCTGCCCACCCCACCTCCCCATGAGGCCTGTCTGGCTCACAGGTAAGTGTAGGGTAGCGTTCTGGGAGCAAAATTGGGGTCTGTGCGGGAGCGGTGCTGCCCCCTTTCACCCTGTTTTTGCTCCCAGGAGGCTCCAGGGAGGTGTGGTAGGCCCCATTTTGGGCCTAGGAGGCCTCCCTGCAGCCTCTTGGGAGCATCCAGCCATCCAGTATGCCTGGACACAATGTTTAGCCAAAAGAACATTTGGTGCTAATACAGTATTGATTACTGTCTTGGGAATGTTCCAGGTAAACAAAACTATGCAGTCTCCTAAAACTGTTGGAGCCAATCTTCTTTCTTTATTCCATATCCTCCTCTTCAAAATTAGCAAGTTGTTCTGCTTTTCCATGCCAGGCTTGGAGTGGTAAGTTCAGAGTGGATTTAGTAGAGCATAGTGTACCTTTAGGTCTCATTCATTTGCTCAATTTCAAAGCATACATTACACAATTTCCAAAGCATAATTCAGACTATTCAGCAGTTTGCCTAACCTTTATGGAGTCCAATGGCCTTTTAAATTTGACAAGCAAAAAACACAGTAAAAATTTATCACAAATATTTTCCCTCTTCCACTTTGCGGTCCGATATTTACCATACAAAATTATGTGCTGTGTTATTCAGGCAGTTTGCAAACTTTGTTTTTTGTTGTTGGAAGGCAACTCTTTAATTTGAAGATTGTTAGGAATAACAAGGTTACCTAACTTAGTTTGGATAAAATAATATATGTAAACTATGATAGTGAATTTAAGTGTGTATCACTTTAAACAGCAAAGCATGTAATTTTGGGTGTGGCTCTAAAACCGCCATAAGAGGGAACAGGAGAGCTTACTGTATTGCTGGTTTAGTGAATTGCTTGCTGACAATGATGGATTGCGTGTTCCCTGCTGCTTTTGCTGAAGGAAGAAAGGAGGTTTAACTTCTTCATATCTCTACTGTGAGAAGATTTATTATTGGACTGATATTTATAAGTTTACTGACCTCTTTTTCGACACTGGACTTTGCAACTGAGTAATCCCCGGACGGACTGAACTAGTGAATGATATATGGATTGTTTTGACTATTCTAAAACTCTTGCTGGAATAAACTATTTAACTAGCACAGTGTATCTGTTTTTACTGAGTGTAAGCTACAAAAACATGTTTATCTCACATATTTGCCTGCCTGCCTGACTGCCATGCAGATTCTGCTAGGGTGTATCCCTAACACTGGTTATGGGCCCAAGCTGCACAGTCAGACTAACCAGGATATAACAGGCTTATATAAAGTGAGAGTTAGTGTAGTTACACAATACTGTAAACAGATAGCTGTGTTTTATTAATTATAGTTTAATATCCAGAGAAAGATGGCACAAGTCAATTTACCAAGTTTGTCTCTAATATCCAAACTGGATGGAACAAACTATGTTTCATGGTCTATGAAATGTAGCCTACTTCTACGCAGAGAAGGTTTGTGGAGTATAATTGAAAACCCACCAGAGGTAGATGCTTGGGATCCGGAGGATGAGGATGATGGCCAGAAAATACAAGAATATAAACTGAAGAATGAGCAAGCTCTCTGTATAATAGGACTGACACTCTGTGACCAGCAGCTTGTACATATTCATGGAGAAGAAACAGCTGCAAAATGTTGGGAGAATTTAAAGAAGATTTATATTCGAGACAGTGTAGGAGGACATATAAATCTTACACGAAAACTGTTCAGAACACATCTTCAAAAGAATGGAGATATGCTGCCTCATTTAAACACTATGAAGAGAATTTTTCAGGAACTGCATGAAAAAAAACTTATCTTCACAGAACTACATCAGGTTTATATAATTTTGTCTTCATTAAATGAGAGCTATGATGACTATGTAATTTCACTGGAAGTACTGCCAAAAGATAACCTCACATTAACTGACATTACTGGCAGATTAATTGAAGAAGCCAGGAGAAGGCTTGAAAGGGATCAATTCAGAAGGGAACAAACCAGAGAAGATAAAGAATCTTTGAAAGCCTATACAATTAGAAAATGTTTTAATTGTGGAGGAAAAGGACATTTGGCTAGATTCTGCAAGAAAGTAAAACACCACAATGCCAGCCAGAATGCTAAAAGGCATCAAAAGGATGAAAAATGCTTAGAGTTAGCCCTGTGTAGCAACGAAACTGTGAATAATAATTTATGGGTTGTAGATAGTGGAGCATCGCACTGCATAACGAAAGATAAGAAAAGATTTATTAAGATGTCCACAAGTTCACAACAGATATCGTTAGCTAATGGCTGGAAACTGAAAGCGAAAGGTGAAGGTATTGCACATTGTTTTTGCATAAAAGAAAATGTAAAAATGTTATATGTACCACAACTTAAGTTTAATTTGCTTTCAGTTAGAGTTTTGGTTAAACTAGGTTATGTAGTTACCTTTAGGGGAGAAAACTGCATTATAGAAAAGGAAGGTAAAAAGGTGACTGCAACTTTAAAAGGTGAATTGTATGTGTTAAATGATAATCAGTTAGAGGTAGCTAACACAATGTATAATAACGTTAAACCTCATGATGTATGCATACATTTGTTACACAGACGTTTAGGGCATATAAATTTTAAAATGCTTAAGCAAACGGTTGAACTATCTGAAGGTGTAAAACTGAAGCCTTGCAGTAAGTATTTGCACTGCAATGCTTGCAGTCAAGAAAAAAGCAAGGTAATACCAGCAAATAGAATTAATGGATTTAAAACTAAAGAGCCTCTAGAGGTCGTATTTGCTGATATTATAGGTCCTAAAAAACCAAGTGTGGGAGGTGCTCATTATATATTAAGCATAATGGATCATTATTCTAGATATGGTTTCTGTTATTTAATGAAGAGTAAAACGGAAACATATCAGAATTTCTTTAATTGGTTGAAGTTTGCAGAAAGAAAAACTAAAAGGAAATTAGTAACTCTTGTAACTGATAATGGTACGGAATTTATAAATAATAAAATTCCAAAATAGACTGAAGATGGCTGGTGTTGAACATAAAAAGTCTGCACCGTATAGGCCACAACATAATTCCTTTACAAAAGGATGAGGCCAAACAATACAGGCAATGGCTTGTACTATGTTGTCAGATTCAGGATTACCTGAAAATTTGTGGGGAGAAACAATAATGTGTGGTAATCCTATATTGAATAATGTTGTTAGCTCAACAACAGGTGAATTACCATTCACACGGTGGCATGGTAGAAAACCTGATCTAAACTACATGCACACATTTGGAGCACCAGCATGGGTGCATATTCCAACAAAACTGAGACATAAGGGGCAGCATAGGGCTAAAAAGTTATTCTTTGTAGGTTATGAATCTAATCACAAATCATACAGATTCTGGGAAAAAGGTACAACTAGAGTTTACTGTAGTGCTAGTGCACAATTCCTTGAACATGTAGGATGGGAAAAACTGGAGCAAGATTCAAGTAAAAATGTAATCATAGAAACCTACAAAAGACCAAAACAACATATCAGTAATAAGAAGAGTACAATTAAAGAGGAAGTACAGGAAGAGCACATAGGACCAGAAGAGGAAGAAATAGGTAAACAGGAAGAAATAGATAACCAGGAACAGGTAGTACATGAAAGTCCACCTGTAAGCCCTGTCATACCTAGACTTACAACACGTGAAACCAGACCACCTGACAGGTACCAAGCAAGTGTAGTTTGCCAAGTTAGTAAAGTTCCAACTACTGTTGAAGAACTTAGAATGTATCCTGCAAAGGATCAAGAAAATTGGCATAGAGCGATGGAGAAGGAACTAAATTCATTGAAACAAATGGAAGCTTATGAAAATGTTAAATTACCTCCAGGTGAAAAGTCCATTGGCTGTAAATGGATATTTAAATTAAAAACAGGTAAAAATGGGACTGTTACCCATAAGGCTAGGTTGGTAGCTCAAGGATTTAATCAAACTGCATGTGATTATGATGAAGTATTTGCACCGAGTCTAAAAGCAACAACCTTGAGAGCAGCTTTAGTGTGGGCAGCTAAGAAGAATTATATTATAAATCACTTAGATGTAGAAATTGCTTATCTGCATGCACCATTGCAGCACACTATATACTTAAAGAAACCTCTAGGAATTAAGGATGATAAAACAAATAATGACTGTTGGAAACTTAAAAAGAGTCTCTATGGGTTAAAACAATCTGGTTACGAATGGAACCAATATATTGTTAAGGAGTTAAACAATATAGGGTTTAAAGCAGGTTTAGCTGATCCATGTTTATTTAAGAGAGAGACTAATGGAATAGTGTCATTATTATTGTTGTTTACAGATGATATTGCTTTAATTACAAAAACTAATAATGAAGCTACTGAAATAATATCATTATTAGGTAAGAGGATAAAATTAAAGCAATTAGGAGAGATAAAACAGTATCTAGGATTGACAATAAATAAAACCAAAAGTGGCTATAAGATATCTCAAGAGGATAAGATTTATCAATTACTTAATTCGGCAGGCCAAAACCTCCTCTAATTCTAGCGTCTTGCAAAAGCTTTAGCTTTATTCTCGCTTTTTTACCTTGCCATATAAACTTCAACATGATTTTATTTAAATCTTCAAAATAGTATTTTCCAAGCCTAATTGGTATTGTTGGAACAGAAATAGAATTCTGGGTAAAATATTCATCTTGATTGTTGAAATTCTCCCTATTAATGACAATTGCAAGTTTTCCCATTTCTTCAAATCTGTAGCTATCTGTTGTTTGAGTTTAATATAATTATTCTTTTTTAATGTGCTACATCTTGCTGTCAAATATATCCCCAAATACTTAACCTTATTTGTAACTTGGATTTTCAAAAGATCTGCCAGTTCTTCTCTCTGTCTCAATAGCATGTTCTTTGTCAAAATCTTTGTTTTATCTTTATTTATTTTCAAACCAGCCATCTCACCATATGTCTCTATCTTTTCCAAAAACCTTGGAGCTGTTTCTAATGGGTCTTCCAGAATAAAAGCTAAATCATCAGCAAAAGCTTGTAGTTTAAATTCTTCCTTCTTAATTTTCATTCCTTTTATGCTTTTATCATCCCTAATATTTCTATTCAACACTTCCAAAGTCAACACAAATAGCAAAAGAGATAGGGGACACCCTTGTCTTGTGCCTTTTCTTATATTAATAAAATCTGTAAGTTCCCCCTCCATCATTACCCTTGCTGTCTGTTTATTATACATGGCTTCTATTGCTTGAATAAATTTTTTGGCAAAACCCATCTGTTCCAATAGTAATAACATAAATCTCCAGTTCACGTTGTCAAATGCCTTTTGAGCATCTAGGAGTATCAAAGCCATTTGCTTTTCAGGATGAGCCTCATAGTATTCCAAAGTATCCAGGATTACTCTCATATTGTCTCTGATTTGTCTCTTTGGCAGAAATCCATTTTGATCTGGGTGAATAAAATTATTTAAATATTTTTTAAGTCTTTCTGCTAAAATTGAAGCAAAGATTTTATAGTCTGCATTCAATAAGGAAATAGGTCTATAGTTCTTAATTTGCAGTGGGTCAGCCTCTTCTTTTGGAATAAGCGTGATATAAGCCTCTGACCATGTTTTGGGTATCATCTTCTTTAACATAATTTCATTCATAACTTCTAACAATGAGATGCTCAATGATTCTTGAAATGTTTATAGAATTCTGCCAGAAGCCCATCTGGACCTGGTGCTTTCCCATTGTTTTGTTTCTTAAATGCTTCATTTAATTCCATCATTGTTATATTGCTTTCTAGCATTTCTTCAGTCTCTTTAGGAATCTTCGGTAAATTAGCATTCTGTAGATACTGTTTGACTTTTTCCTCATCAATATTCTCTTGTTTATATAGTTGCCCATAAAAATCTCAAATAATTTCCTTTTTCTCCTTATTACCATAACAAACTTGGCCTTGATCATCTATTAGCTTCAATATTTTTCTTGATTCCTTCTCCTTTCTCAATTTATATGCTAGCCATCTACCTGGTTTCAAAGTAATTCTGTTCAGAATTTCTGATTTTCTGTGCCAATTCTTCTTTCTCTATTAATTCCATTTTATGTTTAATTACATCCAGCTTCAATTCAATATCTTTTTTCTGTGGCATTTTCTGTAATTCTTTTTCAAGTCTTTTATACTCATCTTCCAAGGCCTTAGAAGCTTGCCTTTTCCTAATATTCTTTTTTCTTGTATAATCTATTATCAGACCTCTAGCATATGCCTTCATTGTGTCCCAAACATTCTGCATTGAAGTATCTTCTTTTTTATTTTCTCTGAAGAAAAAAGCCAGTTCCTTCTCCATCCGTTGTATAAAATCTTTCTCCTTTAAGATAGTATTATTTAATGTCCATCTCGATCTTTTTTTTTGTCCCTTCCATTTAATTGTCATTGGGCTATGATCTGCCCAAGTACTTGTTTCAATATTTGTTTCTTGAATATTGGATATTAATTCTGTTGAGATCCAAATCATATCTAATCTGGACCATGATAAATGTCTATTTGAGTAAAAAGTATATTGTTTAGCTTTAACATTTCTTTCTCTCCAAATATCTTTTAAAGTTAGTTCGTCTGACATTTTAAAAAAAGATTTAGGAAGAGCCTTTCTATTTTGCTTTGTTGTTGTTGCTATATAGTCCAATTTATTGTCCACAATTCCATTAAAGTCTCCCGTCATAATTATATTAACATAGTCCAGTCCAATTATTTTCATGTGTAGCTTTTTATAAAACTCTTCTTGTTTATCATTCAGAGCATAAATTGCAATCAAGAGCATTTTTATATTATTGTCCATTATTTCCACCATTAATACTCTTCCGTCTTCATCCGTGTAGATCAGTTTTGCTGGGATAGCCTCTTTAATGTATAGAACCACTCCTCTTTTCTTACATTGAGTCAGAGAAGTAAATATTTTCCCCAATTTTGGCTGAACTAACAATTGTTCATGTTGTTTTTTAATATGAACTTCTTGTAGACAAATTATATCAAATTTTAATTTCTCTAATTTATGAAAAGTTTTCCTTCTTTTAACAGCTGAATTGAGTCCATTTATATTCATTGTAATCAGTTTTTTTCTTCCATGATTATGCTTTATATTTAGGTCTAACAGCTCTCATGGATCTCACTTCACGCCATTCTTTACTAACCACCTGTCCACCTACAGCTCCTTTCTCTTTTTCAGTCTCCAGTTGTTCCTCTTGAAACTCAATTAATGAGACTTCTTTCTCTGCCTCCTCTTCTCTTCTTCCAAAAAATTCTGCATGGAAAAGTTCTGCTTTCTCAATTGAATCAATTCTATGTCTCTGCTCTTGCCACGTAAACATTAATCCTTCTGGAATCAGCCATCTAAAATTCACTTCGTTTTCCAGCAGCATTTTGATCAGAAATCGATATTCTCTTCTCATCTCTCTCACTCTTCTGGGTATTTGTTTTAAAACCACAATCTCTTTACCTTTCTTTTTCAATGTTTTCTCTCTTACCACTTGTAATATTTGTGTTTTAATGGATTTTTTGGTAAATCTAATATGGACTTCCTTTGGTAATTTATTTCTCATCGCATATCTTGTATAAACTCGATATACCTCATCTACTCCATCCATCATCTTTTCCTCTGTAGTTTCCAAAGCATCTGCCAAAATTTCTATCATTATTGCAGCCAAATTTTCTCCTTTTTCCTCTTCTATATTTTGAAATCTGAGATAAAATTCTGACCTTGTATTATCAAGCTGCAAGTTTGATGTGGGTCAAAGAATGGATAACATTAAGAAAGCATAGATTGTTGACATTAGAAGGGCATGATTTGCTGTTGGGCTGGCATGCTTTTTTATGGTATAAGGGAACTAAAACACAGGGTTATTTTAGAAGACATTATATACGGGAGTCTTTGTGGTTAAACTGGGAGAAGGTCAAAAGACAATGTTATTTGAAAATTCCAATTTGGTTATCGACTATTGAAGCATTTTCCTATCCTATAATTTATAAGAAGGAACAAACAGTTAGATATGGGGAACTGTTGGATGAAAAGGGTGAACTTAAATCGATCCAAAACTTAGAGAAACAAGGTATAAGGATGAATTGGCTTTCATATGCAAAAATACATTCAAGGTATGATGAAGATTCTAAAATGGAGGGATTCTATGATAAACAGACTGATTTAGATAAGATCTTGATGGGTACTGATGAGAAGGTGATTAAAAAATTATATGGTTATTTACTGGGAATGAAATTAGAGGAAGAACAAGTTAAAGAAACTATGATTGTTTGGGGGAAGAATTTTGGATATGGGATTGATCTAGAGAAATGGCAAAAATTGTGGTTTCAAAATTATAAAATGACAATGTCAACAGCATATAAAGAAAACTTGTATAAGATGTTTTACAGGTGGCACTTTCCCCCAACAAGAATAGCAAGAATGTTTAAGAACAAATCTGAAAAATGCTGGAAATGTCATCAGATACCTGGCTCTTATTACCATATGTGGTGGACTTGTGAGGACGCTAGAAAACATTGGACTAAAATTCGCATGTGGTTGGAAAAAAATGACAAAGAAACACAAAGACTTGAAACCAGAGATCTTCTTATTGGGAATTTTACCTGATACATATAGTAAAGATTTGAAATACCTGATTGTAAATGTATTAACAGCGGCTAAGATTGTATTTGCTAAAAATTGGAAGAATGATAAAATAACATTACAGGAAGAAATTATTAAGAAAATATTGGAATGTGCTGAGATGAGTAGATTGACATTTGAAATTAGAGAGCAAGAGGAGAAACCATTTTATGAAATTTGGGATCTTTTTTATCAATGGCTAGATGATAAAATACGATAATAGAATATTTAGAATGCTAGACAGTAAGGAATATCTTTATTTTTTTTTACTTGCCTTTGTTATTTGACACTATATTTATAAAGGGTTTTTTAGGATTGATTTGGTATGATTATATGATTTGTTACAGAATAAACTGTTTAAAGTATTGTTATCTCATAAAGCATGAATGATTAAAAGTGTAGTCAAAAATTTCTTTTTTTTAGTGATATTAGGATATATAAGTTTGGATTGACAATATGAGTTGTTATGTAACATAATTGTAACTGAGACTACAAAATGAATGCACAAAACTGATGAACCAACCGACACACTGGATGTACATATGAGAGTTGATGTTTTAATGTTTTGTTTGTCTTGTTTGTTTGTAGAAAATTAATAAAATTCTTTAAAAAAAAAAAAGATTTATCAATTACTAAAAACATACAAGATATGTTCTGTACCTTAATTTGAATTCTTGAGATCCCCGCGCTTTGATTGGCCAAAGCGCGGGACGATCGGATTGGTTAGGCGAGCAGCGCCGATTGGCTTGCTGAGAATCTCCTGCGATTGGTAGATTCGAATCGCGGGAGATTCAAAGCGGTGCCATTGGCCGCGGCCACCGCGGCTTGGAAATAAAAAGCCGCAAAAGTTTCCTAATAGCCAGTTCAGTTCCTGACTTCAATAAAGAACTTGATACAAAGTCACCGACTCCTGGCCTCCTTACACGTGGACACAACACTGGCGACGAAGGTGGGATCCTGATCCTGAACCGAAGCAGGTGTCCGACGGAAGCCAGCCAACCGACGAGATGGCCAGCATCGCGCCACCAACCCCCTTCAACCCCGCTAGCGAAGACTGGGAATCTTACACGGACAGATTCCGCATGTTCCTCGAATGCAACGACCTGAAGGATGCCACCGGACCGAAGAAACGAGCCGTCTTCCTAACGCACTGTGGGCCCGCAGTGTTTAAGATGGCAAAAGCACTAGCCAAGCCCGCCGATGTTACCGCGATGGATTGGGCTGACCTCGAGCCATTACTCCGGAGACACTACGCTCCAGCTGTACCCATCCTCATCCGACGACACGAATTTTATCGGCGGGACCAGTGGTCGGGCGAGAGTTTCAGTGACTTCGTCACAGAGCTGCGGCGCCTTGGAGGACTATGCGAGTTCTCCAATATGAACGAGGCCCTGCGGGACCGAATCGTGCTCGGCCTTTGGGACCCCGTTCTCCAAAGTCGGTTGATGGCCAAGGGCAACATCACCTTCGCCGATGCCATTTCTGAAGCCACGGCAGCCGAAGCAACCTGACAATCAGCAGACCACATGTGGAGACCGAATGCCGGGGACTGCACCGCAAACAACCACCCTGCAAGGTTGACCGAGGCCCAACCTGAAACTACCACCCACTAGGGCGAACTCCACTCCACTTCGGGCACTTCAGACAAGGAGGAAGACATCCACCATCTCCAGGCAGGCCGCGACCAGCACAGCCAACGGAGTCGTAAGTCGAGGACCACGTGTGCCGGTTGCGGAGGCGACCACCCCAGATCCGAATGCCAGTTCTTCTACTCAGTTTGCCGGCACTGCGATAAAAAGGGCCACATCGCCCGCATCTGCCACCTCAAGAAAACCCACAGCCCTAGACGATGGGACCCGAGCGAGCGGAGACGAGAGAGCACACCCCCCAGGACCAGAGACCGCCCAGCAGACAACCATTGGGAATGGAACGGACGAGCCCAACGAGGTGGCGAGACCCGGCGGAGAGAAGAGACACATCAGACGGTCACCATTGGCCACGCAACAACCACAGACGCCAGAAAGGTCTTCGTGGAGGTAGGCATCGAAGGCGAACCCTGTAAAATGGAGGTGGACTCCGGGTCCTACCTCTCAATGGTAGCCTGGCAAGAAATTAAACGTTTGGTGCCAACCATCCAGAGAAGGGAACTAGAAAACCAGAGACTAATCCTCAAAGACTACCAGGGAAACCGCATCCCTGTAGTCGGAACAGGACAGTTCACAGTGACCTACAAGGGGCACACCGAAAGACTTCCTTTGACCATCGTCGATTGACACCGACCTAGCCTGCTGGGACTTCAATGGTTCGCACCGCTCGGCATTGCAGTCACGGGCATCGACCACATCGCCGAAGCCGACTGGGAGCAGCAACTGGCCCGGGACTTCCAAGAAGTGTTCGACGGCACCCTAGGCAAGTACCGAGGGCCCCCTATATCCTTCAGCCTAGACCCAAACGTTCCCCCGAAACACCTAAAACCAAGGCGGGTACCTTTCACACTCAAACCGAAAATCGACAAGCAAATTGACAAGCTCGTCAAACAAGGGGTCCTACAACCCATAGACCACGCCCAGTCGGAGACCCCAATAGTCACCCCAATCAAGCCTGATGGGTCAGTGAGAATCTGCGGGGACTATAAGGCCATCCTAAATGGCACCTTGCAGCAAAGCGCTTACCCCATCCCAGTAGTGCAACATCTCCTACACTCACTGGGAAGGGGCAAAGTTTTCGCGAAACTCGACCTGGCCCAAGCATACCAGCAACTGCCAGTCGACGAGGAAACTGCAGAGGCGCAAACCATAGTCACCCACCGGGGAGCCTTTAGATGTAACTGACTCCAATTCGGAGTCAGTGTGGTGCCTGGAATTTTCCAGAGCCTCATGGAAAGACACTTACAAGGCATCAAGGGGGTGGTAACCTACTTCGATGATGTACTAGTATTGGCAACCAACCAGGCCGAACTAGAGAGTTGCCTAAGGGAGGTGCTAATGAGATTCAAAGAAACCGGGCTTAAAGTGAAGAGGGAAAAATGCCAACTGTACACAAAGCGGGTCGAATTCCTAGGATACCTCCTAGACCAACACAGCATTCACCCCACCGACAAAAAAATCAAAGCCATCAAAGAAACCCCCACACCCAGGTCAAAAACAGAACTGCAGGCGTTTCTGGGGCTACTTAACTTTTATAATGTCTTCCTGCCCAAAAGGCGACCGTGGCGAAGCCTTTGCATAGGCTTTTGGACAAGGCGGCTACCTGGACTTGGGGGAAACACGAGGAAGCCGCCTTCAGGAAAACCAAGGACCTGCTCACTTTGGATGCCGTCCTCATCCAGTACAACGAGACCCCACCACTAGCCATCACATGCGACGCATCACCCTTCATCATCGGCGCTGTCCTAAGCCACACTCTCCCCGATGGAAAGGAAGCACCCATCGTGTTCTTTTCAAGGACCCTCACCAAACCGGAGCGGAACTACAGCCAGCTGGACAAAGAGGCTTTGGCTATCGTCGCTGCAGTAAAAAGATTTCACGAGTACCTCTATGGCCAGACGTTTACTATCATCACTGACCACAAACCGCTGCTGGGAATAATCACAGGGAACAGGGCCAGCCCGAAAATTCTGTCTCCCAGAATGACAAGGTGGTCCGAATTCCTGGCCGCCTACAACTACGGGCTCACACACCGACCCGGTAAGACTATCTCCCATGCGGATGCCTTAAGCCGCTCACCGTTACCCAAACCAGACACTGACCCAACACCCACGACGACCACCCTCAGCATAGAGACTCTACCCAACCTACCCATAACCGCGTCAGACATTGCCCGAGAAACTAATAAAGACAAACGTCTGGTGCGGGTTTTGCATTGGGTAGAGAAAGGGTGGCCAGAAAAGGACAACGACGAGACTTTCAGGACATTCTGGAACCAGCAAACGGAACTCTCGTTACTAAAAGGGTGTGTACTATGGGGGGATAGGGTGGTCATCCCAGAAAAACTGCAAGGGAAGGTACTGGAACTGTTACATGAGGGGCACCCGGGCATCATTAGGACTAAAGCCCTGGCCAGAAGTTACGCTTGGTGGCCAGGGATGGACAAACAGATCAAGGTCTGGGTAGCAAGGTGTCAACGATGCCAGGAAACTAGACCAAGCCCACCCACAGCACCCATCCTAGAGTGGGAAACCCCCAGGGGACCTTGGTCTAGAATCCACATAGATTTCGCCAGGCCCACAAAAGGGCACACTTTCTTAATAACCGTAGACACTTACTCCAACTGGCTGGAGGTAAGCAACATGAGAACAACCACCATGGAAGCCATGACCAAAGAACTCTGCAAACTCTTCGCAACACACAGCTTCCCAGACGTCCTCGTGTCCGACAACGGGCCCCAATTCACCTTGCTGGAATTCGAAAAATTCCTAGCAGAAAGGGGCATATGACACGCACTGACAGCCCTGGCGCATCTGGCGGCGAACAGAAGGGCGGAACGGATGGTTCAATTCACAAAAAAAACCATCCAGAAAATAGACCACGGGGAGATCCAGGACAAAATAAATAAATTACTCTTCATACAGCACATAACCCCGAACACCACAACAAATAAAAGCCCAGCAGAACTGCTAATGGGGAGGAAAATAAGGTCCCCACTCGATAGACTACACCCCACTTACAACTCAGAGAAACCCCCAGACTCCACCAGCAAACACCGAACGGCGACGCCGTCTACGCGAAGAACCTAACCGGAGACCCATTATGGGTACCAGCAATCATAACACAGCTAACAGGCCCACGCTCGTACCGGCTACAAACAACCGACGGACGAGCGTGGAAACGCTACATCGATCAGTTAAGATCGAGGACAGCCACACAAGACACCACCGACACACAACCAAAAACACAAACCAAGAGGGGAGGGGATACCCTGGGAACCAAAACCCAGAAGAAAGAAACCAGCCATACTCACCTGCAAGCAGCCATCATGAAACCTCACCAGGAAGAGACAGCCAGGCCAGCTCAACCAACCCAGGAAGACCGAGCGGGAGCAGCGAAACCCGCAGCTCAACCAACCCGGGTAGCCCAGGAGGGAGCTGCGGAGAGCGGCCCGGCCAGACATACCAGGCAGTTCCCACGACGGAGTCAAGAGAAACAGAGACCCCGACCGAACCGGCCGGGATCCAACCTACGACTGACCTGCGGAGGTCCAGTCGGCAAAGACAGAGCCCCGCCTACCTACGGGACTACGCTACTTAGGATTGAACCAAGAGGGGAGGGATGTTCTGTACCTTAATTTGAATTCTTGAGATCCCCACGCTTTGATTGGCCAAAGCGCGGGGCGATCAGACTGGTTAGGCGAGCCGCGCCGATTGAGAATCTCCCGCAATTGGTAGATTCGAATCGTGGGAGATTCAAAGCGGTGCCATTGGCCATGGCCGCCACAGCTTGTAAATAAAAAGCCGCAAAAGTTTCCTAAAAGCCAGTTCGGTTCCTGACTTCAATGAAGAGCTTGATACAAAGTCACCGACTCCTGGCCTCCTTCCACACGGACACAACAAGATTTTTGTAAGCCGGCTAAAACTCCAATGAGTCAGGAATTTGGCCACACTGATGCTCAAAGTCCAAAATTCGATAAGATTATTTATCAATCGTTAATTGGTAGTTTATCGTACATTAGTAATTGGTCAAGGCCAGATATTGCCTATAGCATTAATCAATTGGCAAGATTCAATGCTGAACCCACTGAGCAACACTAGCAAGCGACAAAGCGTATCTTAAGATATCTTAAAAGGACAATGCACTATGGATTGTATTTGGAGCCAAAAGATGATCTGATTTTAAGTGCGTATGCTGATGCAAGTTTTGCAACAGACATAAACACTAGGAAATCAACTTCAGGTATGGCTATAATGTTAGGAAAAGCACTGATTGGTTGGAGGTCAATTAGACAGCAACATATAAGTATGTCCACAATGGAAGCAGAATTTTCATGTCTATCTTTATTATGTACTGATTTAATTCTGTATAAACAGTTGCTATTGGATATGGGAATAACTGTTAATGATTCCATTGTAGTTAATGAGAACAATCAAGCAGCCATACGGTTGGTTACAAATATTGCTGTAAAAACGAGATCTAAGCATACAGATCTTAGATATCTGAATGTAAGGCAATCTGTAAAAAATGGTTTGATAAGATTGGAATATTGTATGACTGAAGAAAATATTGCTGATCAGTTTACAAAAGCCCAAGGTGCAGTCAAACACAAAGAAAGTTGTGATGACTATGGTTTAAGGATGTAAATAGATATATATATATTATTATATTACCCAAAAGGGGAGTATGTTAGTAATAACAAGGTTACCTAACTTAGTTTGGGTAAAATAATATATATAAACTATGATAGTGAATTTAAGTGTGTGTCACTTTAAACAGCAAAGCATGTAATTTTGGGTGCGGCTGTAAAACTGCCATAAGAGGGAACAGGAGAGCTTACTGAATTGCTTGCTGAGAACTTGATTGATTGCTGGCTTACTGAATTGCTTGCTGACTATGATGGATTGTTAACTGCGTGTTCCCTGCTGCTGAAGGAAGAAAGGAGGTTTGACTATTTATATCTCTACTAGTGAATGATATATGGACTGTTTTGAGTATGCTAAAAACTCATACTGGAATAAACTATTTAACTAGCACAGTGTATCTGTTTTACTGAGTGTAAGCTACAAAAATGTTTATCTCACATATTTTCCTGCCTGCCTGCCTGCCTGCCATGCAGATTCTGCTAGGGTGTATCCCTAACACCGAGAAATAAAACCGAACTACAGGCGTTTCTGGGACTGATTAATTTCTATAAAGTTTTCCTGCCCCAAAAGGCGACCGCAGCGGAACTGTTGCACAGGCTGTTGGACAAGACAGCCACCTGGAACTGGGGAAGGCGAGAGGAAAATGCATTCAACCGGACTAAAGACCTACTCACATCAGACACTGTTCTCATCCAATACAGTGAGACCCTACTACTAGCAGTCACTTGCGACGCATCCCCCTTTGACGTCAGGGCCATCCTCAGCCACACGCTCCCTGACGGAAAAGAGGTGCCCATCACCTTCTTCTCAAGAACCCTCTCAAAACCAGAAAGGAATTCCAGCCAGCTGGATAAGGAGGCCCTGGCAATCGTTGCCGCAGTAAAGAAATTCCACAAGTACCTTTATGGCAGAACCTTCACCATCATCACTGATCACAAGTCACTGCTCGGGATTCTGGTGGGAGACAGGGCCACCCCGAACATTCTAGCCCCGCGAATGACAAGGTGGTCTGAATTCCTTGCTGCCTACAATTACCGGCTCACCCATCGGCCTGGTAAGACAATCTCACACGCAGACACCTTGCCCGACATGGACACTGACCCAGCACCAACCACGCCCACTCTGAGCATAGAGACATTACCCAATCTCCCTCTAACTGCATCAGACATTGCCCGGGAAACCAATAAAGACAAACGTCTGGCGCGGGTTTTAAACTGGGTGGAGAAAGGGTGGCCGGAAAAAGATGATGATGAACAAGTCAGGACTTTCCGAAGCCAGCAAACAGAACTCTTTACACAAAAAGTTTGTTTACTTTGTGGGGACAGGGTGGCTATCCCAGAAAAACTACGGAAAAGGGTTTGGGACATGTTACATGAAGGGCACCCGGGCATCATTAAAACAAAAGCCCTGGCCAGAAGTTACGCGTGGTGGCCAGGGATGGACAAGGAAATCGAAGCCTGGGTGGCATCTTGCAGGCAATGCCAAGAATCCAGGCCAAGCCCTCCCGCCGCCCCAATCCTGGAATGGGAAACCCCCAGAGGGCCATGGTCCAGGATTCACATAGACTACGCCGGGCCCACAAAGGGACACATGTTCCTGATATCGGTAGACGCTTACTCCAATTGGTTGGAGGTAAGCAACATGAAAATGACTACCACAGAGGCCGTTATCAGAGAACTCAACAAACTATTCTCAACCCATGGCCTCCCAGATGTAATTATCTGATAACGGGCCCCAATTTGCTGCACTACCGTTCGAAAAATTCCTAGCGGAACGGGGAATACGGCATGCGCTGACAGTGCCAGCACATCCGGTGGCGAATTGGAGGGTGGAACAAATGGTACAATTTTCCAAAAAAAAAAACAATCCAAAAAATTGAAACCGGGGAAATACAAGAAAATATTAATAAAATGCTATTTATACAACATATAACTCCAAACACGACAACCAACAAAAACCCGGCAGAACTATTAATGGGGAGGAAATTAAGGCCCCCACTAGACAGGCTGCACCCCACATACAACCCTGAGAACCCCCCCCCCAACTCATCCAGTAAACACCGAACGTTCGCACCGGGCGACACAATATATGCCAAGAACCTCACAGGGGACCCACTCTGGGTACCAGCAACTATAACCCAGGTTACAGGTCCCCGCTCACACCGGCTACAAACAACCGACGGACGAGCATGGAAAAGACACATCGATCAGCTAAGATCGAGAACCAACGCGGGAAATACAACCAACATGGAAACCAGAGGGGGAAGGGGAAACCCAAACAGCATCCAAGAAAGAGAAGAAAACCCTGCAATGCAAAACAAACAAACCCAACAAGAAAGAAACCAGCAATACTCACCAAAGACAGACGACCAGCAGGAAGCCTCACCTGGAAGGTACAGCCAAGCCAGTTCCACCAGCCTGGAAAGACCAGGCAGGAACAACGAAGCCAGCAGCTCAACCCGGGTAGACCGGGAGGGAGCTGCGGCGAAAGGCCCGACTTACCCTTCCAGGCAGTTCCATCGATGAGGCGGAGCGCAACGCAGAACCCGACCAAACCGGCCGGAGACCAAGGAATAACTAACCTGCACAGGTCCAGGAGACAAGTATGGAGCCCCGCCTACTTATGGGACTACGTTATGTAGGACTGAACCAAGAGGGGAGGGGTGTTCTGTATTTGCATTCTTGTAAACCTGCGTTCGGATTGGCTGAGATGCACAACAACCTGATTGGTCGAGTGTGCAGCACTGATTGGCCATTACGAAGCAACCGTGATTGGCCGAGCCAATCGCGGGAGATTCGAACGGCTGCCATTGGCTGCAGCACCCTGTGCGAGACCAATATAATCCGCTGCCGATCCGAGCCAAGCAAGCAGATCTACCTAACTAATAAAGAGCTTTTAAAAGTCACTCACCTCACGTCTCTTCTTGGGACTGATCTACCAACACAACACCCAGAATTCTCCAGCTAGAGAATTCTGGGAGTTGAAGTCCACAACTCTTAAAGTCACTGTCAGTGTGTGCTCCCTTCAAGATCCAAGAAAGAAATACTCAGACTCCATGAATTAGAGCAAAGTTTCTCCTTTTACTGGAAATCAAAGTGGTAGCTACAGATTGAATTCTGAATATAAAGAATTTGGCATGCAGATCACACATATAAAGGAATGGAATTGTTCCCACCCCCCAAAGTCCAAATGACTCTTCCAATTAAAAGTTCTAAACATGATCATGTTGGCATCTTCAGGTGGTGATGAGGCCTCTGTCCGTTGACCTTGACATATTTTGATAAAACTTTGCAGCTGCGCAAAGGGAAAGAAAGCTAGCAAGGAAATAGAAAGTTAAAGACAAGAATTTATATGCCCCCTCCTCTTTCTTACCCACAGTACAAGAATGTAACACGTCCAGCTCTCTTCCCCTCCAAGTCCCCCCTCCCCCCGTTGCTAATGACAGCTGAAAGAAAGCAGTAAGCATAGCAGCAGAGAAGATGTAAAAGATATCTTGAGGCTGACATTTTGACCCCTAGAAAAAGGACATTTGGACATGTTAACAATTGCATACATTTCTATGGTTTATCAGGGTACTTTGCATAACAGTCCTTAAGCAGTTCAGGAGCCCTAATATCTTTCTCATTTACCCACTCGGCATAGGATGGAGGAAAATGTTTCCAAGCTACAAGATATTGGAGAGGACCCCTCCATTTCCGAGAGTCCAAAATTTCTTTAATCTCGAAATGTTGTTCACCCTCAATCAGCAATGATACGGGGAGATCAGACTGGGTCGGTCTCAATGTACAGGTATGCTCGGGTTTCAACAAACTAACGTGGAGAACCGGATGAATTCGACGAAGAGTTTTGGGTAATGTCAATTGAACAGTCACAGGGTTCA
This sequence comes from Hydrophis major, assembly GCA_033807585.1. NCBI lineage: Eukaryota > Metazoa > Chordata > Lepidosauria > Squamata > Elapidae > Hydrophis > Hydrophis major. The sequence goes on from CM066329.1 coordinate 216,460,580, forward strand.
CAATTCGTTCAATTGGGAAAGGACCCACATACTTAAGACCCAATTTCTTCGACTTTTGGGTGGTCTGTAAATATTTGGTTGAGAGGAAAACTTTGTCGCCTATTTGATAAGACTTCTGTGGGGTTCTCTTTCTGTTGGCAAATTTCTTATGAGATTGGTGTGCATCGTCCAATGCTTTATGAGCGACCGGCCAATTGAGTTGAAGTCATGAGTCTTTTGTAACACTTGGCTTCTCAAGGTCTGTGGTACATACAATTTCACACCCACCCAGGCCAAACCATCTCTAATGGTGCAGTTATTCGCATATGCCAGGAACCACTCATCTGTTTTCAAGGCTTCTTTAAATCATTCCATCAAGTCATTGGACAGATCCGCCTCTTGCTTCCTCTTTTGCACTCTGGTGACCACTGGGGTGGCCAGCTGTGTGGTTGACATTGTTAGGGATAACATTGTTTACCCTAACTGGTTTAGGTAAAATAATAAATATGTTATCATGGTTTATTAGTTAAAGTGTTTGCAACTTTAACTGTAGGAATGTAATTAAGGGAGTGGTTGTAAAAAGCACCATAAAAGAAGCAAGGAACGTCAGCTTGCTCTCTCTGGCTTGATGATCCCTAATTACTGGATAGTTTGAAGACTGCGTTTTTCTCCTACTGGAAAGGGAGAGAGAAAGGACTGATTTATTTGTAAGTGAACTGACATTGGATATTCTACATGGACTTTGCTAATTGAATATCCTTGAATGGACTGACTAAATGATACATGACAAATGGACTGTTATTTTGACTATACTATGAACTCATAATGGAATAAATTATATTTTTGAAAACACAAGTGTATCTGTTATTTTTACTGTATGTTAACAAACATACAAACTTATCTCACTCATTTATCTGTGTGCCTATCTGACTAACGCTGCACATTCTGTTTAGCTTGTCTCCTTAACCCTGGTTGGGGAACACAGGCCTAACACTGGTTATGGGCCCAGAGGCTGCAAAGTCAGTTTAACTAGGATAAAACAGATTTATGTAAAAAGTGAGAGTTTGTGTTGTTAAACATTACAGTAAACAGACAGCTGTGTTTTATTAATTATAGTTTTATATCCATAAAAGAAAACATGGCACAAGTCAATCTACAAAGTTCGTTCCTTATATCCAAGCTAGATGGAACAAACTATGTATCATGGTCTATGAAATGTAGTCTACTTCTACGAAGAGAAGGTCTGTGGAACATAATTGAAAACCCACCAAACATAGAGGAATGGGATCCAGAGGTTGAGGAAGATAGACAAAAGATAAAAGAATTTAAACAGAAGAATGAACAAGCTATTTGCATAATAAGACTAACATTAACTGACCAGCAACTTGTTCATATCCGTGGAGAGCAAACGGCTGTTGGGTGTTGGCAGAAGCTGAAGAGGATTTATGTCTGAGATAACGTTGGTGCTCACATAAATTTAACACGGAAGCTTTTCAGGACACATCTCCAAACGAATGGTGATATGCTTAGTCATTTGAAAACTATAAAAAGCATTTTTCAAGAACTGCACGAGAAAGAGCTTATTTTCTCTGAACTACACCAAGTCTACATAATTCTATCATCACTAGATGTAAATTATGATAACTATGTCACTTCCCTTGAAATTTTGCCTAAGGAAAGTCTAACTTTAACTGATATAACTGGCAGATTGATTGAAGAGGCAAGAAGAAGACTTGAAAGAGATCAGTTAAGGAGGGAGCAACCTCAAAAAGAAGATAATGAATCTCCTACTGCATACGCAATTAAAAAGTGTTTTAATTGTGGAGGAAGAGGACATTTGGCAAGATTTTGTAAAAAAGCAAAGCGCCAGAACGCTGGCCAGAATACTAAAAGTCATCAAAATAAAAATAAAAATTTAGAGTTAGCCATGTATATTAACGGAGCTGTAAAAAATAATTTATGGGTGGTTGACAGTGGAGCATCCCACTGTATAACAAATGATAACAAAAATTTTGTTAAAATGTCCAAGAGTACACAGCAGATATCGTTAGCCAATGGCTGGAAACTGAAAGCTAAAGGTCAAGGTATAGCATATTGTTCTTTCATAAAAGAGAATGTAAAAATGTTATATGTACCACAACTTAAGTTTAATTTAATTTCAGTTAGAATTTTGGTTAAACTAGGATATGTAGTTACTTTTAAAGGAGATAACTGCATAATTGAAAAAAAAGATAAGAAAATTATTGCATCTTTGAGAGGTGAATTATATGTGTTAAATGATAATGGTTTGGAGGTGGCTAACATGGTTTATGATAATAAGAAACCTCATGATGAATGTATTCACTTGTTACACTGACGGCTAGGGCATTTAAATTTTAAAATGCTTAAGAGAACTGTTCAATTATCAAAAGGAATAAGTTTGAAACCTTGTAATAAGTATTTGCAATGTTTTGCTTGTAATCAAAGCAAAGGCAAAGTCATACCGGCTAATAGAGTTGATGGATTTACTACCAAAGAGCCTTTAGAAGTAGTATTTGCCGATTTAATAGGTCCGAAAAAACCAAGTGTGGGAGGAGCTCAATACATATTAAGTATAATGGACCACTATTCTAGATATGGGTTTTGCTATTTAATGAAGAGCAAAACTGAAACGTATCTAAATCTCTTTAATTGGATAAAATTTGCTGAAAGGAAAACTAAAAAGAAATTAGTAACTCTTATAACAGATAATGGTGCGGAATTTACAAATAATAAATTCCAGAATAGACTTAGAATGTTAGGTATTCAACATAAAAAGTCTGCACCATATAGGCCACAACATAATGCCTTTATAGAGAGATGAGGCCAAACACTACAATCAATGGCACATACTATGTTGTCTGATTCAGGATTACCTGACAACTTATGGGGAGAAGCAATAATGTGTGGTAATCAGAAATTAAATAATGTTGTTAATTCAACAACAGGTGAATTACCATTCACACTGTGGCATGGTACAAAACCTGATTTAAGTTACATGCACACATTTGGAGCACCAGCATGGGTGCATATCTCTACACAACTCAGACACAAAGGACAGCATAGAGCTAAAAGATTATTTTTTGTAGGATATGAATCTAATCACAGATCTTATAGATTCTGGGAACCAGGTACATCTAGAGTTTACACCAGTGCTAGTGCTAAATTCCTGGAACATGTAGGATGGAATAGATTAGAGCAAGATTTAAATAACGAAGTAATTATTGAACCCTACAAAAGGCAAAGGTATCAAGCAAGTATTGTTTGCCAAGTAACTAAAGTTCCAACTAGTGTAGATGAACTTAAGATGTATCCTGCTAAGGATCAGGAGAATTGGCAAAAGGCAATGGAAAAAGAACTAAATTCATTAAAGGTAATGAAAGTATATGAAGATGCTAAATTACCTCCAGGAGAAAAATCCATTGGGTGCAAATGGATATTTAAAGTAAAAACCTGCAATGATGGGACTGTTACCCTTAAAGCTAGGTTGGTAGCTCAAGGATTTAATCAAACTGCATCTGATTATGATGAAGTTTTTGCACCAAATCTTAAAGCAACATCTTTGAGAGCAGCTTTAGTGTGGGCAGCTAAGAAAAATTATGTCATTAACCATTTAGATGTAGAAACTGCTTATTTGCATGCACCATTGCAGCACACTATATAAAGCCAGTTATTATAAAAGACAATAAAGTAAATAGTAATGATTGTTGGAAACTCAAAAAGAGTCTTTACAGGTTGAAACAATCTGGCTTTGAGTGGAACCAATATATTGTGAAAGAGTTAAACAATATAGGTTTTAAATTTGGTTTAGCAGATCCATGTGTGTTTAAAAGAGAAAATAATGGAACGGTGTCATTATTGTTATTATTTACGGATGATATTGCTTTGATAACTAAGACTAATAATGAAGCTAATGAGATTATATCATTATTCGCCAAAAAGATAAAATTAAAGCATTTAGGTGAAATTTAAAGGTATCTAGGATTGACAATTAACAAAACAAAAAATGGATTTAAGATATCTCAAGAAGATAAAATTTGCCAATTAATTAAAACGTATAAAATGGAACTTTGTAAACCGGCAAAGACTCCAATGAGTCAGGAAGTTTGCCAAACTGATGATCAAAGTCCCAAATTTGATAAGTTCATATATCAATCTTTGATTGGTAGCTTATCATATATAAGCAATTGGTCAAGGCCTGATATAGCTTATAGTGTTAATCAGCTGGCTCGTTTTAATTCGGATCCACATCAATGTCATTGGTAATCATTAAAGAGAATTTTAAGATATCTTAAAGGAACAATGAACCATGCATTGTATATAGAACCAAAGGGTGATTTGAGTCTTAGTGCCTATGCAGATGCAAGTTTTGCAACTGACATAAACACTAGAAAATCAACATCAGGAATGGCTATATTATTTGGTAAGACACTAATAGGGTAGAGGTCAATCAGACAACAGCATATTAGCTTGTCCACGATGGAAGCAGAATTTTCATGTCTGTCATTACTATGCACTGACTTAATTCTGTACAAACAGTTATTATTAGACATGGGTGTAACTGTTAAAGATTCCATTATTGTGTACGAGGACAACCAGGCAGCCATAAAGTTAGCTACTAATATTGCTGTAAAAACTAGATCAAAGCATACTGATTTAAGATACTTAAATGTTAGAGAATCTGTAAAGAATGGGCTAATTAAATTGGAATACTGCATGATGGAAGAAAACATTGCAGACCAATTTACAAAAGCTCAAGGAGTAATTAAGTTTAAAGAGAGTTGTAACAAATATGATTTAAAGATGTAAGTAGTTATAGTATTATTATAACCTAAAAGGGGAGAATGTTAGGGATAACATTGTTTACCCTAACTGGTTTAGGTAAAATAATAAATATATTATCATGGTTTATGAGTTAAAGTGTCTGCAACTTTAACTGTAGGAATGTAATTAAGGGAGTGGTTGTAAAAAGCACCATAAAAGAAGCAAGGAACGTCAGCTTGCTCTCTTTGGCTTGATGATCCCTAATTACTGGATAGTTTGAAGACTGCGTTTTTCTCCTACTGGAAAGGGAGAGAGAAAGGACTGATTTATTTGTAAATGAACTGACATTGGATATTTTACACGGACTTTGCTAATTGAATATCCTTGAATGGACTGACTAAATGATACATGACTAATGGACTGTTATTTTGACTATGCTATAAACTCTAAATGGAATAAACTATATTTTTGATAACACAAGCGTATCTATTATTTTTACTGTATGTTAACAAACATACAAACTTATCTCATTCATTTATCTGTGTGCCTATCTGACTAACGCTGCACATTCTGTTTAGCTTGTCTCCTTAACCCTGGTTGGGGAACACAGGCTTAACAGACATGATCAGCCTTGTCACTTCTTGACAAACACTATTGTATTGAGGCATTCTAGATAAAGCATCCACCATAATTTTTTTTCCTCCCGGGATGTACTTCAAAGAGAAATTGAATCATTTGAAATACTGGGCCCACCTAACTTGCTTAGGGGATAACTTTTGAGGTGTCTTTAAGGCCTCCAAATTCTTATGGTCAGTCCATACCTCAAATGGGTGTTTTGCTCCTTCCAAGAAATGTCTCCAAGTTAGTGGAGCCCAACGGACTGCAAAATCTTCCTTCTTCCAAATGGCCTATCTCCTCTTGGTGTCAGTCAACTTATGGGAGGTGTAGGCACAAGGTTGTAGTGTCCCCTTCTTGTTTGATTGAAATAAGACTGCCCCAACAGCCACATCACTCGCATCAGCTTGGATCACGAAAGGGGCATCCATATCCGGGTGTTTCAGCACTGGTTCTGCAGCGAACAGTCGCTTTAGCTTTTCAAAAGCAGCCTGGCATTCCATGGACCAATTCAATGGTTGGCAGGGCTTTGGTTTCATTTCCCCCTTTGTCTTTAGGAGATTGGTGATAGGCATTGCAATTTTAGCAAAAGACAGGATGAATTGCCAGTAAAAGTTAGCAAATCCTAAAAAACTTTGAAGCTGCTTTCGGGTTCTCGGTGGGGCCCAGTCCAATACAGCTCGCACCTTCTCTGGGTCCATCTCGATGCCTTCGTGTGAAATGCGATATCCTAGGTAGTCAATTTTTTCTTGATGGAACTCACATTTGGACAATTTGGCATACAATTTGGCAGCCCGCAGTTTGTGCAGCACTGAGCGTACCAGTTTCACATATTCGTCTCTAGTCTCCGTGTAAATAAGGATGTCATCAAGGTAAACCAGAACCCCCCTGTATAAATGTTCATGGAGCACTTGACTGATCATTTGCATAAAAACGGCTGGCGCCCTCTGTACGCCAAAAGGGAGAACATTGAACTGGAAACAGCCCATCTGGCAATTGAACGCAGTTTTCCACTCATCTTCTTTAATTCGGACTCGGTAGTACGCCTCCCTCAGGTCCAACTTCGTGAAAATCTTCCCTTTGGCCAGGTGGGCTAACATGTCCTTTATCAGGGGGAGGGGGGTACACGTTCTCCATGGAAACCGCATTTAAGTTTCAGTAGTCAACCACCAAATGTTTGGAGCCATCTTTCTTTTTGCGGAACAACACAGGGGCCGCCACTCGAGGTCTAGCGGGTTGGATGAAACCACGTTTCAAATTCTTATTGATAAACGATCTCAACTCCTCCAATTCCCGTGGTGTCATCAAATACAGTTTCGGTTTTGGAAGCGTCACCCCTGGTAGAAATTCAATGCTACAATCGGTTGACCGATAAGCGGGGAGCTCATCAGAAGCCTCTTCGCTAAACACCTCTCTTAAGTCCCAATATTCCTTCAGGATTTTCTCCTCCCCCTCCACGCGCTCGGCACCTGCGGAAGCTGACTCAACCGGGTTTTGAAGTTTCGAATGGGATTGCTCTCCCCTTCCAGTTGCCAATCGGTGCAAATCCGGATCCACCTCTTCCTCCAATTCACATGGGGATTCCACTTCCGGAGCCAGGGCAGTCCCAATATTAGAGGCTGTTCCATCCCAGGGGCCACAATAAAGCACAGGGTCTTGCTATGGTTTCCCATGGTCATCTCTAGGGGTTACATTATAAAACGTGCAGGGCAACCTCCTGACACAGATCAATCCAGTTGGCAGAAGGATATGGGCGTTCTCAAAGTTCTCAGTCTGATGCCCATGCCCTCAACTACTTTCATGCTGATTATGCACCTCGTGCACCCCGAGTCCAAAAGGCCACCATCTCCCCTTCAGTCCCTGAAGTGAGCACCCTTAACTTTATTGGGATGGTCATGGGCCCCTTATTAGGACTTACCGGGACGTCATCTTCCGAGTCAGTTTCGCTCTCATTGAGGAAAGTCGGAGGTCCCAGCTCCTCTCCTGCCGGAGGGGCGACCTCTACAACCTCTCCTATCTTTAGCCTGGTTTCGCAAGGCTTGGCTGGGGGTTTTTCGGGCTTCCTCCCTACCCCCTGCACTCCCTTTGGGTCCAGCTTGACCTGGCAATCCGCAATCCGGTGGCCCTCCTTCCTGCAACAAAAACAGGCAGTGGATTTGGGTCTGGCCATCACTCCTCCCCTCCGAGGTTTTGGGACCTCTTGGAGACACAAGGGGAGCGGTTTGCTCCATACGGGGCCTCCTCTGCATCTGCTTCGGGATAGGTCTATTTCCACTTCTTCTGCTAGCAAGTACCACAGCTGCAAATCATATGGATCCCTTCTGGAGATGCACATGTGGTATATGTCTTCATTTAGGCCATCTTTGTAGGCTTCTATCAGGGCCCCCTGGGACCAGCCTCGGATGTGGCATGCCAGCTGTCTGAACTCTTGGATGTAGTCAGCAACTGATCTCCCCCCTTGAGTTATGGTTTTCATTCTGATCTTAGCCTTTCTTTCCGCTAGAGGGTCCTCAAACCTTCTCCTCAATGCAGTCATGAAAACATTGAGATTCTGCAGTTGGGGGGAGTTGTCATTATACAAAGTCACCATCCAGTCTGCTGCCATCCCCTCCAGGGCCCTGGTAACACTTTGGCTGCTTCAGAAGTGAAATCCCTCTCATATTCCTCCATATAGCTCCCAACTTGTGCCAGGAAGAAACCCAAATCCTTGGGATTTTCCCCAAACTTCACATCTAACAGAGGCAGGTTGCATCTTCCAGGGAACACACCTATCGCTGCAGCCTTCCGGGCGGCAGCTGGCTGCTGCACTGGTGTAGGCTGGGCTAGGGGGGTGGGGGCAGCCCAACTTCCCCAGGCTGAACTCGCTCCCCCTTCCCCCTCATACCTTGGAGCTATACGAGGCTTCTCAGAAGCATCCTTAAGCAGTTGTCTGGAAAGATCTAGCCTGCATTCCATCTCCTCCCTCTCTTGCCACAGCCACTCCCTCACACCTCTTCGACTTACAGTGATCCCAGGAGGGAGAGGTTCTTCGGGATCCCTCCATCCAACACCCAACAACCATCTGGGCCTCTCAGCTGGGATTTCTTCCAGAGTAAGGTCGGCCAGCAGGTCGGCAGCTGGCACCTCCGGTAGCAGCATCGGCTGCCCCCCCACAGCTCACTGGTCATCTTCATCGCTGGCTGGAGATGACATGATGTGAAACCCCCTCAGAAGAAAAGTTGATATTTTCTCCAGGTGGGCTGATGGGGAGATTCAGAATAATGTCAGTGTGTGCTCCCTTCAAGATCCAAGAAAGAAATACTCAGACTCCATGAATTAGAGCAAAGTTTCTCCTTTTACTGGAAATCAAAGTGGTAGCTATATATTGAATTCTGAATCTAAAGAATTTGGCGTGAGGATCACACATACAAAGGAAATGAATTGTTCTCACCTCCCAAAGTCCAAATGACTCTTTGAATTAAAAGTACTAAACATGATCATGTGGGCATCTTCAGGTGGTGATGAGGCCTTTGTCCGTTGACCTTGACATATTTTGATAAAACTTTGCAGCTGTGCAAAGGGAAAGAAAGCTAGCAAGGAAATAGAAAGTTAAAGACAAGAATTTATACACCCCCTCCTCTTTCTTACCCACAGTACAAGAATGTAACACCTCCAGCTCTCTTCCCCTCCAAGTCCCCCCTCCCCCCATTGCTAATGACAGCCGAAAGAAAGCAGTGAGTGTCGTGTCCATCAGCAGGGAGACCAGGAGGCGGTGACTAGGGTTTCAGCTCTTTATTTAGTCCCCGGAACCGATCTGGCTCTGAGGGAAAAACAACGGCTTTTTATTCTCAAGCCGCGGCGGCTGCAGCCAATGGCACCATTTTGAATTTCCCGTGTTTCGTTTCCACCAATCGTGGGAGATTCTCAGCGGGCCAATCAGCGCGGCTCGCTAAACCAATCAGATTGCCCCACGCTTTGGCCAATCAAAGCGTGGGGTTTCAAGAATGCAAATGAGCATACAGAACACCCCTCCCCTCTTAGTTTGGTCCTACGTAACGTAGTCCCGTAAGTAGGCGGGTCTCCACACTTGCCTACTGGACCTGCGCAGGTCAGTTGTTGGCTGACTCCCGGCCGGTTCGGTCGGGTTCTCTGTGTCTCTCGGCCTCATCGATGGAACCGCCTGGTAGGCCTTGCTGGGCCGCTTGTCGCAGCTCCCTCCCGGTCTACCCGGGCTGGTTGAGCTGCAATTTTTGCCGCTCCTGTCTGGTCTTTCCGGGCTGGTCGAGCTGGCCTGGCTGCTTCTCCCTGGTGAGGTTCTGAGCTGGCGGCTTGCTGGTGAGTATGGCTGGTTCCTTTCTTCTGGGTTTTGGTTCCCGGGGTATTCCCTCCCCTCTTGGCTTGTGTTAAGGGGATTGTTTATGTCTGGTTGCATGTCGGTTGTGTTTCTCGTGGCTGTTCTCGATCTTATTTGATCGATGTGGCGTTTCCACGCTTGTCCGTCAGTTGTTTGCAGCCGGTACGAGTGGGGACCTGTCAGTTGGGTTATGGTTGCTGGTACCCATAGTGGGTCTCCAGTTAGGTTTTTTGCATAGATGGCGTCGCCTGGTGCAAAGGCTCGGTGCTTATTGGAGGAGTTTGGGGGGTTTTCTGGGTTGTATGTGGGGTGCAGTCTATCGAGTGGGGACCTTATTTTCCTCCCCATTAGTAGCTCTGCTGGGCTTTTGTTCATTGTTGTGTTCGGGGTTATATGTTGTATAAAAAGCATTTTATTTATTTTGTCTTGGATTTCCCCGTGTTCGATTTTCTGGATGGTTTTTTTCGTAAATTGAACCATCCGTTCCGCCCTTCCATTTGCTGCCGGATGCGCCGGAGCTGTCAGTGCATGTCGTATGCCCCATTCCGCTAGGAATTTTTCAAATTCCAGCGAGGTGAATTGGGGCCCGTTGTCCAACACGATGACATCCGGGAGGCTGTGTGTTGTGAATAGCTTGCAAAGTTCCTTGGTCACGGCCTCTGTGGTGGTGGATTTCATGTTGCTTACCTCCAACCAGTTGGAGTAAGCATCTACGGTTACCAGGAATGTATGTACCTTGGTGGGCCCAGCAAAGTCTATGTGGACCCTAGACCAAGGTCCCCTGGGAGTTTCCCATTCTAGGATCGGTGCTGTGGGAGGGCTTGGTCTGGTTTCTTGGCAGCGTTGACACGTTGCCACCCAGGCCTCGGTTTGTTTGTCCATCCCTGGCCACTAAGCGTAACTCCTAGCCACCATGCGTAACTCCTGGCCAGGGCTCTCATTCTAACTATGCCCGGGTGCCCCTCGTGTAACAATTCCAATACTTTCCCTTGCAGTTTTTCCGGGATAACCACCCTATCCCCCCACAGTACACACCCTTTTTGCAGTGAGAGTTCCGTTTGCCGGTTCCGGAATGTTTTGAATGCTTCGTCATTGTCCTTTTCCAGCCACCCTTTCTCTACCCAATGTAACACCTGCGCCAGACGTTTGTCTTTATTGGTTTCTCGGGCAATGTCTGAAGCAGTTATGGGTAGATCGGACAGAGTCTCTATGCTGAGGGCGCTCGTCGTGGGTGCTAGGTCGGTGTCTAGATCGGGTAGTGGTGAGCAGCTCAAAGTGTCTGCATGTGTGATAGTCTTACCGGGTCGGTGTGTGAGCCGGTAGCTGTAGGCGGCAAGGAATTCAGACCACCTTGTCATCCTGGGAGATAAAATGTTTGGGGTGGCCCGGTTCCCTGCCAGGATGCCCAGCAACGGCTTGTGGTCTGTGGTGATTGTGAATGTGTGGCCGTAGAGGTACTCGTGGAACCAATTCATTGCTGCGACGATGGCTAGGGCCTCCTTGTCCAGCTGGCTATAGTTCCACTCTGGTTTGGTGAGTGTCCTGGAGAAGAAAGCGATGGGTGCTTCTCTTCCATCCGGGATTGTATGGCTGAGGACGGCACCAACGCCGAAGGGTGAGGCATCGCATGTGACGGTGAGTGGTACGGTCTCATTGTATTGGATGAGGACGGCATCCGAGGTGAGCAGGTCCTTGGTTTTCCTGAAGGCAGCTTCCTTGCGTTTCCCCCAAGTCCAGGTAGCCGCCTTGTCCAAGAGCCTATGCAAGGGCTCTGTCGCAGTCGCCTTTTGGGGCAGGAACACATTGTAAAAATTAAGCAGTCCCAGAAACACCTGCAGTTCAGTTTTATTCCTGGGTGTGGGGGCCTCCTTAATGGCTCTGATTTTGTTTGCGGTTGGGTGGATGCCGTGCTGGTCTAGGAGGTATCCCAGGAACTCGACCTGGTCTGTGTAAAGTTGGCACTTTTCCCTCTTCACCTTTAGCCCGGTTTCCTTGAATTTGGTTAGCACCTCCCTTAGCTGACCCTCTAGTTCTCGCTGGTTGGTTTCCGATACTAGCACATCGGCGAAGTAGGGCACCACCCCCTTGATGCCTTGCAAGAGTCTCTCCATGAGGCTCTGGAAAATTCCAGGTGCCACACTGACTCCAAACTGGAATCGGTTACATCGGAAAGCTCCCCAGTGGGTAACTATGGTTTGCGCCTCCGCGGTTTCTTCATCGACCGGCAGCTGTTGGTATACTTGGGCCAGGTCGAGTTTCGCAAAAACCTTGCCTCCCCCCAGTGAGTGTAGAAGATGCTGCACTACTGGGACGGGGTAGGGGCTTTGTTGCAAGGCGCAATTTAGGGTGGCCTTATAGTCCCCGCAGATTCTCACCGACCCATCGGGCTTGACTGAGGCGACTATTGGGGTCTCCCACCGGGCATGGTCAATTGGTTGTAGGACCCCTTACTTGACGAGCTTGTCAATTTGCTCATCAATTTTTGGCCTGAGTGCAAAAGGTACCCGCCTTGGTTTTAGGCGTCTCGGGGGAATGTTAGGGTCTAGGCTGAAGGAGATGGGGGGCCCTCAGTACTTGCCTAGGGTGCCATCGAACACTTCCTGGAAGTCCCGTGCCAGTTGTTGCTCTCAATCGGTCTCGGCGATGTGGTTGATGCCCGTGACTTTGATACCGAGCGGTGCGAACCATTGCAGTCCCAAAAGGCTGGGTCGGTCTCGGTCCACGATCGTCAGGGGAAGCTTTGCAGTGCGGCCCTTAAATGTCATGTTGAATTGTCCGGTTCCGACTACCAGGATGCGGTTTTCCTGGTAGTCTTTGATGATTAGTCTCTGGTTCTCCAGTCCCTTCTTGTGGATGGTAGGCACCAAGCGTTTGATCTCTTGCCAGGTGATCATGGAGAGGTAGGACCTGGAGTCCACCTCCATTTTGCATGGCTCGCCTTCGATGCCTACCTCCACCTAGACTTTTCGAGTGTCGGTGGTTGATGCGTGTCCGATGATGACCGTCTGGTGGGTTTCCTCCTTCTGCCAGGTCTCATCGCCTCATCAGGTTTGCCCGCTCCAGACCCATCAGCTGTCGGCTCCTGTCCCATCGGCTGTCGGCTGGGCGATCTCTGGTTCTGGGGGGGGGGTGTTGTCCTATCTCCGCTTGCTGTGGTCCCGCCGTCTGGGGCTGTAGGCTTTCTTTAATTGGCAGACGTGGGCGATGTGACCCTTTTTGTCGCAGTGCCAGCAGACTGCATCGAAGAAACGGCACTCAGATCTAGGGTGGTTGCCTCTGCAACCGGTACACGCGGTCCCCGACTTATGACCCTGCCGACTGCGCTGGTTGCGTCCTGCCTGGAGCCGGTGGATTCCTCCTCCTCGTCCGAGGTGTCGGAGGCGGAGTGGAATTCGCCATGGTGGGTGGTGGTCTCGCGGTGACTTGCTTCCGGTTGGGCCTCAGTTGCCCGCTCCAGGTTGATGGTCGCGGTGCGGTCCCCTGTGTCCGATCTCCGCATGCGGTTTGCCGACTGCTGGGTGGCCTCGGCTGCGGTAGCTTCAGCGATGGTGTCAGCGAGGGCGATGTCGCCTTTGGCCATCAGCCGACTCTGTAGGACTGGATCCCAAAGTCTGAGCACAACTCGGTCCCGTAGGGCCTCGTCCATGTCGGAGAATCCGCACCTGCCTCCTAGGTTCCACAGCTCTGCAACAAAGTTGCTGATGCTTTTGCCCGGTCTCTGGTCCCGCCATTAGAACTCGTGCCGCCTGATGAGGGTGGGCATGGCGGGGGCATAGTGTTTGCGGAGCAAAGGTTCGAGGTCAGCCCAGTCCATCCCTGTGACATCAGCGGGGTTCGCTAGGGCTTTTGCCATCTTGAACACTGCGGGCCTGCAGTGTGTCAGGAAGACGGCTCATTTTTTCGGCCCGGTGGCATCCTTCATGTCGCTGCATTCGAGGAACATGAGGAATCTGTCTGTGCTAGGATTCCCAGTCCTCGCTAGCAGGATTAAAGGGCGTGGGCGGAGCGATGCTGGCCATCTCGTCGGTCTTGCTTCCTCCGGACACGTGCTCGATGGGGTTCAGCCTCGGGATCCCATCCTCATCGCCAGTGTCATGTCCGTCGGCAGGGAGACCAGGAGGCGGTGACTAGGGTTTCAGCTCTTTATTTAGTCCCCGGAACCGATCTGGCTCCGAGGGAAAAACAGCGGCTTTTTATTCTCAAGCTGCGGCGGCCACGGCCAATGGCACCGCTTTGAATCTCCCACGATTCGTTTCCACCAATCGCGGGAGATTCTCAGCGGGCCAATCAGCGCGGCTCGCTAAACTAATCAGATTGCCCCGCGCTTTGGCCAATCAAAGCGCGGGGTTTCAAGAATGCAAATGAGCGTACAGAACAGTGAGCATAGCAGCAGAGAAGATGTAGAAGATATCTTGAGGCTGACAGTCGCCAAGTTTGGGGACCGCTAGTTTAAGTAGAAAGAGGTTCCAGCTGAAAATATACCATGAATAGCTTTCTTTCTTTCTTTCTTTCTTTCTTTCTTTCTTTCTTTCTTTCTTTCTTTCTTTCTTTCTTTCTTTCTTTCTTTCTTTCTTTCTCTTAAAAGGAAGAAAGAAAAATGGAGGGATGGGGAAAGAAAGAAAGGGAGGGAAGGGAGAAAGAAGGAAGGGAAAGGAAAGTGAATGAGATATGGATGGATGGAGAGAGGGAGGGAGGGAGGGAAAGAAAAAGGAGAAGACCCAGACCCTGGCACTAGGTGCAGCTTTAGAGGATGCTTTGAAACAGTACAGCAATCCAGGGCTGGAAGGGATCTCAGAGGTCATCTAGTCCAACTCTGCTCCAAGAGCGTTGTTAAAGTGAGTTTCTATCTTTTGACCCACCCAGTCACATGACCACCAAGCCATGCTCAGCCAATCACATGACCACCAATCCATGCCCAGCCAGCAAGCCATGCTCAGTCAGTCACATATCCACCAAGACACACCCACAAAACTTTCAGCTGCAAAACTCTATGCAAAGCTCTCAAAATGTGAGTTCCATAAAACGTCTCTAGACTCCCTGGGCTACTGAATGTCAAACCAGGGGATTGAGATGGATCCTGGAAAAGTGAGGGCTGTGTTAGATTGGCAGCCTGCTCACACTCACAAGCAACTTCAAAGCTTCTTGGGGTTCACCAATTTCTATAGGCAAGTCATCCCCTCCTTTGTGGAGGTAGCTGTCCCTTTAACAGAATTGCTAAAAATCAGCCCATACTCTGCTAAGCCAAAACCTACTAAGCTGCTTGCTTGGATTATGAACTATCAAAAAGCTTTTTAAAAACTAAAGCACCTCTTTGCAGAGGAACCTATCCTTCAACATCCAGATCTGAATAAGTCATTTGTAGTCCAAGCCAGAGGTGAGCTGCACTTTCGTTGACAAGTGGTTCACTGGTTGTGAGCACACGTGTTACTTTGGGGATGAAACGCAGCTTCAAACAGGCAGTTAATCTACTCAGGCAGCTCCGGAGAGTACAGCAGAAGAATTCACCTGAGCAGCCTGGGCAGGGGAAAAGTTAGTTATTTAGGGTAAGCATAGCATAGGACCATACCTCTCCGCTGTCCAACTCACCAATGGGGGTACTTCTGCCAGGCCATCTCCCACTCCCGCTAGGCTGTTGTGCTCGGTACTTGGCACCCCCTTCTTTCTCTTGGCTCCGCTGACAAGGGAGGAGGAAGGCCAAGCTTGGGGGATGGCCGCCACCTTGTAAGATCTACCTCTGCCATTCTCTCCCAGCCCTCTTTGCTGGTGGCAACAGCAAATGTACAGTGATGAAGGCAGAATGCTATTGCTGCACAAAGGCAAGTGCGGGGGTGCTTTGCTGCCACACTAAGGCTCCTGCCATGCCCCTGCCACGTCAGGGTGATGGCTGTTTCATCCCTCTGCCACGACAGAGTGACAGGGAGCCATAGGAGAGGGCCAAAAGAGAGGCACAGGTTGCCAATCCCCGATATAGTCCAAAGTTCCATAGGTTGAGAAAGTCTGTAATAGCAATTAATATGCAGAGGACAATAGTTGCATGATTATCTTATGCTACAACTAAGATGCTGCATTCGGTGGAAGATCAGTTTGGGGATTGTGAGGGCAATTACAGCCATCATAATCATCACTAAGGGACTCCAAGTCAAACTCACCAACTTGGTCCCTAGCATAGAGAAGAGGAGGCATTGATTCTCTCAGAAATGAATAGCTTTTCATCAGGAACCGGATCTATGCCAGAGAGGGAAATGAGCAAGGAAACTGTGCGAAGTTGAATCATGTTGTAGATATTCTTGCAAAGGACTTTAGTATTCTGCTATGCTACCTATCTGGCATTTGGTACCATCCTTCAAAGAAAGGAATTACACCCATTAGTTAAGCAGAATGGGATGATCTCAGATGTCTCTAATGCTTCCCATGGTGGATCCCATGGTGCTCCAGACATTGTCTGTCTAGACTTCTCAGACAGAAATGACCGCTGCATACTCATTTGTTTAACTGTCAGCTATACTGCCTGCTGATCTTTCTGTTCAACTTCTTGCCTGGATAAAATCTGCTTATCTTCCAGCTTGCAAGAAGAACATATAATTGAGGCCATGGCAAGTACCACTGTAAGCATTTATGCATGACATATACATGACGATGGCTGCTAAGATTTTAAAAAGCGTACTGTATATCTTGTTCAGGGCAATGTATACTGAAGTATATGTCTTTAACCTGGCCTACCCTTAAAGACTCTATCTGGGGTTTGTCCAGACCATTCAGAGGACACCAGATAGGAGAAAGCTGCCCTTAAACCTGGAGTGAGGTTGGCATGTCTCCTCTGTACAATGGCAAATCATTAGTTAAGTCAAACTTCCTGTGTATAGAAGTATACTTTTATGCTACAGGGGGCCTTCCTAGTGCTTGCTGCTATCTATATTTTCCATGTTGAAATGTCCTGGGACAACCAGAATTCCTTCACAAATGCAACCTCATTTCAAAGTTCAACATTATCAACCCCCATTTCTGTTTAAGAACTCCTTTCCCCTGCACCCACTTTCTTTGTGCTGTCCCAGTGCCATACCTACTCAAAGAGGATAATTGTACAGGAAGCAATTCCCAAATTACAATAGACAACAATATAGACAGGGAAGAAGCCCAGCACCACAGCATGGCAGAGCAGCAGCACCACCACCAAGGTGACCGTCCAGAGATTGGGAACCTGGTCATCAAGCAGCCTAACCATATTTGCAGGGCCTGGTAGGGCACAAATAAGGTGTAGAGGAACATACAGAGCTAGGCAAAGAGTGCTGTGGGCAGCTGTCGAAAGCCAATGATAAAGAGCTCGAAATCCAAAACAAGACTGTGAAAGACAAAGAAGAAAAAGAGCTCTAAGGATGCTGCCCAAAAGATAAGGATGTTTCAAATTAAATAAGCACTTTCTCAATATTCAGTGGCATAACTGTTGAAAAGTGAAGGGGGTGGGTTCTGCTATTTTGAGAAGAACCCATGAAGGTTCTGTGAATTCTTCAAAATCGACAGAACAGAGTTAGAATGATGAAAAATCCACCTCCAACTGAAAAAATTGTGAACGGTCCCTGTTATGGACTAAGCCAACGCATCAGTAACAACCCTAATAGCTTTACTTTAACAGCAGGCTTGTAATCCTGCCCTACTCATTGGCCCACGAATAGCGAGTTGTGATTGGTCATTTCTGGCCGATCTGATTGGCTGACAGTGGGTCACTCTGATTGGACACTTGTTAGAGCGGTAAACTCAAATCCTTGGTTGTTGTGACAGCAGCCAGCTCTATAAAAGAGCTGCTGCTGCCCAAGTATTTTGCTCTGTTCTGAAGTCACTAACAAAGAGTTGAAGTCACAGTTCGATGTCTCGTCTCCATTCCTTGCGCCCATGCTCAGGACTTAACACTGGCTGTTGGTACGCCTGAGCTAAGTCCAATTTCGCAAATATTTTTCTGCCACCCAGGGAGTGAAGAAGGTGTTGGACCACCGGTACTGGGTAAGCGCTCTGCTGAAGCGCGTGATTTAGGGTGGCCCGATAATCCCCACAAATTCTTAATGATCCATCTGGCTTTATGGGTGTTACTATTGGGGTTTCCCATCGGGCATGGTCAATCGGTTCCAACACACCCTGGGCTATTAATTTGTCCAGTTGCTCGTCAATCTTTGGCTTGAGTGCAAAAAGCACCCAACAAGCCTTAAGGCAAATGGGAGCTATATCGGGACTGAGATTAAATGATATAGGGGTCCCCTTGTACTTGCCTAATGTTCCTATGAACACGTCCTGGAATTTCTGGATGATGGCCTCTTCCCAGTCATCGCTTCTGGTTTGGTGGATGCCAGCTAGTTCAATTCCGAGTGAGGCGAACCACTGTAACCCTAACAAACTGGACCAGTCACGATCGACGACAGTCACGGGAAGCGTTGCGGTGCGGTCGGTGGGATGCGGAGACAATAGACGAGAGTGGGATGCGGAGACCATAGAGCTGACTAAACATCCATCGAACAAGACAGAGCACATGGCTGAGAGCACATGCAACAAACGGCAGAATGACCAGTGGCGCCATACCACCCGCTCCATTTGATCCGGCAAACGAAGACTGGGATTCGTATATGGACCGCTTCCAGATGTTCCTGGAGACCAACAATCTGAAAGATGCTATGCCTGGCAAGAAACGAGTGGTGTTCCTGACCCATTGCGGCCCCGCCGTTTTTAAAATGGCTAAGGCACTTGCCAAACCGGCGGAAGTGAAGACCATGGATTGGGATAACCTTGCGCCGATCCTCCAGGCCCATTACGCACCCGCAGTACCTACACTGATACGAAGACACGAGTTTTACCAGAGGGACCAACGGAAGAATGAGAGCGTTGGAGACTTCGTAGCCGACCTCCGGAACCTGGGAGGACTCTGTGGTTTTGCAAACCTCGAGGAAGCCATGAGAGACCGAATAGTTCTGGGATTAGATGACCACATTGTGCAGAGCAAGATCATGGCAAAAGGAGACATCAGCCTCGCAGATGTCATCACCGATGCTACTGCCGCAGAAGCAATCAGGAAGTCAGCTGCTCGAATGCGCTGAGCGAACGCACCGCACTGCCAACTCGCTAGTGATAGTACGCCTTCCTCTGAGAGGCACGCTATTACTGCCCATCATGAAGACCTCGAATCATCCTCAGACAGTGAGGAAGAGGAGGTCAACTGGCTCCACTCAGAACAACATCAAAGGAACCAGAGACTTCCGCGCCAATGTGCTGGTTGCGGGGCAAACCACCCGCGATCAGACTGCAAATTCCTCGATGCACTCTGCCGTTCCTGTGGGAAAAGAGGCCACATCGCAAAGGTCTGCAGAAGCAAGCGAGGGTCCAGTCCAAGCTGGAGGGAGAATAATCTCTGCCAGGAGACAGGCAAACCACCTGTAAATCGGGACCACCTGAATCACCAATGGAACAACCACTACTACAGAAATCGAGCACCTGCCGCTTCAACAAGACAAGAAGAGACACACCAAACTATCACTATCGGCCATGCTTCATCACTAGATGCAAGAAAGATCCGAGTAAAGGTCACTATTGAGAATCGACCGTGCGTGATGGAAGTCGATTCGGGGTCATCCCTATCGATAGTCTCCTGGAAAACCCTCAAACAGCTGATCCCTGCCATCTGTCGACAGGACCTCAGCACTCAAAGAATCATCCTAAAAGACTACCAAGGGAACAGAATTCCAGTTGTCAGTTCCAGCCATGTCCAAGTATCCTTCAAGGACCGCACCGCAACGCTTCCCGTGACTGTTGTCGATTGTGACCGGCCCAGTTTGTTAGGGTTACAGTGGTTTGCCCCACTCGGAATTGAACTTGCTGGCATCCACCAAACCAGAAGCGATGACTGGGAAGAGGCCCTCATCCAGAAATTCCAGGACGTGTTCACAGGAACGTTAGGCAAGTACAAGGGGACCCCTAGATCGTTTAATCTCAGTCCCGATATAGCTCCCATTCGCCTTAAGTGTCGTTGGGTGCTTTTTGCACTCAAGCCAAAGATCGACGAGCAACTGGACAAATTAATAGCCCAGAGTGTGTTGGAACCGATTGACCATGCCCGATGGGAAACCCCAATAGTAACACCCATAAAGCCAGATGGATCGTTAAAAATTTGTGGGGATTACCGGGCCACCCTAAACATGCGCTTCAGCAGAGCGCTTACCCAGTACTGGTGGTCCAACACCTTCTTCACTCCCTGGGTGGTGGAAAAATATTTGCAAAATTGGACTTAGCTCAGGCGTACCAACAGCTACCCGTAGATGCGACGACTGCAGAAGCCCAGACAATAGTTACACATAGAGGTGCCTTCAAGTGCAATAGACTCCAATTCGGAGTAAGCGTGGCACTGGACATTTTCCAAAGTCTGATGGAGAGACTATTACAAGGTATAAAAGGCGTCGTGCCTTATTTTGATGACGTCTTAATAGCTGCCCCTACTAAAGAATTATTAGAACAACTACTCAGAAGGGTTCTTCAAAAATTTAAAGACGCTGGCCTGAAGGTAAAAAGGGACAAGTGTCAACTTTGTACGGAGAGAGTGGAGTTCCTGGGATACCTTCTCAACAGACAGGGAATCCACCCCACCGAAAAAAAAACTAACTGCAATCAAAAATGCCCCAAGACCTAGAAATAAGACAGACCTCCAAGCCTTCCTGGGACTCATTAACTTTTATAACATCTTCTTGCCCCAGAAGGCGACTGTAGCCGAGCCCCTACATAGACTTCTTGACAAAAAGACTTCCTGGGTCTGGGGACAGCGTGAAGAATGAGCATTTCAACAAGTAAAAGACCTCTTAACTTCTGATGCTGTATCAATACAATACAACGAGACTCTACCCTTAACGGTTACCTGTGACGTCTCACCATTCGGAATGGGAGCCATTTTAAGCCATGTCCTGCCAAACGGTAATGAGGCACCTATTGCGTTCTTTTCGAGAACTTTGTCTAAAACTGAAAGAAACTATAGCCAACTTGATAAAGAGGCTCTCACCATTGTATCCGCAATGAAACGTTTCCATGAGTATGTGTATGGGAGACCCTTTGCCATAATTACAGACCACAACCCGCTACTTGGCATTTTAGCGGGAAACAAACCAACTCCCCACATCTTATCACCAATAATGACACGTTGGTCGGAGTTTTTAGCCGCATACGATTACCAACTGCAACACCGCCCGGGGAAAGCCATTCCCCACGCTGACGCTTTGAGCCGCTCTCCACTACCAGACATCATAGATGACCCAGCTCCAACCCTAGCCGTATTGCAAATCAAAATTCTTAAATCACCACCACTGACCACTTGGGACATCGCCTCAGAAACGAAAAAGGACCCTTCTTTGGCACGAGTCCTCAGCTGGGTGGAACGGGGTTGGCCGGACAACGAACCCAATGACACTTTCAGGCCGTTCAGGAATCGACAGACAGAACTATTCTCTCAAAAGGGCTGCATCTTGTGGGGAGACAGAGTCATCATCCTGGAGAAATTGCAACATAAAGTTTTGAAAATGTTGCACAATGGACATCCAGGCATCGTGCGGATGAAGGCATTGGCAAGGAGTTACGCATGGTGGCCAGGCTTAGATAAGCAGAGAGAGGCCTGGGTGGCTACATGCAGCAAGTGCCAGGAGACTCACTCTGCTCCTCCAAAAACACCCCCAACTCAGTGGGAAACTCCTCGAGGTCCCTGGTCCCGTATCCACATCGATTTTGTGGGACCCACAAGAGGACACACTTTCCTTCTAACCGTGGATGCCTATTCTAACTGGCTCGAGGTCCACAAAATGAAAAGCACCACCACGGAGGTGGTCATTAAAAAACTGAATAAGCTATTCGCTACCCATGGATTGCCGGATGTCCTGGTCTCCGATAATGGCGCTGAATTCACTGCCCTGGCATTCGAACAGTACCTAGCAGACCGGGGCATCCGCCATGCCTTAACATCACCAGTCCACCCTGCGGCCAATGGTAGGGTTGAGCGAATGGTCCAATTTGTAAAGAAGACCTTACATAAGATGGACCAGGGTGACATTGACAACAAGATAACCAGGATGCTTCTCCTCCAACATATTACTCCAAGCAGCACCACAAACAGAACCCCAGCCAAACTCCTGATGGGCCGAAAACTTTGCTCACATCTCGATCGCCTCCACCCTGCTTACACACAAGAACAACCCCTGGGATCCAGCAGCAAGTGTCGATCATTCCAGGAAGGTGACCCCATTTTTTCAAAAAACTTCTCGGGTGACCCATTGTGGGTCCCCTCTACCATAACGCAACTTACGGGACCCCGATCCTATCGTCTACAAACTGCAGATGACAAAATGTGGAAGCGTCACATAGACCAGCTTCGATCCAGACTAGCACCTACTCCCATCTCATCCTCTGAATCTCAAACTGGGGAGGGGAAGGGGGGCAAAAAAGAAATAACAGATGACTTAACAATCGGAACCCAGCAGTCTACACAACCAACCATGGGATACTTACCACCAGAAGGAGAACCAAGCTGGGAAATTGCCTCACCGTGTGACGGCACCATGATGGAAACAAATCCAGGGAACCCAGATGACAGCATTGGCGAGAGCAGAGAGGACAGCCCAGAGCCATTCAATGAAACAGCAGGACCGTTTTCGCCACCTAGCTCAGCAAACAGCCCACCGTAACCAGAGCCAGGACAGAAACCGGTGGAACAGCGCGATCAAGCAGACAGGTAAAGCGACCTGCCTACTTACGAGAATACGTCCCCCCACCCCTCAGACGGAACCTAGGGGGGAGGGGAGTTATGGACTAAACCAACACGTCAGTAACAACCTAATAGCTTTACTTTAACAGCAGGCTCGTAATCCTGCACTTCTCATTGGCCCGCAAATAGTGAGTCGTGATTGGTCGTTTCTGACCGATCTGATTGGCTGATAGCGGGTCACTCTGATTGGACGCTTGTTAGAGCAGTAAACTCAAATCATTGGTTGTTGTGACAGCAGCCAGCTCTATAAAAGAGCTGCTGCTGCCCAAGTATTTTGCTCTGTTCTGAAGTCACTAATAAAGAGTTGAAGTCACAGTTCGATGTCTCATCTCCATTCCTTGCACCCATGCTCAGGACTTATCAGTCCCCCTCATTTTGTTCCCTAATCTTGTTTTGTTTCAAAATTCTTGCTGCATAACAATTCATTTCTAACAATGCTTCAGCTTCAACAGAATTGCAGATGATTTCAAGGATTTGACTACCATGGACATTTCTTTCTCCTTCTTTTCTTTTGAGGAATTATTTAATTTTAATTTCAATTAAAAAATAGCTCATGGTAGCATCCAACATTAAAAACAGATAAACACTACAATGAGCAGAATGTGCAAAAGGCTGCAATAATGACAGAACCAGATTTTTCACAGGCAGATGGAGACTGGCTCAAAGATTTCATGTTTCCCCATGTAGAAAGGCAAATATATGTATCCCAGAATAATGTTGGAGGACTCAATTAGGGTTAATCACTGGGATCTTCCAAATTTCAGGCCTGTGATGGAGCCCATCCTCAAGGAACTTATCTCTCACCATATTTGTTTGTTTTTCAGGTCTTTCAAGGTGTGTCGCTCTGTTGGACTGAGCATATTGTTTGGTTTGTGTGTGATCAGCACTGCCAATACGTTTTGCCCGATGGCATGTTTTTCTGGTTCTTGTATCTCAGATCTGTTGACTATAGAGTCTACTGCTGCTATAAATTCTCTTAGGGTGGTGTCACTCTCACGTTCTGTTGAGAGAGAAGTTCCCTGAAGATGGGCTCCAGCACAAGTCCAAAAACTCGGAAGACTAAACCTCTGGTCATGGTGACCGACCCTGACTGGATCCTTATATTTTCTTTTCTTATGGCTACTGGATCTGGATTACAAAAATCCATCTGAGACATAGGTGGCACAGAAAAATATTTGTATACCTCTCTGCCAACATCACATGGTTGTTTGGATTTTTGTGTAGCCCACCTGCTCTGAAAGGATTAGTTTCCTTCTTCTATTGTTCCTATTTTTTTATATTTGTCCATTCCTGTGTTAATAGTAAATTTAGCCTGATTTTCTTTGAAGTCAATTGATCAATTAATCAATTTATTTATAGGTTTTGACCACTGTTCAGGTGGAATGGAATATAGTACAAATACAAACTATGTCAACAAATGGCAGGTGCATACTATGAGACACAACACATATGTGCAGCCATGAATACATGTCCAAAAGATAACAAGATTCATTCAGAAGGAGAGTAGAAGAAGTGAACTGCATTAGTAGGCTGCTAGCATAGAGAAGAGTGTTTGATGCCTTACAAAGGTGGCACCAAGGGAGGCATTCCTCACTTAGGCTTAATCTCTAGGCAGGCATAGGAGGGTCCCAAGTGTTACTGCTCAACAGCAGTAACACAAGGAGAAGAACAAATTGCATTCCCCTTTTACCTAGTTAGATGAACAGCGACAAGTGGGAGGAGATGCAGCAAGGTCAGGGGCCCAAGACCTTGGCAGGGGCCCAAATATGTTAAAACATGGATGGAATCTAAGTTCAAAGATTAGGTAAATATGCTCTTAGGATTTGTACTGTGTCCCTTAACACAAAACAAATAGCATCATATCCCCAGAATTAGCATACATCAGAGGGAAGACCTTCTACCCTGTCCCCTCTTCTGAATCATACCATCCTTCATCGATGGAATCCACAAAGATTTGTTTGAGGACAAAGATACAGAGCATGGCCACAGATATGTGATGGATTGTGCAGAAATGTTCCACCTCCAGCTACGTGCTGTAAAAGAGAGACAAGTTGCCAGCAAGTAAGTAATAGGAGAGATGGGCAGTTGGAGATTGTTGGACAAGACCTGGTCCCAAAGATTTTCATCTGGTCTTCTGTGCAAAAACTTATAGTTTCACTTGTACAAAGGAAATAACATTCAAGTGGCTGGGGGGAATGATGTTCCATCTCTTATGATGTACAGGTAGTCCTCAACAGAGGACCTCAATTGAGCCCTTGGACCAAGCAGGAAACTCACTCCTGCTGAGACTACACACAGCCTTATTCTAATATGCTAGTAATAACTTTGTGCTAGCCACCGAATCAACCTAATCCTTTCAAAAATACTTCCTTTTGTTTCCCATCTGCAGTATCTATTCTTTTTCTGGCACTCACCAAAGAGTCTCAGGATTGTGTGGCTATGGAGCATGCTCAGTCCTTATCAGGCTGTTTCCAACTCTTGTTCTTCATCAATAGTGGAATATCAATTATTTTGTCCAAGGCCACCTTTGGAACCTGAGGCCTTAGCGATCTGACTACTTTGTACATTGTCCCTCTGACTAAGTCTTGTTCATATCATGACCAGACATACTTACTCAAACAAGAACCGTTGAGGGACAAAGACTTTCTTCTTCAGTAGCTGACCCTTCTCTCTGCAAGATAAGATTACAATGCAAGTAATATTTAATAGATCTCTCAAATGTCCAAAGATATTTCTGTAGTCATATGGCCAACATGATGTCACAGATGGCTACCTTCCCATCGAAGTGGTACCTATTTTTCTACTCATATTTGCGTGCTTTTGGACTGCAAGTTTGCCAGGAGCTGGGCTAGGATAGGAGCTCACCCCATCAAGTGACATCAGATCTCAGACCTGAACTGCCAGCTTTCCCACCAAGAAGCCTAGCATCTTAATTACACTGCCGAGCAAGGGGGAAGAAATAGCAAAATAAGAGCAAGAACCTCACATAATTCATGCATCATATTACCTTCTTTGGAACCAGCCATCACTTGTGTATTTGAAGCTTTCCCATTTATCTTTTTCTATACTATAACCCAGTGGTGGGATTCAAATTTTTTTTACTACCAGTTCTGTGGGCGTGGCTTGGTGGGCATGGCAGGGGAAGGATAGTGTAAAATCTCCAGTCAGAGGTGGTATTTGCCGGTTCTCCGAACTACTCAAAATTTCCACTACCAGTTCTCCAGAACTGGTCAGAACCTGCTGAATACCACCTCTGCTATAGCCGCTATATAAATTTAGCAACTGGTACCTGATTTTTTTTCTTCTTCTCATTTTATTTGTTTTAAAATTGTTTTTATAACTTAGATGCATTAGCAACCAGGGGCAGAAGTACTAAAGGAATGATTTAAATTCTAATTATAACTTTTCATGTATTTGTATAATGTAGCCTGCTTGTTCTTAAGAGCAGAATATATTTCCTTTTGACAACTTTTTTTTTTTTTTTGAGAAAGGCTGTTAGTTTTTTTCTCAAAGTATTTTACGGTCTTTTGTCCAAATTTTTTTTTTTTTACAACCTTCTGGAAACTTTACTAAGACTTGTTTGTTTAGCCAAGCCCTTGGAGTGAGAGTTGGATTCTCAATGGTAGATTTGCTTTTGTTGGTGATTATTGTCATATAACTAGCTGAAAACTATCTGCTTCCTGCTAAGTTAAATAAACATGTAGAGAGGTTTCTGAACTAGCTAATTAAAAGCACTGCCATGCATTCTGTGTGGCATCTTATGTGATAAAATCAAGGTTTGTCCATTTATCTGTGATGACCCGGGGCACAAAGACAACACAGTCACATAAGTAAGAAAAGTCCCTTTAATACCTCCAACTTTGCCCCCAATTCCAGTTACCGTCGGCTGGAGAAAAAACTCTCCTGGACAGGGCAGGATAAGGAATTGCAGGCTTCAAAGACCAACAAAACACACACAGTTGGGAAGATGCCAGGAACTCAGATAAGCCTCAACCATAAGAGATAATGACGATTTGCTTTCCACAAATTGCTGTGTGCAACTTCCCTTTTTAAACATTGTGTTCCCAGCTGCAGCTAATGAAGGGAATCAGGGCCCTTTCCTCCCCTGTAAACCATGCAACTCACATTGCTCCCTTCTCTATTCCTCCCTGTGTGTCCTAGGATGAAGACAGGATGGACCTAGATCTTCCTCTGAATTCCCTCTGCCTTGCTTTACCTCTCCCCTGCTCTGCCCAGCTGGACTTTGCCCTTCCCCAGTTTCTTTCACAGCCACCGGAGCCATACTCCCACTCCCTGTCAGCTGCTCGACCTCCCCCTTGGAATCAGATTCTGACAGGGGCATGACATTATCCCTCTAGATCAGGGGTGTCAAACTCACATTGTCTTGGCATCATCACATGATGTATCACAACTTTTTTCCCCTTTGCTAAACCAGGCATGGGCGTGGTCAGCACGTGATGCATCCGGCCCATGGGCTGCAAATTTGACATCCCTGCTCTCGATTGTCTGGAACTACAACTTGTAGCATACCTGTTAGTGGCTTTATTAGTGGGACCTACTGGAATTTATAGGCCAATAAAATTTCCCCATCCCTGTTCTAAAATCAATTGCAAGGAACCTCTTCCACGTGCTTTGCTTCTTTACTGGGACCAGGCTCAATTGCTGGGGTCTGGAATGAGCTGCTTCTTCCAAGGTCTTGTCCGAGAGATCATTCAGCTGATTGTGTACCTGGCCTAGTACCTTCACCTTCGTTATCTACCAACAAAACAAAGGGAATTTAATGATGCTCAAGCCTGTCATACATAGATTCCTAGAATGCATTTAGCTGATGGATACTTTGGTTGACTTGGTTTATTTGTATATTTCCTGGGGGAGGATGGGTTGGTCCTTGTGGCTGAATTGGCATTGTCGAGAATCTGTTGTATAATGTTATTTTACATGGTCTCCTATTCCAGCACTCTTGCAGTTTCCAATGCTCACTGCTTCCCCATACTACATTTAGACATACTACATTTAGACAATAAAAGCTTCCCCATACTACATTTAGACAATTTTTTTTCTCAGTTTATCATATTTCAGCCCATGAATGAGATAGTGTTGATGCATTGGTGTTGGCACATTTACAGATAATATCCAGACTATGGAGGTTTGCAGTGATATAATAGAATCATGGTTTTCCCCAAAGCTGGGCTGAAGTGGTCTCCTTCCACCCAAATAGCCACCAAGGCAATGGGTGAGAAAACCAATATGATTTTATACATCTTGAAGCATTAGCTTTAGGGAAAGACCCATTTCTACTATGCCATTGGTAAACCCTCCCTATTCCCTGTCCTGTTCTTGGACAAACTTTGAAAACCTAAGACCCAAGAGAACAACCACCAGCTGCCTCTCAACTTAGTAGCTGAGTTACCACTTGAACCTATCAGATTGCCCAGGTGATTTGGTTCTAAATTTAACCAGTTGCTTCTCTTCTTTGATCTTTGATAGAAACTCCCTTGCCCAGTAAACCTCCAGGACCTAATCCTCTCTGACAAGAATAGAGATCATGTGGCCTGCAAACACAGAATTGACTATTTTCGTCATTCTTGATAATTCATCATTTAGGGACAATATTTGTTTATTCTCTCTAAATATTCTCCTGCTTTTATTATTACCTGTTACAATATCTATTATTACCTCCAGGTGTCTCTTCCATTGGATGTGGACAGTGATTTTCTCCAGGTGTTCAGCTTATCCTAGAGAATTGGAAACAGCTTCACTTTAAAAATATGATTTGACATTGGGTGAATGGGGGATGTCAGCCCATTGTTTGGATTAGACAAAGATTTTCTCATTGTATAGTGTTTTTTTGTTATAAATTACTACTCCAAATTTCAAGCATTTGTTTCTCCACTCTTCACATTCTCTTTCCTTTGGGGGGGAGGGTTATAAAACCAAAACTATTCTTCCAGGCTTCTGAAATATTTTATTTTTTAAATTTTTATTGGTTTTTAAAAACAAACATAAACAAACAAACATAAAAACATCAAGCGATCTTCCATATGTGTACATACAGTGTGCCGGTTGGTTTACAAATTCTAGTGCCAGGGTTTGTAGTCCTTTCTTCTTCTCCTTTTTCTCTCCCTCCCTCCCTCCCTCCCTCCCTCCCTCCCTCCCTCCCTCCCTCTCTCCATCCATCCATATCTCATTTACTTTACTTTCCCTTCCTTCTTTCTCCCTTCCCTCCCTTTCTTTCTTTTCCCATCCCTCCCTCTTTCTTTTTCTTCTTCCTTTTAGGAGAGAGAGAGAGAGAGAGAGAGAGAGAGAGAAAGAAAGAAAGAAAGAAAGAAAGAAAGAAAGAAAGAAAGAAAGAAAGAAAGAAAGAAAGAAAGAAAGAAAGAAAGAGAGCTACCATGCATCTTTATGCTATTCATGGTATATTTTCAGCTGGAACTTCTTTCTACTTAAAACAGGGGTCCCCAAACTTGGTGACTTTAAGACTTGTGGACTTCAACTCCCAGAATTCTCTATCTGGAGAATTCTGGGAGTTGAAGTCCACAAGTCTAAAAGTTTGAAAGTTTGAAAACCTCTGACTTAAACCTTAGTACAACACCAAGATATTTAAAGCCATTACATCCTGGATTACCGTATATACTCGAGTATAAGTCGACCCGAATATAAGCCGAGGCACCTAATTTAACCACAAAAAAACTGGGAAAACTTATTGACTCGAGTATAAGCCGAGGGTGGGAAATGCAGCAGCTACTGGTAAATTTCAAAAATAAAAATAGATACCAATAAAAACTTTCACTAGGACAGTTGAGAATAAGTTTGATGTTCACAATTTCCTCTTTGAAAGAGACCAGTAAATAGGGAACAAGAAGATGAAGAAAAAGAAGTGTGTTTTTTCACACTTTTCACACTGCAGTGAACAAAAATGGCATCATAGGAACAGGCTTATTCTCAGCCCAAAGGTTTGTTTCTGATTTCTTCCCTGATTTAAGGGAAATTTGGGAAACGATCTCACTATCATGAAAGGTTTAATTGATTCACTAACCCAAAAGATGATGATGATGACAGTGGTAGGCAGGAGTCACTCTCTCCCTTGCAAGAAAAAACCAAGAGCCGTTCTTATGATATCTCTCTCTCCCCCCCCGAATAAAGTCAAGCCCTTTCCAGCACGCGTGCGCAATCCGCCACCGCCCCTTTGCACCTTGCAAATGCAAAACCCCAGGGTTTTTGCATTTGCAAGGTGCAAAGCAGCGGGGGTGGATCGCGTGCGCATGCTGGAAAGGGCTTGACTGTATTACGGGGAGAAAGAGAGAGAAGGAGAGATCATAAGAATGGCTCTTGCTTTTTTCTTGCAAGGGAGAGAGTGACTCCTGCCTCCCACTGTCATCAACATCTTCTTCTTTTGGGTTAGTGAATCAATTAATTTGGGAAATGATCTCACTATCAGAAAACAACGCGAGCTGCCACCACCACCTCCTCCTCCCCCTCCTCCCGAGTGTACTGAAAGCAGCTGGAGCTGAGGAAATGAAGCTGAGTGGAGCGACCTCGGCTCGCATTGTTTTTTCAGCCTAGAGCTCAGAAAACAACGCGAGCTGCCACCACCACCTCCTCCCCCTCCTTCCGAGTGGACTGAAAGCAGCTGGAGATGAGGAAATGAAGATGAGTGGAGCGACCTCGGCTCGCATTGTTTTCTCAGCCTAGAGCTCAGAAAACAACGCGAGCTGCCACCACCACCTCCTCCCCCTCCTCCCCCTCCTCCCGAGTGGACTGAAAGCAGCTGGAGCTGAGGAAATGAAGCTGAGTGGAGCGACCTCGGCTCGCGTTGTTTTCTCAGCCTAGAGCTCAGAAAACAACACGAGCTGCCACCACCACCTCCTCCCCCTCCTCCCGAGTGGACTGAAAGCAGCTGGAGCTGAGGAAATGAAGCTGAGTGGAGCCGAAGCAACCTCGGCTCGTGTTGTTTTCTCAGCCTAGAGAAAGGGGAAGGTGACTCATCTGGACCAAGGGTGAGTCTCCCCCTCAGTTTCCCCTGAAGGATCTTCCATCGCTTTTGCCTTCTCCCTACATCTTCCCTCTGTTAAAATGCCCCCCCACACACACACTTATTTTCGGTTGGATAGATTTCGTGTCTGAGCATTCTCACATGGCGGTGGGTCTTCCCCCCCCCTAAAAACAGTTAAAAATTGAAAAAACAATATATCCTCAAGCAAGAACTTTTCTGCTTCCGATTACCCCCATGCTTAAAAGTTACAAAGGAAACACGGAAGCAGGGAAGCGGCTGCCCAGCTTCGGAGCTCCACACCATTTTTTTTTCAGAGGGGAATCTGACTCGAGTATAAGCCGAGGGGTTTTTTTTCAGCACAAAAAATGTGCTGAAAAACTCGGCTTATACTCGAGTATATACGGTAATCTTGAAACTTTTTGCATGCTTGTACTAAAACAGAATTATTATTATTTTTAGCACATATGGTTTCAATTCCAAAGCTACTTTTTATGAAGACCAAGTCAAGAAAAGGAGATTGGAAGCAAAGCAAAGGTTAATCTTCTTATTCTTTCTAACCCTTTCTAAATGGGAAGTAAAAGTGAGCCTTCTACTTGCCATTTTATTACCAAGAATTTACCGCTATCTTCAAATTAAAGAGTTGCCTTCCAACAACAAAAAACAAAGTTTGCAAACTGCCTGAATAGTAACACAGCACATAATTTTGTATGGTAAATATCGAACTGCAAAGTGGAAGAGGGAAAATATTTGTGAGAATTTTTTACTGTGTTTTTTGCTTGTCAAATTTAAAAGGCCATTGGACTCCATAAAGGTTTGGCAAACTGCTGAATAGTCTGAATTATGCTTTGGAACTTGTGTAATGTATGCTTTGAAATTGAGCAAATGAATGAGACCTAAAGGTACGCTGTGCTCAACAAAATCCACTCTGAACTTACCACTCCAAGCCTGGCATGGAAAAGCAGAACAACTTGCTAGTTTTGAAGAGGAGGATATGGAATAAAGAAAGAAGATTGGTTCCAACAGTTTTAGGAGACTGCATAGTTTTGTTTACCTAGAACATTCCCAAGACAGTAATCAATACTGTATTAGCACCAAATGTTCTTTTGGCTAAACATTGTGTCCAGGCATACTGGATGGCTGGATGCTCCCAGGAGGCTGCAGGGAGGCCTCCTAGGCCCTGTTGAAAGATGTCAAAATGCCTTTCTTTTGAAGATTTGATTTTCCCGCTGGGAGAACTCCGGTGCAAGGATACGGACAACTGCTTGAAAGCTGGATCTTTTTATTTTTCAGGAAAGCGGAGAACAGCGAGAAGTCTGCGTTCCTGGGCTAGCTAGCTTCTGATATTCAGCTTTTAGTTCATCCACAAGTGATGCCATCATGAAGAGAAAAGCTTTTTCCAAAACAACCACCCAAGTATTTTTAATTGAGAATAATTCTAAGAAATTCCAAAGTTAATACTTTTTTTCTTTCTTCTACTTCTCTTTCTGGGGTTACTGTTTAATCAAAGAGATCCAATTACAATATATCTTTCTTTAAAATTCTAGGCAATCTCCTCCTTTTTCAACTTCTGCTCCAATTTCTTTTCCTCTCCCTTCCCACTTACAACAACAATTTTCTTTTAAATGTTCAGAAATCCATACCGCCAATTAGGGTTTTCCGATTTCTTAAATTATTAAATCCAATATCCAAAAATCCTTTGTCCCTTGGTTTTAACT
The DNA here is from genome assembly GCA_033807585.1 of Hydrophis major. Classification (NCBI taxonomy): domain Eukaryota; kingdom Metazoa; phylum Chordata; class Lepidosauria; order Squamata; family Elapidae; genus Hydrophis; species Hydrophis major. Next base: position 216,492,769 of record CM066329.1, read on the forward strand.
TTCGAAATAATTTACCTTCAGTGCCCAAATAAATTTTTCAAATCTTCATCTGCTGTTTCTGTGGGGTGGAAGAGTGAAGCAAACAAAAAAATTTTTTCCCCTTGGCAGCTTTCTCCGCTTCTTTCCGATCTTCTTAGGGATACAATGTATCTTCCAGCAATTCAAACGATTCAGTTCCAGAGCATTTAAGTATTATTGATTGACCCAGCTCAGCCAGCACTTTCACTTTCCCTGCTCCCTCCAGCGCAATCTTACCCGGCTGCAGGCTTCTTCGTGGCAGCCATTACTGACCACTGCTCCACTACCTCAGGAAAAAGGGGTTTTTCCGGGCGAGGAGGGGGTCTGAGACATCCCCAACCCCCTGTCCAGATCCCCTCTCTCTTCGGCTGCCTCTACAGGGCAGCCATATCCCCCTGACCCATTTGGATTGGGGGCACCTTGGCAGCAAGCGCAGTAGGAATCGCGGACAGTCGCGAATTCCTGCTGCCACCGAAGCCACACGAAACTGGAACCCCGACTAGCTAGCTTCTTATGGTAAGTCCCTGGTTTTTTATATCCTTTTCTCCCTTTGTAAGTTGATTTTGTGTGAGTGTTTGTATTTGTGCCTAATGTTTCAAATCCTGTTTGAGTTTGTCTTTATTCCCGCCAGAGGGCAAACTCCACGGGGTGCGGAAGGCAAACTCCACGGGGTCCCCAGATTGTATTATTGGTTTTCTGTAATCTCTTTTAGCTTTAAGATAGTTTTTCATATTTGTTCGGTGGCAATCTCCTGTCTGTCCCTTTTGTAATTTATATTTTGTGTCTTTTGTCTCTTTGCTTTGCTTATTTGGTATGTCCTGTGTTTGTAAGGGTTTTCTAAATTATCTTTTGTTTCCTTTTCCTATTTGTCTAATTTTCTTAATTACTTAGGCTTTTGCCTATAGGGATTCTTTAATACTTTTTATTTGATTCCTTTTCCTATGTAAGTTTGTTTTCTGGCTGACCTGATGTTCCCCTTGGGCTTTTCCTGTTTTTTGTGACACTATTGTCTTTGTGAAGTTCCCTTTCCACAATCCTTCATTATTATTATTTTTCTAGAGGGCAGTCTCTGATTGAGTGTCTGGGTATACTTGGTATTCGTGATCAATCTGGATCATTATCATGGCTGCCTGTCTCCCCTTCGATTTTCTCTTCTGAGAGGGGATACAGGCCTTTAGGCAGTTAAGGCAGGGTGGTATGCATCAACAGAGGCAACACATGAGGGCTCCAAAGGCACAAATAGTGACTATGGTTGTTATAAGGATTTTGATCTGGTATCCACAAGAAGACCAATATTTTGAGCTAGCTCTTTCAGGTGGTGGATGTCCCTCTCTATGAGTCCTGAGGTTTCGTCTAGGTTGAAGCAACACATCCCGTGGAATGTTTCGCAGCCATAATTATGCTTCAAGAGGAAGAAGTCTATTGCTGCCCTATTCTCCAGGGTGGCTTCTCTGACTTCCCTCAGTTCTCTGTTAAGGGCATCCAGGCCATGGGAGGTCGAATTCAAGCCTTTTACTAGGGTACAAGCTAGGCTATTCAAATTTCTAGAATTTCACACTGCCAATCCAGGTATCCCCACTAGGGATATTGCCAATGAGACATAGTCTGCTTTGGTGAGAAGGGAGACTTTGGAGTCACAGTCTGAGTCTAGGGTTTGGAAGGCTCTCCTGTGCCATCTCTGTAAGGATGGCATAAGCATGGTTAACCTTCCCAAGGTGCAAGGGCCATTGGTGGCATTTGCAGGAAGGTATGAGTAGGCTTTTAAGCCACAAAGAAAAAACCACCCTGGTGGGAGCTTCAGATAACTATATGAGAATGATATGGTCTCTGTGTAGTTGCATTTTAGTTTTGTGTTGCGAAGGCTGGTGCATTCTGTGACCCGAGCTGTGCTGCACCCAGTGACATTAAAGCATCTCTCAGAGGTGGTTACTGCAGCAATGTGTAGGGTGTACATGGTGTGGTCTTTGGTTTTTGTAGACTGGCCCCAGCTAAAAATGCTTTCGTAGGAATCAGGAAGGTTTCTAAATGTGGTGTAGTTAATGATGTTATGTGATCTAGTTGCCACTCCCATTAGGCATGTGGTTAAGATGTCCTTGACTGATTTCCCTCCTGCTAAGCAAAAGGTAATGGTGTTGAGTATTTCCCTTGCTAAATATTCCCATATGTTTCCTTTCTCTGGGACAAGCTTTGGTTCCAGGAACACACTTGCTTGTGTTACAAGTGTTACAATTGTTACAGATAATAATACATAGTATATATTGCATTTCATGTTTCCCATTGCTAGATTCCTTTTCTTCCCTCCCCTCCCCCCTTTTTTTGTACAATGTAAAAAAAGGTAACAATAAAATGTAAAAAAAAGGTATAGGTCAAGTCTCAAAAATTACTAAAAGGTATGGCTGAAGTCTCTTCCTTGTTAAAATAATACGAAGAAAAAAAGGGGTCAGGCATGTTTTTGCCTGTTAGTTTAATGAATGGTCGGGCTAATTCTCCAAACGAGGGGATCCATGGGCGGCAGAAGCCCAGTAAGACTTGTCATTTTGTCTGGGGTGGTTTCATGGCTAATAAGGTTTCTTCCCAGTTAGGTGCCAATTTTCTAATTCCTGGTGCAATAATGCAGCCCAGATATGTTATTTCTTGTTTTAAATATTGTAATTTGGAAGGGGAGGCTTTGTGCCCTCTTTCTGCCAGGGCTTCAAGTAAGTGTAGGGTGTCTGTTTTACATGCTAGCTCAGTCTGAGATGCCAGCAGTAAATCATCAACATATTGTATCAAAGTGGATTGCTATGGTAGGGAAATGGAGGAGAGGTCTGCCCTTAATATTTGTGAGAATAAGGAAGGGGACTCAATGTAGCCTTGTGGCAATCAAGTCCAGGTATATTGTTGGTCTTGCCAAGTAAAGGCAAATAGATATTGGGACGCTGGGTCCACCGGAATGCTAAAAAAAGCAGAGCACAAATCTATGACAGAAAAATAGGTGGCTGAGGCTGGCACCTCGGTGATTATAGTTGATGGGTTAGGCACTATGGGGGCTCTTGGTATCACATGGTTATTAATGAGGTGCAAATCGTGCACAAATCTAAAGATGGGGTTTCCATCTTTGTCTACTGTAGATTTCTTTACAGGAAAAATGGAGGTGTTGCAGGGAGAGATACATTTAATGAGAACTCCTTGCTTTAGGTATGCTTGTATTAATTCCTTTATGGGGAGAATTGCCTCTGCAGGGATTTTGTATTGGGGCATGCATGGAGGTGGTCCATGTTTCACTTGGATAGTAACAGGTGTTGCTCTTTTAAGTAGTCCCACTTCTGATGCATCCCAGCCCCATAAGGAGGGTGGCAGGCTTTTTAAATCTTCATGAAGCCCTGTGTTGCTGGTTATCAGCATGATTGTCTTGTGTGTGCCTTTTCCTGGGATCTCCAATTGCAGCCCCTGTTTGCCACATGTTATGGTAGCTCCCATTTTACATAGGAGATCCCTTCCTAGTAGGGATAGTGGGGACTAGGGGCAAATAGTGAAGGAATGGTCTACGGTGAAAAGTCCTAGTTCTACTGTTACGTTGTGGGTAAATTCTACAGGGATTATTCCCCCCCCCCCATTATGCTATCCCAAGCCCCTTCAGCCACTGAAGGTTTATATGGTGATTCAGTAATTAATGAGGAGGTGGCTCCAGTGTCAACTAAGCAATTGTATTTTTTTTCTTCCTATAAGAATGGTGACAATGGGTTCCCCTTCTGGGCCGTTTTTTAGGGGAATAGCCAGCCCGTTAAAGGTAGCCATGAATTCAGTGTTTTCATTATCATATTCTAGTCAGGAAAGGGGCAATTCATTTTCCCTTCTTTGCTCCCATTTAAGTCCATTGTTATGATTTATTTGAGGAAAACGAGCGCTGAGTGGTGCATGATGCTTAAAGCTTTGTTGTTCAGTGTAATGGACTGGATTATTGCCCGGCTTCATGTTTCTAGGTGGTGGGTGATTCTGGTTGTGGGAAAGGTGTTGCCTACATTGCCTGCTGAAATGCCCTTCCTGTTCGCACCTATCGCAATGCTGGCATTTGCCTTGTGACCATCCTGCTTTATCACAATGCCAGCATTTCTTTGAATTATAGGGGGTTTTACCTGGCATTTGTCTGGCATCATGTTGCATTACAGCAAACCTTTTTAAGTCCTCGTGTCTTTCTATCCTCCTTTTCCTAACTTCCCCTTCCTCTTTCAGTTTGTCTCTTTGATCATAGACAAAGTTAGCGATCCTGCGCAACTCTGCTATTACTAAGGTTGGCCAGTTAGAGCCAAAGCGGTGGAAATGCTCTTTGATATCCACAGTGGACTGGTCCATGAAGGCTGAAGCTAAAATCCTTTGGTCCTTCAGGCAGCTAAGATCTAGCTGGGCATATGCAATAGCTGCTCCTGACAGGCAGACCCAAAAGGCATCAGGGTTTTCCTTTTCTCTTTGTGTTGTTTTTTGAAATTCTGACCAGTTTAAAGGCTTTTTACCTATTTCCTCTAAATATTCTAGTAAGTTATTTTTTGCTCTTGTGTATTCATCCCAGTGATTGGTGTTAAGTACTTGGACATGGGTCGGAGTAAATGGAGACAGCCTCTGAATAGTGACTTCCAGCTCTTTATTAGCATAGTGACTTCTCAAAACAACAACAGTGAACTCTGCCTTATATAGGCAACCCTTGTAAGAATTGTCCAATAATGAGCTATGAATGCTAGCTCTTTTAACCAATACGAACCTTCTGTTAAGGGCCAATCGGATTCCTCAGAACTAACCAATCCGATCTGGCCGCCTAACAGCCAATCAGAAGTGCAGGGCCAGAACCTTGCACTTTACCTTAAGCTCATACTTTATTAACTGTGGTACATACACAACACCCCTTCCCCCTGGCTTCTAAATTACAGTGCAGTTATATAGTCCTTTAGGACGGTTGTCTTTGAAGTCTTTCGGATTTTTGTTGGATTGGTTGGTTGCAATCCAGTTGAGGTAGATTGTTGTTTGGCAGTGGTTCTGCTTCTTGCTCAGGTGCAATTTCTTGCGGTGCAAACGATTCTCCTTCCTGCTCCATTTCCTGAGTATCACTTAGTTCGTCATTCCCTTCGAACAGGTTCCCTGGAATTTCATCTTCTTCCGTACCTCCCTCCCCCCTGGTTTGGTCATGGGGGAGTTGTTGACTGGCCATTGTGAGTCGTGACCGTAATTGGTCGATATGCCATTTCCACAGTCTATTGTCACAGCATTTCACTACGTAGGATTTGGGGCCAGTCACTCATGCTACTGTCACCTCTATCCATGACAGATCGCCCGATAAGTTTTGTGCATAAACGAGGTCTCCTACCTGGAAGGTACAACAGCGGCCGCTGGATCCTATTGGCTTTTCCAGTTCGTAAGTGGGGTGCAACCGGTCGAGGTGGGAGCGGAGTCTTCGTCCCATCAGTAGTTCGGCGGGAGTTCTGCCGGTGACGCTATGTGGAGTTATGTGTTACAAAAAGAGAATTTGGTTGACCTTGTCATCGATATTGTCATAGTCCACTTTTTGCAAAGTCTTTTTAACAAATTGGACCATGCGTTCCGCTCGGCCATTGGTCGCAGGGTGCGCAGGTGAGGTGAGCGCATGGCAGATGCTGCGGTCAGCGAGGTACTGCTCGAACATTAGTGCCGTAAACTATGGCCCGTTATCGGACACCAGGACGTCAGGCAATCCGTGGGTCGCAAAGAGTCTGTTTAGGATCTTGATCACCGCCTCGGAAGTTGTAGCCGTCATACGATGAATTTCTAACCAATTGGAGTACGTGTCGACTGTCAGCAGGAAAGTATAGCCCTTGGTTGGCCCCACGAAATCCAGGTGGATTCTGGACCAGGGTCCCCGTGGCGTCTCCCATTCAGTAGGCATGGCTTTTGGTGGGGCGTTGCTGACTTGTTGGCAATTGGCACAAGCTTTGACCCACTGCTCGATTTGCCGGTTCATGCCCGGCCACCATGCGTAGCTTCGTGCAATTGCTTTCATCCGCACGATGCCGGGGTGGCCCTCATGCAGAATTCATAGCAGTGTCTTCCAGAGTCGTTCTGGGACAACGACTCTATCGCCCCAGATGATACAGCCTTTTTGGGAAAAAAGTTCAGTCTGTCGAGATTTAAATGGTGCGAAGTCATCTGGTACTTGGTCCAATGGCCATCCACGTTCTACCCAACCTAGGACTCGAGCTAGGTTGTGGTCTCGTTTGGTTTCTCTCGCGATGTCTCGGGCGGTCATAGGCGGCGAGTTGAGTGTTTCGATCTGCAACATAGTTGCCATTGGTGCCGGATCGTCGAGAGTCTCTGGAAGCAGTGCTCGGCTTAATGCGTCGGCGTGGGGAATAGCTTTCCCTGGGCAATATTGCAGGCAATAATTATAAGCAGCTATGAATTCTGACCATCGGGTCATTCTAGGGGATAATATGTAGGGGGTTGGCTTGTCCCCGGCTATTATCCCTAGCAACGGTTTGTGGTCAGTTATAATGGTAAATGTCCTTCCATACACATATTCATGAAATTTCTTTACAACTGAAACGATTGCGAGGGCTTCTTTATCAATTTGTCCATAGTTTCACTCTACTTGTGAAAGAGTCTTTGAAAAGTATGCAACCGGGGCTTCGTTCCCATTAGGCAGTACATGGCTCAAAATGGCGCCCACCCCAAAAGGCAATGCATCGCAGGTTATAACTAACGGCAAAGTCTCGTTATACTGCATAAGTACAGAGTCAGATGTGAGCAGTTTTTCAACATTCCGGAACGCTTGCTCTTCCCGGTACCCCCATACCCACAATGCTTTCTTATCTAATAATCGGTGTAACGGTTCAGCGACAGTTGCTTTGTGCGGTAAAAATACATTATAGAAATTAATGAGGCCTAAGAATGCCTGGAGATCAGCCTTGTTGCGTGGTCTGGGAGCGTTTTTGATCGCTTTTAATTTACTCTCGGTAGGATGAATGCCCTGGCTATCAATTTGGTATCCTAGAAACTCAACATTGTCAGTATATAAGTGACATTTATTTTTTTTCACCTTTAGTCCAGCCTCTTGGAATTTTTTAAGAACGCATTTCAAATGATCCTGCAAGATTTTTTTGGTAGGGGCTGCAATTAATACGTCATCAAAATAAGGAACCACGCCCTTGATTCCCTGTAATAACCTTTCCATGAGGCTCTGGAAAATCCCCGGGGCTACACTAACTCCGAATTGCAATCGGGTACATTTAAAGGCACCTCTGTGCCTTACAATTGTTTGGGCTTGGGCCGTTTTTTCATCCACTGGCAATTGTTGATAAGCTTGAGCTAAATCTAATTTAGCGAAAACCTTTCCGCCCCGCAAGGAATGGAGGAGGTGCTGCACCACCGGAACTGGATACGTATTCTGCTGTAGGGCATGGTTTAAAGTGGCCCGGTAGTCCCCACAAATTCGGATTGACCCGTCTGGCTTAATGGGTGTTACAATAGGGGTTTCCCATGGAGAGTGATCGATGGGCTTCAACACCCCTTGAGCAATTAGCTTGTCGAGTTGTTCGTCGATTTTTGCTTTAAGAGCGAATGGAACTCGACGGGGCTTCAAGCGAATGGGGGCTACTTTTTGATCTAGACTAAATGAGATTGGGGTCCCCTTATACTCGCCTAAGCTGTCCGCAAAGACGTCGCTGAACTCAGAGATAAGGTCTTCCTCCCACTCACAACCACCGACTCGGTTCACACCAGCCACTTCAATGCCGAGTGGCGTGAACCATTGGAGGCCTAATATACTAGGCCTATCTCTATCGATGATCGTTAGAGGTAAGTACGCTGTATGCTTCTTGAAGGAGACTTGGACTCGGCAGGACCCGACAACGGGGATTCGATTTCCTTGGTAGTCCTTGAGAATGAGGTGTTGAAATTGGAGGTCTTGGCGTTGAATTGTGGGGATGAGTTGTTTGAGTGTCTTCCAAGACACCATCGAGAGGGACAATCCCGAGTCGACCTCCATGTGGCAAGGCTGGTTCTCGATGGTTACCGTGACTCGGATTTTCTTAGTGTCCAAAACTGAGGCGTGACTGATAGTGATAGTATGGTGAGCCTCTTCTTTTTGCAAAGCTCGATTTCTGTAGGAGTGGTTTACTGGCTCTCGCCTTACAGGATGGTTTCCTGTCGATTGGCGATAGTTGGTCCCTTTTGAGGCCTGGCTGGGTCCTGGTAAGCTGCGGCAGACCTGGCCGATGTGGCCTCGTTTCCCGCACTCATGGCAGAGTGCGTTGCGGAATTTGCATTCGGCCCTGGCATGGTTTGCTCCACAGCCAGCGCAAGGACATAAGGGCTTTGGGCGAGGGTCCCGGTCAGACTGCAGTCGATGGACCCCTCTTTCATCGCTGTCTGACGACAAAGAGAGGTCCTCGTGGTGCGTTGTTAGCAGCTGCCCTTCTGAGTTGGGTAAGATTTCACTGGTCGGTGGTGTTACCGGAGTGCGGCTTCGCCGTAGTTGTGCAGCCGACTTTTTGGTCGCCTCCGCAGCCGTGGCTTCGGCGATGGCGTCAGCAAGGCTGATGTCACCTTTCACCATCAGCTTGCTTTGCACGCCTAGTGCATCTAATCCCAGAACTATTCGATCTCTCAGTGCCTCTTCTAAATCGGCGAACCCGCAGAGGCCCCCTAAATTTTGGAGGTCCGCCACGAAATCGGCCACGCTCTCCCCTTTTCATTGGTTTCTCTGATAAAACTCGTGACGTCTCACGAGTGTAGGCACGGTTGGCGCGTAATGGTCTCTCAGGATGGGTTCGAGGTCGTCCCAGCTCATGGCTTTCACTTCTCGAGGTTTGGCGAGTGCTTTAGCCATTTTAAATACGGCTGGGCCGCAATGCTTCAGGAACAGCGCCCTTTTCTTTGCTGGTGTGGCGTCCTTCAAGTTATTCATCTTGAGAAACATTTGGAAGTGATCCATGTAGGATTCCCAATCCTCTTGGTTCGGATCGAACGGAGTGGGTGGTACGATGCTGCCGGACATGGTTCCATTGTTGGTGTCATCTATCACGTGCTCGGTATTGCTTCCTGGCTTCTTCAGTTCAGATGTTTCCACATCCCACCCTCGTCCCCAGTGTTAAATACTTGGACATGGGTCGGAGTAAATGGAGACAGTCTCTGAATAGTGACTTCCAGCTCTTTATTTGCATAGTGACTTCTCAAAACAACAACAGTGAACTCTGCCTTATATAGGCAACCCTTGTAAGAATTGTCCAATAACGAGCTATGAATGCTAGCTCTTTTAACCAATACGAACCTTCTGTTAAGGGCCAATCGGATTCCTCAGTACTAACCAATCCGTTCTGGCCGCCTAACAGCCAATCAGAAGTGCAGGGCCAGAACCCTGCACTTTACCTCAAGCTCATACTTTATTAACTATGGTACATACACAACAATTGGTATCATTGTAGTCCCAGTCAGGGCAATGTACTGGCCATGCAATGTGGGCTGGAGCTACCTGTCCAGGGATAGTTGGTAGTTTAGCTATTTGGTCTGTTTTTTCAAATAGTTTTAATCGTTCGTCTTTCGTTAGAAAGACTTGTAGCAGCTGGGTCATATCCCCCCAGGATGGATTATGGCTGTCTATGATAGATTTCAGGTTTGAATTACTGTTTGAGGATCAGCCCTGAAAGCTGGGGTATCCTTTTTCCAGATGACCAAATCAGAGGCAGAGAAGGGAGTGTGGGTAAAAACGTATTCTAATTGTCCCCTATTTCTGCCTGGCACTGGTTTGCTTAAAAAGGGAGCCATAATCTGTGCCTCAGTCTTTCTTTCCAGGGAATGGGTTTCAGGTTTTTCCTGATCTTTTCCCTCAGTCAGATCTTTGGTCCTAGCCATTTCAGCCCAGCAGTACCAATAGGGTATTTGGCTGGGTTTAATGCGTGTTCTAAGTGCTTTCAGGGTTTTATAATCTAAAGTACCACTATCAGGCCAAATTTGTCTACCCGTGTCATCCCACAATAAAGCCCACTTTTTGCAAATTCTTTTTGCTTCTTTTTTATGCATTCCAGTCAGGACAGGCACTTGCCTTTCATCCCAATCCTCAAGTAATTTATCCAAGGGGGTCTCTTCCATTGCCCTCAAGCTACAACTTTCCTTATTCCCTGCTTGATGTGGGGATTACTTTGGTTTAGCTGGGCTACAGCCGTCAGTTTTCAGACCAAAAAGGTCTGGAAAGGACTTCGGTTTCCTTACACACAGAGTACGGGCCCCTTTCTTTTAGGGAAACCCAGCCATCAATTTTTAAGACCCCCCCTAAAAATGGGGATCTCAGAGGACTGTCTGCCCCCTAGCAGCTTCGGTACAGGCCCCTCCCTACACTCAGCCATCAGTTTTCAGATCTCCCTTTAAGATGGGGATCTGGAAGGACCTTTTCTGCTGTTTTTAGACAAACTTTTTCCAATTTTGTTTGCAAGCAGCCGGTACGGGCCCCTTCTAAATGCACAGAGCTTTGCTTGCAGGATGCACTGGGAATATTTTTCCTCTGCTTTTTTATTTCCTAACACCAGTTCCTTTTGCAGCCCACTGGGTTTTTCTTATGTCCTTCAGAAGGACTCACACTCCGTGATCACCCCTTGCGTTCCCAAATCCAGCTGGTCACGGCTCATGTTTGAGCTAGCAGCTGGCTGGGGTGTGGCTGGCAATCACAGAGGAGGTGAGGTCCCGCTTTTTCTGCAGAGAAAACCCACAATCACACACCTGGTCCACTCATGCTTCCACTCCCCTCACTAGTAAGATTATAAATTTGAAGCGGTACTCACATGCTTTCAAGCAGCTGTTAAGTGGAAAAGCCCAAGGACTCCCTTTACTACCCTATACCTTCTGGGCTGGGTCCGTGGATGTTGTCCCTGGACAAAGAAGGTCCATGCTGGCTGGGTTTGGATCTGCAGGCCTGGTCCAGTGGCAGGGTTGGCTGGGAAACCTTCATAGTTGCCAATTGTTGAAAGGTGTCAAAATGCCTTTCTTTCGAGGATTCGATTTTCCCACTAGGAGAGCTCCAGCACAAGGATATGGACAACTGCTTGAAAGCTGGGTCTTTTTATTTTTCAGGAAGGCGGAGAACAGCAAGAAGTTTGTGTTCCTGGGCCAGCTAGCTTCTTATGGTAAGCCCCTGGTTTTTTATATACTTTTCTCCCTTTGTAAGTTGATCTTGCGTGAGTGTTTGTATTTGTGCCTAATGTTTCAAATCCTGTTTAAGTTTGTCTTTATTCCCGTCGGAGGGCAAACTCCGCAGGGTGCAGAAGGCAAACTCCACGGGGTGGCCAAATTGTATTAACTGGTTTTCCGTAATCTCTTTTAGCTTTAAGATAGTTTTTCATATTTGTTCTGTGGCAATCTCCTGTCTGTCCCTTTTGTAATTTATATTTTGTCTGTTTGTTTTGCTTATTTGGTATGTCCTGTGTTTGTAAGGATTTTTAAAATTACCTTTTGTTTCCTTTTCCTATTTATCTAGTTTTCTTAATTACTTAGGCTTTTGTCTATAGGGATTCTTTAATACTTTTTATTTGATTCCTTTTCCTATGTAAGTTTGTTTTCTGGCTGACCTGATGTTCCCCTTGGGCTTTTCCTGTTTTTTGTGACACTACTGTCTTCATGAAATTCCCCTTCCACAGCCCAAAACGGGGCCTACCAAGCCTCCTTGGAGCCTCCTGGGAGCAAAAACAAGGTGTGAGGGAGAGGCACCGGACCCCCCCAGCCTCATGGGGAGGTGGGGTGGGGTGGGTAGGGCCAGCTAGTCTTTGAAACTATTTGTCTGCCAAACTGGATGTAAAATTAACATCTGGTTCACCTGAACTGGCCCGAACTGGCAGAATCCTACCCCTGACTGGCATGTATTTGATGGTTGCAGTATTCCGGGGACATTAGATCCCCTTTTGTGACTCCCAATCAGAGGGCTCTGTAAGAAGCCATAGCCACCCTGGAGGGGTGGTGGAGTAAAGGTGGTTGCTGTGCAGGTCGAGGAGAGCTGTATCTCTCCTCCCTTACTCAGAAATTCCCCCTCATCTGAAGACAAGGTAGCAAAATGGCTGCCATGAAGACAGGGGGCAGTCTGAGCACCTAACACAATGCAATAGTGAAGAGATAGTGAATGGCGTGTGAACTGAGTGAGGTAATACTTTTTGTTGAAATATGACTCCAAGGAATTTAAGGGGAATATATATATCCAGAACTATTTATCAAAGTGGTAAACAGGTACCTTAGAAAAATACCAAAAAAATTAAGAAAATATTTTTTTTAATTTTTTTTTTATAGAAAATTGAACTCTCAAAGTAAAAAGATGTGGTACCAAGAAGGCATTTTTAAAATGCTGGAATCATGGACCTAAAATCTTTTTTATAAATACTGCCTACTTATTGGATTTATAATTTAAAATAATTAAAATTGGACTTGCCAGCAACATAGCAGAGAAGTTGAAACAGGCTGAAATAAAGAGCGCCATTGGCTGTTGAGAGGGCAACTATGTAAGTCTGGGAATAACCATCTGAAGGACTGAAAATACTCATTGGATTACATGCATCTACTCTAAGACCACTGGAAATTTAAATAACACAAGAATTTCAGTTAAAAGACCCTTGAATGTTATTGAATGTACAAAAGTCACTTGAAGAGGTGTAGAAAACACCCTGGTGTATTTAAAATTGATTTGACCGACTAGTGATGAAATATTAAAAATTGTGATCTGGTAAGCTCTGTTTTGAATCAACGAATCCTGGATAACTGGCCAAAAAGGAGAAATATTAAATTAAATAAATCACAATGCAAGGTGGAAAGGAGCAGAGTTTTAAATGGAATGGAGCTGATGTTTCAAAGCATTAAGGATCTTTTACAGAAACAAAATTAGGCGATGGAGAAAATACTTGATCGTATAGACCAAAAACTGGACAATATTATACAAGGGACAAGAAGCAAAGACCAGGACAATGAGCAAAAAAAGTAGCCATCAGAAGGAATTGAGGGGAAAGCTTAACTGAGAAAACAACAAAAAGAAGACAAATGTCAGTGTTCCAGAGAAAACCCATTCCTTCCAGTAACTCCGCCATCTCAAAGCAGTTTTATTTTTATTGGAACAGTACCTGACACATACTGGGGAAGTCCAGCAACAAAGAGGAGATGCTACTAAAATTAATATTGATTAAGGAATTAAAACAGGAGGGAAATATTTTTAAGGTTTTAAAAAGGAAATGGGACAAACAGGAAGATATCTGGGGGAAAGAGATGGGGCTAGAACAGATAGCTTTAAAAATTAGGCAGAAATTAGGGAAAGAATAGAGAAGGAAGGGAAAGTTAGATTCAGAATCAGAATATAGAGCTAGCATTAGATGAAGTAAAAGATTTACAAGAAGAATATGAGAGGCAAGTAAAAAAAAAAGAGTAAAAGTTCTGATGCGGACAAAAGATGGTGAATTAAAAAAAAAAAGAGAGTAAAGATTTTCCATGAATACATTTTAATAAACATAGGGGTATAAATATTATATTTATTTAGGCTAGATAACTATCTTGTATGTAGTGTGATAGACATTAGCATAATATTTTAAGATAAATAGATATGAAGAATGAAATATGGGAATTATGAATAAGAATTAAATATTAATTGGAAAATTAGAGATTGAATGATGACATTATTAAATATGCATAAAATATGATTAGGAGCAAAATGATAAAATTAAACAATGGGTGATTAGATAATGAAAGAACATATTTTAATGTAAATATGTGTATTAACAGTAGAAACATGGATTGGATGATTGGTAAGAACATGAATAGATGTATTTTAAATGTTTAAAAGATTGTGATTGGTACTAGATGTGTACATTGAGATATTGGTTAATAAAAGAAAGAAGGATGAGATTTTAATACAAATAGATGGAAATAAATAAGGAAAATATTATTAAAAAGAAACATCTTTGAATATTACAATGGTATGGGGGAAACTAAAATTAAAAGAGAGATAAAAATAAGAGGGGAACAATAATACATATATGTTGTGACTGGGAGGTTTGAGCCTGCTTGCGCTTTGAGTCTGATGTGTCAGAAGACACAGGTTCGAGTGATGAGGAGGGTTTGGCATTGGGATTTGAGCCTGCTTTAATGGGAGATGCAGACGTGAGCCAGGAGGATGAGGAAGTGTCAAAATCACCATCCTCTCCAGAACGTTCCTCATCAATTATGCCTCAGGTGTCAGCAGATGATCGACAGAATGTGCCGGAGTCCTTGGGTGATGATCAAGCCGCTGAATGTTGGGTTGATGTAAAGACTAGATGTAGGCTGAGATGTCAAGCACAAATTGAAAGGAAACATCAAATCAGGGACTGAGTAAAGAGACTGACACGCCCCTCCAAGGAATATAAGGAGGCGTGTTAGCTCGGAATCCCCGTTCAGGTCAAACTTTGTTATTTACGTTCGCAGTTTGGAAAAAGTTTTCTGTTTGCCGTTTGGCTCTGATTTATAGTGCTGCTTGTTATCTGGATTTGCAGACAGCTTCTGGGAAAACTTCCAATGACGAATTCAGCCAGAGAAAAGTTAATTCTGTTGTTCCTGATATTGTCTGTTTGTGTTTTTTCCTTTGGACATTTGGACTCTCACCTTGTGGCCACAGGTGAGACAGAACATTTTTTGACTGGAACCCTCATCCCATCTTCTAACCAAGATGGACAAAAAACAGCTAGAGCAACAGCAGCTGCAGATTAACCAACTTCTGCAGGATAACCAGGTATTGCAGAAACAAGTAACCCAGCTGGTTAACCATCTTACGCTGATGCAAGCTCCTCTAACTCCTCCTGCCCCTCCCTGTAGGAAATGCTCGGTAGCTGTGCTGGATAAATTCTCTGGACAGCCTGAAATGTTCCCGGCTTTTTTGGGGCAGTGTCAATTATTTATGTCCTTACGGCCAGAAGATTTCCCCAATGACTGGGCGCGGGTGGGGTTTGCTATCAGTCTCTTGTCGGGTTTGGCTGCAAGATGGGCCACTCCTTTGTTGGTGCAAAATAGTCCTTTATTGAATGACTATCAGGGCTTTTGGCACCATTTACATTCTATGTATGAGGACCCCATAAAAACTCAAACCATAGCCAGATGTTTAAAGGACATTCGTCAGGGGAAACGCCCTTTGCAAGAGTTTATTGCAGAGTTTCGTCTGCTCTGCATGGACTCTGCTTGGAATGAGGCAGTCCACATGGACACTTTTCAGGAGGGTTTGGCAGAAGAAATTCAAGATGAGTTGGTGCATGTGGAGCCGGCTCTAACCCTGGATGCGCTGGTGGTGCAATGTTTGTGCATTGACACCTGGCTTCAACAGCGCAAGACTAGGCGCCCAGTTCCGGAGCCACCCTCCCACTCATGGCCACAGTCTCCAATACAACCAGCGCCCCTGGTATCCCACAGTGCCATGACCAGGACCGAGGAACCGATGGAGTTGGGTGCGCTCCGCCCTTGGTTGACGGCACAAGAACGCATGTGGAGATTTCAGGGAGGCTTGTGCCTGTATTGTGGGGAGTCGGGACATTTTGCCAGTTCCTGTCCTGGTAAACGACGGGGGGCATGAAAGCCAGTGGCCGAATCTAATCCTGTACCATTGGGAAACAGGGCAGGGCCGGCCTTAGGGAAACCCTAGGTCGGGCACATATCACACAACCTCCTGAAGTAGCGGAGGTGAACTCTGATCCTCCCCGACATTTGTTTTTGGACATGCAGGTTTTCTTGCAGTCCCGGTCAGAGGGGATTCCTGCGCTTGTGTTGGTGGACTCAGGGGCTACTACCAATTTCATGGACTGGGCTTTTGCAACACATTTTGAAATTCCCTTGGTTTCAGTGGAACCTCCCATTAAGGTGGAAACCATTGATGGGTGGGAACTGCATTCTGGGCCTATTCGTTTTGCTACTCAACCGTTACGCCTGGTCATTGGGGACTATGAGGAGGCGATTAGTTTTATATCACCTCGGACCTTCATCTCCCCTTGGTTCTTGGAATGGCTTGGCTACAGTTGCATGATCCTCGGGTGGCATGGGCACAGAATGCCATTTTGTTCCCGAGTCTCCAGTGTGTGGACCATCTAAAACACATCTGTGCTGGTCAAGACATCGCTGCCCCCGCCGTCTCTGTACCTCCTGAACTATCTGACTTCTCAGATGCTTTTAGTGAGAAGGAGGCAGATCGGTTACCCCCGCATCGACCTTATGACTGTCCTGTGGACCTCCTGTCCAATGCTCCACTACCCAAAGGTTGTTTGTATTCAATGTCTGAGCCCGAATTGGCCGCTCTTCGAGATTTTCTGGACAAGAACTTGACCCAGGGGTTTATCAGACCATCGTCGTCTCCTCTTTCTGCTCCGGTCCTTTTTGTGAAAAAGAAGACGAGGGATTTCTGCTTGTGTTGTGACTACCACAGGTTAAACGCCATTATGGTAAAAAATAGTTATCCTTTGCCGCTCATTCCAGAGCTGATGGAGCAATTACAAGAGGTCACTATTTTCACCAAGCTCGATTTTTGAGGGGCTTACAACCTGGTGCGGATGCACAAAGGAGACGAGTGGAAGACGGCGTTTGGTACTAGATACGGCCACTTCGAATATACTGTGATGCCTTTTGGGTTGACCAATGCCCCTGCAGTCTTCCAACATTTCATGAACGATATTTTTAGGGACATGCTTGACCGGTTTGTGGTGGTGTACCTGAACGACATTTTGATCTATTCTAAGTCCAGGGAAAGTCAATTTTGCCAAGTTCGCCAGGTACTACAACATCTTCGGGAGCATAGACTATATGCGAAAATGGAGAAATGCCTCTTTTTCCAGATTTCCATAGAGTTGTTGGGACATATCATCTCTCCCAAAGGCATTGCCATGGACCCGCGCAAGGTGGAGGCTCTGTGTAGTTGGGAACCCCCTCATCAAGTGAAAGACGTACAATGTCTCTTCGGGTTCGCTAATTATTACAGGTCCTTCATTCCGGGTTTTGCCAAACTGACGGATCCCATCACCCACTCCTTCGCAAGAAGGTTCCATTCCAGTGGGGGGGCCCACAGCAACAGGCCTTTGAGGCCATCAAGAAAGCCTTCATTGCAGAACCGATCTTGAGGCATCCCGACCCCCATCGTCCATTTGTAGTGGAGATGGATGCATCCAACATGGCCATTGGGGCAGTGTTGTTACAAGCCCCAGCGGATGGCACACCTCTTTTTCCATACGCATATTATTCACAGAAACTTACTACTTCCAAGCGTAATTATACAATCTGGGAGAAAGAGTTGCTGGCCATTAAGGCTGCATTTGAGATCTGGCGACATCACCTTGAGGGGGCTCAGCACAAGGTGGAAGTTCGGACGGATCATTGTAATCTGGAGCACTTGACTACTGCTCGGAAATTGAACCAACGACAGATCCGATGGTCGTTGTTCTTTGCTAGCTTCAATTTTTCGGTCACGTACATCCCTAGTGGTCAAAATAAAAAAGCAGGTCCCCTGTCCCGCAAACCGGAATGTGTCCTGAAGAACCTCTTCCTCCACGTATGATGCTGCCACTGGAATCTTTGGCCGTTATCCAGGAACCGGTGGATTTGAGGGCTCGGGTATGAGAGGCGCAGTGCTTAGATGATTGGTCACAGCAGAGAATGGGGGAAATTGGACCTGACTCCCCATGGACTCTGGAGGAGGGTTTACTATGACATTGGGACCAATTGTACGTGCCCACCAGGACACTTAGAGCCCTCATCATGACCCAACGTCATGACAACCCAGCTGCGGGTCATTTTGGGTTCTTCAAAACCCTTCATCCGGTCACAAGGACTTTTTGGTGGCCTTTTTTTTTGGTAAAAGTTTTATTGATTTTAACAACAGACAAAAAACATATAAGACATAAGACATGACATAAAAAAAATAAAAAAATAAAAAAATTATAACATTCTTCATAAATTTACAGTGTATTGGTTGGTATACCACTCCCTTTTGTGCATCCATTTCATAGTCATCAGAATAATTATATTACATAATAACTCACATTATCAATCATCAATAAAATATCCCAATATCATTATTGAACAATCATTTGACTATAATTTTACTAATTCATACTTAAGCGAGATAACTATAATTAAGTTAAATTATTTTATGACAAATCATGAAATCATACCAAATCTATCTTAATAAAATATTCTTAAAAATTATCAAAACCAAGAAAAATTATATATTCATTATTTCCTAAATTTCTAAATATTCTATTATCATATTGTATTATCTAACCATTGATAAAAAAAAGATCCCAAACTTCATAAAATTGTTTATCTTCTTGTTCTCTAATTTCAAATGTCAATCTACTCATTTCAGCACATTCCAATATTTTCTAAATAATTTCTTCCTCTAATGGTATTTTCTCACTCTTCCAATGTTTAGCAAATACAATCCTTGCTGCTGTTAATACATTTACAATCAGATACTTTAAATTTTTATTATATATATCAGGTATGATTCCCAATAAAAAAATCTCTGGTTTCAAATCTATGTGTTTCTTTATCATTTTTTCCAGCCATATGCAAATTCTAGTCCAATATTTCCTGGCCTCCTCACAAGTCCACCACATATGGTAATATGAGCCAGGTATCTGATGACATTTCCAGCACTTTTCAGATTTATTCTTGAACATTCTTGCTATTCTTGTCGGGGGGAAATACCACCTATAAAACATCTTATACAAATTTTCTTTATATGCTGTTGACATAAATAAATCATTTTATAATTTTGTGACCACAATTTTTGCCATTTCTCTAAATCAATCCCATATCCAAAATTCTTCCCCCAAACAATCATATTTCTTTAACTTGTTCCTCCTCTAATTTAATTTCCAACAAATAACTATATAGTTTTTAAATCACTTTTTCATCAGTACCTGTCAAAATCCTATCTAAGTCAGTCAATTTATCATAAAATCCTTCTGTTTTAGAATCTTTAAGATACCTTGCATGTATTTGCGCATATGAAAACCAATTCATCTTAATACCTTGTTCTTCTAAATTTTGCATCGTTTTAAGTTCACCCTTTTCATCCAATATTTCCCCATATCTGTTTGTTCCTTCTTATAAGTTATAGGATTCGAAAAAGCTTCAATAGTTGATAACCAAATTGGAATTTTCAAATAACATTGTTTCTTAGTTTTCTCCCAATTCAACCATAACGATTCCCGTATATAATGCCTTCTAAAATAACCCTGTGATTTAGTTCCCTTATACCATAAAAAAGCATGCAACTTTTTGGTGGCCTTGAGTCTGGCATGATGTCTTCGCTTATGTTGCCTCTTGTGTACCATGTCGGCAAGCAAAAGCTGCATTGGGTGTGCCTCCTGGCCTTCTTCAACCACTACCAACTCCGAACCGACCCTGGGAGGCAATTTCCATGGACTTTTTAACATACTTGCCCTCTTTGTCAGGTTATACGATGGTACTTGTGGTGGTTGACATGC
The DNA here is from genome assembly GCA_033807585.1 of Hydrophis major. Taxonomy (NCBI): domain Eukaryota; kingdom Metazoa; phylum Chordata; class Lepidosauria; order Squamata; family Elapidae; genus Hydrophis; species Hydrophis major. Next base: position 216,512,247 of record CM066329.1, read on the forward strand.
TCACCAAGATGGCCCATTTCATCCCATGTAAAAAGTTACCACCGGCTCGTGTTACTGCCCGGCTTTTTCTGCAACATTATTCCATTTGCATGGCTTACTGGACAGAGTTGTTTCAGATCGTGGTGTCCAGTTCACTCAATTCTGAAAGAGCCTAATGAATGCATTACGGGTGCAAGTATGTTTAGCGTCGGCGCACCATCTGGAAACCGATGGCGGGACTGAGAAAGTAATTGGCATCCTCGCCCAAAACCTTAGAAGTTTTGTTAATCAACAACAAAATGACTGGGTGACCTATCTTCCTTTGGCGGAGTTTGCTTTTAACAATTCTCAGCACACCTCCACCCACATAACACCTTTTTACGTAAATGTGGGTTACCATCTGAGGTTTTTCCCCTTGTCGATCTTGGATTCCCTGGTTGCAGAGATGCGAGAATTTTTTTCGGAAGTGCATTCGGTACACCAATTGGTCTCACAACAATTGGAACGGGCTAAGGCGGACTATAAAAGGTTTGCGGATTGTTCACGTCGGGTGACAACTCCGCTGGCTGTGGGAGACAGGGTGTGGTTATCCACGAAGTATCTATGGGTCGATCGTCTGATTAAGAAGTGGACCATCGCTTCATTGGTCCCTTCCCTATCGAGGCAGTCATCAATCCCGTTGCTTATCGGCTCACCCTACCGCGCTCCATGTGCATTCATCCTGTCTTCCACCGTTCCCTTTTGGTACCTGACACCCCATCATGTACTCTCCATTCTCCCGATGATACGGGTTCTCCATCTGGGCCCAGCGATGATCCTGTTGTTGATGCCACGGTGGTTGGCATTCACGATTCACGGTGGCTGAAAGGACGATTTCAGTACTTCGTCGGAAGACTGGAGAATGGAACAGAGATTTGGTCTTGGGAGGATGCGTCCAAGGTGCATGCCCCGGACCTTATCCGGCTATATCATGCACAATTTCCATTGAAACCACATCCGGATTGTCAGACTCGGGGGAAGGGCCCTGCGGTGAGGGATAGTGTTGTGACTGGGAGGTTTGAGCCTACTGTGCGCTTTGAGTCTGATGTGTCAGAAGACACAGGTTTGAGTGATGAGGAGAGTTTGGCATTGGGATTTGAGCCTGCTTTAATGGGAGATGCAGACATGAGCCAGGAGGATGAGGAAGTGTCGGAATCACCATCCTCTCCAGAACCTTCCTCATCAATTATGCCTCAGGTGTCAGCAGATGATCGACAGAATGTGCTGGAGTCCTTGGGTGATGATCAAGCCGCTAAATGTTGAGTTGATGTAAAGACTAGACGTAGGCTGAGACGTCAAGCACAAATTGAAAGAAAACATCAAATCAGGGACTGAGTAAAGAGACTGACACGCCCCTCCAAGGAATATAAGGAGGCGTGTTAGCTTGGAATCCCCGTTCAGGTCAAACTTTGTTATTTATGTTCGCAGTTTGGAAAAAAAAATTTGTTTGCCATTCGGCTCTGATTTATAGTGCTCCTCGTTATCTGGATTTGCAGACAGCTTCTGGGAAAACTGCCAACAACGAATTCAGCCAGAGGAAAGTTAATTCTGTTGTTCCTGATATTGTCTGTTTGTGTTTTTTCCTTTGGACATTTGGACTCTCACCTTGTGGCCATAGGTGAGGCAGAACACATATATATTAATATATCAAGATATATGAAAGAACAAGAGATAGATTTAGTAAATGAAGGGCGGAAGTATAAGGTATGTGTAAATAATAGGAAATAATGAAAATGAAATGTAATAATTGGGACCAATAATATGTTTATTTGTATCAAAATGTATGATACCGAGGTATCACACCATTCACATATTGATATGTATAAAGAATATAAAATAAAAAACTTGACAAAAAAGCTGAGTTCTTTATTCTTTCAGATCTATAGATAGAATCTTGCCAAACCCTGGACTCTACTATCTACATCTACAATACACTATTAGGGAGGGGCTGTCTTCAGCCTCTTTCTCTCGCATATCTCACTTCCTCTCACATAGAACATATAATGTCTGGACTGGGTTCAGATTGGCAGGAGATTCTTGCGATTGAACTCCAAAGAATTTAGGAGATATTACTTAACGCTCTAGTAAAGTAATATAAGGCTTTTTGCTGTGGCTCCCTAAATGCTAATCTCTGCATAGTACTATCTAATTTGAAGACTTAATTGAAAATCCTCAGATAATTTATCCACAGCAAGGCTACCCATCCCCATTTGTGCAACAAAATACACCATCAATGCCCCTTAAATGCCTCCTTACCATTTAGTATTTGTGTTTCCTCTTCTCCCCTGGCCTGTTCCTGAGATCTTCTTTGCCTCATGCCTCCAGTGCTCATTTCCCTTGGGTCCATGATGGCTCTGAAAGTAGAGTTTCTTAGGTTAATTTCACACTCTAACCCAGCAGTCACATAACTAATTCACCAAGGGAGGAAATAAAGCCTCTGGAGCAGAGATGGGATTCAAATTTCGTAACAACCAGTTATGTGAGCGTGGCTAGGTGGGCATGGCCATGTGACTGGGTGGGTGTGGCTTCTTTTTTGGCAGCAACAACCCCTCCCCATTTTTTGAGCCTTCTGGGCCTCAGGGAAGCCTCCTCAGGGAGTGTTTTTGCTCCCAGGCTTCCCTGGGAAAAAGGAAAAAATGGAACCTGAGTGGGCATGCAGCACCCCCTGCTCCATTTAGGAGGGTGGGCATTTTTGCTCCCAGAAGGCTTCCCTGGAGCTCAGGAAGGAAAAAATGGAGCATGGGGGTGTATGCAGCCCACCCTTGTGCTCCATTTTGGGGCCTTCTGAGCCTCAGGGAAGCCTCCTGGGGGAGCTTTTTTGCTCCTAGAAGGCTTCCCTGGAGCTCAGGAAGGAAAAAAAAAAAAACAGAACATGGGGATGGGGCATTCAGCACCCTCCCGTGCTCCATTTTGGGGCCTTCTGGGCCTCAGGGAAGCCTCTTGGGTGAAGCAGTAAGTGAGGGGAATCCTGGCACAGCTGATCATAAGAACAGCTGATCATCAGGACAGGGAAAAAAGGAAATACTTTAAGGAGTAACTTGACAGGAAAAAATGGAGTCAGCAATGTTGGGCATGCGCGCAATGTTGTACGTGTGCGATAAGGACTGACTGGGTGGGGTTGGGAGGGGCGGGAGGAGAAGGGTGGGGCCAGCCAGAGGCACAATTTGCCAGTTCTCCAAACTGCGCAGAATCATAACAACTAGTTCTATAGAACCAGTAGAATCCCACCCCTGCTCTGGAGACAGAACTTTGCAGTTCCTTAATGCTTCAGTGAGGTAACTGGTATCAGGTAGTGATAGCAAAGGTAGAAGTCTGACCTCCCTACCATGATGAGCAAGTTATACATTTTCAGCTGAACTTTTCACAGAAAAAAGTTGTAATGGAGCCAGGTTTTCAAGATCTTCCATTATTCACACTGTTTTATTTTCTGAATCAAATTAGCAAATATTTATTTCAGAACTGAAACAATTCCATCTGAGAGTCAGTGCAAAGGAGCTATTTATTTCCCAGGTCCTACAATTTGAGAATATATCAAGGATGGATTTTCTTGGCTGAAGTCAAACACTGTAAATCAACTGCATTTTCCCCAACACGTACAAAGCCAGAATTGAGAAAACAGTAACAGAAAGCAGATGCCACCTCTGAAAAGAAGCTAAAGAGAGTTGACCACTTTGTGAACTATAAGAAGTTAATACAGATTAACAACAAACAATGACATATCAAGGTAGCAACAATAATACATTGGAATATCGCAAGAAATATTGTTTGCCTGCAAACAAGAACTGTTGGGAGAACAAACAGACAAAGTAATAGAAAAGAAGATGCTAAAGTGCTTTGGCACTTTAGAATTCAAACAGACAAGCACCTGCCCCAGACTTAACGTCTGTCAATTAGAAAGACAAAAAAGTTTGGATAGCAGACATTACAGTACCTGGAGATAATAGAACAGAAGAGAAAGAATCACAAAATATAAAGACCTATATATAGAAGTGGAACAATTACGGCAAGAGAAAGCAAAAAATAATAGCAATAGCAATAGGCCTCTTGGGTGCAGTCCCAAACCTTCTGGAGTACCATTTGAAATATCACCACTAATCAATTGCAAAAAGCACCTTTACTTAGAACAGCCTGTGACTTTACCTTTAACACTGTCAAACAACAACATTTGCCTATCCAAGGTCTCTAGGAAGGACTCGATTACTGGATAAAAATGCTAAATCCAGTCTAAATGTACGGTTAACTGTGCATCCACTCATAATAAATCATAATACCATTTTGCAGAGAGCGATTAAAGAGGCAAAAAGGAGTGTTTTTCACTTTCTCAGAATTCATTAAGCAAAACATTATTAAAAGCACAGGTTAGGGAAGACACGAAAAGTTTAAATATTTGACAAGATGTTTCAGCCATAAGATCTGCATCTCATGGTCAATCTCAAGGCCGAACACATGAATTCATGATAGGTTTTATCAATTGTAGGACAGACTGTATAATGGCAAAAAACCAGGAATCTGCTAGCATATTTTTTGATTAATGAATATTATTAAAAGGCATAAATTTTGCAAGCTACAACTCACTTTATCAGATGCTATCAGAAGAATAACTTTATTGTCACTTTGACTATACATTAACCGCATACATGAAAATGAAATTGAAACCACCTCCAATATACACTATATAACATGACTAAATGAATAAATAAATAAATAAAGCATATACCCTCATATATTATATGACACAAAGAAACAACACAGTCTAGTCTTCATGTACATGGAGAGAAAAACCAATCTTGCGAGTTTACCAGACAGATGGCATAGGGAATAAAGCTATTACAGAATCTGGTAGTCCTGCTAGAAATATTTTGAAACCTCCTCCCAGAGGGGAGCAAGAGAAACAGACTATGAAGTGGGTGTGTGGGGTCACTAACAATGTTCAAGCTCTAAGCACATGGAGCTTATCAGCAGTATCATGAATAATAGGAAAGTGAGCTTCCTATAATCTTCTCAGCTGTCCTTACCACTCTCTGTATGGACTTTCTATCTAAGGCACTGCTGCCATCAAACCAAACAGTGATGCAATTTGTTAAAACGCTCTCAATTGTGCCTCTGTAAAAAGTGGCCAGGACAGAAGGAGAAAGATGTGCTCTCCTCATTCAATGCAGGGAATGCAGACGCAAAGTAGATTATATCCAGTATCTCGGGAAGAAGAAAATCAAGTCCATTAGTCTTTAATCTGCCTCTTGTAGGTGAAGCTCATAAGATTCTGATCTGGCAGAGAGCAACAGGGGTGTACTGTAGGAAAATTATAGTCCTTATCTGACCATGGTCATTGTTAGGGATATACACCCTAGCAGAATGTGCACGGCAGTCAGGTAGGCAGGCAGATATGTGAGATAAACATGTTGCAGCTTACACTCAGTAAAACAGATACACTGTGCCAGTTAAATAGTTTATTCCAGTTTGAGTTTTAGCATAGTCAAACAGTCCATATATCATTCACTAATTCAGTCCTTCCGGGGATTATTCATTAGCAAAGTCCAGTGTCCTTTCTCTCTTCAGCAGCAGGGAACACGCAGTTAACAATCCATCATAGTCAGCAAGCAATTCAGTAAGCCAAGCAATCAATCAAGTTCTCTTGCTCCCTCTTATGGCGGTTTTACAGCCGCACCCAAAATTACATGCTTTGCTGTTTTTAAAGTGACACACACTTACTTACAATCATAGTTTATATATATTATTTTACCCAAACTAAGTTAGGTAACCTTGTTATTCCTAACAGTCATCACAAAAAAAGTTAAGCAGGTTCAGACTTGTTTAATATTTATATGAGAGAGCACCAGATAATTCCAGCATTGTGGGCAAATTGGAAAGTTTAAAAAATATTCTGGAAAAAAAAAACACCAAATGATTTCTAGATTATTTCCAATAAAGCAATATGGACATTACCATGAATTATTTTCAGGAATTGAGCTCAAATCAATATATGATTCTACTGTCTTTTACTTATGGGGAATGTTTGCTATCCTTATGCTCATACAACAAACTTTCCTGGATCAGCTCTAAGGTTATGTAGTTCTCTTTAATAAGAATCCAATCCAACTTATTTCATCGAGGATCAGTACAGCTCATTCCCAGCAAAATGCACTGATGATGATGTCAGCTAGTTGGTAATAAAGCATCTGGAAAAACAACCAAGCTCAGAGAGAGTCAAAGACTACACCGTTCAAACCTTAGCTACAAATATTCTCTTCTATTGATGGATTATCTGATTACACGTTGCATAATTATGGAATCTCAAGTCAAACGAGATGAGCCTGACAAATAATACAGAGAAGTGGCTCAGCTCTTTTTGTAAAGCTCCTCTTCATAATGCAAAGAACAGTAGCCTTTGGGAGATTTCATTGACCATAAGTTTAATCACTCCTGATCTTGCAATTCTGGTAGATGAAGCGGGGGAGTATATTGGGTTGGATATGATGAGATTGTAGCCAAACTGACTCTCAGTGACAGAGAATCTCAGTCAACTCTCAGTCACTCAGAGTCACAAACACTTAAGAGTCTACCTGGCAAGGTTATTGTGAGGATTTAAAAAAAAAGACGTACACACTGTTTTAAGTCTGTTGCGGAAAATATGGAACAAAAAGACACAAAAAAGAGTTTCTGCTTCTACAGGTAGTAGAGATTTCAAGCATATGTCAGAATGTTCATACCTTACCTATAATACAATGACTTTTTGTTCCAGGAAGCTGTCCTTTAGATTTATTTATTTTTCAAAAGTCACTTTTGTCTTTTATTTTGTTCATTTAACTTTTTACCAAATAAATAGGACTGTTAAGTTTGAGAATGGGTGAGGAGGAATGGAGACAAGCCTCTGGTGAATTTCAGCTCTTTATTTACATAGTGACTTCTCAATAAAACAACAGTAACCTTCGCCTTATATAGGCAACCCTTGTAACGTTTTAACCAATAACAGGCAAGGAACGCTAGCTTTTATGACCAATAGGAACTCTCTGTTAAGGGCCAATTGGATTCCCCGGAACGGGCCAATCCGGTACGGCCGCTTAGCAGCCAATCAGAAGTGCAGGGCCAGAACCCCGCACCTACTCCAAGCTCACACTTTATTACTTATATACATACACAACACCCCTTCCCCCTGGTTCCTTAGTCCAAGTCATAGTCCCTTTAATAGGACGGTTGTTTTTTCAGTCTTTTGGATTTCCTTTGCATTGGCTGGTTGCAATCCAGCTGAGGTAGATCGCCGCTTGGTGGTGGGGCTGCCTCTGGTTCAGAGTTCACTTCCAAGTCATTGCCCACATTTTCCGCAATTCCCTGAGGCGCAAATGTTTCTCCCTCCAGCTCCGCTTCTTGAGTTACATTTAAATCGTCATTTCCTTTGAATGGGTTCTCTAGGATTTCCACATCTTCCGTACCTCCCCCCCCTCAGTTTGGTCGTAGGGGAGTTGCAGACTGGCTGCTGCAAGTCGTGACCGTAATTGGTCGATATGCCATTTCCAAAGTTTATTGTCAAGGCATTGCACAAGGTAGGATCTGGGGCCGGTTACACGTACTACTATCGCTTCCACCCACAACGGGTCGCCCAATAAGTTCTTTGCATACACGAGGTCTTCTACCTGGAAGGTGCGACAGCGGCCGCTGGATCCTAGTGGTTTCTCCAGTTCATAAGCAGGGTGCAACCGGTCAAGGTGGGAGCAGAGCCTTCGTCCCATAAGCAGTTCGGTGGGAGTTCTGCCAGTGACGCTTTGTGGGGTGATGTGTTCCAAGAAGAGGATTTGATTGACCTTGTCGTCAATGTTGTCGTAGTCTACTTTTTTCAAGGTTCTCTTCACAAATTGGACCATGCATTCTGCTCGGCCATTGGTCGCAGGATGCGCAGGCGAGGTGAGCGCATGATGGATGCCGCGATCAGCAAGATACTGCTCGAACACAGTGCAGTAAACTGTGGCCCGTTATCGGACACCAGGACGTCTGGTAGTTTGTGGGTTGCAAAGAGTCTGTTGAGAACCTTGATGACTGCCTCGGAGGTCGTAGTCGTCATATGATGAATTTCGAGCCAATTTGAGTAGGCATCGACTGTAAGCAGAAAGGTGTGGCCCTTGGTTGGTCCCGCGAAATCCAGGTGAATTCGGGACCAGAGTCCGCGAGGTGTCTCCCATTCAGTAGGCATGGCTTTTGGTGGGGCGTTGCTGACTTCTTGGCACCGGGGGCAAGCTTTAACCCACTGTTCGATTTGCTTGTCAATGCCCGGCCACCATGCATAGCTTCGTGCAAGTGCTTTCATTCGCACGATGCCGGGGTGGCCCTCGTGCAACGTTCTCAGCAATGTTTTATGGAGCCGCTCTGGAATAACGACTCTATCGCCCCAGATGATACAGCCCTTCTGGGAGAAGAGTTCAGTCTGCCTAGACTTGAACGGTGTGAAGTCATCTGATACTTGGTCCAATGGCCATCCGCGTTCTACCCAACCCAGGATTCGTGCTAGGGTGTGGTTGCGCTTGGTTTCTCTCGCGATGTCTCGTGCAGTCAGTGGCGGCGAGTTGAGTGCCTCGATTTGCAACGTGGTTACCGTTGGTGCTGGATCATCGAGAGTCTCTGGAAGTGGTGCTCGGCTCAATGCGTCGGTGTGGGGAATGGCTTTCCCCAACCAATATTGCAACCGATAATTATAAGCAGCTAAGAATTCTGACCATCGGGTCATCCTAGGGGATAATATGCAGGGAGTTGGCTTATCCCCGGCTATTATCCCTAGCAACAGTTTGTGGTCAGTCACAATGGTAAAAACCCTCCCATACACGTATTCATGAAATCTTTTCACAGCTGGAGACGATTGCGAGGGCTTCTTTATCAATTTGTCCATAGTTCCACTCTGTTTGTGAAAGAGTCTTTGAAAAATATGCAACAGGGGCTTCATTCCCATTAGGCAGCACATGGCGCAAAATGGCGTCCACCCCAAAAGGCGATGCATCGCAGGTTATAACTAACGGCAAAGTCTCGTTATACTGCATGAGTGCAGAGTCAGATGTGAGCAGTTTTTTAACATTTTGGAACACCTGTTCTTCTCGGTGACCCCATAACCACATTGCTTTTTTATCTAACAATCGATGTAACGGTTCAGCGACGGTTGCTTTGTGCGGTAAAAATACATTATAGAAATTGATGAGGCCTAGGAACGCCTGGAGATCGGCCTTGCTTCGTGGCCTGGGAGCATTTAACTTACTCTCAGTAGGGTGGATGCCCTGGCTATCAATCAGGTACCCCAGAAACTCAACACTGTCAGTACAAAATTTACATTTGTTTTTTTTAACCCTAAGACCGGCTTCTTGGAATTTTTTTAGGACTGATTTTAACCGGTCTTGTAAAAAAAATTTTGTAGGGGCTGCTATTAAAACATCGTCAAAATAAGGGACCACGCCCTTAATTCCTTGCAATAACCTTTCCATAAGGCTCTGGAAGATCCCCAGGGCTACACTAACTCCGAATTGCAGCCGGGTACATTTAAAGGCACTGCGGTGCGTCACAATAATTTGGGCCTGTGCCGTTTTTTCATCCACTGGTAATTGTTGATATGCTTGAGCTAAATCCAATTTAGCAAAAACTTTCCCACCCCCCAGGGAATGGAGGAGGTGCTACACTACCGGGACTGGATATGCGTTCTGCTGCAGGGCGTGGTTCAAGGTGGCCCGGTAGTCCCCACAAATTCGGATTGACCCATCTGGCTTGATGGGTGTTACAATAGGGGTTTCCCAAGGGGAGTGATCAATGGGCTTGAACACCCCCTGAGCTATCAGTTTATCGAGTTGTTCGTCGATTTTCGATTTTAAAGCGAACAGAACTCGATGGGGTTTCAAACGAATGGGAGTTATTTTTGGATCTAAGCTAAATGAGATCGGGGTCCCTTTGTACTCACCTAAGCTGTCTGCAAAGACGTCCCCGAACTCAGATATAAGGTCTTCCTCCCACTCACAGCCACCGACTCAGTTTATGCCGGCCACTTCAATGCCGAGTGGCGCGAACCATTGGAGGCCCAGTAGGCTAGGCCTATCTCTATTGATGACTGTTAAAGGTAAGTACACTGTGTGCTTCTTGAAGGAGACTCGGACTTGGCAGGACCCGATGACAGGGATTCGATTCCCATGGTAGTCCTTGAGGATGAGGCGTTGGAACCGTAGATCTTGGCGTTGAATTGTGGGGATGAGTTGCTTGAGTGTCTTCCACAACACCATCGAGAGGGACGATCCCGAGTCAACTTCCATGAAGCAAGGCTGGTTTTCGATGGCTACTGTGACTCGAATTTTCTTAGTGTCCAAGGTTGAGGCGTGACCGATAGTGATAGTATGGTGAGCCTCTTCTCTCTGCAAAGCTCGATTTCTTTTGGAGTGGTTTACTGGTTCTCGCCTTACAGGATGTTTTCATGTCGATTGGCGATAGTTAGTACCTTTTGAGGCCTGGCTGGGTCCTGGCAAGCTGCGGCAGACCCGTCCAATGTGACCTCATTTCCTGCACTCGTGGCAGAGTGCGTCGCGGAATTTGCATTCGGATCTGGCATGGTTGGCTCCACAACCAGCACAAGGGCGTAAGGGCTTCGGGTGAGGGTCCTAGTCGGACCGCAGTCGATGGACCCCCTCTTTGTCACTGTCTGACGACGAAGAGAGGTCTTCATGGTGCGTTGTCGCCAGCTGTCCTTCTGACTTGGATAAAATGTTGCTTGTCGGTGGAGGTACCGTAACGCGGTTGCGGCGTAGTTGTGCAGCCAACTTCTTGGTCGCTTCTGCTGCCATGGCCTCGGCGATGGCGTCAGCAAGGCTGATGTCTCCTTTTGCCATCAGCTTGCTTTGCACGCCTGGTGCATCTAATCCCAGGATTAAGCGATCTCGTAGTGCCTCTTCTAAATCGGCGAATTCGCAGAGGCCTCCCAAATTTCGGAGGTCTGCTATGAAGTCAGCCACGCTTTCTCCCTTTCGCTGGTTCCTCTGGAAAAACTCATGCCATCTCACCAGCGTAGGCACAGTTGGAGCGTAGTGACCTCGCAGGAGAGGTTCGAGGTCGTTCCAATCCATCGCCTTTTCTTCTCGGGGTTTGGCTAGTGCTTTAGCCATCTTAAATATAGTTGGACCGCAATGCATTAGGAACACCGCCCGTTTCTTTCCTGGTGTGGCGTCCTTCAAATTGTTCGTCTCTAGGAACATTTGGAAGCGATCCATGTAGGACTCCCAGTCCTCTTGGGTTGGATCGAATGGAGCGGGTGGTACGATGCCGCTGGACATGGTTCCGTTGTTGGCGTTGTCTGTCACGTGCTTAGTGTTCTTCGAAGTTTTGTTGGTTCAGATATCTCCAAATCCCACCTTCGTCGCCAGTGTTAAGTTTGAGAATGGGTGAGGAGGAATGGAGACAAGCCTCTGAACGGTAAACTTCAGCTCTTTATTTACATAGTGACTTCTCAATAAAACAGTAACCTTCGACTTATATAGGCAACCCTTATAACGTTTTAACCAATAACAGGCTAGGAACGTTAGCTTTTATGACCAATAGGAACTCTCTGTTAAGGGCCAATCGGATTCCCCGGAACGGGCCAATCAGGTACGGCCGCTTAACAGCCAATCAGAAGTGCAGGGCCAGAACCCCGCACCTACTCCAAGTTCACACTTTATTACTTATATACATACACAACAAGGACTATAGTCACTCTGTGAGTGAGATGGATGGTCACCAAATTTGATAAACAAACAAACCACCTGAGATAGAAAAATGTGCATTAGACAGCATCACCATCGGATGGGTTTGTAACTGGCTGACCAACCACACGAAATGTGTAGTCCTCAATGCAACTGCATCTACATGGAGGTAGTGGGGTACCACAAGGCTCTGTTTTAGGCCCAGTACTCCTCAACATTTTCATCAATGATTTGGACAAGGGGATAGATGGGGAACTCATTAAATTTGCAGATGACAGCAAGCTAGCAGGAATAGCCAACATTCCAGAAAATGGGCTTAAGATATAGAAGGATCTTGACAGACTTAAACATTGGGCACTATCTTACAAAATGAAATCCAATGGTGAAAAAAGTAAGGCAAGAATAACCAAATGCACAGTTGCAGTATATGTGATATCTCACTCAATAGTAGTAGCTGTGAGAGGGATCTTGGAGTCCTAGTGGACAATCACTTAAATATGAGCCAGCAGTGTGCTGCAGCTGCCAAACAAGCCAACATAGTTCTGGGCTGCAAAAACAGAGGAATAGACTCAAGATCATATGAAGTGTTAAAACCACTTTATAATGCCTTGGTAAGGCCATGCTTGGAATACTGCATCCACTTTTGATTTCCACAGTGTAAAAAAGATGTTGAGACTTTAGAACGAGTGCAGACAAAAGCAACAAAAATGATTAGGGGACTGAAGGCTAACACATATAAAGAAAGGTTGCTGGAACTGGGTGTGTCTAGTTTAATGAAAAGAAGGACTAGGGGGGACATGATAGCAGTGTTCCAATATCTCAGGCGTTGCCATAAAGAATAGGGAACCAACTTATTCTCCAAAGTACCTGAGGGCAGGATCAGAAGCAATGGATGGAAACTAACTGAGGAGAGAAGCAACCTAGAACTAAGGAGAAATTTCCTGATAGTTAGAATGATTAATCAGACTTTTCCCTAGAAGTCATGAATACTCCAACGTTGGAAGTTTTAAAGAAGAGATTGGATAACTATTTGTCTGAAATGCTATAGAGTCCTGCCTGAGCAGGGAGTTGAACTAGAAGCCCTCCAAGGTCCCTCCCAACACTGTTATTCTGGTTTTGCAAAGGTCTCTATGGCAGCTCAGCTTTAAGTCTTTGTGTAGCCTTTGCCCATAAGGACCAGTGCCAGATCCACCCAACTGCACTATACTTTCTTGGGTGTGTACCTCTGTTAGGATTTACCTTCTGTGCTGAGAGCAGCCTCCAGAAATTATTGAAAGTTTGCTTAGTGGCAAGATATGGAGAATATGCATCCATCTCCCACTGTCGCATGGGGATAGAACAGGAAAGGGCAACATTTTAGAGACCACAGACCAGTGGTGGGATTCAAATTTTTTTACTACCGGTTCTATGGGGGTGGCTTGGTGGGCATGGCAAGGGAAGGATACTGTAAAATCTCCAGTCAGAGGGAGTATTTGCTGGTTCTCCGAACTACTCAAAATTTCCGCTACCGTTTCTCCAGAATTGATCAGAATTTGCTGAATACCACCTCTGCTACAGACCATATTCTATTAATGTGATTACTTTCAGTAACGTATTATACAGCTAAGCATGTTATTATACTTGCCCTCCAGAAGTCGTGACTGCTCCAACACTGGAAGTTTTCAAGAAGAGATTGGATAGCCATTTGTCTGAAGTGGTGTAGGGTTTCCTACCTAAGCAGGGGGTTGGACTAGAAGACCTCCAAGGTCCCTTCCAACTCTGTTATTCTGTTCTATTCTAAATATGGACATTGGGTTGTCTTTTTAAGCTAAATGAACATACATAATGTTGGATTTTAGATATTTTCATTAGTGTATGCATTTTATTAGTGTGTGCATATGTAAAGATTTTCTTGGTTGGGTTCTTGAATTTTCCTTTGTGAAGCAAATTTACAAGCAAACTGTTTTTAAACCTTATCAACCTCTTTGAGTTGTCTTTTTTTTTTTTCAAGTTTATCCTTTACTTTTCCCCAAGAAAATATGGCCACTGTACCTACAATGCAGTGCTGGGATTCAAAAATTTTTACTACTGGTTCTGTGGGCATGGCTTGGTGGGTGTGGCAGGGGAAGGATACTGTAAAATCCCTCTCCCCTCCCCATCCCACTAACCTGCTTTCCAGCTCCGTTCTCCTGTGCAGGGCAACCAAAGGAGACCCAGCCAATCAGCTGGGACTCGGGAGGCAGAGAATAGATGAGGGTGAGAGCCAGTCAGAGGTGGGATTTGCCGGTTCTCCGAATTACTCAAAATTTCTGCTACTGGTTCTCCAGAACTGGTTAGAACCTGATGAATACCCACCTCTGCTATAATGGATATGAAACATTCCAGATGTGCCCTGTTTATTCAGCTTTTTAATTGCACCATTTAGCCACTAGAGGGTGGCAAAGACACAGAATATACAGACTGGGCATCCCCGATTTAAAACTAAGCATACAGGCCAGCCTTTTCTTTAACTGTATTACCAAAGGATGATTGAACTTGTGGTACACAAATCTGGACTTAATCTTCTTTGTGTTCCATTAGGTTAAGAATAATTTACCGACTAATTGGCAAGAAGTTGATAATCACATAGGTTCATGGACACAAAACCCAGACTATCACACAGAGTAAAATGAGAAAAGTTTAAAAAGGAAAATGGGGCTCAGTGACAGCATACTTAAGTGACAGCAGGTAAACAAGCATGGAGCAAAGCAACTGCCCTTTGTTGCAAAATAATTGCGCAAGTGAGTAAATTTCAGAACTGGCACTCAGATTGACGAATTAAATCTGGTGCAAAAGGGAAAATTCTGAGTTCAGAGTGTTAAGTTTGGAGCATGGTGCGAAGAATGGAGGCAAGCCAGGTGAACGGTGAACTTCAAACTCTTTATTACATGGTGTGACAGCTCAAACAATGACTGCTATAGCCTTCCTTATATAAGCAACTTATTAACTATTCAACCAATGAAAACCTTGGAGCGCTAGCTCCGTTGACCAATGAGAATGGCTCGTTAATGGCCAATCAGATTCTCCTGAACGGACCAATCTGATCTCGCCATTTAACAGCCAATCAGAAGTGCAGGGCCAGAACCCTGCACTTGACTCCAAGCTCAAGATAACTTTTATTTCACATTTATTCATACACATTTATTCATTCACAACACAGATAATTTATTCTCACCAGCAGAACTGAATGGAGCTCATAGTTCTTCCCATATAAAAATCTACTAATAAATACAGTGTTTCCTGCACTTGGTAGTCAGGGGTGGGATACAAGTTTTTTAACAACTGGTTTTGTGGGCGTGGCCTAATTTGTGGGTGTGGCTTGGTGGCCATGTGACTGGCAAACCAAATTTAAGGGGTCCTTGCTTAATGGCCAGGTCCTTGCTTAGTGGCCAGTTGCTTAGCAAGTGTTTTTTGTCATTTTCGAAGGCCTGGGGAACCCTGGGAAGGGCAGGGCATGTGGCCATGTGACTGGCAAACCAATTTTAAGTGGTCCTCACTTAATGACCAGGTCCTCACTTAGTGGCCAGTTGCTTAGCAAGTTTTTTTGTCAGTTTCCAAGGCCTGGGAAACCCTGGGGAGGGCAGGGCAGGTGGCCATGTGACTGGCAAACCAAATTTAAGGAGTCCTTGCTTAATGGCCAGGTCCTTGCTTAGTGGCCAGTTGCTTAACAAGTGTTTTTTGCCAGTTTCCAAGGCCTGGGGAACCCTGGGGAGGGCAAGGCAAGGCACGGGCAGCTACTAGGAGCTACATGGAGGTAAGGTGAGGGTTGGGCAGTTGCGAAGAGCTACAGGGAGGGCAAGGCAAGGCTTGGGCAGCTACAGGGAACTCAAAGTAGATTTGAAAATGACAGTTTATAAAAAAGATGTTGCACTGTGTATATAAAAGAATAGCTGATATTTCCATAATTACAATTCATTAATTGAAAAAGAAACACTTAAAATAGAAAGACTATTAACAAACCAAGGGAGTTTGTTATTTTGTGCCAGTAGTGGCACAAAAATCTTTCCTAGCCAAGACTACTTACCTGGACCAACAGTCCCTAATGGAATGCTCTCACTATAGCAGAGAGAGGGAAGCCAGGGGAAGCCATGTTTGGTTGCCTAACCTTTTTAACATAAGCTTAAAAATGTACTGAAGCTTTTTACAGCCTTAGACAGATATATATAGTGCAAAAAAAAAAAAAAAAAAAAGATAATAGTACAAAATCATCTAAGAAGTTAGATTATGAATGGAATTGATAGGCACATTTACAGAGCAATACTGAATTCTTTTTCTGAAATTTATTCCTGAGTTTAAAAAACTGGAAATATATGGATTCAGTATTGGGCTCTGCTAGTGTAGCTATTCAAGAGGATGTAGTATCAAGGTGAGCAAAAATGGTAAAGCAACATATAGATTTAAATTTTAAAACCAGAAATATATTTGTTGGCACCCACATAAATAAAGGGATTACAATACATATTTAAATTTACATGTGTTAACAGCGGCTAGAATTATGTTTGCACAACAGTGGAAAAACAAAGACATCTCCATAGATGAAAATGTACAGAATTACAATGTGCAGAAATGGATAGAGATAAGAGGTAGAAATTAGGTGGAGAATGATCATTGCTATGTATGAATTAAATCCAGAAGGTTGATAATTGTTAGGGATACACACCCTAGCAGAATCTGCAACGGCAGTCTAGCAGGCAAGCAAATGATGTAAGATAAACGTTATTGTAGTTTACACTCAGTAAGACAGATACACTGTGCCAGTTAAATAGTTTTTTATTCCAGCAAGAGTTATAGCATAGTCAAAAACAGTCCATATGTTATACACTAGTTCAGTCCATCCAGGGGTTAATCAGTTGCAAAGTCCAGTGTTGAAAATAGAGGTCAGTAAACTTACATATAATCAGTCTAGCAATATATCCCTTTTGCAGTCAGAGATATGAAGAAAATCAAACCCCTTTTCTTCGTTTCAGCAACAGCAGGGAAAACAGCAGTTATCACCATCAATCAACCATCAATCATTGTCAGCTCTCCAGTAAAAGCCAGCTAACAGTGAGCTCTCTTGTTCCCTCTTATGGTGATTTTACAACCGCACCCAAAATACATGTTTTGCAGTTAAAGTGATACTTACACTTAAAACTCACTAACATAGTTTATATATCATTTTTTACCCAAATTAAGTTAGGTAACCAATGTTATCCCTAACATTCTCCCCTTTTGGGTAATATAATAATATATATATCTATTTACAATTTCAATCATAGTTTTCACAATTTTCTTTGTGCTTGACTGCACCTTGGGCTTTTGTAAATCCATCAGCAATGTTTTCTTCAGTCATGCAATATTCTAATCTCATTAAACCATTTTTTACAGATTGTCTTACATTCAAATATCTAAGGTCAGTATGTTTAGATCTTGTTTTTACAGCAATATTTGTAGCCAACCGTATGGCTGCTTGATTGTCCTCATAAACTACAATGGCATCTTTAACAGTTACTCCCATATCTAACAAGAACTGTTTATACAGAATTAAATCAGTACATAATAAAGATAGACATGAAAATTCTGCTTCCATTGTGGACATTCTTATGTGTTGCTGTCTAATTGACCTCCAACCAATCAGTTTTACCTAATAGTATAGCCATGCCCAAAGTTGATTTTCTAGTTTTTATATCTGTTGCAAAGCATGCATCAGCATATGCACTTCTTTTGGCTCCAAATACAGTGCATAGTGCATTGTCTTTTTAAGATACCTTAATATACACTTTAACGCTTGCCATTGTCTTTCAGTGGGTTCAGCATTGAATCTTGCCAATTGATTAATGCTATAGGCAATGTCTGGCCTTGACCAATTACTTATATATGTTAAATTAACTATTAATGATTGATAAATAGTCTCATCAAATTTTGAACTTTGAGCATCAGTATGACAAAATTCCTGACTCATTGGAGTAAGTGCCGGCTTACAAAGTTCCATTTTATACATTTTAAGCAATTGGTAAATTTTATCTACTTGTGATATCTTATAGCCACTATTGGTTTTGTTTATTGTCAATCCTAGATATTGTCTTATTTTTCCTAATTGCTTTAATTTTATCCTTTTACTTAATAATGATATTATCTCAGTAGCTTCATTATTTGTCTTAGTAATTAAAGCAATTTCATCTGTAAACAACAATAATAATGATACCATTCCATTTGTCTCTCTTTTAAATAAACATGGATCAGCTAAACCAGCTTTAAATACTATATTGTTTAACTCTTTTACAATATATTGGTTTGATTCATAATCAGATTGTTTCAATCCATAAAGACTTTTATTCAGTTTCCAACAGTCATTATTATTTTTATCATCCTTTATACCTACTGCTTTTCTTAAATATATAGTGTGCTGCAATGGTGCATGCAGATAGGCAGTTTCTACATCTAAATGATTTATGATATAGTTTTTCTTAGCTGCCCACACTAAAGCTGCTCTCAAGGTTATTGCCTTTAAATTTGGTGCAAATACTTCATCATAATCATATGCAGTTTGATTAAATCCTTGAGCTACCAACCTAGCCTTATGGGTAACAGTCCCATTTTTACCAGTTTTTAACTTAAATATCCATTTGCAACCAATGGACTTTTCACCTGGAGATAATTTGGCATTTTCATAAACTTTCATTTCTTTTAATGAATTTAATTCCTTCTCCATTGCTCTATGCCAATTTTCCTGTTCCTTTGCAGGATACATTCTAAGTTCTTCAACAGTAGCTGGAACTTCACTAACTTGGCAAACTATACTTGCTTGGTACCTGTCAGGTGGTCTGGTTTCACGTGTTGAACATCTAGGTATTACAGGGCTTACAGGTGGACTTTCATGTACTACCTGTTTCTGGTTATCTATTTCTTCCTGTTCACCTATTTCTTCCTGTTCTGGTCCTATATGCTCTTCCTGTACTTCCTCTTTAATTGTACTTTTCTTATTCCTGATTTTTTCTTTTGGTCTTTTGTAGGTTTCTATAATTACTTCCTTACTTGAATCTTGTTCCAGTTTTTCCCATCCTACATGTTCTAGGAATTTGGCACTAGCACTACAGTAAACTCTAGATGTTCCTTTTTCCCAGAATCTGTATGATTTGTGATTAGATTCATTACCTACAAAGAATAACTTTTTAGCCCTATGTTGCCCCTTATGTCTCAGTTGTGTAGGAATATGCACCCATGCTGGTGCTCCAAATGTGTGCATGTAACTTAGATCAGGTTTTCTACCATGCCACCATGTGAATGGTAATTCACCTGTTGTTGAGTTAACAACATTATTCAATATATGATTACCACACATTATTGCTTCTCCCCACAAATTTTCAGGTAATCCTGAATCTGACAACATAGCACGAGCCATTGCTTGAATTGTTAGGCCTCGTCTTTCTATAAAGGCATTATGTTGTGGCCCATATGGTGCAGACTTTTTATGTTCAACACCTGCCATCTTCAGTTTATTTTGGAATTTATTGTTTATAATTCTGTACCATTATCAGTGATAAGAGTTATTACCTTCCTTTTAGTTTTTCTTTCTGCGAATTTAAGCCAATTAAAGAAATTTTGATATGTTTCCGTTTTGCTTTTCATCACATAACAGAAACCATATCTGGAATAATGGTCCATTATACTTAGTATATAACGAGCACCTCCCACACTTGGTTTTTTAGGACCTATAATATCAGCAAATAGGACCTCTAGAGGCTCCTTTGTTTTAAATCCATTAACTCTATTTGCTGGTATTTCCTTGCCTTTTTCTTTACTACAAGTATTGCAGTGCAAATACTTACTGCAAGGCTTCAGTTTTATACCTTTAGATAGTTCTACTGTTTGTTTAAGCATTTTAAAATTTATATGCCCCAAACGTCTGTGTAACAAATGTATGCATTCATTATGAGATTTAACATTATTATAAACTGTGTTAGCTACCTCTGAATGATTATCATTTAATACATACAATTCACCTCTTAAAGTTATAGTCACTTTTTTACCTTCTTTTTCAATTATGCAATTGTCTCCCCTAAAGGTAATTACATAACCTAGTTTAACCAAAACTCTAACTGAAAGCAAATTAAACTTAAGTTGTGGTACATATAACATTTTTACATTTTCTCTTATGCAAGAACAATATGATATACCTTGACCTTTAGCCTTCAGTTTCCATCCATTAGCTAACGATATCTGCTGTGAACTCGTGGACATCTTAATAAATCTTTTCTTAACTTTCGTTATGCAGTGTGATGCTCCACTATCTACCACCCATAAATTACTATTCACAGTTTCGTTGCTATACATGGCTAACTCTAAGCATTTTTTATCCTTTTGATGCCTTTTATCTTTCTGGCTGGCATTTTGGCTTTTTGCTTTCTTGCAGAATCTAGCCAAATGTCCTTTTCCTCCACAATTAAAACATTTTCTAATTGTATAAGCTGATGAAGATATTTTCTCTTCTTCACATTGTGGTTGTTCCCTTCTGAGTTGATCCCTTTCAAGCCTTCTCCTGGCTTCTTCAATTAATCTGCCAGTAATGTCAGTTAATGTGAGGTTATCTTTTGGCAAAACCTCAAGTGAAGTTACGAAGTCATCATAGCTATTATCTAAAGAAGATAAAATTATATAAACTTGGTGTAGTTCTGTGAAGATAAGTTCTTTTTCATGCAGTTCCTGAAAAATCCTCTTCATTATGTTTATATGACTCAACATATCTCCATTCTTTTGAAGATGTGTTCTGAACAGTTTCCGTGTAAGATTTATATGTGCTCCTACACTGTCTCGAACATAAATCTCCTTTAAATTCTCCCAACATTTTGCAGCTGTTTCTTCTCCTCGAATATGTACAAGCTGCTCATCACAGAGTGTCAGTCCTATTATACAGAGAGCTTGCTCATTCTTCAGTTGATATTCTTGTATTTTCTGGGCATCATCCTCATCCTCCGGATCCCATGCATCTACTTCTGGTGGGTTTTGAATTATACTCCACAAACCTTCTCTGCGTAGAAGTAGGCTACATTTCATAGACCATGAAACATAATTTGTTCCATCCAGTTTGGATATTAGAGACAAACTTTGTAAATTGACTTGTGCCATCTTTATCTGGATATTAAACTATAATTAATAAAACACAGCTGTCTGTTTACAGTATTGTGTAACTACACTAACTCTCACTTTAATCTAAGCCTGTTATATCCTGGTTAGTCTGACTGTGCACCTGGGCCCATAACCAGTGTTAGGGATACACAACCTAGCAGAATCTGCAACGGCAGTCTAGCAGGCAGGCAAATGATGTAAGTTAAATGTTGTTGTAGTTTACACTCAGTAAGACAGATACACTGTGCCAGTTAAATAGTTTTTTATTCCAACAAGAATTATAGCATAGTCAAAAACAGTCCATATGTTATACACTAGTTCAGTCCATCCAGGGATTAATCAGTTGCAAAGTCCAGTGTTGAAAATAGAGGTCAGTAAACTTACATATAATCAGTCCAGCAATATGTCTCTTTTGCAGTCAGAGATATGAAGAAAATCAAACCCCTTTTCTTCGTTTTAGCAACAGCAGGGAAAACACGCAGTTATCATCATCAATCAACCATCAATCATTGTCAGCTCTCCAGTAAAAGCCAGCTAACGGTGACCTCTCTTGCTCCCTCTTATGGTGATTTTACAACCGCACCCAAAATACATGTTTTGCAGTTAAAGTGATACTTACACTTAAAACTCACTAACATAGTTTATATATTATTTTTTACCCAAACTAAGTTAGGAAACCAATGTTATCCCTAACAATAATTATAAACATGTTGATATAATTAACAAAATTAGAAATAAGCCAATGCAAAGAAATTTAAATAATTTTTCTGTTACACTGCTGTACTTATTGATATTTGTTTCTGCTTTGCTTTTTCATTTATGAAATATTTTATAAGTATAATAGAATTATAGGCGTAAGGTAAAGTAAAGATATATTGTTATAGAATAGATTGGTAATGATGAAATGAACATTATAAAATAGATTAAGTAAAAATGGTGATTTGCTCGCATAAAATGATGTAATATTAGTAAAGTCTAGTAAGTAAGTAATAATAGTAATAATAAATATTTATATATATAGTGGATTTATGATATAAGGATTAATGTAAATTGGAAGTGAAAGACTGCAGAGTGTTGTAATGACGAGGCAGTCAAGTTGTTTGATCATGAACAACTGAATTATGATGATCTTTATTGGAGTCTAGTCTTGCATTTATATACATTTTTAGTTATCCTCCATCATTGGTTAACTGTGGTTACTGCTTAACTTTCGTTACTGTTTAGTACAGTAATCCATACAATTAATTATCTCTAGTTAAAGTCTAACATATGTCTTCTTCCCCTCTCTAATCCTCCTTTATCCACAGATTAGTGACTTTGTTTGCCTGAGCTGCATTTGCTTGGAAACATTCTTTATCTGAGGTTTGCCATCCAAGATTGGAACATTCCTGCAATTACAACTCTACAGCAGAGATTGTGCACAAGTGATTTGTACCAACTGTCACACTGTATGTAATTGAAGATGGTTTATGTTTTATGCATGTTTTGTTTGTTTAAAAAAATAAAAAACTTTTATTAAAAAAAATCCATTAATGTATCCATGCATGCAGGTTTTTGTTTCATTGTTGCTATATATTGATTTAAGCAGAAATAGATAATGCATAACAACAATGTAACAAGAAGTTGCCTTCCTCATTTTTGGTAAGTTGCTTTTGTATTTATTTATTTTTTTAGTATCTGTTTTTGTTTTTATTAATCAAAAAAACAAAATGGATATTAAATAAATAAATAAATAAAAATTATTTTACTATTCATCTTGATGTTTCTTTCTCCTTTGTTTTTTCCTATTGGGAAAAAGCAAATCAGAAACAAGTATCTATATATAACAGCAATGTAACATTTTGTTTCCATTTATGTTACATTGATGCTATATATAGATATTTGTTTCTGATTTGCTTTTTCCCAATAGAAAAAAACAAAGGAGAAAGAAACATTAAAATGAATAGTAAAATAATTTTTATTTATGTATTTATTTCTTTACTATCTGTTTTGTTTTTATGAAAACAGATACTAAAGAAATAAATAAATACATAAATAAATAAAAAAAGCAACTTACCAAAAATGAGCGAGGCAACTTGACTAGCCAGCTACGTGGAGTCCTCCTCAGTCTTCAAGCTTGCTGCGGCAAGGATGGCTGGCCCGGGAGTCAGCACTCAACTGGGCAGGTGGCGGCAGTGGCAGGAGAAGGTGGCGAGGCTTGCTGTTTTGCCTCCTCACTCACCCATCAGTGGTGGGAAGATAAGACAGCAACCCTTAGGCCACAGAAGGTGAGGGAAGGTGGCGCTGGCCAAGCCAAGATGTTGGCCACCGGGTGGGTGAGGCAGCAGCTGGCAGCCCAGGAGTCGGCACTCGACCGGGGCTGGTGGCGGTGGCAGGAGGAGGTAGGGGACTGGCGAGGCTTGCTGCTTTGCCTCCTCACTCACCAATCGATGGTGGGAAGGCAAGGCAGCAACAATGGAGGGCCGCGGGTGAGGGAAGATGGCAGCGGGTGAGGCAGGGAGCATCAGTGAGGGCAGTGGGCATCCCAGGGGTTGGCACTTGACCAGGGATGGTGGTGGCAGGTAGGTGACCGGGTCGTACTTACTGATCCGTGTCTTCAGAGGCTGGGGTAGGCAGTCCAGGTGGGCAAGGACAGCTAGTGGTGGTGGCAGCCAGGGCTTGCATCTTCTTTAACGGCAGCCACCATGGGAGGCAGGCAGGCAAGGCAGGCAGGCAGGCCTGGGAGGCAGGCTGGGGAAGGTAGGGCCTGGAAGGCAGGGCCTGGGAGGCAGGCTGGGCAGGGCAGGGCCTGGGAGGCAATCCGGCTGGGTGAGGGCAGTTAGCGGTGGTGGCAACCGGGACTTGCGGCTTGCCCCAGCAGGGCAGCAGAAGGCAGGCAACGATGGCTGGCTGGCTGGCTGGCAGGCTGCTGCTGCTGCTGCTGTTGTGAGTGATGGCGCTGGGCAGGAAAAATTTTGTAGGTAGCACACATGTGCTATAAGTAGGGGCGGGGTGGGGTGGGGCAGATGGGGGAGAATGAGTCAAGGATTGCCACATGTGTGCAAAAAATGTCACGCATGTGCAGTAAAAAAATCCCTGGGTTTTGGCCCATAGGAGCGGCAGAGAGGGGCGGGGACAGCCAGGCGTTGGTTTTAGTGGTTCTAAGAACTACCGGTGACATTAATAACCAGTTCTATAAAACCAGTGTGAACCGGTAGAATCCCACCCCTATTGATAGTGGTGGTAGAAGAGGAAGAGGGATCAGTTTCCCAGGAATCCTGATTTATCTCCTGTCCTTTTCTGAGTTTATACCTTATAATAAACTCTGGTTATATCTTTATGAAATTGTGTTAAAGATAACACCAACATGCCTACCATCCCTGTCCTAATGTTCCCTTTTATTCATATCCATTTTATGTATTAATAATCATTTTTATACTTTTACCTATTGTCTAATACATACTCAAATAAATAAATAAATAAAATAACTTCATATCCCTTCTATATTCACTCATTCTAGGCAAAGTCCTTCCTTCCTTCCTATCCATCCATCCATCATCTATCATCTATCTGTCTGTCCATCCATCTATCCATCCATCCATCCATCCATCCATCGAATATAGATAGCTGCCCAGTTTAATCCTTGTGACTCTGGGAAGCTCATAGTAGCACACATAAAAACAGGAAATCATTAAGCAACATTACAGTATAAAGCCGAGGCCCTAAAACATAAAAATCAAAGCACTGCTGTGTGTCAAACTCTACTGACAATCTAGCCCCATCATCTTTTCTTCAAGGTTTTTCAGGGTTGGGGTTTTCTGGATCTTCGGGAGGATACAATTTTCTTGGGTAATGGTCATGTAAAGGCACATTTCCCACTAGATGTCACCTTTTTCACAAAAGGGAGCCATAGCTACAGTAGCATGCCTGCTCTGATATACCTGATAGATAGTCAGTTTGGCTTTCCAAAGAAGTAAATGGGCACTTTGAAGTACCTTAACACTGCCAGTGCTGCTGCGTTTTTTTTGAAATGCAAATAAACCTGGAAAATGGCTGACATATAAATTGAAAATAAAGAAATAAATAAAATGATACATAGATTAGTAGTTGAGAAATTAAAAATTAAAAATGTCTACTGCATATAAAGAAGGATCGGGAACAATTTGGCTTTTATAGAATCAACAAGAATTAGATAAAATTATATAAGGGACTGGGAAACAAATGATTAGTAAAATGTATAATATATAATGTATATTAGAATATAAAATGGAAGAAGAAACAGAAAAAAAGAAAATATGATAATCTGGGTCAAAAAATTTGGATATGGAATTGATTTGGAACAATGGGAAAAACTATGGCAAGTAAATTATAAATTAACGTTATCAGTTGCATATAAGGTGAACCTTTATAAAATGTTCTACCACTGGCACCTCCCCACAGCGAGGCTAGCCAAGATGTTTTCCAATATATCGGCAAAGTGTTGGAGATTCAACTACAGCCAAGGAACATGTTTTCATATGTGGTGGACCTATCCCCAAGCTCGGAAGTATTGACCCAGAAATTAAAGCTTGGTTGGAAGAAATAATAAGACAAAGAACTGAATTAAGGCCTGAATTGTTTTATTATAATAGGATCCAAAGTTAGTAGGAATTTCCAATATATTATACTCCATATAATAACCACTGCCAGAATCTCATTTGCACAAAATTGGAAACAGGACACTATCCCCTCTGAGGCAGTAATAATAAAGAAGATCCTTGAATGCGCTGAAATGGACAGGCTAACGATGATATTAAAAGAGAAAGAAGAAAAGGTATTAAGAAAGAGAAGATGATATTAAAAAAGAAATAAGATATGGAATGTTTGGTATGAGTGGTTAGAAAGAAGGAGTCAATCGACATAAAAAATGAGAAAGTATTAATTAATGATGTATATATATACATATATGTCTAGCATTCAGCTTTGTTCGGGTATTTTCCCACGTCATAATCGTGGTGCTTTTAAAGTTGTAGCTACAACTTTAAAAGCACCACTATTATGACGTGGGAAAATACCCGAACAAAGCTGAATGCCAGACATGTAAGTACCCGCGAAAACTTAAGAAAACAAATACATATATGTATACAGATGTTAATGGTTTTATAAATTAGATTGAGAAATAAGAATGTAAGTGAATAAGAATGGAGAAGTAATTGATATAATTTTAGACTTTATTAATTTGTGTTAATACAATTATGGAATCATTGTAAAAAGTGGAAATTGATTTTTTTAAAATGTTGAAATGTTGAATAAATAAATTTAATAATTAAAAAAGCCTCTTTAAGATCCTTGCACTATATAAACTTCAGGTACATCCATCCATCTATCATACTGATGATCACTTTTACGAGGAAGTAATGATTAATCTTGTTGACTTTGCAGCTTTGTGCTCTTAGAGGAGGAGAAGGGCAGGGATGGCTGGCAATGCAAAAAGGAAGTAGGTGTGGCAAGAGAGCCCTGTTAGCAAGGTGATGGTTCAGAAGTCAGAAACTATGGACAGCTCCTGCTGAACTGGAGTTATTTCTCTTGCCTTCCATCCAGGCCAGGACAGTGAAGAATCTCTGAGAAACAGGAATCTCCTTCCTTATCAGGGTGAGTCTGCACCTGCCTTGGAATTCTTTTTACAAACTAGAGCTCCTTTGCTTCTGAGGAGTCTTTTCTTCCAAGTTAGTCCCTTTGGAGTTAGATCAGGTTTTTTTTTCACAGTCAGGCCCAAAACACTCCCCCTCCCCTCTTTTTTTTAAACCTCTGTCACCATAGGAAATCTACATCCTTGAAATGTTGTTGTTGGTTTTCTGGTCAGACATCCTCTCTGCATTATTACAAAAAATAATAATAATCCTATCCCTGTAAAGGAGACGGCTTTTGTCTGAAGGAAATCCTTGTGTAAAGTTTGTCTAGTTTCTGATTTTGTGAGGAAGAGTTAAAAGCTTATTCTTTCTCTCCCCCCCTCCTTAATACTTCCTGAGGTGACGCCAAAAAAGCATAAATAGAGAGGCAAGTGTGTGTGTGTGTGCTATTTATATATAGTCATGGACATGCTAATTAAAAAAGAAAGCATGAGGAGAAAGCAATCTGTCTCTGGAGTTTGATCGTGCCTAATTTCTTACCAGGGAGGTGTGGAGATCAATTGTGCAGTGGTGGCACTACGATTCTGGTTTCAGTGTTAAATACATAGACACAGGTTCTGATCAGTTGGCAATGCAGAAGAAAGGGGTGGGAACATTTCTCTTTCTTACTGAAGTAACTTTTTAGGGCAATGATTTCTTAGCTGAACAAGTGACAGTTACATGACATGGTTACCCAACAATTGAATAATATGTAGAGAGCCATTTAGAAGGAAGAAGCCTCTGGATGAGAAAAAAGATGATTTGGACATCAGGACATGTCTATGTGTGGTTTTAAAGAACCCAGTGTGGTTAGCCATAAGTTGGTGGCACAAGAAACATGTGAATGTGGACTACGCAGGCAGAGGAAAAGTCTGAAGTCTGTGGGCAGCAGCATCAACAATCTCCCTCCCACAACTCATCCAAAAACATCATTTTCCTCAGAGGAGGTGAGAGGTTGCATATGCAATATGCCTGTATTCTTTCAGTGCATGGTTGGAAGCAATTTTCTGAGATATATGATTGAAATCTTGCGATGGATTAGCCAAGTTGCTAAACTGTCAGAACTCTGGTTATTAAAATGCTGAACCAGAAGCTTGGAGGGGAGTTCCCTGTTGAGAAACAACATACAGATAGTAGAAGTGAATAATGCTAGTAGAGGTATGCTTGCCTACCAATATAGCCTTTTTATTCATATTCAACAAATTATTTATTTGGGGTTAAGGGGTTGAACTAGTTAAAATCAT
Source organism: Hydrophis major (assembly GCA_033807585.1). NCBI lineage: Eukaryota > Metazoa > Chordata > Lepidosauria > Squamata > Elapidae > Hydrophis > Hydrophis major. The sequence goes on from CM066329.1 coordinate 216,539,946, forward strand.
CGTTCTGTGATGACTGTTTTTGTTCATAAATACACAAATCATACTATTTTGGAATTAATATTTTCAGAATGTGTTTTCAATAGCTGCAGTGAATATTAGAATCTAATATAAATAAAGCGGTGCCTTCTCTATGATCATCTGTAGGTGAGAAATTCCAATGTGGAAAATTATTTCCTTTTTCCCCTTTCTCCCTTTTCTCCTTTCTCTCCTCTCCTTTCCTTGATCCTGAGGCTGCAGTATATTCTTAATACAAGTTTGTGTGTATGCTTTTCCTTCAGTCAATTTAATTTTTTTTTCTTGGAGGAACTGAAAGTAAGAAAATCAAGGATCATTGCTAGTTTAGTTTTGTGATAAGGATGTTATGCCAATAGACAAGGTGAGCCCTTAACAAAGGGAAACTAGCATGCGAGCACCTATTACTTCCTTACATCTGAGATAAAAAAGGGCTGTTATTTCTGCTTCTTTTAGATAAATGACCAGGGAAATAATCTTGCCATTTCTGTCCACTCCAGATCATTCATCTTTCTCCTGCCCAGAAGTAGAACAATAAAGTGTCTTCCTGAAGTTTACTGCCTGTAGGCCTTTTTATTACCTGGTTTGTATTGCCTAATTTAGCAAATCCAACAATAATTAACTATGTTAATGGCTTCAGTCTGTAATGTTTAGCCTAAAGAGCCCTTTAATCATAAGGATATAAGATCATGATTGAGATTTGCCTGTACTGGAGAACTTTGACTTCTTCATTTCCTTTATCATCAATCAGATTTAAGAAGACTAATTATTTGCACTCTGCATATATACTTTCTCCAAAAGTAAGCATGAAGCCCTTCTTTGTTTCTGTGGGAATGGCATCCCTCTTACAGTGGCTCTCAAGAAGAGAAGCCAAGGTAGTCAACTTACAACCACAACTGAGCCCAAAATTTCTATTGCTAAATGAAACATCTGTTAAGTGAATTTTACCCCATTTTACAACCTTTCTTGCCACAGTTGACAAGTGAATCACTGCAGTTAGTTGATAAGTTAGTAACCCGATGGTTAAGTGAAGTTGGTTTCTCCATTGACTTTGCCTGTCAGAAGGTCACAAAAGGAGATCACGTGAGCCCAAGGCACTGCAACGGTCATTAATAGGAATCAATCTGAATTTTGATCACGTGACCGCAGGGATGTTGTAACAATCGTAAGTATGAAAAAAGTTCACAAGTCACTTTTTTCAGTGCCGTTGTAACTTGGAATGGTCATTAAATAAACAGTTATAAGTCAAGGTCTGCCTGAATTCCTTCTCCATCTCTCTTTTCCTGTTCAGTAAGCTGTTGTCCTTCCTTCCTCTAATTCAGACTTAAAGATAGAGCTACTGGTTCTAAACTGCAAAAATCTGGACAATAATTTATTAATGTTTTCTGTGTATCCTGCTGCCCAGGTGTTACTCTGTGGTAAGATGGCTGGCTAATATATTTTAATAACAGATAGATAAATAAATAAATCTTTGATGCCACCTAATGGCCATTTGGACTTTTGCAGCCAAGATCTGGTACATTTTGATAATTAGATATTATTCTCTGTGTAATCTCATGGATGCAAGACATCCATCCTTCCACGAGGACTTGAAACATACCATAGATGTCTGAAGCTGGAGGGTCCATGGCTTGCATCCACAACAAGAGAAAAATAGACCTAAAATAATTTCTACTCTGTAAGCTGCTGCATGCTATACAGGTAGTCCTTGACTTACAACCAAAATGTCTCTTATTAAGCAAAAGACAGTTGTTCAGTGAATTTTGCCCCATTTTATGACTTTTCTTGCCACAGTTGTTAAATGAATCATTGCATTTGTTAAATTGGTAACATGGCTGTTAAGTGAATCTGACTTCCCCATTGACTTTGCTTGTCAGAAGGTCGCAAAAGGTGATCCCAAGACCCTAAGGCACTGCAACCGTCATAAATACGAGCCAGTTGCCAAGCGGCCAAATTTTGATCACATGACCATGGGAATACTGTAACTGTTGTGTGAAAAATGGATATAAGTAACTTTTTTCAGTGCCATTGTCACTAAATGAATGGTTTTAACTTGAGGACTATCTGTAATGTAAGCTGCACAAGTAACTTCTTGCAAACTAACTAATGACATCCTTCCCCCACCCCCAACCATTCCTGGCTTTTGCTGTAGCTAAACCAGAAGAGTAAAGTATTACTTATTGCAATTGGAAAGTTTTTTTAAGCAAACCTGATAAGATTATTGAAATATTATGGCCTTGTGCGAAGTCCAGGTTAACCTGACAATCAAAGGTGAAGGCTGGCAGTTTTATGAAGTGCTATAAACTAGGCGTTGCTTGAAAAAAAATAGCTGATGGTATGTTGATCTTGGAACCTTAACAGCACAAGATATTGGTTATGTACAGATTATTATGTACAGATGCAGGATTAAAAGTAGATGAGAAAGAGAGGGAGGGAAAGAGAAGGGGAGGAGAGAGAGAGTGCTAAGAAAGTGCTACTTTTGAACAAGAAACTTGCTTTTTAGAGCTCTAATATACTACAAAACTCAAGGAAAACTAACTATTTGGAAATTGTTTCCATAATTTTACGCATAGCTTTCTGCCTGCTCAGACATTGGTGTTTCTTTCAATTTAAGTTTTTAAAACTTTAGATTTCGTCTGATTAGCAAGTGCCTCGAAATATTTACAAATTCTTGTTAACTCTTTATTGTTTTGCCAGTTTTCGTCAACCTCTGTTCTGATTCTAATGTTAATTGTTAAAATGATTGATTTTCATGTGAACATATTTGTTTCAATCTATTATCACTTGTAAGAAGTGCATTTCTTTTTTCCTTCTTTCAATATTTTGTTTCTTCTTAAATGTTTTTTACTTTGTGAATTTGTTTTTTTAAAAATTTTGTACGTTTTTTTGTACATTTTATTTTACACATTTACTTTGTACAACATTTTATTTTGTAGTCGTCCCCCCCCCCCCCGATTTTCTTATTTTTTTCAGCTTTTTCTGTTTAAGTTACATGTTTTTTAAATGTAAAAAGTAAGTGTTAAGTTTGGAGCATGGGTGAGAAAGAATGGAGACAAGCCGGTGAAACGGTGAACTTCAACTCTTTATTTACATGGTGTGACAGCTCAAAATGGATGGCTGCTATAGCCTCCCTTATATAGGCAACTTATTAACTATTCAACCAATAGCAATCCGGGAGCGCTAGCTCTGTTAACCAATGTGAATGGCCTGTTAATGGCCAATCAGATTCTCCTGAACGGACCAATCCGATCCTGCCATTAACAGCCAATCAGAAGTGCAGGGCCAGAACCCTGCACTTGACTTCAAGCTCAAGATAACTTTATTTAACATTTATTCATTCACAACAGTAAGTAAGCAAGGCAAACACTATGTACAGAGGTAATCAGGTATTTATCACAGATGGGCACTGGTGGGAGTGCTTCCTGCTTTCTAGCAAATGGAGATCTCTAGGCTTTCATGCAATTTTTCAGGGGGGTTTTCAGCTCAAAGAATTGGCAGGCTGTCAAGCTGAGAACCCCTGCCCTCACCTCCTAGAACAAAGAGGAAGGTGCTGTGTTGGTGGGGGTGTTAATGGGGCTGTTGGGTAGGGCCCAGAGGTGGGGCTCAGCAGATTCAGATCAGTTCTGGAGAACCAGTAGTGGAAATTTTAAGTAGTTCAGAGAACCATCAAATACCATCTCTGATTGGCCTCACCCCATCTATTCTCTGCTTCCTGAATCCCAGCTGATCAGCTGGATCTTCTTTTGTTGCCTTGCGCAGGAGAACAGAGCTGGAAAGCAGGTTAATGGGGTGGGGAGGGAATGGGATGTTGCAGTATCCTTCCCCTGCCATTCCCATGAAGCCACGCTCATCAAGTCATGCCACGCCCACAGAACTGGTAGTAAAAAAAATTTTGAATCCCACCACTGGTAGTTCAGCAGGAGACACAGGTTTTACACTCATGTAAAAACACTAGGTAGTCAGAGGATGTCGGTCTTCCCCAACCCACCCTCTCCTAATGCATTAAAATTAAAGTTCTCAGACACAAAAGTGGGGACAAGAAACAATGGATAGAAACTAATCAAGGAGAGAAGAAACCTGGAACTAAGGAGAAATTTCCTCCATTATGTAAAACAGAATCAGGGCAGAGTTACATTGATTTTCTTTCTCGGGTAAGTTCTCCTTTCCCAGGATTGAGCTGTTGTTTATTTAATGCTTTTGGCATTCTATTCCTCAAGGTTATCTTCATAGTCCTCTGAATAAAAGCAGATCGAGACAGGCTGGCAGTTAGAATGATTGATTATGTGGCATCAAAGTTTTTTTTAAATTTATTTTACTCCTAATGACCCCATAGATAGAGTTTCTACATGAGGCTGATCTCCTTGGTGACAATGGTAAAGGCTTCATACTGCACTAAGAAGACAATAATGAACCCATCTTTCCCTTTTTTATTTTTAACCAAGAAAACCACAAGGATAGGAAGTTACACTAAGGCTTCAGTAATCCAAGGCATGACTAGGAGGCAATAAAAGGCTGGCTTTCTGACTCTCTTTGTTCCCATGTAATGATCAGGTTAAGTTTTGTAGCCCAGCTACAATAGTTTTCATGTGAAATGTGATTCAATGACTCCTCAACTTACAACCACTCATTTAGGGACTGAAGTTACAATGGCACCGAAAAAAAGGGACTTATGACTGTTTTTCACATGGCCGTTGCTATAGCGTCCCAATGGTCACGTGATCAAAATTTGGGAGCTTGGCAAGTATTTAAGGATGGCTGCAATGTCCCAAGGTCGTTGTGACGTTTTGACAAGCAAAATCAATGGGGAAACCAGATTCATTGTGGCAAGAAAACTTGTAAAATGGGAAAAAACTCACTCAACAACTGTTTTGCTTAACTACAGACATTTTGAGCTCAGATGTGGTTGTAAGTCAAGGATTACCTACATTTGGTTGTAGGGCCAATAAATATGCACTTGATGCATAATAACCTTCATGTTTTGCACACATATCCTACTGATATTCTGTGGAATGACCTGGCATTTGCTCATGACAGAGGCACCAGATTGTGTAAGTGTATTATTGTCTGAGGTTTTTTACTGGAAAGGTGATTCAAAACTAGCATTAACTACCTCACAACAAAATCCTTCTTTTAAACACAGCATATCCCCCTTCCCTTATTACAGGTTTGTCCCTTTCCTTGCCTGTTAGGCTTTGCTGAAGCTAAATTTTGCCACATCTACTTTGTGTTACAACAATCTAGCAAAGGCATCAAAATAATCTGGTAGTTTCAGAGAAGAGCAAGTGAGATAAGAAATGGTTTGACATTCAAGAGACAGGGAAAATTTATAGAAGAGGAAGGAGTTAACTTTCCTCCAAAAGAGAAGTCTCTAGAGACACATTGTTTTCATGTTAACATTGAGGCACAGCAAGTTTAGCTTAAATTAAAGGAAAGGATCAGTGTTACATACTGGCCAAATTTCCTATCTGTAAGAATATGTGTGAAATGGGATAAGCTGTCAGAGGAAATTAGAAGATATATTGTAAATAGGATGAACAAAAGGATGCCTAGCAGCCAATCCTTGTTTCAAGAATTGTCTCTTTTTCCTCTCTATGCTCCACTTTCATTTTCTGATAGCGCTTATTGATTTGTTCTCCTTTGAATTAATTATAATTTATGTACAACCCAACTGTCATACACAACTGAAAGGATAACCTCATCATTACATGTAATGGCAATGGGGTTTTTGAGGTAAGTGGAACGTGGAAAGAAAGCTCCCTTATTTATTCAAAGGAATTTCTGCAAGATGAAACACTAATATCTAGATAGGCTTTTGGTGGATTTTCCTCTTTATAATATTATAATATTTGTTTATATAATATTTGTTTATACATATAGATCAGGGGTCTCCAACCTTGGCTCCTGGAAGCCTGGCGGACTTCAACTCCCAGAGTTCCACAGGGCTGTGGAATTCTGGGAGTTGAAGTCCGCCAGGCTTCCAGGGGCCAAGGTTGGAGACCCCTGATATAGATAGTCCTTGACTTACAATCATAATTGAGTACACAGTTTGGGTTGTAAGTGTGAAGATTAAATGGGTCACCACATAACTCTGACTGAATTGTTTTGTGGTGGTCATTACATGAATGCAATGGACATTAAGTGAACCCATTGTAAACATCAGTTTCTGGCAACAAACATTGTAAACATGTTCATGTAACTGCGGGATGTTGCAAATGGCCATAAATGCCGCATGACACGGGGGTGAGACAGTTGTCAGAACTCCAAAACCAGATTGTAAATACCTCTGGAGGTTCATCATCACTTTGAATGGTTGACCAGTAATTGCTTATTTAGTTGAGGACTATCTGTACAAACAAACATTCTGTATGTTCTATATGGGGGTCTTAAAAGCCAAGTATGGCAACCCTACGCAAAATGAACAAGCCTGTAAATTGAACAAACCACACTGTAGCTCGGTGCAATGTATGGATTCTGTTAGTATATACTTTAGCTAAGTAGAACCTTGCATACACATCCTCCACTCATCTGCATTCAGTTCAGTTCAGGAGGGTTACTCTTACATTATTGGCTCCTTAAGTCATGCAATTATGTTTAGTAGGTGCCCCTAGCTATTTTAATTTTCAGTAAGTTGATCTTTTATATCAAGCTCAAGTGGCATTTGATTGGATTTTAACATTCAACAATTCTGTCCTCTTGTCTCTGAAATGTCATGCTTAATTTGAAATTGGCTTCCCAGTCAGTGTTTAAAAAGACTCTTAAGCTTTGCTGATTAATCTTGAGGTAATAATGTTAAAATGGAATGATCAACTATACACAAATCTCATGATTAATTTTTTACAGTCAGCTTTTGAAAACAAGATTGTTGAATCATATCCTTGAATTTATTTACCTGCTTAAATTCTCCTTGCAGTTTGTTTTGTTTCACTTTTAAGCAGCACAACAATCCCTAACCAGGCCTCCTGGTAGCTGGCTGCGAATTTCTGATATGTACACTGTCAATACACAGAGAGAATATTCTGTTGGCAGTCTTTATATGAAATATACATTATGTATGTTTGTGTGTTCATAGGCCCACCAACTTAGCCTGTGGATGAGAGGGCTGCAATGAAAACGTATCTCAGCGGTATATTTTTTCCTTCCACCTGGCAGGTGTGCCAAGACCTACAATTTTTAGAAGATAAAAATTCTGGGCATCCTTCTGTTTGGATCTGTGGTTCCAGCCTCTGCAGTCTGTGTTTGTTTATGCCTGTATATATTTTTTGCTGACTAAGGGTGAAATGGGAGAGCAGGGAGTCAAGGTAGACATTTTCCTGGCATGGCCTGACCATCCTTATGCAATCTCACTTAGCAAAGCATTTAGCCCTTGTCTAAGTTGAGCCAATGGTTATTTACTCAAGAGAAGATTCAGCAAGAAAGTACGATAAAGCTCTGTCAGCAGCACTAATTGACTAGTTCCTCTTAACACGATCATTAAGGCGCCTATAAAAGATCTTTATCACCGGAAAATAGTCCAACAGATTGGATACTGCCATTTCCAAGTGGTAGTTTCTGCAATTCCCAGGTGAAAAAAGCCAATTCCTTTATCTGCTGAAGAACCTTTTTGTATACCTTAGAATATGGGTTGGTGATACTTAATGTTACAGAGAGCAGAATCAGTGCAGGAGCTGGATTAGCTGAGCTGGAAGCTATTGCTTTTGAATTATTGCAGAGTCCTTCTGGTCTGTGGCTTTCATCTAATAAATCACATGGGATCGTGTTTCTCAGGGGAGAAATGTGATCCATCTTTCGCTCAAGACTTTTTGAGGAGTGGTCCATAGCAGCGATGGATGGAGTTAATTACGGTACAGCCAGCACGTCGGCTTGCAAGTTGCTGATCCGTCAGGGCTTGTGGCAATTTTAAAGACTCAACCTTTTTTCCTCTGACCTTTAATCTAAAATTGTGGAGCTGTGCTGAACTCACCACTTCTTGGTTTCACTTGCCTCCTGAAGCGGTGGACAGCTGCTTTAGCCAGAGCAGCCAGCCTTGGGCTAAATTTTTTTTTTTTTTAATTCTCCTTCTCTCTCTATCAGTGACAATTATTTTTGGCGGGCCTCAAAATGGCGGCCAGGGGAGCTGATCAGGAATTGTCAGGTCCTCAGCACAGTAGAGAGAGAGCTGCAAGAGGATCAGCTAAGCCCAGGTCTGCTGGTTTAGAGGCAGCAGCTTGAATTAGAGCCAAGGCCCTAGCCCCTAAAAGACCTTCTAGGGCAGAGGAAAGACAGACTAGGCACAGAGAGAAGGCCTTGGATAAAGATTCTTTCAGAAGAACCAAAAGTCGAGAAAAGTAAGGATTTACACTTAGGCAGGAAAAACCAAATGTACAAGTACATATTAGGTAAAATGTGGCTCAAAAGCAGTAACTGCGAGAGGGATCTTGGAGTCCTAGTGGACAATCATTTAAATATGAGCCAGCAGTATGCTGCAGTTGCCAAAAAAAGACAATGCAGTCCTTGGTTGCATCAACCCTGGGATAGCATTAAGATTATGTGCCAGGTAAAGAAGGAGGGACAGAGTCAAGATCACATGAAGTATTAGCACCACTTTATAAAACCTTAGTTAGACCACACCTGGAATACTACATCCAGTTTTGGTCACCACATTATAAAAAAGATGTTGCAGCTTTGGAAAGAATGCAGAGAAGAGTAATGATGATGATAACATCCTGGAGACTAAAACATATGAAGAACAGTTGCAGGAATTGGCGATGGCTAGTCTAGAGAAAAAGAAAGACTAGGTGCAATGTGACAGCAATGTTCTAATATTTGAGGGTCTGCCACAAAGAAGAGGGGGTCAACCTATTCTGCAAAGTACCAGAAGGCAAGACAAGGAACAATGGATGGGAACTAATCAAGGAGAAGAAGCAACCTAGAAATAAGAAGAAATTTCCTGACAGTGAGAACATTTAACCAGAGGAATGGCTTGCCTTCAGAATTTGTAGATGTTTCATCACTGGGGCCTTTTAAAAAGAATCTGGACAGTCACTTGTCTGAAATGGTATAGTTCCTGCTTGAACAGGGGTTGGACTAGAAGACCTCCAAGATCCCTTCCAACTCCATTATTCTATAGAAGCCACAATACATTTTGGTGAACATAGTCCACCTTCTTTTACGCCTTCTTGTAAAGATAAAACTTAGGAGGTGAACCAGGCTTCTTGGAGAAAAGTCAGGATAAAAATAATCATCGGATCAAATCATTGTTCTAGTGGAGAAAGGGGGAACACTCTGCATATTTGATAACTGCATTGTGGGCAAAAATGTGATGCTGAAACTATTTCTGGCATGGAGATTCAGCAATGAGAAAAGCTTCAGCTGTGCTATATAGTAGACGTTAAACTGCTGTCATTTGATTGATCTACATTACTTCAGCCAACAACAAAACAGCTTTGATTGCTAATTCATTTCTGGCTCCAGTACAGGAGGGTGGTATTTCCCTTTGAAGACTCCTTATAACTTGAGAGCAAAAGGAGTCCTTTTCTTTAAGGCAAGCTGTCCAGTGACTTAAATACTTCTATTGAAGTTCGATTCTAAGGGTTATTTTCTTTGGAAAATGTACTTGTCAGGGCCAAGCAGAGGGCTTTTTCAGTGGTGGGTCCCAGTTTCTCCAATACTCTTGTTAAGACAATGTGCCAAACATGTCTATAGTAGCTTTTAGACACCATATGAAAACATTTTTACTTAAACATTTTAAAATTGCTGTTTCTCAACGTTGGGCTTAGACATGGCTTATTACATTTGGAGAAGTCTTACTGGACAAATGATAGATAAAAATAATGTATATAATAATTCAACAATATCCTGAAAGAAACTCCTCTTCCTGGGTTTCTGTGGGCAACTTCAAAGTGCATCAAGGCTCCCAGATAGGCTTAGTTTAAAATTATTGGATGTTATAGCTCAAGATCTGCGGATGAGTTTGAGATTTCTCTTCTGCCTTGGTAGTAGGCCTTTGCAGCATCCTCAGAGGAGAAGGTAAGAGGGGGCCAGACTGTCAAAAGCAGCATAACAATGTCACAATGCAAGTCCACACAGGTCCCCAAAGGGTGGAGTGCAACTGATGCCACAATCCTGCTTTCAATCTTTTGCTGAAACCAACAGGATCCTGCAGACATAGCTGGTAGTCTCTAGATTCTGGACTGCAAGTCTAGGCAACCAGTTCATTTGATTTGCTTACCAAATGGCAATTCCTTTTGAAGACCCCAGTAGCAAACTATTCGGGGGTGGAGGGAGGTGTTACTTTTTATAGGAAACAATGCTTTGGAACCAGAAGGAAAGAGGTTAAATGCCACTGAGAAGTAATGAGCTGGCAAAGACTCCAGTGAGCTAGAGCAGGAAGTTGCATCACTCACAGCTGTCAGCTGGTGAAGGAATCAATGGGACTGCAGGATGTATATGAGATGGGTGGAAGGAAAGAAGAAGGTATACACAAAACATTTCCGAAATGGTAATCTTTAGGCCTTCCTATACATGTTTCCCTTGTATAGAAGAGAGAGAGAGAGATCTCAATTCAGAGCTGAAGAAGCTTTTTGGATGAGAAGCAAAATGTCTTTAAAGAAAAACCAGAAAGTCCAGTTGCCTCTTGAAAAAGCATCTTTGGGTCCACAATTCAAAGTTGGGTATTACATTCCACCTCTCCATCTATGTTCTGTTCTAAAATGGAGGAGGCTGCATTTGTTAGTGCTAACTTGTTCTTGCCTCTTCTATAAGGAGAATACCAGATGCTCAAAGCCACAGCATTGTTTCTTTTTGAATTAAAAGAAGATACAGCAGTGCTCCTACAATCATTTATAGAATAAACCTACATGCTAAACCATGAACTAGGATTTCTGCAATATATCAAGCCATAAACTAGCTGAACATGGCTTGGTTGCTTGTTTAATTACTTAAAGAGCCTATCTGGCCACCTTCTCACTGAGCAACTCTGGAATAGCTAACAAGGTTTATAAACCTTCAAAGAAGAAAATCAATATAGTAATAAAATAAGATGAGATAAAACATATTGCTGGCATCTTGAATAAACCCAGCCAAAATCTCATGACTTTTTAAAAATTCATGGCTCAGCATGACATGAGGCTGCTTCAACAGAAATATTGGTATGTTTCATTTGGTTGGAAGAGATGAGGTTTGTCTCATTGAAAGCAGTAGCTGTGCATCTTAGTCCAAGAATCTCATAATGGGCTGCAATAGTTTACAGGTTTTATAGAACCCCTTTGGAAATGTAGAAAACAAATACAATTGTTTCAATTGCTACAGTGTGGGGAGAAGTGGTTGTGAAGAGCAGTGGGAAGAAGGCTGTCTGTCTGTCTACCAATCACATTTAGGGACTGTCACAAACCTGAGGAACTTTTAATACTTCATAAGATAAAACAAAAGAAATAGTACATAAAAAGCTACCTTCATGGGAAAATGCTATTAGATTTGTAAACAAAAAAAGGAGGAAACTTGGTAGCAGACATTCTAAGTAATAAATCTACTTTGAAGCTATTTTGTGAGCTTTGGGTAACTTTTTTGGATGTGTAAAATCTGTGAATTGGACAAGATGTAACCGAACTCCTTCCAATTCCAATGTAGCTCTGTTCCTTTGATGCCTACAATAACTGCAAGGAATATACATCTTTCCATCTCCCCTGCCCCCCTCCCCACACCATTTAGTCAAAACTGAGGAAGCTTCTTGGTTGAGAAGCAAAATGTCTTCAAGGAAAATACAAAGAAAATCCAGTTACCTTTCAGAAAAGCACCTTTGGGATAACCATGACTTGGAATAACTAAGAATCTCAATAGACATTTACATATCTTCAAGGAGTGGAGAGAGTACCGATGTCAGCCTTGGAAGCCATATTTTAGTTAGAAGCTTCGAGGCTGGCACAATTAGTGCCTGGGAATTTGGGAGGGGGGATTTCATAAAGAGGTGGAAGATTAGACACAATAACATTCTTCTCATAGAGTCAAGGACAATTTACCTTGCACCTGGAGAGGATGGTGGTGGATTGGACCATGTGATGGACTGGTGGGTGCAGGGGATGGGCTTTTGATTTTCAATTAGGAAGGGAAAACCAGGAACTCCCAGATTCGGGTTTTCCCAAATGTGCCAATATGACTTCTTTGATAATTTTTTTACTTGGATGAACTTTGTTTCTGAGAGCTGAATGAAATGGGGAGTTTCATTGGAATGCTGACAACCAAGCCCTGTGGCACACCACAGAGGAGCAGCTATGGGCTGGCCCTCTCACTTCCTATTGACATTGATTGGGACCAGCTTGGTGAAAGGAGCCAAAACTGGACTGTCCAGTCTCAAGCCCAGTCCTGCAGCCAGCCCAAAAGGGTACCATGATGGATGATATAAAAGGCTGCTGAGAGATCAAGGAGATAGAGATTACCAGAGATTATCAGCAAATGCAACCAATGCTATTTCTGTCCCATAACCTGACTGAAAGGGATCCACTTAGTAAGCTCTTTACATAATGACTGATTCCTGGTCACAACTGTAATGATTGAATGAAGATTATCTGTATTGTGGAATATAGTATATGAAGTCATCATTTCCTTAGATGTTATGCACTGGAGTGTTAATAGTCCATTTCAGATTTCAGTGCTATCTATCTTGCTTAGGCACATTGAAAGGAAGATCAGCTTGGTTCTCATTATATGTGCCTTCACTGACTTTTCTGCATTATGTTCATGGTATGGTTGCAGAGGTGATATTCAGCAGGTTCTGACCAGTTCTGGAGAACTGGTAGCAGAAATTTTGAGTAGTCCAGAGAACCAGCAAATAACACCTATGATTGGAGATTTTACAGTAACCTTCCCATGCCACGTCCCCAAGCTACACTCACAGACCCAGTAGTAAAAAAATTTGAATCCCGCCACTGTATGCTGATGCATTTCTCTGTGAGAGGAGGCAAAGCCTACATCTGTGAAGTTGTCCTTCCTCCCATTACATACTTTGCTGGAATCATGAACATTTGGAATGATGTTCTGAAGTATTGCAGATGTATGAATCATTAGAAGGATACAGCTATCTAGGTATTATAATCAATCAAGTCTGTAATGAGGTAGTTGCAGTGGTGGGATTCAAATAATTTAACAACTGGTTCTCTGCCCTAATGATTTCTTCCAACAACCAGTTCACCAAACTGCTCAGAAACTTAACTGGTTCTCCCAAAGTGGTGCGAATTGGCTGAATCCCATCAATGGGTAGTTGACTCTTTAGAAAATACTCTCTTTATAAGAGGGAGATACATTTTTTTGCTCCTCAAAATGCCTTACCTCCATATAATACATAGAACTGTCTAAATTTAGTGTATTTCATCTGTGCTGCAATTTATACATTACCCTTAGATCAAAGCATCTCTTGTGAACTGTCCATTTAGAAAAAAAAATGAACTACTAAAGGACATTTCCCATCTGGAATAACTTTTGACAAATTGTGATAAATCTGTTCACTGTAGCCAAACTGTAAATTTACAGCATCATAATAGAGAAGTGACTTTCCACTGATAATAAATTTAACAGTGGTATATACAAAGGAAATAGTATTCTAGCTATGTAATGACTGACGAAACTTCGCTCATAACATGAAGTTTAGGGAAGTAGTGTAATTTAGAGACAGATAATAAATTGAATAAACATGAGAGATATTAATTCGGAATTTGTCGAGAGTCTGAAATATAATTATTTTGCAAAGATATCCATTTATATGATTGATTGATTGATTGATTGATTGATTGCTTATATGTCATCAAGTCATTTTTGACACCTAACAATCTGATGGATGGGTTTTCTCCATGGCAATCTGTCTCTAATCTGATCTTTCAGATCTTTGAATGGAGCCTATTACCACTGTAATTGAGTCTATCTACCATCCTGCTACCATCCTCTTCTTCCCTTTCCTTCCATTTTTCCCAGCATTATAACCTTTTCAAGAGACCCAGATCTTCGCATAGTGTCCAAAATAGGCTAATTTGAATCTGATCCTTTATGCATCAAGAGAATGCTGGATTGATTTGTTCAATGGTCCATCAGTTCGTTTTCTTGGTTGTCCTTGGTATTCTTGGGATCCTTCTCTGAAACATCTATTTATGTGCCATTCTCTAAATTGCACAATCAGTCAAGCAGTGCCCTAGATCATCTTAATAATTTGATCATTTTTACTGTTGTAAAACTCACATTGGGCTTTATACTTTATGCTTCTTCTTTTTTTGCACTTTATTATCTGTGGATTGTCATTGGTACGAAGAATGAAACCAAGAATCTGCAACTGTTTTTCATGAGTCATTGTGTGAAGAGCTTTTGATTGTGTGGCAAAAACATCTGGATTTAACCTGTGACTCAATTACTTGCAGGTTACTTTCCTCTGTTTTTGGAATCCCAGCCATTCTTACAACCATGGAGAATATGGCAGTGCTTGACTCTGTGGGTGTAGGAGACCTGGTGCTGTTGGAGCCACTGACTGAAGACACATTGATGCAGAACTTGAAGAAACGCTTTGAACATCAAGAAATCTATGTAAGTGGAGATGGGAGGGAGACAGAGAACAACTGATCTGGGAGCCTTTTCACTTTAGGTCAAAAAGATTAGAGCCTGCAAAGATCTACTATGATGCACGTGATCAGAGCAACTACTTTCACTGTCACAACCACCATTACTATGCTAAAAAGGAAAAGGAAAAACACAAAGAGCCAAGCGGTTTTCCTAAACATTTTCAGGGGCTGATTATTAGGCTTTGCTGAAAAATGAAAGAAAGTGCTATAAAAGGAAAGCAGGGCATCTCAACAGGAAGAGGATCCATGTATCTTCTGCTCCTTATTGTGGATGGACAACTTCCACCAATTAAACCCTCAGATAGAGGACACCTTCCATTTTGAGAGCAGCCACCTCTCAGAATTGAAATGAATCGCTACACTACTACTACTATTACTACTACTACTAACTATTACTACTACTACTGTTGGTCACATGGTCAGCCAGACTGGTTTTCACATTTTCATTTACCTAGTGAGTGCTTCCTAAGACTTGAGATAGGCAGATATTTTTTTCAAATAAATTTTTATTGGTTTTTAAAACAAACATAAACAAACCAAACATAAAAACATCAGGCCATCTTCTATATATGTACATACAGTGTGCCGGTTGTTTACAAATTGTTTTGTGCTTCCGTTTTGTAGTCTTCAATTACAATTACCGTATATACTCGAGTATAAGCCGAGTTTTTCAGCACATTTTTTGTGCTGAAAAAACCCCCCTCGGCTTATACTCGAGTCAGATTCCCCTCTGAAAAAAAAATGGTGTGGAGCTCCGAAGCTGGGCAGCCGCTTCCCTGCTTCCGTGTTTCCTTTGCAACTTTTAAGCATGGGAGGGGGAGGCTTTTCTGAGCTCTAGGCTGAAAAAGCAACGCGAGCAGAGGTCGCTCCACTCAGTTTCATTTCCTCAGCTCCAGCTGCTTTCAGTCCACTCGGGAGGAGAGGGAGAGAGAGAGAGAGAGAGAGATCATAAGAACGGCTCTTGGTTTTTTCTTGCAAGGGAGAGAGTGACTCCTGCCTACCACTGTCATCATCATCATCTTTTGGGTTAGTGAATCAATCAAACCTTTCATGATAGTGAGATCGTTTCCCAAATTTCCCTTAAATCAGGGAAGAAATCAGAAACAAACCTTTGGGCTGAGAATAAGCTTGTTCCTATGATGTCATTTTTGTTCACTTCAGTGTGAAAAGTGTGAAAAAAACACACTTCTTTTTCTTCATCTTCTTGTTCCCTATTTACTGGTCTCTTTCAAAGAGGAAATTGTGAACATCAAACTTATTCTCAACTGTCCTAGTGAAAGTTTTTATTGGCATCTATTTTTATTTTTGAAATTTACCAGTAGCTGCTGCATTTCCCACCCTCGACTTATACTCGAGTCAATAAGTTTTCCCAGTTTTTTGTGGTTAAATTAGGTGCCTCGGCTTATATTCAGGTCGACTTATACTCGAGTATATACGGTACATTGTATATGATCTCATATTTTCAATCCAATATTCAATACATTGGTATCATTATTAATCAATCATTTGACTATACTTTTATTCGTTCATGCTTGAGGAAATAATCATATTTTACTTAATTTGTTTTCTGACAATTCATATTATCATCCCAAATCTTTCCTAAAATTATTTTGTAGATATAATAAGAAAAGAATATATCTTTATATATTTAGTATTTTCTAAAAGTCTACATATTTTGTTACTATACTTTATTGTCTAACCATTGATAGAATAGATCCCAAACTTTATAAAATTGTTTATCATCCTGTTCTTTAATTTCAAATGTCAATCTGTTCATTTTAGCACATTCCAATATTTTCTTAATAATTTCCTCCTGTGATGGTATTTTCTCATTTTTCCAGTTTTTAGCAAATACAATCCTAGCTGCTGTTAATATATTTACAATCAGGTATTTCAAATCTTTACTATATATTTCAGGTAAAATTCCCAATAAAAATATCTCTGGTTTCAAATCTATATGTTTTTTTGTCATTTTTTCCAACCACATGTGGATTTTAGTCCAGTATTTTTTAGCATCCGCACAAGTCCACCACATATGGTAATATGAGCCAGGTGTCTGATGACATTTCCAACATTTTTCAGATTTATTCTTGAACATTCTTGCTATTCTTGTCAGGGGAAAATGCCACCTGTAAAACATCTTATACAAATTTGTTGACATTGTCATTTTATAATTTTGAGACCACAATTTTTGCCATTTCTCTAGATCAATCCCATATCCAAAATTCTTCCCCCAAGCAATCATAGTTTCTTTAACTTGTTCTTCTTCTAATTTAATTTCTAACAAATATCCATACAATTTTTTAATCACCTTTTCATCAGTACCTGTCAAAATCTTATCTAAATCAGTCAGTTTATCATAGAAACCTTCAGTTTTAGAATCTTTATCATACCTTCAATGTATTTGCGCATATGAAAACCAATTCGTCTTTATACCTTGTTCCTCTAGTTTTTGTATAGATTTGAGTTCACCCTTTTCATTCAATATTTCACCATATCTAACTGTTTGTTCCTTTTTGTATATTATAGGATAAGAAAATGTTTCAATAGTCGATAGCCAGACTGGAATTTTCAAATAATATTATCTTTTTATCTTCTCTCAGTTTAACCACAGAAACTCCCGTGTATAATGTCTTCTAAAGTACCCCTGTGTTTTAGTTCCTTTATACCATAGAAAAGAATGCCACCCCAACAACAGATCATGTCCTTCTAATGTCAACAATCTAGTATTTCTTAATGTTATCCATTCCTTGACCCACATCAAATTTGTAGCTTGGTAATACAACTCCCAATTAGGCAAACCAAATCCTTCTCTTATTCTAGCATCTTGCAAAAATTTTAACTTTGTTCTCGCTTTCTTGCCTTGCCATATAAATTTCAACACAATTTTATTTAAATCTTCAAAATAGTCTTTTCCGAGCCTAACTGGAATTGTTTGAAATGAATATAAAATTCTGGGTAATATATTCATCTTGACTGTTGATATTCTCCCTATTGATGACAGTTATAAATTTTCCCATTTCGCCAAATCTAGCGCTATCTGCTGTTTAAGTTTGATATAATTATTCTCTTTCAGTGTACTGCATCTTGCTGTCAAGTATATCCCCAAGTACTTGATCTTATTAGTGACCTGAATTTTCAATAGGTGTGCCAGTTCTTCCTTTTGTCTTGATAGCATATTCTTTGTCAAGATCTTTGTCTTATCTTTATTTATTTTCAAACTAGCTACCTTTCCATATGTGTCTATTTTTTCTATCAATTTTGATGCTGTTTCTAGTGGGTCTTCTAAAATAAAAACCAGATCATCTGCAAATGCTTGCAACTTAAATTCTTCCTTTTTAATTTTCATCCCTTTTATATTCTTTTCTTCTCTAATATTTCTATTTAGCACTTCCAAAGTTAACACAAACAACAGAGGTGATAGTGAACATCCTTGTCTTGTTCCTTTTCTTATATCAATAGAGTCTCTCAGTTCTCCCTCTATTGTTACCTTTGCCATTTGCTTATATAGCTTCTATTGCTTGAATAAATTTTCTAGCAAAGCCCATCTGTTCCAGCAATAACAGCATGAATCGCCAATTCACATTATCAAATGTCTTCTGTATATTCCAAAGTGTCCAAGATTACTCTCATATTGTCTTTAATTTGTCTCTTTGGCAGAAATCCATTTTGATCAGGATGGATAAAATTATTTAAGTATTTTTTAAGTCTTTCTGCCAATATTGAAGCAAAAATTTTATAATCTGTGTTTAGTGGGTAAATAGGTCTATCGTTCTTGATTTGTAATGGATCGGCCTCCTCTTTTGGAACAAGTGTAATATAAGCTTCTGACCATGATTTAGGTATCCTCTTCTTTAACATAACTTCATTCATAACTTCTAGCAATGGAAGATTCAACGATTCTTGTAATGTTTTGTAAAATTCTGCCGGAAGTCCATCTGGGCCTGGTGCCTTTCCATTATTTTGCTTCTTGAGTGCTTCAGTTAACTCCATCATCGTTATATTGCTTTCTAACATTGTTTCAATCTCTTTAGATATCTGGGGTAACTTAGCATTCTGTAGGTACTGTTTGACTCTTTCCTCATCAATATTCTCTTGTGTGTATAATTTCCCATAATAGTCTCGAATGATTTCCTTCTTCTCTTTACTACCATAGCAAACTTGGCCTTGATCATCTATTAATTGCAATATTTTCCTTGATTCTTTCTCCCTTCTCAATTTATATGCTAACCATCTACCTGATTTATTTGCATCTTCAAAATAATTCTCTTTAGCACCTCTAATTTTCTGTGCTAATTCTTCTTTTTCTATTAGACCCATTTTATGTTTGGTTATATCAATTTTTAACTTAATGTCCTTTTTCTGTGGCATTTTTTGTAGCTCTTTTTCAAGTCCTTTGTACTCATCCTCTAATGGCTTAGAGGCTAATCTTTTTATAGTGTTTCTTTTCCTTGTATAGTCTATTATCAAGCCTCTGGCATATGCCTTCATTGTATCCCATACATTCTGGATTGAAGTATCTTCTTTTTTGTTTTCTCTAAAGAAAAAAGCCAGTTCTTTCTCCATCCACTGTGTAAAGTCTTTTTCTTTTAAAATATTATTATTTAGCGTCCATCTAGATCTTCTTCTTTGTCCTTCCATTTAATTGTCATTGGATTGTGATCTCCCCAAGTACTTGTTTCAATATTTATTTCTTGAATATTAGTTAACAATTCTGTTGACATCCATATCATATCTATTCTATGGACTATGATAAGTGTCTATTTGAGTAGAAGGTGTATTGTTTAGTTTTAGCATTTCTTTCTCTCCATGTATCTTTTAAGTTTATTTCATCTACCATTTAAAAAAAAAGATTTAGGGAGAGTCTTTCTGTTTTGCTTTATTGTTTTCTGTGCTGTATAGTCCAGTTTGTTGTCTACAATTCCATTAAAATCTCTCATCATAACTATACTAGCATAGTCCAGTTCAATTATTTTGATGTGTAATTTTTTATAAAACTCTTCTTGTTTGTCATTTGGGGCATAGATTGCAATTAGGAGTGTTTTTGTATTATTATCCATTATTTCCACCATTAGTATTCTTCCGTCGTCATCAGTATAAATCAATTTCACTGGAATGGTCTCTTTAATATATAAAACCACTCCTCTTTTCTTGCATTGTGTCAAGGAGGTAAATATTTTCCCTAATTTTGGCTGTATCAACAATTGTTCATATTGCTTTTTAATATGTACTTCTTGTAGGTAGATTATATCAAATTTTAATTTCTCTAATTTATGGAAAGTTTTCCTTCTTTTAACGCCTGAATTAAGTCCATTTAAATTAATTGTAACCAATTTTTTATCTTCCATGGTTATATTTTATAATTAGGTTTGGCAGCTCTCGTGGATCTTGGTTCACATTGTCCTTTGGCTTCCTCCTTTCCACCTACTGCACCTTCCTCTTTTTCAGTTGTCATTTGGCAGTCCTCTTGGAATTCAATTAGTGAAATTTCTTTTTCTGCCTCTTCCTCTTTCCCTCTGAAAAATTCTGTATAAAATGATTCAGCTTTCTCAATTGAATCAATTCTGTATCTCTGTTCTTGCCATGTGAACATTAAACCTTCTGGAATCAGCCATCTATAATTCACCTCTTTTTTAAGTAGCAATTTGGTCAAGAATTGATATTCTCTTCTCATCTCTCTCACCCTTCTGGGTACTTGTTTCAAAACCACAATCTCCTTATCTTTATATTTCAATGTTTTCTCTCTTCCCACTTGCAATATTTGCGTTTTAATATCTTTCTTTGTAAATCTGATGTGAACTTCTCTTGATAGGCTATTTCTCATTGCGTATCTTGTGAAGACTCAATAAACCTCATCTATTCCATCCATCATCTTCTCTTCAGTTATTTCCAAAGCTTCAGACAATATTTCTATCATTATCTCAGCTAGATTTTTGTCCTTTTTCTTCCTCTATGTTTTGGAATCTGAGATAAAATTCTGATCTGTCCATCTCCCATGTCAGCATACCACTTTTATCTTGTTCAACCACAGTTAATCTGGTATCAATGTCTCCAATCTTCTTATCTCTTTGTTTATCTTCTTCAATTTTTAATAGTCTCTCATCATACTTCATCATCATTTGTTGGATGTTCTCGACTTTTTCATCAGTTTCCCCTGTTCTTTGTTCAATGTTCTCTGTTCTTTGTTCAATGTTCTCTATTCTCTTTTCAATATTCTCTGATCTTGTTTGAATGTTTTGAATTCCTTGCATAATCATCTGCAGGGTCACTTTTTCTTTTTCTTTTTCTTGTTCTTTCTCTTGCCTTAACATTGTCTGTATTGAACGTTGTCCTCCAGATGGTGGAGAGGAGGAAGTAGAAGTTGAAGAACCGGTAGCTGTTAATTTCCTGTTCATTTCAAACAATTCAAAATCTTCAGGTTCTTCTAGACCTTAATCCAATTGTGAAGTAACCAATTGTGATTCCAAATAAAAATAATAGGGAAAAAGAAGCCAAATAGTAATAATAATTAAAAATAGAAAAAGAATTTATTCAGGTTCTTGCATACCTTAATCCAATCGATTAGTTAGATAACAATGAAAATTCAAAAATGAAGGAAAAAACCATAAACATACACAAAGGAGAAAAAGTTGTAAAATCCTAAAAAAGACAGAAAAGTAAAGAATAAAAAGCTTAAAAAAGGAAAAATTCTTCAGATTCTTCAACACCTTAATCCAATTAAGAGATCTCAAATATAAAAGACTGCATAAGAGAAAAAGAAAAGAAAAAAGCCAGAAAGATTTAAAAAAAAGAAAGAAAAAACCAGCATTGGAGGTAGATGGAAAAACAAAAGTACCAGAAAGTCAAAAAGAGAAAAAGAAAAAAAAGGCTACTCCCTTAAAAAGAAAAGGAAGGAAGTCATTAATACTAAAACTTTTCTTTTAAAATAAAAAACAAACATAAAAAAAATAATTTCCAAAGACAAGCATAAAGAAAAAAAAAAAAAAGCAAAGACAAATTCCAAAGAACTACAAGTCCAAATAGCTATTTCAAAAAGTAAACTGTTGAGGAGGGGTAGCGCAGCTTAGGAAAAATCAAGAAAACACACTGCACTTTGTTTAGTTATCTGAGGCTCTTGTTATAATATTCTTCTCCAGAAACTTATCACCTTTTCTTTTCCTATAAACTTCAACACCAGACTCCAGCTGTTGATAGAAACCCAGAAAAGCACCTGCAATAATACTCTCCCATGCTCTTCCCTCTATCTTATCAAATAGCAATGTCCTTGAAAAAAGTCTCAGTTCTTTCTTTCTCAGCTTTGTCTGGTCACAAGAGAAATAGAATATTTCCAAGCCTCTAGTTGGCAGTGTTACAAAGTACTTTCACTTTTCCCCTCCTTTTCCAAGCAAAATGCAATAAGAATTAATTTAAAAAAAGAAAAGGATATTTTTTAAAAAAGAAATAACTAAAAGGGAGTCTCTAGCCTAAAATGGTTACAAAATCAAAAAGGAGGAAAAAAAAATAGATGGAAAAGAATAAACCAGTCCAGTTTCAAAATATAAGATCATGTATAGAAAATCCAGCAATGAGAAAAAAAAAACATTACTTTGACATTCCTGTTTAAAATCGCTGCTTAATCACTTCTGTTAAAACTTTTACAGATTCTTTCTTTTCCTTAGGGTATCCTTTCAAATCTTAGAATAAAGAAAAAGAGATAGGCAGAAATTGTTGTTAGATGGTGTTAAAGGTACCATCAAAGAATGTAAGCTGCTCCAGGTAAAGCTGCCTTTTGCACTTGATTGATGTTGATTTTGTCAATGCCAATGGTATTCAAATAATGTTTCAGAAGTCTTGGGATTGTACCCAAGATTATCATTATTATTATATTTGTATCCTGCGTTTTCTAGATATAACTCAAGGTGGTGAATATACCCAATGTTCCTGTCTCCTATTTTCCCCACAACAACCTGTGATGTGAGTTGAGCTGAGAGAAAACTCCAAATCACCCAACCAGTTTTCATGCCTAAGGGAAGCCTACAAGTCCCCATCTCCTGGTTTCCAAGCCAGCACTTTCACTTCTACACCAAACTAGCTTTTGTGCACAGTCTATTCAGAAATACCTTTGCACTGTGTATTCACCCTAGGAAAGATCAAGGGGGTTCCAACTTAATAATATTTGTATTTTTCATGGTCTCTTTTTATTAATAAATTCTGCTTTAAAAGCCAAGGTAGAATTGGCCTTTAAGAAAATACAATGCATAGTCAGCAGAGAATAACTAATAGCAATGCAAAAATTAATGGAAACATTCAAGTTAATTTGCTTGTACCTCCTAAGTACTAATAATTTGTTCCTTGTATCATTGCCATTTATTTATACAGAGTGCACAAATATTTAATAAAGGATTTGAAATAAAAGGATCCCAGCTCATAGGAGTTTATTCCTTTAAAAAAAATCCATTACATCCAGATTTAACCGTGCCTAGCGCAGAAGATCATTGGAAAAAATACTGAGCCTAATTGCCTTATCTCATTCATGGCAGGTGGCAGCACCTTGCCAAGCTTTGTTGATCTCAAATATATATATATATATATATATATATGGGTGGGGGGAAAATCTCCACAACAGTAAGAGAGCAATAGAGTGAGATCTGGCTTGGACTCGGATAGGAGACAAAGTTGGAATACAATGTCCATTGATGGGTACCACGAGAATTTATTCTTCTAGAATCATCATATATCAGACAAGATGGAGCAGAGGGAAGATGGGGAAGTGGAGGAGCTGTGGGAAAAGGCAGCAAGGGAAAGGCCAGTTAAGTAGGGCAGATAGATGTCAAGGCTCCCAAACCAAGAAAGATATGATGAATTTCATATTGTTCCTCGGCTATTGACAGAACTAAAGCAAACTACCTGCATCATTATAAACATACTCTGAGAACTTTTAGGAGGATCTGACTTGATCCTTTTTCTCCCAACCAAGTTATCTAAACTTTGCCGCCTCTTCTTTCTCTGGAATGCAGCCCCTTCCTCTTCAGACTCCAGACTACCTTCCACCACAACAGGGTCCCACTTAACCAGATCCCTCCTATTTAGTATAGGTAGTCCTTGACTTACGACCACAATTGAGCCCAAAATTTCAGTTGCTAAGTGAAGTAGTTGTTATGGGACTTTTGCCCCATTTTACGACATTTCTTATCACAATTATGAAATGAATCACTGCAATTGTCAAGTTAGTCACACAGTTGTTAAGTGAATCCATCTTCTGCATTGACTTTGCTTGTCAGAGGGTCGCCAAAGGTGATCACATGGCCCAAGGACATTGCAATCATCATAAATATGAACCAGTTGCCAAGCATCTGAATTTTGATTGCATGGCCATGGGGATGCTGTGAAAACCGGTCATAAGTCACTTTCTTCGGTATTGTTTGTAACTTCAAACGGTCACTAAACAAAAGGTTGTAAGTCGAGGACTACCTATAGCTGCTCTATAGCAAGAGGCAGAGCCCAATTTCTCCTACTAGTTCTACAAAGCTTGGATAATGTGACACGACACAGCTAAAATTGGAAAGATCAATGGAATTTATTAAATCTACCAGGCTCCATGTTTTAGGAGGCTTGCAGTGAGTCGATCTTATTTACTAGAATTAGCAGGACTGGACCAAGGTATTTTATTGCCAAATCCTAAACCTTAGAAGAGGCCTTCTCTTGGTCCATATACAAAACTGTCTGGTTTGGCAGATTGCTCTTTCCTGGTGCCTTTTTTGGCAGTGGTCGCTGAGCAGCTGCCTTGCTCTACTCAGTGAATGGGACCAAACTGTTTGCCTGCCGTGTAGAAAAAACTGGTGAGGAAGAAGATCATAGCAACGAGGTTTCTTTGCTTCCTGGGTCTTCCAGGTCTTCCTGAGCCAGAGTAGGAATAGGATTAGAAGCAAATAGCAATGGTGAAGCAAAGGGACAGATGTCTATGGAGATTCTCAGTCATCCAGGTCATGGTTGTCCCAAAGGTGCTTTTTCAAGAGGCAACTGGATTTTCTGGATTTTCTTTGAAGACATTTTGCTTCTCATCCAAGAAGCTTATTCAGAGCTGAAGAAGCTTCTTGGATGAGAAGTGAAACATCTGCAAAGAAAAAATAGAAAGTCCAGTTGCCTCTTGAAAAAGCACCTTTGGGACAAAGGGACAGATCCAACCTTTGACACTTTCACCTACTACAGCCTGAGCACTGCCATCTTACTAATGAGAACAACCTATTTCTGCCTCACAGACCTACATTGGGAATGTGGTGATCTCCCTGAACCCATATCAGCCGTTGCCCATTTACTCAGCAAAAATGGTGGAAGAATATAAGAACTGCAACTTCTTTGCTGTCAAACCTCACATGTAAGTGAGAAGGGAACGGAGTGGGAATGATCACACCCAACAACTCTCAGGAATGGATTCCAGGGGACGAGAGGGAGAAGGCAGATCCTGGGGGAATCCAAAGCAACAGCCCTCCTCATTCTTCTCCCTGTGTTTGCCCAGTTATGCCATTGCCGATGATGCTTACCACTCATTGAAGAATCAAGACGAAGATCAATGCATCCTTATCACTGGTGAGAGTGGGGCCGGCAAAACAGGTGAGTAAGGATTTCTGGGTTCCTCAAGAAGGGCATAGAGAAAAGAAAGCATTGGCAAGAGGCAACTCCTAGCCAAGCTTGGCAGAACTTGGAAGGGACAGGAGAAAACCAGGGGTGGGGTCAGTCATGCATTGAGTTGATCACTGCAGGGACAGCTGGGGGATGCGACTGAAGACACCAAAAGAGCTGGGAAAGTCCTCAAAGCAAGAGGATTCATTGCACAATCCTCTTATCCCATCCTCAAAGTTTGGGGGGGGGGGAGGATGTTCTGATAACTTTGCCTAAACATTTGTAATTCTGCTTTTTCTGTCCTTTTTCTTTTTCTTGCTAGTGTTAGGAGCTGTGTATTTGAAGCATTCGGAGATGAGCAGAGATCAATATATTATTTTTCAACCGTCATCTAAATAGCATGGGAGCAGACCACTCTTGAAGGGCTCTCTTTAAATAAATACATTTTAATGGGAGCTTTCACAAATCAGTGAAGCAGAATATAGAAGCAGGAGGGGGAACGCAGGGGCAAAGTTTATTAGAATTAGTTTAGTGGCACTGACAGATGTCCACAAATTTAAGCCATTTAAGCAAACTTCCACAGCCTGTGTTGTATGGGGACAGAGTACCCCTCATCACTAGTCAGAAAATCCTACTTGCTACATTCCTTGGGATGATAGAAGTAGCTTTGCAACCAATTTGAGACTACCAGGTTGGAGAGAGTTTCTCTAGTAATTGTTACTGCTTCGGTGGCAAGTTACATGCAAATCATTCCTCCACACAGAATATATTCCTAATTCACATGCAGTGCTATAATAGATGTGCCCTCTCTCCTTCCAAAATAACCAGATTGAAGTTTTAAATGCATTCTATAATCACAAGGAGGAATTTCCTCATGATTTAAGAGGGCTTAAGGAGTGGCACAGTCTGCCTCAAACTGTGGATCTCTTTGCAGAGAAACAGAAAGGGTTCTCTGGGCCTGGATAGCAACCTACATTCGGGTTTGTTTAGTAGTGGATTCCTATTGAGGATTTTTCCTGAGTAAGGAATAGGACTGGATAACCTATAGTAATGGCACTCAGAGTTATAGACCACTTCATAGGGCTTTACAGCCCTCTCTAAGCAGTTTACAGAGTCAGCCTATTGCCCCCAACAATCTTGAGTCATTTTACCCACCTCGGAAGGATGGAAGGCTGAGTCAACTTTGAGCCTGGTGAGATTCGATCTGCCAAATTGAAGGCAGCAGAAGTAGCAGCAGAAGTAGCTTGCAGTATTACACTCTAACCACTGAGCCACCGAGGCTCTCTATATGCCCTTTCTCCTCTTTTTTGACCTTTCCAGACAGTCATGGTGACTATCTGGATGAATCCCTGAACTATTTTTTGGCAGTGACATGTCCTTGCCTCCTTTTCGGGGCTGAGAGAGAGAGAGAGAGAGAGAGACTGGCCCATGGGGATTTAGCTGGTTGGAGAGAGAGGATGCCGAGGAAAGGACTAGATCTCATTGCCTTCTGATTTCTAGCCTTATGTCCTATCCACCTCATCAAAACTGAGTCTTTTTAAATATCCCTACCAAATCATATATTCTCTCACTGATTCTATGCTGCTCGCATTTTTTTTCTTCATTAGAGGCCAGCAAGTTAATAATGTCCTATGTGGCAGCTGTATGTGGGAAAGGGGAGGAAGTGAATCGTGTCAAGGAACAGCTGCTACAGTCCAATCCTGTCCTGGAAGGTATGTACTTGCAGCCTTTGTAAGGGGTGAGAAAGGGAAGGATCAATTCTATAGGAACTGATCAGTAATTACAGGCATTCACTGGGCCATTGCCTTATCACACAGTATTTTACAGAAAAGTATTTGAGAAAGTGCAGATTTCCCAGTAGAGCACCAACGCTGCATTTGCAGTGGTTATAAGAAGGAGTTGATAAAGTTTTTCTTCACAGCTGAGTCAAAGACCTGTTCTCCTGCTCTTGAACTGGCAAAACTATATATCCCAGTACTGTATAAAATTTGCTGCCCATAATGGCAATCCCTAACTTACCACTGGCATGATTTATAAGGCAAAGCCCCTTAAGTGGGGAATGGCAATGCATCTGTGGTGCACCAAAACAGAACTGTAATACATGTAGTTCAATAATATGGAAATTTAAGGGTACCTGGGAAGATCTGCAGCTGTACTAGAAGCAGTTAGATTGTTAGCTTCTTTAGATATTGAATTATAACATCTATCCCGTTGCAATTCTATGACTCCATATTCTGATGATTTTACAATTGTTTTATCTTTTCAATATATATTATTTCCCAAAGTGTCCAATATCTATATCTTCATATTTGCTGACATTTTATTTAAACTAAATTTGGATATCAGTGATTGCGTGACTTCTATAGATGCCATATGCTAAATAAATGAATTAAATTTAAAGGATAATGGGATTAATAGAGCTTGGGCACTGGTAGGTTTCTTGCTCTGTTTAGCTTCTGCTCCTGTCAAGCATTATCAGTCAGTGAGAAAACATCAAATAAACATGCTACTTGGGACATGGAAGAGGAAATGCGTTTATTTATTTATAATTTCAATTTCTAAAGTGCTCACTCATAGAAAGCTCTGGGCTAACAAGGATTAAACCCAAGTTTAAAAGACGTTCCTCCACTTTTTCTTTTTTCTTTTTGCAATTCTGGGAGCACTGGGATATTTATATAGTTCCTTTACAATAAGAAAAACTGAAAGACCCTCCTTCCCTCCCTCTCCTTCTGGAATTTCACCACAGCCAATTTCACCACAGCCAACTCATTACAGTCATCTTGCTGTGGCCAATGAACATGTTGAAGATACTTCTGGGAAAGTTGGAAAAGATCATTTTGCTGCAGCCAACTTGCCATGGCCATTTCACCACAGGATGGCTCACCATGGCCACAGTGGACCAATTCACCATGGAAAATTCCATGTGTGATAACTGAACACAATAAATGTTACCTGCCACTGTTTCTTTGACATTATTCCCATTTTTTGTCAATTGAAATAATGTCAAAGAAACAGCGGTGGATAACATTTATTGCACTGAGTTATCCTGCATTTCTGTGGCGAGTTGTCCTGCAGCAAGATGTCCATGGCTCCGACCAAGTTGGCTGCGGCAAATTGACCTTTTCCAACTTTTCCAGAAGTATCCTCAACATGTTGGTTGGGATTTTCTCCTGTGCTTATTGGCTATACTGGTTGGCTAATATGTTTGAAGGTACCAAATTGGGAAATAACTGATGCGCTGATGGTTGTTATTTCCTATTGTTAGTCTATATTATACCAGGGTTCTCCAAAGTAGTCAGCATTGACCCTCAACTGTCCATGGATTATTCACTGTTGTTGTTATTCATAGTAGTATTAATTAAAGTAATATTTATTAAATTATTTTCATCTAATGAATGTTTGGGGGGTCAATGAACAATCTGAAACTTCATGAAGGGGTCAATGAGATGAGCATTTTGGGGTCCCCTGGTATATGTATTTACTGGTATATTGCCTCCCTAAACTTGCCCCAAGGCTTTATAATGCCGTGCTGCCAACAGCTAGGCTAGCCTACAAAATTATTCCTAGGGAACTGAGATATTGTTCCTCTTCTTTCAGCCTTTGGGAATGCCAAAACCATCCGCAATGACAACTCCTCCCGATTTGTAAGTACTAGATGGAGAATTACTACCGTACTGAGTGAATCTGGCACAACTTCTAATATTTCTTAGAAGATATGCGTTATAGATCTAGACTTGGGATCAAGTCCAAATTTACAATCTTTTCAAATCCTGGGTCCTGCATCACAATTATGCAACTCAAGTGGTGCACAAAGAAAAATGGGATGATTGGGCCTGCATAAATGATAAGGGTCAATTAAACATCCTGCATAATTTATTCTGCTTTTGCTCATCCTAGAGGCAAGTAGATTTATAAAGCCTTTTCTTTTTACTTTTAGAAATGGTGGAAGTGGTTTTTTATTCTCTCTTTCTTTCTCTGTCTCACACATAAACTTACTTGGACTTTTTCGGGTATGCAATTCCATTTTTGCTGTTTTGATGGCTAAATGTTTTTAAAAGATTAGAATTATCAGGATATGGAATTGTGACTCAATTCTATTATTAAATCACACTTAACATTTACCCTGACTTCATAAGAGCAGAGTGAAGCATTTCCTGGAATCTACTAAAATAATTATTGTGCAAAGCAACATTTCATTGTTGTGTTCTACAGCCAGTTCCCCATAGAAAACACTAGCTGGATACCCGTGCTTTGCAACAAAACTTTGTGATTGGGCTATGCAGGAGAAATTCAGTTCACAATCCGTTGGCTCAGTCAGTAGTGATTGGTGATTGAAACGCATAAGGGAATATTGCTCCCACCACCTTGAGTCTGGAAGCAGTTCCATAGGTGGAAGGCATAGATATTTTGGTGAGGTACCGACATTTAGTGCTGTAAGAAGCCCCAGACTGCTCCTGAGTGAAGGAGTGGAACATCTGCCAGTTTGAACTGAGGTAACGGAATGTGAGGCAACTGGCAGATTGAACAGAATTCTTTTCAGGTGGGGAGGGGGATCAGAACTCCTTAGCATCAGAGCGTGTTAATTAATGTATTAGAAATACTAATGATCTGATGGTCATTTCGAAAAATCCTTTCATTGCGAGCACCTAGAAGCCAAGAGGAACATATGTGCCAAATTTTAAGTTTGTAGGCTTTATGATTCTGGAGATTTCATGATGAATGAGTGGTACTTGGCTTTTATATATATAGATAATAATGAAATTGTCCCGTGAAATGGTTGTTACAGAAGAAAAACAACAATACATAGTTTAAATGCAGTTCTAATTGGACATGTTGTAGCTTATGAGAGTGCGTTAACAATGAAAATGCATTAACAACATCTTTCACATTGTAGTAATGAGGCTTTAGAGCAAAGAAGAAAAGGAGAATTATCTTAAGTCCCTCTCATGCCAATTCTCTCATCTAGATCCCATACATAACTTTTAAGTGTGCACTGCAGAATGTATACATATCATATTTCATTTGACCCTTAGTTACTGCCTTCAAACAATTTCCTGAAGAGTAAATATGTCGAACCAGTGCAACGAAACCAACAAACTGTTTTGTGACATCTTAAAAACTACTCCACATAGAGCTTTAAAATACGAGGTTCTTCTTTCGATCAAGATCAACTCCTGATGAGTTCTTGGACACTGTTATATGCAAGGAACAGAGACGAGACATCGAACTGTGACTTCAACTCTTTATTGTGACTTCAGAACAGAGCAAATACTTGGGCAGCAGCAGCTCTTTTATAGAGCTGGCTGCTGTCAAAACAACCAATGATTTGAGTTTACTGCTCTAACAAGCGTCCAATCAGAGAGACCCACTAACAGCCAATCGGATTGGCCAGAAATGACCAATCACGACTCGCTGTTCGCGGGCCAATGAGAAGTGCAGGATTATGAGCCTGCTGTTAAAGTAAAGCTATTAGGGTTGTTACTGATGCGTTGGCTTAGTCCATAACACCCCTCCCCCCTAGGTTCCGTCTGAGGGGTGGGGTGACGTATTCTCGTAAGTAGGCAGGTCACTTCACCTATCTGCTTGATCTGCGCTGTTCCACCGGTTTCTGTCCTGGCTCTTGTTCCGGTGGGCTGCTTGCTGAGCTGGGTGGCGAAAACCGTCCTGCTGTTTCGTCGAATGGCTCTGGGCTGTTCTCTCTGCTCTCGCCAATGCTGTCCTCCGGGTTCCCTGGATCTGTTTCCATCGCGGTGCTGTCACGCGGCAAGGCCACGCCCCGGCTCGGTTCTCCTTCTGGTGGTGAGTATCCCATGGTTGGTTGTATAGACTGCTGGGTTTCGATTGTTAAATCATCTGTTATTTCTTTTTCGGCCCCCTCGATGTCCCTTCCCTCCCCAGTTGGAGATTCAGGGGATGAGATGGGAATAGGTGCTAATCTGGATCAAAGTTGGTCTATGTGGCGCTTCCACATTTTACCATCTGCAGTTTGTAGACGATAGGATCAGGGTCCCGTAAGTTGCATTATGGTAGCGGGGACCCACAATGGGTCGCCCGAGAAGTTTTTCGCAAAAACGAGGTCACCTTCCTGGAATGATCAACACTTGCTGCTGGATCCCAGGGGTTGTTCAGGCGTGTAAGCAGGTTGGAGGCGATCGAGATGTGAGCGAAGTTTCCAGCCCATCAGGAGTTCAGCTGGGGTTCTGTTTGTGGTGCTGCTTGGGGTAATATGTTGGAGGAGAAGCATCTGGGTTATTTTGTCATCAATGTCACCGTGGTCCATTTTGTGTAAAGTCTTCTTTACAAATTGAACTATTCGCTCAGCCCTACCATTGGCCGCAGGGTGAGCTGGTAATGTTAAGGCATGGCGGATGCCCCGGTCTGCCAGATACTGTTCGAATGCCAGGGCAGTGAATTGGGGGCCATTATCGGAGACCAGGACATCCGGCAATCCATGGGTAGCAAATAGCTTATTCAGTTTTTTTTTTTTTGAGTCGCCTTTCCTTTCTGTTCATTTTCTTTTTTTTTGAAAAGAATTTTATTGATTTTCTATAAACAAACAAGACAAACAAAACATTAAAACATCAACTCTCTTATGTACATACAGTGTGTCGGTTGGTTCATCAGTTTTGTGCATTCATTTTGTAGTCTCAATTACAGTTATGTTATATAACAACTCATATTTTCAATCCAAACATATATATCCTAATATCGCTATTAAAAAATCATTTGACTATACTTTTAATCATTCACCATACTTTTTGAGATAACAATACTTTAATTAGTTTATTCTATAACAAATCATATGATCATACCCAATCTATCCTAAAAACACTTTATAAATATAATGTCAAATAACAAAGGTGAAAGAAAAAATAAAGATATTCCTTGCTGTCTAACATTCTAAATATTCTATTATCATATTTTGTCATCTAGCCATTGATAAAAAAAACCCCAAAATTTCATAAAATTGTTTATCCTCTTGCTCTCTAATTTCAAATGTCAATCTACTCATCTCAGCACATTCCAATATTTTCTTAATAATTTCTTTCTCTGATGGTATTTTCTCACTCTTCCAATTTTTAGCAAATACAATCCTAGCCGCTGTTAATATATTTACAATCAGATATTTCAAGTCTTTACTGTATGTATCTGGTAAAATTCCCAATAAAAAGAACTCCGGTTTCAAATTTACACGTTTCTTTGTCATTTTTTCCAACCACATGCGAATTTTAGTCCAATATTTTTTAGCGTCCTCACAGGTCGCTATGGTAGTATGAGCCAGGTATCTGATGACATTTCCAGCATTTTTCAGATTTGTTCTTAAACATTCTTGCTATTCTTGTTGGGGGAAAAGTGCCACCTGTAAAACATCTTATACAAATTTTCTTTATATGCTGTTGACATTGTCATTTTATAATTTTGAGACCACAATTTTTGCCATTTCTCTAAAACAATCCCATATCCAAAATTCTTCCCCCAAACAATCATAGTTTCTTTAACTTGTTCTTCCTCTAATTTAATTCCCAGTAAATAACCATATAATTTTTTAATCACCTTCTCATCAGTACCCATTAAGATCTTATCTAGATCAGTCTGCTTATCATAGAATCCCTCCATTTTAGAATCTTCATCATACCTTGAATGTATTTGCGCATATGAAAACCAATTTATCTTTATACCTTGCTCCTCTAAATTTTGAATCAATTTAAGTCCACCCTTTTCATCCAATAGTTCCCCATATCTAACTGTTTGTTCCTTCTTATAAATTATAGGATAGGAAAATTCTTCAAGAGTCGATAACCAAACTGGAATTTTCAAATAACATTGTCTTTTTATCTTCTCCCAATTTAACCACAAAGACTCCCGTATATAATGTCTTCTAAAATAACCCTGTGTTTTAGTTCCCTTATACCATAAAAAAGCGTGCCAACCCAACAGCAAATCATGACCTTCTAGTGTCAACAATCTAGTCTTTCTTAATGTTATCCATTCCTTGACCCACATCAAATTTGCAGCTTGGTAGTACAATTCCCAATTGGGCAGGCCAAAACCTCCTCTAATTCTAGCATCTTGCAAAAGCTTTAGCTTGATTCTCGCTTTCTTACCTTGCCATATAAACTTCAACATAATTTTATTTAAATCTTCAAAATAGTCTTTTCCAAGCCTAATTGGTATTGTTTGAAACAGAAATAGAATTCTGGGTAAAATATTCATCTTAATTGTTGAAATTCTCCCTATTAATGACAATTGCAAGTTTTCCCATTTCTTCAAGTCTGTAGCTATCTGTTGTTTGAGTTTAATATAATTATTCTCTTTTAATGTGCTACATCTTGCTGTCAAATATATCCCCAGATGCTTAACCTTATTCGTAACTTGAATTTTCAACAGGTCTGCCAGTTCTTCTCTTTGTCTCAGTAACATGTTCTTTGTCAAAATCTTTGTTTTATCTTTATTTATTTTCAAATCAGCCATCTCACCATATGTCTCTATCTTTTCCAATAACCTTGGAGCTGTTTCTAGCGGGTCTTCCAAAATAAAAGCTAAGTCATCAGCAAAAGCTTGTAGTTTGAATTCTTCCTTTTTAATTTTCATTCCTTTTATGCTTTTATCATCCCTAATATTTCTATTCAACACTTCCAAAGTCAACACAAATAGCAAAGGAGATAGGGGACATCCTTGTCTTGTGCCTTTTCTTATATTAATAGAGTCTGTAAGTTCTCCATCCAACATTAACTTTGCTGTCTGTTTATTGTATATGGCTTCTATTGCTTGAATAAATTTTCTGGCAAAACCCATCTGTTCCAATAGTAATAACATAAATCTCCAGTTCACATTATCAAATGCCTTCAGCATCTAGGAATATCAAAGCCATTTGCATTTCAGGATGAGCCTCATAGTATTCCAAAGTATCCAAGATTACTCTCATGTTGTCTCTGATTTGTCTCTTTGGCAGAAATCCATTTTGATCTGGGTGGATAAAATTATTTAAATATTTTTTAAGTCTTTCTGCTAAAATTGAAGCAAAAATTTTATAGTCTGCATTCAATAAAGAAATAGGTCTATAGTTCTTAATTTGCAGTGGGTCAGCCTCTTCTTTTGGAATAAGTGTAATATAAGCCTCTGACCATCTTCTTTGACATAACTTCATTCATAACTTCTAACAATGGGATGCTCAATGATTCTTGAAATGTTTTATAGAATTCTACTGGAAGCCCATCTGGACCTGGTGTTTTCCCATTATTTTGCTTCTTAAGTGCTTCATTTAATTCCATCATTGTTATATTGCTTTCTAAAATTTCTTCAGTCTCTTTAGGTATCTTCGGTAAATTAGCATTCTGTAGATACTGTTTGACTTTTTCCTCATCAATATTATCTTGTTTAAATAATTGTCCATAGAAATCGCGAATAATTTCCTTTTTCTCCTTATTGCCATAACAAACTTGTCCTTGATCATCTATTAGCTTCTGTATTTTTCTTGATTCCTTCTCCTTTCTCAATTTATATGCTAGCCATCTACCTGGTTTATTTGCATCTTCAAATAATTCTGTTTAGAATTTCTAATTTTCTGTGCCAATTCTTCTTTCTCTATTAATTCCATTTTATGCTTAATTACATCCAGCTTCAATTTAATATCTTTTTTCTGTGGCATTTTCTGTAATTCTTTTTCAAGTCTTTTATACTCATCTTCCAAGGCCTTAGAAGCTTGCCTTTTCCTAATATTCTTTTTTCTTGTATAATCTATTATCAAACTTCTAGCATATGCCTTCATTGTATCCCAAACATTCTGCGTTGAAGTATCTTCTTTTTTATTTTCTCTAAAGAAAAAAGCCAGTTCCTTCTCCATCCATTGTATAAAATCTTTTTCCTTTAAAATAGTATTGTTTAATGTCCATCTCGATCTTTTCTTTTGTCCCTTCCATTTAATTGTCATTGGGCTGTGATCTGCCCAAGTACTTGTTTCAATATTTGTTTCTTGAATATTAGATATTAATTCTGTTGAGATTCAAATCATATCTAATCTGGACCATGATAAATGTCTATTTGAATAAAAAGTATATTGTTTAGCTTTAACATGTTTTTCTCTCCAAGTATCTTTTAAAGTTAATTCGTCTGTCATTTAAAAAAAAGATTTAGGGAGAGTCTTTCTATTTTGCTTTGTTGTTGTTGCTATGTAGTCCAATTTATTGTCCACAATTCCATTAAAGTCTCCCATCATAATTATATTAACATAGTCCAGTCCAATTATTTTCATGTGTAGTTTTTTATTAAACTCTTCTTGTTTATCATTCGGAGCATAAATTGCAATCAAGAGTATTTTTATATTATTGTCCATTATTTCCACCATTAATACTCTTCCATCTTCATCCGTGTAAATCAGTTTTGCTGGGATAACCTCTTTAATGTACAGAACCACTCCTCTTTTCTTACATTGAGTCAAAGAAGTAAATATTTTCCCTAATTTTGGCTGTATTAACAATTGTTCATGTTGTTTTTTAATATGAACTTCTTGTAGACAAATTATATCAAATTTTAATTTCTCTAATTTCTGAAAAGTTTTCCTGCTTTTAACAGCTGAATTGAGTCCATTTATATTCATTGTAATCAACTTTTTCTCTTCCATGGTTATGCTTTATATTTAGGTCTAACGGCTCTCGTGGATCTCACTTCACGCTGTTCTTTACTATCCACCTGTCCACCTACTGCACCTTTCTCTTTTTCAGTCTCCAGTTGTTCCTCTTGAAACTCAATTAATGAGACCTCTTTCTCTGCCTCCTCTCTTCTCTCCTTCCAAAAAATTCTGCATGGAAAAGTTCTGCTTTCTCAATTGAATCAATTCTATGTCTCTGCTCTTGCCACGTAAACATTAATCCTTCTGGAATCAGCTATCTATAATTCACTTCGTTTTCCAATAGCGTTTTGGTCAGAAATCGATATTCTCTTCTCATCTCTTCTCATCTCTCTCACTCTTCTGGGTATTTGTTTTAAAACCACAATCTCTTTAC
The DNA here is from genome assembly GCA_033807585.1 of Hydrophis major. Lineage (NCBI taxonomy): Eukaryota > Metazoa > Chordata > Lepidosauria > Squamata > Elapidae > Hydrophis > Hydrophis major. The sequence continues at coordinate 216,576,133 of CM066329.1, forward strand.
CTTTGTATTTCAGTGTCTTCTCTCTTACCACTTGTAGTATTTGTGTTTTAATGGATTTTTTGGTAAATCTAATATGGACTTCCCTTGGTAATTTATTTCTCATCGCATATCTTGTATAAACTCGATATACCTCATCTACTCCATCCATCATCTTTTCCTCTGTGATTTCCAAAGCATCCACCAAAATTTCTATCATTATCGCAGCCAAATTTTGTCCTTTTTCTTCTTCTATATTTTTAAATCTGAGATAAAATTCTGACCTTTCCATCTCCCACCTCAACATCCCACTTTTATCTTGTTCAACCACTGTTAATCTATTGTCAATATTTCCAATCTTCTCTCTTTGTTTCCCTTCTTCCTCAATTTTTTGGAATCTCTGCTCATACTTCCCCATCATTTGCTTAATATTTTCCACATTTTCATCAGTCTTCTCTATTCTTTGTTCAATAGTGTCTGTTTTTATCTTGAGATCTTGAATTCTTTGCATAATCATCTGTAAAGTCACTTTTTCTTGTTCTTTATCTTGCTTCAACATTGTCTGAATTAAACGTTGTCCTCCAGCTGGTGGGGAGGCAGAGGTAGAAGTAGAAATGCCAGATGATATTGGTTTCCTGCTCATTTTAATGCTTCAAAAACTTCAATTTCTTTTTAGCTTTTAATCCAACTGGTAGAATAGCCAATTATAATCCAAAATGGAAAAATCCAATAGTAAAAAGCCCAAAACCAAAGAAGAAAAAGGAGAAAAAAAGAAGAAAAATCGTCAGGTTCTTCTAGACCCTAATCCAATTACAAAGTAGTCCACCATAAAAAATGAAAAATAGAAAAAAAAAAAAACCCCAAAATAATAATATTGATTAAGAAGAAAAAGAACAAAAATAAAGAAAAGAAGAAGAAATTCCTTCAGGTTCTTCACACCTTAATCCAATTGGGAAGTCTCAATAATCAAAAAGAAAAAACAGAGTGGTCCAAAAACATGAATAGAAAAAGCAAAAGGATCCCAGTAAAGATAAGGAGAGAAAAAAGAAAAGGCTCTGAGGCTTTCCCTTTGAAATAAAAAGCAAAAAGAAGAATATTACTAGAATTAAAATTTACAAAGAGGCTGGTGAGTAGGAGTATCACAAGTAAAAAATAAAAAATAAAAAAAAGAAAGCACACTGCACTTTATTTAGTTGTCCAAGACTCTCTCCTCCACTAACTTCAAAGCCAAGCCTCAAGTGTTAAAATATTGATAAGAGTCCAGGAGAACACCTGTAATAATATTTTGCTGTGCTCTCCCTTTATCTTATCACATTGAAATGAGAAGGAGTCTTCTTACAATTCTCTCCAATTCAAATAAAATATTTTCAAGCCTCTGGTTGGCAGTGTTACAAAGTTTCTTAATACTCTTTCCCCCCCCAGCCAGAAAAAGAAAAAATTTATAAAAAGAAAAAATAGCCAAAGGGAGCCTCTATTCTAAAAGAAAATCAAAAGGAGCATAAAAATATATGTAAGAGAAAATTCAGTCCGGTTACCTACAAAGTCGCACAAAAGTCCCAAGAAAAAAAAGTTAGAAAAAGAAATAAAAATCCAAGCCTCAATTTGACATCACTTTAAGAAACACCGCTCATACAGTTTTTGTCAAAAAAAAAAAAAAATCTCACAGGTTTCTTCTCTATTCAGGGTGCCCTTTCAAATCTCAGCGAATTTACAACAAAAATGAAGTTTCTCACCCAGCCGACACACTTTCACTTCCAGCCACTTTCTTTCTGGAGCTGTCCCGACTTCAGCAGCTATGGAGGCTGCCTCTCCGCCGCCAGCAAAAGGGCTTCTCCCGGATCAAACCAGGGGTTTTGCGATATCCCTGGGATCCTGGGACTATGCCCTTCATGTCTTTACAGGACGGTTTAGGTCCATTGGGACCGACCAGGGGTGAAAATATTGCAGCTGTATCGCCGAAACGAAGCTCCGCCTTCTCCAGCTTATTCAGTTTTTTAATGACCGCTTCCGTGGTGGTGCTTTTCATTTTGTGGACCTCAAGCCAGTTAGAATAGGCATCCATGGTTAGAAGGAAAGTGTGTCCTCTTGTGGGTCCCACAAAATCGATGTGGATAGGGACCAGGGACCTCGAGGCGTTTTCCACTGAGTTGGGGGTGTTTTTGGAGGAGCAGAGCGAGTCTCCTGGCATTTGCTGCATGTCGCCACCCAGGTCTCTATCTGCTTGTCTAAACCAGGCCACCATGCATAACTCCTAGCCAGTGCCTTCATCCGCACGATGCCTGGATGTCCATCGTGCAACATTTTAAAAACTTTATGTTGCAATTTCTCCGGGATTACAACTCTGTCTCCCCACAAGATGAAGCCCTTTTGGGAGAATAGTTCTGTCTGTCGATTTCTGAATGGCTTGAAAGTGTCGTTGGGTGCGCTGTCCAGCTAACCCTGTTCCACCCAGCTGAGGACTCGTGCCAAAGAAGGGTCCTTTTTCGTTTCTGAGGCGATGTCTCGAGAGGTCAGCAGTGGTGATTTAAGAGTTTCGATTTGCAATATGGCTAGGGTTGGAGCTGGGTCATCTATGACGTCTGGTAGTGGAGAGCGGCTCAAAGCGTCAGCATGGGGAACGGCTTTCCCCAGGCGGTGTTGCAGTTGGTAATCGTATGCGGCTAAAAATTCTGACCAATGTGTCATTCTTGGTGATAAGATGTGGGGAGTTGGTTTGTTTCCCTCCAAAATACCAAGTAGCGGCTTGTGGTCTGTAATTATGGCAAAGGGTCTCCCATACACATATTCATGGAAACGTTTAATTGCGGATACAATGGCGAGAGCCTCTTTATGAAGTTGGCTATAGTTCTTTTCAGTTTTAGACAAAGTTCTCGAAAAGAACGCAATAGGTGCCTCTTTTCCGTTTGGTAGGACACGGCTTAAGATGGCTCCCACTCTGAATGGTGAGGCATCAAAGGTAAGGGTAGAGTCTCATTGTATTGTATCAATACAGCATCAGAAGTTAAGAGGTCTTTTACTTGTTGAAATGCTCGTTCTTCATGCCGTCCCCAGACCCAGGAAGCCTTTTTGTCGAGAAGTCTATGTAGGGGCTCGGCTACGGTCGCCTTCTGGGGCAAGAAGATGTTATAAACGTTAATGAGTCCCAGGAAGGCTTGGAGGTCTGTCTTATTTCTAGGTCTTGGGGCATTTTTGATTGCAGTTAGTTTTTTTTCAGTGGGGTGGATTCCCTGTCTGTCAAGAAGGTATCCCAGGAACTCCACTCTCTCCGTACAAAGTTGACACTTGTCCCTTTTTACCTTCAGGCCAGCATCTTTAAATTTTTGGAGAACCATTCTGAGTCATTGTCCTAATAGCTCTTTAGTAGGGGCAGCTATTAAGACGTCGTCAAAATAAGGCACGGCGTCTTTTATGCCTTGTAATAGCCTCTCCATCAAACTTTGGAAAATGCCCAGCACCACGCTTACTCCGAATTGGAGTCTATTGCACTTGAAGGCACTTCTATGTGTAACTATTGTCTGGGCTTCTGCAGTCATCGCATCTACAGGTAGCTGTTGGTACGCCTGAGCTAAGTCCAATTTCGCAAATATTTTTCCACCACCCAGGGAGTGAAGAAGGTGTTGGACCACCGGTACTGGGTAAGCGCTCTGCTGAAGCGCATGATTTAGGGTGGCCCAGTAATCCCCACAAATTTTTAATGAGCCATCTGGCTTTATGGGTGTTATTATTGGAGTTTCCCATCGGGCATGGTCAATCGGTTCCAACACACCCTGGGCTATCGATTTGTCTAGTTGCTCGTCGATCTTTGGCTTGAGGGCAAAAGGCACCCGACGAGGCTTAAGGCGAATGGGAGCTACCTCGGGACTGAGATTAAACGATATAGGGGTCCCCTTGTACTTGCCTAATGTTCCTGTGAACACTTCCTGGAATTCCTGGATGAGGGCCTCTTCCCAATCATCACTTCCGGTTTGGTGTATGCCCACTAGTTCAATTCTGAGTGGGGCGAACCACTGTAACCTGAACAAACTGGGCCGGTCACAATCGACGACAGTCAAGGGAAGCGTCGCAGTGCGGTCCTTGAAGGATACGTGGACGTGGCTAGAACCGACAACCGGAATTCTGTTTCCCTGGTAGTTTTTTAGGATGATTCTTTGTGTGCTGACGTCCTGGTGACAGATGGCAGGGATCAGCTGTTTGAGGGTTTTCCAGGAGACCATCGATAAGGATGACCCCGAATCGACTTCCATCACGCATGGTCGATTCTCAATATTGACCTTTATGTGGATCTTTCTTGCATCTAGTGATGAAGCATGGCCGATAGTAATAGTTTGGTGTGCCTCTTCTCGTCTTGTTGAAACGGCAGGTGCTCGATTTCTGTAGTAGTGGTTGTTCCATTGGTGGTTCAGGCGGTCCCGATTTACAGGTGGTTTGCCTGTCTCCCGGAGGAGGTTATTCTCCCTTCGGATTGGACTGGAATCTCACTTGCTTCTGCAGACCTTTGCGATGTGGCCTCTTTTCCCACACAAATGGCAGAGTGCATCGAGGAATTTGCAGTCCGATCGCGGGTGGTTTGACCTGCAACCAGCACATTGGCACAGGAGTCTCTAGTTCCTTTGCTCTTGTTCCGAGTGGAGCCGGTTGACCTCCTCTTCCTCACTGTCTGAGGATGACTCGAGGTCTTCATGATGGGCGGTAATAGCATGCCTCTCAGAGGAAAGCGGGCTATCACTAGCGAGTTGGCGGTGCAGTGCGTTTGCTTGGCGCATTCGAGCAGCTGACTTCCTGGTTGCTTCTTCGGCAGTAGCGTCGGCGATGATATCTGCAAGGCTGATGTCTCCTTTCGCCATGAGTTTACTTTGCGCAGCGTGGTCATCTAATCCCAGAACTATGCGGTCTCTCAGGGCTTCCTCGAGGTTTGCAAAACCACAGAGGCCTCCCAGGTTCCGGAGGTCGGCTACGAACTCCCCAATTATCTTGTTCTTCCATTGGTCCCTCTGGTAAAACTCGTGTCTTTGTATCAGTGTAGGTACTGTGGGTGCGTAATGGGCCCGGAGGATCGGCGCGAGGTTATCACAATCCATGGTCTTCACTTCCGCCGTTTTGGCAAGTGCTTTAGCCATTTTAAAAACTGTGGGGCCGCAGTGGGTCAGGAATACCGCTCGTTTCTTGCCAGGCGTCGCATCTTTCAGATTGTTGGTCTCCAGGAACATCTGGAAACGTTCTATATACTCGTCCCAGTCTTCGTTTGCCGGGTCAAATGGAGCGGGTGGTATGGCGCTGCTGGTCATTCTGCTGTTTGTTGCGTGCGCTCTTCAGCCACGTGCTCTGTCTTGTTCAATGAGTACTTAGTCAGCTCTATCATCTCTGCGTCCCCTCCTCATCACCAGTGTTATGTCCTGAGCATGGGTGCAATGAACGGAGACGAGACATCGAACTGTGACTTCAACTCTTTATTAGTGACTTCAGAACAGAGCAAATACTTGGGCAGCAGCAGCTCTTTTATAGAGCTGGCTGCTGTCAAAACAACCAATGATTTGAGTTTACCACTCTAACAAGCATCCAATCAGAGAAACTTGCTAACAGCCAATCAGATTGGTCAGAAATGATCAATCACGACTCGCTGTTCGCGGGCCAATGAGAAGTGCAGGATTACGAGCCTGCTGTTAAAGTAAAGCTATTGGGTTGTTACTGATGCGTTGGCTTAGTCCATAACAGACACAACCAGGCAACAACACAGAAATAGGCCTATCTTATCTTGAGCTGTAGTTACCTCCCATGCAAGCAGAAATTGTCTTGGCTTCCAACTTCAAACAAGATCATTCAGGTGCTGCCACCTGCTGAGGCATTTATTGTTCACATCACAATAAGTAGATTAGAGTTTCAAATACTACCAGACTCCTCTGTTTTCAGAGAGTTAAGTTTTAAATCCACCCAGCTATATGTCTACACAATACCTTGGACTAGCCTAGCCCAAAGCAAAAGAAGAAGAAAAAAGAGCAGGGAAGCCATCACATTCATTAGGGATTCAAGGCTTCTCATTTGGGTCCAAATGTTCCTCCCTGTTTCTTTTTCTCTCCAGGGAAAATACATGGATATTGAGTTTGACTTCAAAGGTGATCCTCTGGGTGGTGTCATTAACAATTGTGAGTATGATCTAGATACGACATGATCTTCCAAATACGACTTCAGCAACAGAGTGGTCAATCTCTGGAATACACTACCTCACTCTGTTGTTACATCCTCAAAACCGAAATCTTTAACCTTAAACGGTCTACCATGGACCTCACTCCATTCCTAAGAGGTCTTTAGGAGGCGTGCCTAAACACACCAATGTGCCTACCACCCCTGCTCTAATGCCTGCATTGCAGTGGTCACATAGTAATAACAGCACAAATGAATTAAATAGGAAAGAGGGACACACTAGATAATGAACTTGAAAGCAAGCAACCTCAGAGAGCACCAAGGTCTGCTCATTTCAACCCTGAGCTTCAGATATTCTCCCTTATTGGAACTTGAGAGTGCCATGGTCTTCCTTAATTGGCTAATGGAGGACATGTTCTAGCTATCCACAACAGCAGAGGGAGCAATTTGGCCTTAAATTCTCCCAACTCCTGCCTATGTGTTTTCCTTTTTGTTTTTCATTCTTGTCCTGCATTTACTTGCAGACCTGCTGGAGAAATCCCGAGTGGTGCATCATGTGAAGGGCGAGAGAAACTTCCACATCTTCTACCAACTCCTATCTGGAGGCTCAGACCAGTTGCTCAGTATGTCTTCACTCTTGACTTGGATGGGACGAGTCCCCTTACTCCCCCCCTTCGCACGCACGCACGCACACACACGCACACACACACAAAATGAGAAAGGGACATGAGATGGGGGAGGTCGAAATAAGGGGAATGCAGGAACAATCTATTGTTGGAATTTGGAAAACTCGTTTCAGGAAATGTTGAGTCTTCTCAACTCATTTGAGGCGTGGCTAGCCAAAGATGCTGAACCAATGGTTCCCAACCTTTTCCTCCCCATGGGCCCTCTTTAAATGGCCATGGATTATGACCACAGTCCCCGATCACTTGAGATTTAAATCATAACATTTTTTCAAGTCTTCGCAGACCTCCTGTGTTGACATTGTGGTCCCCCTAGGGGTGTGGGGACCCCAGGTTGAGAACCATTGTGTTAAATGGGTCTATGACAATTCACCATGGCCAACTCTCCATGGCCATCTTGCCACAGGACAACTCACTGTGGGACAAGAGTTATACTAATATCAAAAAATTGGTGGAATAGAATCATTAAAGAAAAGATGCAAAAGGAGGGACAGAATGAAATGTAAATGGCAAAAATTAAAATAATTTTTATTTATTTTAAATAATTAAATAGAATTGGTAAATTATCTCGCAATAAGTTTTCCCATGGTGAGTTGGCCGTGGCAAGTTGTCCCGCAATGAGTTGATTGTTGTGAGTTGGCTGTGGTGAGTTGGCTGCAGCAAGTTGTCCCATTCCCGTGCTGAACCATTTCTTCCCAGCAGCTGGGAAGACACGGAATAGCAGGAACCAGAGTGGTATATTCCCATCCAAGTACATTGTACAACAATCTCCATCGTATTTCCACAGCAGCATGTTAACTGGCCATGGTAGTTATAGTCTAAAGCAGCTAGAAGATATCAGATTGTGGTAAATCGAGTTACGCAAGTCAGTACATTTGGCCCAAAATACCAAGTCATATTAAAGGCAAGATATGGCATGTCTGCTTTAGCTTGAACCTGATTGGCACAGGAGAACCGAAAAGACATTAGAGATAATCGTCTACTTACAAGCGCAATTGAGCCCGTTTTCTGTTGCCAAGTGAGAGATTTGCTAAGTGAGTTTTGCCCCATTGTATGACAGTTGTCAAGTGAATCACTGCAGTTGTTAAGTCACTAACATGGTTGTTCAATGAATCTGGCTTCCCCATCGACTTTGCTTATTAGGTCACAAAAAGTCATCACAAAACCCTGGGACACTGCAACCATCATAAATATGAGCCCATTGACAAGTGTCTGAATTTTGATCATGTGACCATGGGGATGCTGCACCGGTCATAAGTGTGAAAAACAGTCATAAGTCACCTTTTTAGTGCCTTTTTTTAAAAGTAACTTTGAACAGTCACCAAATGAACTGTTGTTAATTGAGGACTACCTGTATAGGATCTGAACAAAAAACCCTCTCGACTGGAGGAGGTGATACTCAGGACTCTGTTCTCACAATTCCTTCTCTTCAACAGAACAGCTGAAACTTGAAAGAAAATTCAGCCTTTATAGCTACCTCAACAAGGAAGCTGCAAGCTTGCAGGGCATTGACGATGCAGCCAACTTCAAAGCCGTGCAGGTATGTGTAATATTATACTCCTTGTGCAAGACATAATATAAATTATATTGGCATAGAGCAAAAGAAAAACTATGCATACTAGCAGCTAGTAATTATCCAAAGTTGGATTCCTACATTACGTATCTGATATTAACACAGTTGAGAAAGTCCAGAAATATTTCACAAGAAGAGTTCTCCACTCCTCTACTCGTTGCAGAATACCTTATGCCACCAGACTCGAAATTCTAGACCTAGAAAACCTAGAAATACACCACCTCCAGTTCGATCTAAATATAGTATATAAAATCATACATTGCAATGTCCTATCTGTCAATGAATACTTCCGCTTCAACCACAACAATACAAGAGCAAACAATAGATGCAAACTCAAGGTTAATCGCACCAAACTTGATTGCAGGAAATACAACTTCAGCAACAGAGGGGTCAATGTCTGGAATACTCTACCTGACTCTGTGGTTTCTTCCCCAAACCCCAAAAACTTTAACCTTAGACTGTCTACTATTGACCTCATCCCTTTCCTAAGAGGTCTGTAGGGGGCGTGCATAAGCCCACCAACGTGCCTACCGTCCCTGTCCTGTTGTTTCTTTTATTTTTCTTATATGTATCCATATATTTATCCTTATACCTATTATCTTGTAAGCAATTGAGAAACCAAATGAATAAATAAATGCATTGCCAAAACCACACTAACCCTCCCCCCCACACACACACAAAAGAGGGGGGCACCAGCCAGCTGGTGAAATCAATGATCTGTGGAATTGCAAAACAACTTGGAAGAAAATGAAGGAAGAAATATCCCACCCACCCCCAAAACCCCAAAATTTTAATGGGAAACTGACTGTGCCTCATGGTCAGAAAATACTGATTGGTTGTTGTAGAGGAGAAACAGAGAAAAGGGGTAGAAGGAGAATACACTATCCTGATCCAGAGCTTCTTAAACAGAAGCCATTCTGGTACACTGCAACATGCTCTGTAATAACAGGCCCCACTTTTAAAATTATTTTCCTGTGGACCCACAAACTAGTCTCGAGGTCTTTTGAACTCTACGTAACTGAGCAATCTGGGCAATATGTTCTTTTCAGTGGGTATTCAGGCATTCCCTAAAAATACCACTTCACTTTGCTTTCTATCTCAGTGTTATTATAGGCACATACGGCTTTCCTTGGATGCAGACAGAGGTGAGTTGTGCTCTTTCTGTGCTCTTTTTCATGCTCTTCCCTGGGACTTCTTTCATGCAGGATGCCATGAGAGGCATTGGGTTCACACCGTCAGAGATGACAGAGGTGCTGGAGGTGGCAGCAGTTGTCCTCAAACTCGGCAATTTGCAATTTGGAGAGCAATTTCAAGCTGGCGGGACACAAGCTTGTGTTCTCCAGAGTGACAAAGGTAAGCAGGAGAGAAGGACCATTTCCAGGGCTACATAGGAACTTGATGGCATCAAATGAAAACTTCTTTTGGGCTTCAGTGTTCTGTTGCCTTAACAATCTCATTCCTGGGCACACGACACAGAGAAGCCAGGTTGTCATCACCTTGAAAACAGTTTTGTATTAGGAGTTGCACATAACATCAGCTGCCTTGTGGAAAACAGCCAATAATGAAAGGCTCTTAGGGAGGCCATATGTATTTCTCAGATCAATTGTTGCAGAGGAACTTATTCTTCTACTCAAAGCCAAAGAGCTACATCTGCTGTCCCTTCTTTAATATCAGACTAGGCAATATGTGCCATCCATTTTTGAGTTTCTCCAGCCTTGCCTCCAGCAGTCAGTAGAGATGAAGCCAGAGAAACCTGCAACAGTTTGCTGTTGTTATATCAGACAATCTCTGTAGGAGATGACCAGGCTGAGCCCAAGGGAGAGGTTAAACGCATCATAAATCATGAATCTCAGTGTGCCTGCAAGAGATCTAAGTCAGCCCTCCTTGATTGCCTTTCTTATCTGCCCTCATTTCTCTTGACCATTAGTTGGTCAGATTCTTGAACAGAGTCAAAAAAAAAGATAGTACCCAGACAGTACTCTATTCACTAAGCACTTATTTTATGTAAAGAGAAAATATATAAATATTTTTTAAAAAAACAATTGTTTTACTATCTGAAGAGAACCTTGCATTTTAAGAGTTCCATTGGGCAACCTATCAAAATGCAGATTCTCTCTGTTCAAACCTTCCTTGCTAGGACTCACTATTGCATGCACTGTTTCCTCCATATTTTACTTCTACAGTGGTACAAGAGATCTGTCAGTTGATCCATTTGGATGAAATGGTACTGGATCAAGCTTTGTCTTCTCGAACAGTGGAAGCCCATCAAGATAAGGTGGTGACATCCCTGAATGTCTCACAAGTAAGTGTTGGGCGGGTTTGTGTACATGAAATCTCTGAAATATGGCTGTTCCCAAGCAAAAGTGTTAGTTGGGATAATTCTGTTAATTGTGATCATTCTGCTCCATGTTGAAAACTGTGCAGGGTACTCTGCATAATGCATACTTCAAGCATAGGTTCATCTTTTCCAATGTAAAAACAACCGGATGCCTGGCATTTGAAGTTACTCAGATGTTTGGAGGTAACACTATATTTGGATTTAGTTTTCTTCTCCAAAAGAATCAGCAGGCTGATATAAGTTGATTGATAACTTATTCCAGGGAGTCTTTGAAAAGAGAGAGAGAGAGCCAGGCAACTTTCATTATTATGTTGCTCTTGAAATATGTTTTACCTTGTTTTAATATGGGTCACTGTATGGTGAGTGTTTTGTTATCTGACCTTAAGAAAAATACAGCCTGACTAATGTGAATTTAATTTAGCTGGACAGGAACTGTTGAATTAATTAGGTGCCGGACAAGCTAATTTGAAGGGTATGAAGGAAGAAAATGGAGAAGAGACAGGACTAAACTGAAATAGCAACTCATTATGAATATAATTTCTTTGGGAAAGAAACACAATTCTTACAAGTTGAGCTCAACTCCTGGAGATTGCATGTCCACATAGTTTTCTAGGCAAACACACTAGGCTTTGGTTGTCTTCCAGGTTTTTTTTCTTCTCCTTATTCTTAATATCCAGTGTAGCCTACAGCCAGCCCCTTCACTCTGGAACAGCTGGCCAATTCTAGTCAGCATGGCCCTCATCCTGTTTACTTCCTGGAAGGCAGTGAAAACAGTGGTCTTTGTTGGGGCCTTTGGTGAGAAGAATCTCAATTAGATGGACAGTGGCATTAGGGGATTTTGAGATGTTTTTTTAAAGTGGAATGTTTGTTATAGCTTTATAATGGTAAACAGGCTTAAATTCAGAGAGACAGCAGCATAGAAACAGCTGTACAGTATAAGCAAACAGAAAAAATAGGGAACCAAACAATTTATCTGCCTCTACTCACCAAATTCCAATTGTTTGCATTCATTCTGTTTAAAAATGTATATGTTTTCTGTTGCACCATCTTGCTTTGAACAACTATTGGGCCTTGACTCTTGACGAATGTATCTTTTCTTTTATGTATTCTGAGAGCATTTGCACAAGACAAATTCCTTGTGTGTCCAATCATATTTGGCCAAAAAAAAAATTCTATTCTATTCTAGTCTAGTCTAGTCTATGAAAATATTAGTTCTGTATGATTAAAAATTGATATCAAGATTCTGCAAATTTTATGGGTATTCAGAGAGGAAGTGATGGAACTAAAATGGCTTGAAATGTAGTTTAAACATGAACAGTAGACAAGTCCAATGAATGTTTAAATCTGGAATGATTCTAATCCTAGCTCTAGGGCAGGGACTAATTCTCACACACACATACACACACACACATAATTTTTATTCTTTCTTAACTTCTGAATGACTAACCACCAGAGGTGGTATTCAGCAGGTTCTGACCAGTTCTGGAGAACCAGTAGCGGAAATTTTGAGTAGTTTGGAATACCACCTCTGACTGGCCCCACTCCCATCTTTTCTCTGCTTCTCCAGTCCCAGCTGATCAGCTGGGTCTTCTTTTGTTGCCCTGCACAGGAGAACGGAGCTGGAAAACAGGTTATTGGGTTGGGGAGGGAGGATTTTGCAGTAATCTTCCCCCTGGAGTGAGGAGGGAAGGGTTTTTTTTTTTTTTCAATATTCTTCCTCTGCCATGCCCACCAAGCCACATCCACCAAGCCAAGCCACACCCCCCAAGCTATGCCCAAAGAACCGGTAGTAAAAATATTTGAATTCCACCACTGCTAACCACCACTGTCTTTGCTCCTAGGGTTACTATGTACGGGATGCTCTTGCAAAGAACATTTATAATCGTCTCTTTAATTGGCTTATTAACAGGATCAATGAGAGCATCAAAGTGAGTATGCCTCACCCCTGCTTGCTAACATATATTTAGATTCCATTCATTATAATTGAATGAGATCTTTTGAGAAAGCTTTCACCAACTTGGTATAGAGCTAACACTTGGAATCTCTAACTGTATGGCCGTTGCCTTTTAAGTCAGATTGTAATCTGGGACACCCGGAGGCACTGCATTGGACAAGCATATTGAGACCATTCTATTAGTCTTCAGCCTTTGTTGAAAAGGCAGGAGGTACATAGAAATTAAAGCTTTAACCATGGAAAAGAACACAAAGATGTCCCAGTCATACAAAGACAGCTTTTTAAAAGGTATACAACAGCTGTTATGAAAACAGCAGCATAGCCTAGAAAGATGGGAGAGGTGAGAAAGGAATTAAAAATTGCCCTCTTTGATTCTCTTTGGTATAAGAAGGAGAAACAGCAAAACTTTCAAGATTTTGTTTCAATGCCATATAATAATAGAATAGATTTCTTGATGACATTGTAGGAGAGCAATATCAAATTATGGTGCAAAAAATCAAGAGAAAGGTGACAGAATCTTTTTCAATTAATACATTTTAATAAAAGCCACAAGTTTTTGTGAATTGCAGCTGTATAGGGCAGCATTTGATGAAGTGAACTGCAGCTCACAATACCTTATGGCTTTTAATTACATTTGTTAATTGAAAAAGGTGTTATTTGATTCCTTCTGAGTGGTTCTTGTGACTTCTGCTGACCTGGGCTGTCTTGAAGATATTAAGACTGCCTCTTGCAGATGGAGAAACTACATTAAGAATTGAAGATATTAAGACTGCCTCTTGCAGATGGAGAAACAACATTAAGAATCCCCATTAAGGATTCAGAAATTCCTAACAAGTAGAAACAGACATTTTGCTCCCTACTGGCTGTTTATGTCACTGAGGGTCTTTGGGCAAGATGCTTCCTTTCAACCTCACCTTCTCCTTAAGGTTGCAGAAAGGATGAAAAATTGGAAAACAACACATTAATTGTTCCTGCTTTCCAGAGGGGCTTCTAATTTCAGGCCCTGGTCTTATTTTTCCTTCTTTTAATTGTGTGAATTGTATAAACCATCTTTCAATATTCAAATCCCTTTCACAATTGGCTAGGAATTGCATTTCAGTGCTGAATGGATAACTCTAGTGCCTTGATGGCAAACCAATGGCACAGGTGTCACGCAGAGCCATTTGTCCTGGCACGCGAGTTACAGGCAAACTTACCTCACTGGGCATGCGCGTGCCTTACAGCTGGTTTTCGGCCAGTTTGAGGCCTTTTTCAGCCTCCCAAAGGCTTGAGAAGGGTTCTGCAGGCTTTGCAGGCTGAAAGCTAGCCCCATTTCATCACTTCCTCTTTTTCCAAAAATACTGGTAGTGACTAAACGGGCTAGATTTCAGCCTGCAGAAGCCTTCCTCAAGCCCTTGGGAGAGCGAAAAAGACCTCAAACTGGCCAAAAATCAGCTGTGAGGCATAGTGCAGGTAAGGGGTGAGTGGGTGGGTATTGCACGGGTATGTGTAGGGGGCATGGGGGGTACACATATTGCCTTCTGGGTGTTGATATGCGAGTTTTGGGCACAGGAGCCCAAAAAGGTTAGCCACCACTGCTCTAGTGGTGAATCCCTGAAATGAATCCCATCACTGGTACGGAGCCTACCATGCCACGTCACTTCACATATTGCCACTTGACACCGCCACTTTCTTTATTCAATTTATACAGCCACATTTATCTCATACTTGGCTCACAGTTGAAAACAGAAATAAAAATAAAAACTAACAGTAACAAAAAACAGGGGAAAACAAATTAAAGCAATTAAAAACAATGAACCATTAGCCATAAAATGCAAAACATGAAATGCAAAATGTGGGAGAGTACCTTATGAGTAATATTTCACCAGCTCCATACAACTATGGACTCAGGCCTGGGGACAGAACCCTATCTTCAGGGTTCCCCAAAAGGCCAATAGGGTTGGGGGCCATTCTAACCTCAATGGGAATGATGTTCCAGAGGGTCGGTGCCATGGCTTCAAACATTCTATAATCAGGAGTAGGCTACTGGGGTTTGCAGGAGTTTGGGAGAGCCCCTAGCTAAGATTCTGTGCAGTTTGAAGAACCTCAAAATCGCACTCCCACTCACCCGATCCCTCCCCTCCCAGGAGTCCCCACGAGAACCAATTTGGATGCAGGTAAGTGCAGGATGCGTACAAAGTCTTGGGGAGGGTGAAAAACAGGCCCCCTGGAAGTTCAGAAAGGCTGGAAGTGGGCCTGTTTCCAGCTTCCAGAGAGCCCTCGGAGCCCTGGGAGGCTATTTTCGCCCTCCCAGAGGCTCGAGGAAAGCCTCTGGAGCCCAGGGAGGACAAAAACACCCACACCCACCCCGCCATGGTGCAGGAGGCCGGCTAGGCCACGCCCACCATGGCCACGCCCACCCAGCAACTGGGAAGAGAACCCTTTGCTAAAATTTTTGAAAACCCACCCCTGACTATAATCCTTGCACATTGCTTGTGCTGTCAGTGTATGATAGGAGCAATAGCACATCCAGACTGTAGGGACCCAAGCCAGGCAAGTCTGTCATATATGCTGCTTTGCAGCTACTTGGAATAAGATGGAACATAACAATGAAGTGTGGGGTGCTTTTTCCCTTCCATACTAGAACTGGTACTCCTAATCTGGATTCAAGATACAAGCAATGGCCCCGGTTAAAAGAGAAAATCGGGGATACCTTCAGAACATTGGGATTTTTGAAACTAATCCTCATTTCCACACACATCCCTTCTTCTTAGGTGAAAACAACTGAGCGGAAGAAAGTGATGGGTGTTCTGGATATATATGGCTTTGAGATTTTTCAGGTAAAGATATTCCTGGAATTTTCTTCCTGAACACATGGATTTAATAAAGAACTTCAAATTGGTTTCAGAATTAGCTGAGATTTACTGGTGCTTTAAAGTGTGTGGGTCTGTGTCTGTGGGCCTGTGTGTGTGTGTGTATCTGAAAAACATCACATCACAAAGGATTCAAATATTCCAAACTAATTTAGATCATGTTCTGATGTATACTTGCTATGAGAACCTGTCAATTTTAGTAATCGTACAACCTGCAATCACACATCCTGCATCAGGGGTCTTCAAACTTGACAGCTTTAAGACTTGTGGACTTCACCTCTCAGAATTCCTCCTCCAGACATGTTAGCTCAAGAATTCTGGGAGTTGAAGTCCACAAGTCTTAAACTTCCCAAGTTTCAAGACCCTTGTCCTACGTGCTAGCTTCTTTTGAAATGAATCATATTTCCCTATATTGATACAATATGAGTGGTGGGTATTGTTTATGTGGGAGGTTAGCTAGCTATGTTTGAATTGTAGAAAGCATTTGTAAAAGGAGCCTTTACAAAGCGTGCTGGTGTGAGAAAAACACCCCACTTCAAAGCACCAAAGCAGCCTTGTCCTCAGAAAGGACAAGGGTTTTCCTACCTTCAGAGAAGCTCCTACCTGTTTGCATACTTGTACATGCAAGGCACTTCCTGGACATGAACAGAAGGCTGTTGTGTGCTCTTGTATTGTTGTAGTTGACTGGTAGGACATTGTAGCAGATAATTTTGTGTGCTACACTTAAGTCCAACCGTAGGTGGCCTAGTTCAAGGTTGTCCAAGCCCAAAATCTCAAGCCTGGTTATTTAGGATATTCTGTTGTGATCAGAGGAGTGTAGTACTCTTCTCATGAAATACTTCTGGACCCACTCAATTGTATTAATGTCCGATATACAGTGTGGATTCCAGATTGATGAACTGTATTCGAATATTGGTTTAGCAAAAGTTTTGTATGCTCTAGTTAGCAATTCAATATTTCCAGAGGAGAAGCTTTGTAAGATTAGATTTACAACTCTTAATGCCTTTTTGGCAATGCTGTTACAGTGAGCTCTGGCGCTTAGGTCATTTAATATGAGTACTCCAAGGTCCTTGACAGAGTGAGGATTATCAACGAGGTCATATCTGCCAAGTAATATGAGTACTCCAAGGTCCTTGACAGAGTGAGGATTATCAACGAGGTCATATCTGCCAAGTTTGTATTTGGTGTACTGTTTACCAATGTGTAGGACAGAGCATTTGTTGGTCAAGATTTGGAGTTGCCAGATGTTTGATCATTCAGACACAGAATCAAGGTCGTTTTGAAGGACAGTAGTATTGTTGGTGTTGAATAGTTTTACATCATTGGCAAAGAGGACGCAGTTGCTTATAAGGTGACAGTAGTTTGTCATGTACTACTGAATCAAAGGCTTTGCAGAAGTCCATGTAAATTGCATCTACAGCTTTACCCTGGTCAAGTAGAGTAGTCCATATGTTTTTGCAGTATAGGAGTTGAAGATTGCTGGACAATTTTTTCCTGAAACAAATTGTTTTTTGGAGAATAGGTTGTTTGACTCTAAGTGGAGGGTGATGAATTGGTTAATGATTGATTCCATGATGTGACACAACACAGTGAGATTGGTCTGTAGTTTTCATGCCCACAAGAGAGTAATTCTAGACTATCTTAAATTCCATTAATTCTTATCTACCATCAGTTAACTTTGATTTAGGACAGGGGTCTTCAAACTTGACAGCTTTAAGACTTGTGGACTTCAACTCCCAGAATTCGTCCTCCAGTCATGTTAGCTCAGGAATCCTGGGAAGTCCATAAGTCTTAAACTTGCCAAGTTTGAAGACCCTTGACTTAGGATTTCAGATTCTTGTAGAGCACATAAACCTGCAATAAACATTTATATTCATTTAGTGCCTGGACTTTTCCCATGTTTGACAGTTCCTTTTCCAATAAAATTCTTTGGCCACACAGGTAATCAGGCTTGTTGAACTAAGTAGAACTTTAAATGTTTTATAAGACCTCCTAGCTACACAATAGGTTACAAGTTTAGCCTCTTGACTTTGATTTTTAATATTTGTCTTGTCTCTTTTTCCCAGGATAACAGTTTTGAACAGTTCATTATCAATTACTGTAATGAGAAACTGCAGCAGATCTTCATCCTGCTCACCTTAAAGGAGGAACAAGAAGAATACATTCGTGAGGTAGCCAATTATTTTGTTTCTGGATCTGGTTCACTGATAGAAATATTCACATTCTGTGCCCCCCAAAAAGACCAAGTAATTCAAATGTGCTGAGGTCCTCCTTAAACTCAAGGTTAAATGGAATATTTAAAAAATAATAATCTGGGGTTCTGATAGATTTTACACAATGGAGGAAATGGCAGAGTTGGCTAAATTGGTGATACAAAATGAAGTAATATCTGCAGGACAGATACATTTCAGTGTATTGTAGTCCATCATGGAGAGCCAGTTTGTTCTACAGGTAATCCTCATTTACTTTGTTTAGTGACTTTTCACAATTACAGATGTGATGAAAAGGTATGAACAATCCTCTCATTTATTTTTTTAAGAACAGTTTTATTAAAAGTTTTTGGAAAGATTAAAAAAAACCATACGAACTATTAAATGTAACAAAAAAAGGAAATTGAGAAATCACTCAGCTAAACAACTAATTCCCACCACACTATCAAACTATTTACTGAGACTATTACTATTATTCTTCTCACCCTTCCTATTACCTATCTCCTTCTACTTATGACTATAACCTTGTTGCTTGTATCTTTACAATTTATATTGTTTTATTTAGTTTCCTAGTATGATTTTGATTGCTTATTTAGTATCCTATGACTAGCACTACAGTAAGTGTTGTATCTTACGATTCTTGATGAATGTATTTTTATGTACACTGAGAGCAGGGGTGGGATCCTACCGGTTCAGTAAGCGCTCGGTTTGCAATCAACCACAAGAAACTAAATTCCTGGGCAATTCTGGAGCACCAGTGGATGATCTCCTGATTTCTCCTTTCTCCGGCAAACTTTGCTTCAGATCTCAAGGCAGCTGATCAACCAGGAGTTGGTATCAAGAGTTTCTCCCTGCCACGTCTCTGCCTTGGTCAGGTGGCATAAGAGTTTTCCACACACATTGTAATAAGCAGTACCATAAGACTTCCTTTCACTGCTGATGTAACTTTTTTTTCTTCCAACCAGGGCATTACTTGGACCCACGTGGATTATTTTGATAACAGCATCATTTGTAACTTGATTGAAGACGTAAGTTACTTTCAAAACAAGAGAGGGTGAAGCAGGGGTAATGCCAGTATCAGCCAAATCTATTCTTTTTGTTGGTGCCTGTAGAGTGTCCAGAGTCTTTTGAATGTGTTGCGGTGTTGGTACTCTGACTAGAGAAACCTGGATGCAAATCTGCATAAATCATTGGAAATGTTATCACTCACACCATCTGGGGATGACATTTCTCTGCGAACCACCAAAATTTTCTCACAAACCATCGGTGGGCCACAGCTCACCGGTTGGCAACCGCTGGTCTGGAGAGCTGCAGGGTATTGATTTTTTCAAATATCACCACTGCCTTGTTTTTCTGATGTTTTGGACAATTGTTCATACTGTGCAAGGTCAGGAGTGAAAAAAAATATGGGGAGAGCAGCATTGTAATTGATACTTCTTTTAATAGAATAAAAGTGGAATTCTAGCTATGTTGGATGAAGAGTGCCTTCGCCCTGGAGAAGTGAATGAAGAAACATTCCTGAACAAACTTAACCAGGTCTTTTTGAAACATCAGCACTATGAGAGCAGAGTTACTCAGAATGCCAAGCACATCATGGATACTAGCTTGCTTGTCAACTGCTTTCGAATCCAACACTATGCTGGAAAGGTAAGTTGTGTTAGGAGTCTTTCTCAGTTCTTGGAAGCAAAGAAGGAAGAGCAAAGGAAGACCACTGAGTCTGGGGATGCAAGGCAGATGAGCCTAGTTTTCTAAACTTGGTGATCTTGGATCTCTTTGGAGATGTTCTCAATATTATTAATGATATGATCCACAGCACTGTAAAACTAATTAAAAGAGTTCAGTCAGGGAAGTTAAATGAATATTTTGTGTCAGGACTGAAATGCAAGCCAGGTAGGAATCTTTCAAGGATAGATAACAAAATGTATGGTGTAACTCAGGAATTTAGAATGAGTAAGAACTCATACATTTGTAGATACGCACATATACTCATTAAAATATTTCTCTGTGGGTAAATACCATGTTTCTCATATAATAAGGCCCGGTCTTTTTTTTTTTTTGAGCCCTGAAAAAATGGCTAGGCTATCTTTTCGGGGGTGACTTAATTCCCCCCCCCCTTGCATCTTCAGGTGGGCAGGTGGCGACGGCTTGGATGTTGACCTCGGCGTTGGTGGGGCACTTCGCATCGGGGTCAACGCAGGCAGCACCATATCCGGGTGTGCAACAAAAGTGCTTCCTAATGGCAAGCCCCCCCCTGCCATTTCCCCCCCCCCATTTCGCATGTTTTAATATAGGGCTTAATTGGGGGGAGGGGCTTAATTTCTTTTCATGCCTATAAAACATGCTGGAACTTCCTATTGGGGGAGGCCATATTGTTGGAGAAACGGGGTAATATTATGCAACATACAGAATAACAATAAAGAATAGTAAACAAATAAAGTAAAGGCAAGAGATAATAAAGAAGGGATTTCAATCAAATGGAACCAGGGGCATATGGTTATAGTGGTATAGTGGTAGACAAACTTTATTATCTCCAGTTTCATTAAAAATGGGATAAGACACAGGAATTATGTACCAGGAACAAAACTCATAGTCGTGGAAACCAGACAAAGGCTAGTTTATCATAGGAACAGACACTGTTTGGGGAGCAGGAACAAATTTAGAAATCTGAGAGCACTTTCATAAAATGGCTGCTATGGGTACCTTGTAAACTGGCAAAATTACTGACATGGTAAGTCAGAAAACAATGCTCCCATTTACCAGAAAGTAAAGTAGGTTCCCAGGATGTTCTCCACCCCCTGGGCTCCTTAGTGGGATTCCCAGGCATAATAACAAATAATAAATAAATGCTAAAAGCAGATAGATTGCTTTGCAGCATAGAGAAATGCATTGTGAGACCCCCCCTTTAGAAAAAATGATGAACAGAGTGGTGGGCCTAAGCCAGAACATTTAGTAAGTAACCATCTTATGGTCAACATGATGCTTCCTTTCCATGTGTCTCCTAAACAGAATGCTAGATGAAGCACTGTGCCTGCCAAAAAGCATGTCTAAAGCCAGTCTTTCCCATAGGTAACTTACAACGTGACTGGATTCATTGAGAAGAACAACGACCTGCTCTTTCGAGACCTGTCACAAGCCATGTGGAAGGCCAAGCATGCCCTATTACGCAGCCTCTTCCCTGAAGGTGACCCCCAAAAAGCCTCACTCAAGCGCCCACCTACAGCCGGTTCTCAGTTCAAAGCCTCTGTGTTCACCCTCATGAAAAACCTCTATTCCAAGAATCCCAATTATATCAGGTAACAAATACCTACTTCAGGGTGAGGAACTCCAACTAGGATTGAATCGCATTGGGCTTTTGCTAAACGTATTGACTAGTTTATATTGTCTCAACAAGGCTCTGCTCATGTTCCCTATGCTGTCAGGTGTATCAAGCCTAACGATAACAAGAAGCCGGCTGTTTTCACCGATGGGCTGGTCCGAGCACAGGTGCGCTACCTTGGGCTGTTGGAAAATGTGCAGGTCCGGCGGGCTGGCTATGCCTTTAGACAGGCTTATGAGCCATGTCTGGAACGTTATAAGATACTCTGCAAGAAGACCTGGCCACGTTGGAAAGGAAGTGGAAGGTAGGTCAAAGTCCTATGCTGGAGTTGTTGTTCGCAAGGGCTTGGGATAACCTTCAGTATTTAGCAGAAGGTCCAAAGGGTGAAAGCCAATGGTTTAATACTGTATAATGTGCCTCAAAGAAATATTGAAAAGTTGCGCCGAACAGATCCGGTTGCAGAAAACACGACAGGTAGTCCTCAACTTACAGCAGTTCATTTAGTGACCGTTTCAAGGTACAGTGGCACTGAGGTGGTTTGCCGGCAGCAGGTGCAGACGCTGAGGTTTCGGAGAGCGAGGACTCAGATGAGGGGCCTGAGTGTGATGTAGAGATGGGGCCAGGACCATCAGGGAGTGGAGTGCTGCCTTTGGAGATTGTGGAGGCTGGCAGCAGTGATGAAGAGGACCCTGAGGAGCCTGTGCCCAGTGTGCATGCGCGCAGGGTTGCTTGTAGCAAAGAGCAGCTGCAGCTGCATGGACGACTCAGGAGTAAGGCTGCAAGGTAATGGCCCCTCCCTTAAGAGATAAAAGCCAGCCTGAGAAACTGGGATTCTTTGCAGGAAGCAAAGAAGTTCTTGCACTTCAAGCCTTGTGGAAGTTGGGACTATTTTTGTTTGTGTTTGACGACTTTTTGTTTGGAATATTTCTTGGCAACTTAATCTAGTGCTTTTGGCAGCCATGCACAACCTTGGCAAAGCTTGTTTTTATCAGAGACAATTGCAGTAGTTTTAATAGCCTTTTAACCGTAAATTAACGGAACTCACAGGGAAGCATTAAAAGGTTTTGCTTTTATCTCTGTTTGGTGTTTGTTTACTTGGAATAAGGTTTGGGTCAGAACAGGCACTGAAAAAAGTGACACGACCACTTTTCACACTTGCAACTTTTGTAGCGGGCCCCATGATCATGCGATATAAATTCAAGCACTTGGCAACTCGTTCATACTTACGACAGTCGCCGTGTCTCAAGGTCACGCGATCCCCTTTTGCGACCTCCTGCCAAACCAAGTCAACGCCGAAACCAGAGTCACTTAACCACCATGGTACCGATTGATCAGCTGCAGTGATTTGCTTATCAACGGTGGCAAGAAATGTCGTAAAATGGGACAAGAACTCACTTAAACAAATGTCTCACAACAACAGAAATTTGGGTCTCAATTGTGGCCGTAAAGTCGAGAACTACCTATACTCTAGGCACGAGTCTCTATAAAGACTCTATCTGGGGAATTGAGACCATCTGGGGAATTTGATTGGTGGTGGGATAACCAATACTGCTTTGTATTTGGCATAGAAACTGTGGCCATCCTGCTGTTCTCCAAACCAGTGACCACAGCATTTATTTGCCTACTCCAGCAATATCTGATCCAATGGTGGGATTCAAATTTTTTTACTACCGGTTCTGTGGGCATGGCTTGGTGGGTGTGGCAGGGGAAGGAAACTGTACAATCTCCAGTCAGAGGTGGGATTTGCAGGTTCTCTGAACTACTCAAATTTTCCACTACCGGTTCTCTAGAACTGATCAGAACCTGCTGAATATCAACCTCTGATTTGATCTCTTCTCCTTTCTGGTACAGGGATGGTGTTCAAAGTGTCTTGAGCAGTTTGTCCATTGACCCCAAAGAATTGGCCTATGGACACACCAAGATTTTCATCCGAAGCCCATGCACGGTGAGCTAATGGTACTTCAGGGCAACATAGGCTGAAGAGGTTAAGATTGTTATGCTAATTAAGAGTAAAAGGAAAAGAAGATTTTGCTTGTGGGACTAAGCTGGATAATTCCTCACTTTTAATTTTCTAATTGAAAGCAAGGATTTTAAATGCCTCCTAAAAATATGCCTGTGCAGCTAATCCATTTTTTTACCTTTATATTCTCTCACGTAACACACTTTCCTTGATTGCTGCTGTTGCTTCCCCTTTCTTTTGATTCCGCTGGTGTATTGATTACACAGTGAAAGATTTGCTCATCATCATACGATGCGCTCAACCAGATTTGGCTGTTTAATTACATACAGAGGAAAAAGAAAGAGCAATTGAAAAAAATGTTTTGGAAAGAAGTGCTGAAATGAGATGCAAAATATTGCCAATCCTGCCAGCACTGTTGCAATAATTACCACTTAGCTGCAACTACTCATATTTATCTAGTGTGATATGAATAAATCTAAAGTATATCACTGCTTCCTGCTGAGTCTTATCAATCCCTTACTAAAACAAAACAAAAAAATAATGGCAAAGCCTTCCTTCCCACTTGCTCTTCCAGTTCTTTGGGAATTTATTGTAGTTTTCTAAAGTTTACATTAACTAACCTACAACTGAGCTAATGAAAGGAGTGGCAATACCTACTCAATCTTGACTACCCTAGAGCGATAAACAGGATCAGATTAGCTGGGTTGGAACCATCAAGAAATCCCAAGGCTGCAGACCAAACAGTGAAATCAAAAAACATTTCATAAGAAAGCAGCGGCAAAATCCCTTCTGGCCCATGCCAAGAAAACTGCATGAAGATGTTGAAGGAGATATTACAGGTAGTCCTCAACTTACAACAGTTCATTTAGTGACCATTACAACGGCACTGAAAGATGTGACTTATGACCGTTTTTCACACTTTAGGACCATTGCAGCATCCTCTTCGTCACATGATTGTTGCCATTTCGGATATTGGGCAACTGACTCACATTTACGATGGTTGCCATGTCCCGGGAGGATCACGTGATCTCCTTCTGGGACCTTCTGGCAAGCAAAGTCAATGGGGAAAGCCAGATTCACTTTACAACCATGTTACTAACTTAACGATTGCAGCAATTCACTTAACGACTGTCTAGGACAAAGGTCATAAAATGGGCAAAGGTCAT
Organism: Hydrophis major; assembly: GCA_033807585.1. Lineage (NCBI taxonomy): Eukaryota > Metazoa > Chordata > Lepidosauria > Squamata > Elapidae > Hydrophis > Hydrophis major. Next base: position 216,600,299 of record CM066329.1, read on the forward strand.
TTAACGAAAGTTTCACTTAGTGACAAAATTTTGGGCTCAATTGTGGTCGTAAGTCGAGGACCACCTGTAATTGATAGACCTACTGGAAATGTTTACTTGAAAAAGGAAGAAGAAAAAAGAATGTGTTGAGGAGAGAAGAGGCTTATCATTCCTAAACAATGATAAAGGGGACGTTTTGAAGGAAATAATCTTCCGATCCTCACAATATCCATGAGATTCTCGAGACAAAACCCACAAAGAATAGGACCCACTGACATTTAACCAATTAGACTTAGTACAGGTAGCTCTTAACTTATGATTGTTTGTTAAACAGTTGTTTGAAGTTACAATGAAAAAAAAGGAACTTACAACAGGTCCTCACAACCCTCACAGCATCCCCACAGTCACATGGAGTACTTGGCAACTTATGTCAGTTACAGCATCCTGGTTTGTGTGATTTGCATTTATTACCTTTCTGGGAGGTTTCCGACAAGCAAAGTCGATGGGGAAAGCTGGGTTTACTTCATGACTAGTGTGATTCATATAACCGTGTTAAATATAGTCGTAAAATCAGCTCAGCGACAGAGGTTCTGGTCCCAATTGTGGTCCTAAGTCAAGGACTACCTGTAAAATGCTACCTGTACTCAAACCTCAGTTACCTTGGTGACTTTCCAACCTTCTTTACAGCTTTTTGATTTGGAGAGGAGACGCCAGCAGCGAGTACAGGAGTTGGCTGCCTTAATCCAAGCAGCTTTCCGGGCATGGAAGTGTCGTAAGAATTACCAAGAGATGCGCAGGAGCCAGATCCTTATTTCGGCTTGGTTTCGGGGCCAAAGAGTAAGAAGCAAACAGACACAGAGTTGTATATGTTTAGCTGCTTTTGATAAGCGAACTCTACTGATTTTGGTGCAGAGAGTGCAGAGAAGAGCAACAAAGATGATTAAGGGACTGGGGATTAAAACATATAAAGAGCAGTTGCCGGAACTAGGTATATCTAGCCCAGTGGTGGGATTCAAATTTTTTTACTACCAGTTCTGTGGACGTGACTTGGTGGGCGTGGCAGGGGAAGAATACTTTAAAATCTCCAGTCAGAGGTGGTAGTTCCTGGTTCTCCGAACTACTCAAAATTTCCACTACCGGTTCCCCAGAACTGGTCAGAACCTGCGGAATACCACCCTTGGCCTAGTCTAATGAAAAGAAAGACTAGGGGGAACATGATTGCAGTGTTCTGATATCTCAAGGGTTGCCACAAAGAAGAGGGAGCCAACCTATTCTCCAAAGCAGAAGAAGAAGCAATGGGTGGAAACTAATCGAGGAGACAAGCAACCTAGAACTAAGGAGAAATTTCCTGATGGTTAGAACGATTAATCAGTGGGACAGGTTTGCCTCCAGAAGACGTGAATGCTCCAACACTGGAAGTTTTAAAGAAGAGATTGGATAACTATTTGTCTGAAATGCTATAGAGTCTCTTGCCTGAGCAGGGAGTTGAACTAGAAGCCCTCCAAGGTCCCTCCCAACACTGTTATTCTGGTTTTGCAAAGGTCTCTATGGCAGCTCAGCTTTAAGTCTTTGTGTAGCCTTTGCCCATAAGGACCGGTGCCAGATCCATTCAACTGCACTATACTTTCTTGGGTATGTACCTCTGTTAGGATTTACCTTCTGTGCTGAGAGCAGCCTCCAGAAATTATTGAAAGTTTGCTTAGTGGCAAGATATGGAGAATATGCATCCATCTCCCACTGTCACATGGGGATAGAACAGGAAAGGGCAACATTTTAGAGGCCACAGACCATATTCTATTAATATGATTAATTTCAGTAACAGGACCAAATGGATAGGATGTCATATGTACTGAAGTTATAGTGTGTGCTTTTCCTCTCCCTTTTCATGTTGAAAAACCATATAAAATTGCACTTCTTGTACAAAGCCGATGGGTTTTTGAGGCTGGGGGTGGGATTCAGTAGTCATATGATATCCAATAGGCCAATGATCACACACACATGTGGGACAGAACTTCTGCCAGGGTGAAACTAAGCCAATGTTGGTATGCACAATATCTTTGGCTACTATGCATGCCGATCAAATAAAAACTGGTTTGCCTACTATCTGTTACTCTATCTCTCTAGTAAAGTAGACATTTTATTTTGCAGGAAAAGAAGAAATATTTAAAAATGAAAATGTCGGCTATTCTTATTCAGGCCTATATCCGAAGTTGGAAGGTAAGGAATTGTGTAATGGATATAGCCAAACACTTAAAGATTCTGGGTTCAATGCAAAGTTAACACTTGCAATTAAGAAATGTGTTCCTAAATTTACTTTTATTCACCTTCTTTCATATTCAACCATTACAAAACAAAATCTTCCAAGATATGCAATCAAAGTATTCTGTTCTTTTGATTATAGTCAATATAGGAGAGTCTTTTGAATTCTGCTACCTTTTAGATATCCTAAACATAATGTTCCTAGTTTTTACCAAGATGCTAACTAGAAGAATGAATAAATAAATTTTCATACAATTTCCTGAATATTGATAACTTATGTTTTTGAAATATCAATGCAACCCACAGATTGCATGTACAGTAAATGATTCTGCAGAATTTCAGAGCAGAACTAGATGTAATATGTGATGTTCATTTGTCTATGACATTAATAGAACTGAACAAACAACTCAATTCCCCCCACCATCTGCTCCATACACAAGAAATGATATGGGAAATGGATATCACAGTTGGTGCAGGACTGGAGCTAACGTGATGATTGTGCTAGATAAAACATGCAGCAGGATTTTGTTGACTGTATAGAAAATCTTGGTTATTCCTGGGTTTTTCAGTGATACCTTCAGTTCTATTTTCATAATTTGAAGGGCCTTAGAATCCTATTTCCCATTGCCTGTGATATTTGAATTGGTGGGAGCCTATCAATAAAGCAGGAAAAAGAAATGGGTAACGATGAAGGGAATGAGAGCGATTTTCAGAGACCTCGAGCCATTTCCAAATCACAATAGGATCTCATGCTATCAAAAGAAATTGCAAAATGCCAAACCTGAGGTGAAGAAAATGAAACCACTGCTTCAGCCACTGGCTCAATATACTGTACTTAATGACAGGCTTCCAGTTATACTATGCTGCCCACATCTTATGAAAAGTCCTTTCTTTTTTTTCTGAAACTTGGTTTCTATAATACTTAGTAGCTCCTGTACACATCTTTAGGTGAATTCATATGAAGTGGCAATACAGTTTATATCACACAATGCTATATTTGCAAATGTCCTATCTGAAAAATGTAGTTTGCTCCATAGTGGAGAAGAGTCTTATCATATGTACCAACTTATTCATTATTTCTTTCCAATTAACAAATTGTCGGTCTTTCAAATTTTTAATATATTATGTTTCAGGAATTATGTTTTAATTATGTTAACATATAATTTATATTTATAATACATATTTATAATATATATTTATATTTGTAATATATATTCTACTGTTAGGGATAACATTGTTTACCCTAACTGGTTTAGGTAAAATAATAAATATGTAATCATAGTTTATAAGTTAAAGTGTCTGCAACTTTAAATATGGGAATGTAATGAAGGGAGTGGTTGTGAAAGCACTTTAAAAGAAGCAAGACGACAGCTTGCTCTCTCTCTGGCTTTGATGATCCCTAATTACTGCATGGACTCAAGACTGCATTACTCGAACGGGAGAGAGACAAAGGACTGATTTGTAAGTGAACTGACATAGGATATTCTACACGGACTTTGCTAACTGAATATCCTTGAATGGACTGACTAAATGATACATGACTAATGGACTGTTATTTTGACTATGCTATAAACTCATAATGGAATAAACTATATTTTTGATAGCACAAGCGTATCTGTTATTTTTACTGTATGTTAACAAACATACAAGCTTATCTCACTCATTTATCTGTGTGCCTATCTGACTAACGCTGCACATTCTGTTTAGCTTGTCTCCTTAACCCTGGTTGGGGAACCCAGGCTTAACACTGGTTATGGGCCCAGAGGCTGCAAAGTCAGTTTAACTAGGATAAAACAGATTTATGTAAAAAGTGAGAGTTTGTGTTGTTAAACATTACAGTAAACAGATAGCTGTGTTTTATTAATTATAGTTTTATATCCATATAAGAAAAACATGGCACAAGTCAATCTCCAAAGTTTGTCCCTAATATCCAAGTTGGATGGAAAAAACTATGTATCATGGTCTATGAAATGTAGTCTGCTTCTTCGAAGAGAAGGTTTGTGGAACATAATTGAAAATCCACCAAACGTAGAGGAATGGGATCCAGAGATTGAAGAAGATAGACTAAAGATAAAAGATTTTATGCATAAAAATGAACAAGCTATTTGCATAATAGGATTAACATTAACTGACCAGCAACTTGTTCATATCCACGGAGAGCAAATGGCTGTTGGGTGTTGGCAGAAGCTGAAGAGGATTTATGTTAGAGATAACATTGGTGCTCACATAAATCTAACACGGAAGCTTTTCAGGACGCATCTCCAGACGAATGGTGATATGCTTACTCATTTGGAAACTATGCAAAGCATTTTTCAAGAACTGCACGAGAAAGAGCTTATTTTCTCTGAACTACACCAAGTCTATATAATTCTATCTTCACTAGATGAAAGTTATGACAACTACGTAACTTCCCTTGAAATTTTGCCAAAGGAAAGTTTAACTTTAACTGATATAACTGGCAGATTGATTGAAGAGGCAAGAAGAAGACTTGAAAAAGACCAGTTAAGGAGGGAGCAACCTCAAAAAGAAGATAATGAATCTCCTACTGCATATGCAATTAAAAAGTGTTTTAATTGTGGAGGAAGAGGACATTTGGCAAGATTTTGTAAAAAAGCAAAGCGCCAGAATGCTGGCCAGAATACTAAAAGTCATCAAAAGATAAATAAAAATTTAGAGTTAGCCATGTATATTAACGCAGCTCTAAAAAATAATTTATGGGTGGTTGACAGTGGAGCATCCCACTGTGTAACAAATGATAACAAAAATTTTATTAAAATGTCCAAGAGTACACAGCAAATATCGTTAGCCAATGGCTGGAAACTGAAAGCTAAAGGTCAAGGTATAGCATATTGTTCTTTCATAAAAGAGAATGTAAAAATGTTATATGTACCACAACTTAAGTTTAATTTAATTTCAGTTAGAATTTTGGTGAAACTAGGATATGTAGTTACATTTAGGGAAGATAACTGCATAATTGAAAAAGAAGATAAGAAAATTACTGCATCTTTAAGAGGTGAATTATATGTGTTAAATGATAATGGTTTAGAGGTGGCTAACCTGGCTTATGATAATAAGAAACCTCATGATGAATGTATTCACTTGTTACACCGATGGCTAGGGCATTTAAATTTTAAAATGCTTTAGAAAACTGTTGAATTATCTAAAGGAATAAGTTTAAAACCTTGTAATAAGTATTTGCAATGTAATGCTTGCAATCAAAGCAAGAGCAAGGTCAAAACAGCTAATAGAGTTGATGGATTTACTACCAAAGAACCTTTAGAAGTAGTATTTGCTGATTTAATAGGTCCGAAAAAACCAAGTGTAGGAGGAGCTCGATACATACTAAGTATAATGGACCACTATTCTAGATATGGGTTCTGCTATTTAATGAAGAGCAAAACTGAAACGTATCAAAATCTCTTTAATTGGATTAAATATGCTGAAAGGAAAACTAAAAAGAAATTAGTAACTCTTATAACAGATAATGGTACGGAATTTACAAATAATAAATTCCAGAATAGACTTAGAATGTTAGGTATTCAACATAAAAAGTCTGCACCATATAGGCCACAACATAATGCCTTTATAGAGAGACGAGGCCAAACACTGCAATCAATAGCATGTACTATGTTGTCTAATTCATGATTACCTGACAATTTGTGGGGAGAAGCAATAATGTGTGGTAATCATATATTGAATAATGTTAATTCAACAACAGGTGAATTACCATTCACACTGTGGCATGGTACAAAACCTGATTTAAGTTACATGCACACATTTGGAGCACCAGCATGGGTGCATATCCCTTCACAACTTAGACAAAAAGAACAGCATAGAGCTAAAAGATTATTTTTTGTAGGATATAAATCTAATCATAGATCTTATAGATTCTGGGAACCAGGTACATCTAGAGTTTACACCAGTGCTTGTGCTAAATTCCTGGAACATGTAGGATGGAATAGATTAGAGCAAGATTTAAATAACGAAGTAATTATTGAACCCTACAAAAGGCAGAAAGATCAGACTAGTTATAAGAAGAGTCCAATTAAAGAAGAAGTCCACGAAGAGCTAATAGGACCAGAACAAGAGGAAACAGTTGATCAGGAAGAGTTAAATAATCAAGAAGACTTAATAAATGAAAGTCCACCTGTAACTCCTGTAATACCTAGACGTACTACACATATAACTAGACCACCTGATAGGTATCAAGCAAGTATAGTTTGCCAAGTAACTAAAGTTCCAACTAATGTAGATGAACTTAGGATGTATCCTGCTAAGGATCAGGAGAATTGGCAAAAGGCAATGGAAAAAGAACTAAATTCATTAAAGGTAATGAAAGTATATGAAGATGCTAAATTACCTCTAGGAGAAAAATCCATTGGGTGCAAATGGATATTTAAAGTAAAAACTGGAAATGATGGAACTGTTACCCATAAAGCTCGGTTGGTAGCTCAAGGATTTAATCAAACTGCATCTGATTACGATGAAGTTTTTGCACCAAGTCTTAAAACAACATCTTTGAGAGCAGCTTTAGTGTGGGCAGCTAAGAAAAACTATATCATTAACCATTTAGATGTAGAAACTGCTTATTTGCATGCGCCATTGCAGCATAATATATATTTGAAAAAGCCAATTATTATAAAAGAAAATAAAGTAAATAGTAATGATTGTTGGAAACTCAAAAAGAGTCTTTACGGGTTGAAACAATCTGGCTTTGAGTGGAACCAATATATTGTGAAAGAGTTAAACAATATAGGTTTTAAATCTGGTTTAGCAGATCCATGTGTGTTTAAAAGAGAAAATAATGGAAGGGTGTCATTATTGTTATTATTTACAAATGATATTGCTTTGATAACTAAGACTAATAATGAAGCTAATGAGATTGTATCATTATTAGCCAAAAAGATAAAATTAAAGCATTTAGGTGAAATTAAAAGATATCTAGGATTGACAATTAACAAAACAAAAAATGGATTTAAGATATCTCAAGAAGATAAAATTTGCCAATTAATTAAACCGTATAAAATGGAACTTTGTAAACCCGCAAAGACTCCAATGAGTCAGGAAGTTTGCCAAACTGATGATCAAAGTCCCAAATTTGATAAGTCTATATATCAATCTTTGATTGGTAGCTTATCATATATAAGCAATTGGTCAAGGCCTGATATAGCTTATAGTGTTAATCAGCTGGCTCGTTTTAATTCGGATCCACATCAATGTCATTGGCAATCATTAAAGAGAATTTTAAGATATCTTAAAGGAACAATGAACCATGCATTGTATATAGAATCAAAGGGTGATTTGAGTCTTAGTGCCTATGCAGATGCAAGTTTTGCAACTGACATAAACACTAAAAAGTCAACATCTGGGATAGCTATATTATTTGGTAAGACACTAATAGGGTGGAGGTCAATCAGACAACAGCATATCAGCTTGTCCACGATGGAAGCGGAATTTTCATGTCTGTCATTACTATGCACTGACTTAATTCTGTACAAACAGTTATTATTAGACATGGGTATAACTGTTAAAGATTCCATTATTGTGTACGAGGACAACCAGGCAGCTGTACAGTTTGCTACTAATATAGCTGTAAAAACTAGATCAAAACATACTGACTTAAGATACTTAAATGTTAGAGAATCTGTAAAGAATGAGCTAATTAAATTGGAATACTGCATGACGGAAGAAAACATTGCAGACCAATTTACAAAAGCTCAAGGAGTAATTAAGTTTAAAGAGAGTTGTAACAAATATGATTTAAAGATGTAAATAGTTATATTTATTATTATTTCCTAAAAGGGGAGAATGTTAGGGATAACATTGTTTACCCTAACTGGTTTAGGTAAAATAATAAATATGTAATCATAGTTTATAAGTTAAAGTGTCTGCAACTTTAAATATGGGAATGTCATTAGGGGAGTGGTTGTGAAAGCACTTTAAAAGAAGCAAGACGACAGCTTGCTCTCTCTCTGGCTTTGATGATCCCTAATTACTGCATGGACTCAAGACTGCATTACTCGAACGGGAGAGAGACAAAGGACTGATTTGTAAGTGAACTGACATAGGATATTCTACACGGACTTTGCTAACTGAATATTCTTGAATGAACTGACTAAATGATACATGACTAATGGACTGTTATTTTGACTATGCTATAAACTCATAATGGAATAAACTATATTTTTGATAGCACAAGCGTATCTGTTATTTTTACTGTATGTTAACAAACATACAAGCTTATCTCACTCATTTATCTGTGTGCCTATCTGACTAACGCTGCACATTCTGTTTAGCTTGTCTCCTTAACCCTGGTTGGGGAATCCAGGCTTAACATCTACAATATTATCTATCTATATAAAATTATTTATTTTTATACATTAAATTAACATAATTAAACATATTGTTTTATTATGCTAATTTAATTAGCATATGAATAACGATTGCAGAAATTAGGTATGGCTCATCTGGAGAAAAGAAAGACTAAGGATGATGTGATAGCAGTGATGATTCCAGTATTTGAGGGGCTGCCACAAAGAAAAGGCAGTCAACTTATTTGCCAAAGCACCAGAACACAAGGCAAGAAACAACGGATGGAAACTGATCAAGGAAAGAAGCAACCTGGAATTAAGGAGAAACTTCCTAAGAGTGAGGACAATTAACCAGTGGGACAGCTCACCTTCAGAAGTTGTGGGTGCTTCATCACAGGAGGTTTTGAAGAAAAGATTAGACAGCCACTTGTCTTAAATTGTATAGGGTCTCCTGCTTGAGCAGGGGGGTGGACTAGAAGACCTCCATGGTCCCTTCCAGCTCTATTCTGATTGAAGGCTGTGCATTATGAAAACTTTGTTTCTGAAATATTGAGGGATGTGCTTCTTGACATTTACTTATGAACCAAATCTATCACTTAGGTTAGAAAGAAAAGCTGGTTTTAATTGTTTCTTTTTCTTTTCTGGGTCTTTGGAATAAAAGTAGATCTGTGGCTTTTGAAGTGAATTTTAACGTAAATCTCTAGTTGACAGGTCCACTGTGTCACAGTTTACACAACAAGGAGTCCTGTGGCACCTTAGAGACCAATTACTAGAACAACAGCCTCAAAGCAATCTATGAAAATGGAATCTGCTCATTGTGTCTCTTTTTCTATGGGCTCCTTCGGGTTTCTTATCTATCCTTTCCCTTCCTCTACAGTCTCGTAAACTCCTGCGAGAGTTAAGGCAACAGAAATGTCGTGCTCAGGCTGCCACCACCATTTCTGCTTACTGGAAAGGTTACCAGGTATGGCTGGAGAACATACCTAGATCTCAGCACAGTGGCCATGATTAGCCCACCCTTATTCATACCTCTTAGTTAATTCTCTGTTTTCAGGATAAACCTAAGCTACTCTTCTTAACTGAATTCTTCTGCATGAATTAGAATTAACTCTTGCCTTTGTAACACAGCTATCTTGAACGTTGTCTATTGTAGTAGTATAACATGAGTACCAATTGACTTTCCCAAGAATTTCTCCCCTTATGGCATGGGTGTCAAACTTGATTTCATGGAGGGCTGCATCAGCATTGTGTTTGACTTTGGGGGTGAGGGGCATGGCCATCTCAACGTTACTCATGTCAGGAGCACCTGTGGTGGCCAAGTGCTAAGACAGGACTTTCTTCAGACCCACCTTTCCTCTCATTATAATCCTTCCTTCCTTCCCTCCCCTTCCCCTTCCCCTTCCCCTTCCCCTTCCCTTTCCCTTTCCCTTTCCCTTTCCCTTTCCCCTTCCCCTTCCCCTTCCCCTTCCCCTTCCCCTTCCCCTTCCCCTTCCCCCTCCCCTTCCCCTTCCCCTTCCCCTTCCCCTTCTTCTTCTTCTTCTTCTTCTTCTTCTTCTTCTTCTTCTTCTTCTTCTTCTTCTTCTTCTTCTTCTTCTTCTTCTTCTTCTTTTTCCTTCCTTCTTCATTCTCCTTTCTTCTTCCTTCCACTCTTTCCTTCTTTTTCCTTCCTTGCGCTCTTCCTTCCTTTCCTTTTTTCTTTCCTCTTTCCCTTTCTCCTTTCCTGTTCCTTCTTGGATACTCAAATGCAAAAGGGGAAACATTTCTCCTTTTGTTTTTTGTTAGTTTTGCTAGCTTTCTGCCAGTGAAAACAGAGCCAGTGTGTGTGTGTGTTTGTACTGCTCAAGACACTTCGAACACCGTAACTGTACCAGAAAGGAGAAGAGATCAGACCAGAGGTTGATATTCAGCAGGTTCTGATCAGTTCTGAAGAACTGGTAGTGAAAATTTTGAGTAGTTTGGAGAACCAGCAAATACCACCTCTGACTGGAGATTTTACAGTTATCCTTCCCCTGCCATGCCCACCAAGCCACGCCCACAGAACCGGTAGTAAAAAAATTTGAATCCCACTACTGGTGTGGCCCTCCCAAGTACCGTTTTCACTGGCAGAGGCACCATGGGCCGGTCCTTTGTTGTTTCCAAGGCAGCCCTGTGGGCCAGATCTAAATACCCACCCAGGCTAGATCTGGCCCCCAGGCCTTGAGTTTGACAGCCCTGCCTTATGGGAATCTGTGTGATACGTTAAAAGATATAACTTTGCAGGAGAAGTTGCTTCCACATTCACAAAACCTTTTTCCCAGCTTTCTGAAAGAAGAGGCAAAAGGGACATCCACATATATTTATATTAGTACCATGCAGATTAATAGTCGTCCCTTTTTTTGTTCTCTGATGTTCTAGCTTGGTGGAGAGTATTCTTTTTTTTTTTTTTTTTGAGATCCTATCTTCTTTCCTATCACCCCTTATATATTCATGTTGTCCTCAAGTTACAACCCTTTGGTTAATAACCATTCAAAATTACAGTGGTGCTGAAAAAAGCGACTAACAACCAGTCTTTGCACTTATGACTGTCACATCCTCGGAGTCATGTGATTGACCCTTGGCAACAGGCATCCTGGAGTCATGCAATTACCATAGGTAACCTTCCCAGGGGCCTTCCAACAAGCAAAGTCAACGGGGGAAGTTGGATTCACTTAATACCTGTGATTCACTTAGTGGCTATGGTGATTCGCTTAATGACCATGGCAAAAAAGGTTGTAAAATCACTAAATGACTGCATCACTTAGCAACAGAAGTTCTGGCCCCAATTGTGTTTGTAAATTGAGGACTATATAGTACAATTCCCACAACGGCCCAGAGAATGAAACAAGGAAACAAGGCAACGAGGTACTTACTTCCAGAACTTTAGAACTTTGCAAGGATGTGCCTTAAAAAAAATAAGACCAACAGATGTAAATATTATATACAAGAGCCAAAAGGAAGAAACAATTGTTCAGTCCTGTATTGTATGTTTTGTGCACAAAGTCACAGATTCAACTACCTGGTGATTCACAGATTCAACTATCCAATAAGAAATCTTAGCAGATAAAGATCAGAGAGCAGATAACACCAGAAAGTATGAATAAAAAGTTTGTCCATAGTGTTGCTATAACATGAATGTTGCTAATACATATTTATCCTCCTCACAGACAAGGAAGGAGTATAAGAAATACTTCCGCTCTGGGGCCTCTGACCGTATTGCCAATTTTGTTTACCGAAGACTGGTAAGTATCTCCAGGAATGACTTCAAAGTGAAAAATAACTAGCAAAAAAAGTCTATTGAAAAAAAAATCTGTTGAACCATAACTAGCCAAAAAAAAAGTCTAGGACAGTGATGGCGAACCTTTTTGTTGTGGTGTGCTGAAAGCGCACGCGCCGGCACCCACAATACAATGCACCCCCCTCACACACACATGCAACACCCCTGCCCTGCCCCCTTATCTGCACTGCTCATGTGCGCATCTCCCAGCTGATTTTCGGCTCATTTGAGGCAGTTTTCGCCCTCCCAGAGGCTCAAGAGAAGCCTCTGTAGCCTCGGGAGGCTGAAAATGGGCCTTCCGGAAATACCTGAGGGACCTGATTTCAGCCTCTGGGGGGCCTCTGGAGCCTGGAGAAGGGCGTTTTTGCCCTCTCTGAGGCTTGAGGGAAGCCTCTGTAACCTCGGGAGGCTGAAAAACGGGCCCATTTCTGCACTTCTGGTATTTCTGGTAGGCCCGTTTTTCGGCCTCCCGAGACTGCAGAGGTCAAGCCTCCAGGAGGGCGAAAACAGCCTCAAATGGGGCAAAATCAGTTGGGAAGCGCACGCATGTGCAGTGCAGGTAAGTTTGACTGGGGCTTGTGTGCCCACACAAATGGCTCTACATGCCACCTGTGACACGTGTGCCATAAGTCCGCCATCACGGGTCTAGGAATTGAATACCGAGAACCTTTTGGGCTCAGCATATCAAAAATTTGGAAAATGCCTACTTTGATTCTCCAGTTGTCATACCCCCCCCCTTCCCCAAAAAAAGATCTAGGCCAGCTTAAATAGTGGCCCTTGGTGGCAGCACTTATGCTGGGCCTGAAGAAGAATCTCGGTCCACAACTCAGCCCTAACACCACCACCGCCACACTCAAAAAGAGCACCTTGCACCATCTCCCAAAGTATTTGGGCCTTGGGGAAACGTCACAATTGTCTCCATGGTCCACCACACTCAGGGATGAACCGCTTACCTTCGAGCAGTGTTCTCTTTCTGGTGACAGGCACTTGCTGCCTATCTGAGGCTGCTCCAGGTTGCACAAGGCCTTTGTTCTTGAAGCAGCTTTGAGGTGTTTTCTTATATGGCATCTACAAGAGCCAAAGACTGCAGGAAACCATTCCGCATTCTCACGTGATTTTCAGAAGATTTTGAGCCAATTCCCATGCAACTCCCAGAGTTTCCAACAATCGCATAAGAACAGCAGTGGTGGGATTCAAATATTTTTACTACTGGTTCTGTGGGCATGGCTTGGTGGGTGTGGCAGGGGAAGGATACTGTAAAATCTCCAGTCAGAGGTCATATTTGCCAGTTCTCTGAACTACTCAAAATTTCTGCTATCAGTTCTCTGAACTACTCAAAATTTCTGCTATCAGTTCTCTGAACTACTCAAAATTTCCGCTACCGGTTCTCCAGAACTGGTCAGAAGCTGCTGAATACCACCTCTGAAGAACAGGGTGTGCTTTCGGGAATATTTATTTATTCTTAGTGTTGATGTATGCCAATCAGAACGTGGTGTGACAACTTGACATTCACCATCACTGACCTAGAATAATACCATTTACCTTTGTAAGAGAATGCAGGCCCTGACATAGCTGAATGCATACAGTTTTCCATACGTGAGGTCCAGTGCTTAGGCAAGGAGCAGTCTATAGGTTAGGATAAAATATTAGGAGATTCGGTCTTTAGAACCTACAGGCCTGTTAAAAAGACATTGATCTAACTTTTGTGATCTGCACTGTTTTCAGTTACCAAATTCAAATTGTTAAATAATAATATCAATGAAAGTATCCGCATGTGCGCAGTTATTCTTTCTCACAAGACATCTTACTTAATGTTTATCTTGGTTTGGAAACTCGGAGACAGTTGGTTTAAAGTAACTCCATGTACCTTAAATCAGGGGTCGCCAACCTTTTGGACCTCCGGGACCACCAAACTCATAAACTTAGATCCCAGGGACCACTAACTGGCTCTGTGGGTGTGGCCTAATTTGTGGATGTGGCTTGGTGGACACGTGACTGGCTGGGCATGGCTTGTATATAAATATTATAAATATTTTTATATATATTGAATTTTTTTATTAAAAAAGAGCAATTTTTACCCAAAATCAGGCAAAGCAGGCAGGCAGATTGAGTTGCTCACAGAATCACAGATTCATTCAGAAATCTATCTATCTGCCATTGGCTAGCTCAGTCTGTCACATAAAATTTGCTTGCAAGCAAACTCACAAAATTAACTCACAACACACCATGTATGTAAATACTGAATTTTTTATAAAAAAAGAGCAACTTTTACCCAAAATCAGACAAAGCAGGCAGATTGAGTTGCTCACAGAATCATTCAGTGATCTATCTATCTGCCATCGGCTAGCTCGGTCTCTCAAATTTGCTTGCCGTGAGTCTGCACAGAATTTGCTTGCAAGCAAACCTTCAGTCCTAAGGGAGGTTCGGCTGTGCTGAGCTGAAGATCTAAAGACTAGCCAGAAAGCAAGAAATCCAACCATTTCCTGCTTCCTAGCTAATCTAAATCTCCACGCACAGCAGAACAGATGATGGTTGGAAAAAGGAAAAATAGCAACTTAGCAGGCAAGTTTGCCGGGTAAGGAATGAGTGGGTGGGGAGGGTTCCCGCGGGCCATGTGGGCGGCGCAGCCTTGTTTTTGCGCAGCCTGAATTAATTGCTTTGGGGGGGTGTTCTGGGGTTGAGATTACGGCCCACCAAAATTTTCTCACAGCCCACCAGTGGGCTGCGGCCCACCAGTTGGCAACTGCTGCCTTAAAGAATCCATAAAAGCTCATTTCATCTCACTAGTAGTACGTGATGTACTGCAACTTGGCAAACTGCCAGCAAGACAATCATTGGTGGCTGATTGTATGTTGCCTAGTTTAAGAAGAAGGAGTAATTTTAGCATATATGATTAAACCTGAGAAGCAGACCTTGTTGTGGTTTGCACACAGGCCCAGAACTGTATCTTCCCTGCGCCAGGACAGTCAAGTTCTGACATGAAGCCAATGCAAGCAATCAATAGCTGCTTCTTGGCTAAGGATTGGAGATACATTGCATGCTATAATTCAAGATGGTTGGGAGGAAGCTATGCATGTAGCTTCTTTCAGTTTAGGTTCAATAGCAGTACTGAATTTATAAACATTATGTAATCAGAATATACAAGTCCTCAACTTACAATTGAACCCAACCGATCTGTTGTTCAGTTATCTGTTGTTTAGTAAGACATTTGTTAAATGGGATTTGCCACATTTTACAACCTTTCTTGCCACAGTTGTTAAGTCAATCACTGCAGTTGATAAGTTAGTAACCCGACTGTTAAGTGAATAAAATTCCCCAATGACTTTGGTTGTCAGAAGGTCACAAAAGGGGATCATGTGACCCTGGGACACAGCAACGATCATAAATATGAAGCAAGCAGCTGAATTTTGACCACATGATCATGGGGATGCTGCAACAGTCGTAACTGTGAAAAATAGTCATAAATCATATTTTTTCAGTGCCATTGTGATTTTGAACAGTCACTAAATGAATTGCTGTAAGTCCAGGACTGCCTGAAACTTCTAACATAGGTCTCACCATTTCTGCTTCTCTTCTGCTTCTAGGTACAAAAATTCTTCTTGGGCCTGAAGGACAACTTCCCTTCCATGTCAGTGATCAACCACAACTGGCCTCCAGCCCCATACAAATTTCTCACAAATGCCAACCAAGAATTGAAGAAAATATTCCACCACTGGAGGGTTAGGCACTAATTTTGACTCATTCTGTTCATTGCTCTTTCAATCTAAAATATGTTCTTGGGGACTCTGTTCCTTTAAGAGTTCGAGAAGCAAGCTTATATATTTCTTTTTTTTTTTTTTTGAAAACAAATTTTATTAATTTTACAAAACAATACACAAACAAACAAGGCATCATAACATAAAAAATCTTTTCTGAAAGAACCAATAGAACATACAAAATAATTCCAAATTATAACATATATATTTACGTTATCTGTTCAGCTTCGTATCTTATCCCAACTTCTTCTTTTCATTCTATTATCCAAATTATATTTCTTGCAAATTAAAATTTTATTGCTTTCCAAAAACAATACACAGACAAACAAAACATGGAACATAAAAACATAAAACATCTTTTCTGAAAGTTGCTTGATCCCGGATTAAAACTCTTCACACAGACACAAATTCAAAAATCATATTCACTTTATATATCATTCCATATTACCATTTTCAACTTATATTGGGATTCTGTTTAGAACATTCTAAAATTACACAATGAATTTTATAAGAAAGAAAAAAATACAGCAA
The DNA here is from genome assembly GCA_033807585.1 of Hydrophis major. NCBI lineage: Eukaryota > Metazoa > Chordata > Lepidosauria > Squamata > Elapidae > Hydrophis > Hydrophis major. The sequence continues at coordinate 216,616,426 of CM066329.1, forward strand.
TAACCAAAAAAGAAAAGCATATGAACCACAATCAATGCCATTAAGAAACTAATCATACATATTAATACTCATTTATATCTTAAGCATTTTATTCTAAATACACATATAAAAAATGAATCTTATGTACCTTACAGAATCCCTTTTTTTCAGTTAATTTACTCATTATCTCTAAATAAGTTTTGTTTCTTTAAATCTTGCTTCCCACCATTAAGGCTTCTCTTCCCCTCCTTTCTCTCTTGCTTATTCTTTTCCTTGCCCTTTTTACCCCCTTGTCTCTCCTCCTCCCTTTTCTTCTTCTGCTTTCCCCCTTTCTGTTGTTTTCTAACCTTGTATCCACCTTTCACCTCATTTTTCTCTTTTTTGGTTGTTTTTTCAGGCCTTAAAATCCCCTGTTTCTTTTCCTCTTTCTCCTCCTCCCCCCAAAAAACCCATTGTTCATCAAAGATGGCTTCTTCTTCTTCTTTGTCCCAGTCGTCCTGCTGCGCGGTCAATTTTTCATAAGTGCATACTGCCATTTCTAGAAATTGAAAAAGAGTGCCCAACGTATCTTTCCCATCTTGTTCTTCTTTTTTATATTTTTGGTATTCAATTTTTAGTTCATCCACAAGCGATGCCATCATAAGGAGAAAAATTTTTTCCACAACAACCACACAAGTGTTTTTAATCAAGAATAATTCCCCAAAAATCCAAAGCCACCAAAGAATCCAAATAGACTATTTCTTTTAATATTTTTTTCTTTCTTCCATTTCTCTTTCTGGGGTTGCTCTTTAGTCAAAAAGTTCCAATTAAGATGTATCTTTTAGAAGCCGTATTAATATTTAAAGCTCTTTAAAATTCTAGGCAATCCTTTTTCAAATTCTGATCCAATTTTTTTTTCCTCTCCCTTCCCACTTACAGCAGCAATTTTCCTTTAAATGTTCAGAAATCCATACCTACAATGCGAGTTTTCCGATTTCTCTTAAGGTTCTATCGCTGTCATGTTCGGAAGGAGAGTGAAAAGAAAAAAAAAAGCTTTTCTTTTAATTCACATTTGCCGCTTGACACATTCTGGAAATGATGTTTCTTTAGCATTTTTCAAAGTCCAGGGTACTTTCACTGTTGCTTGTCCCGGTCAACAAAAATCACTTTCACTTCTTCACAGCTCCTCCTGCACTTTCTTTTTCCGGCTGAGCTCTTCTATGTGGCGGCCCATTGCTGACCACTGCTCAGCTGCCTTTGGAGAAGGGGGTTTCACTGGCTAGGGAAGAGAGGTGCGATATCCCTCAACTCTGCCGGACCCCTCCCCTTCTACGGAGGTGGCTTAGCCCCGAAGCCAAATGGCTCGGGGCACTCGGGCAGTGAACACAGGCAGAAACCGTGCACAGTCGTGGATTCCTGCCTGCTCCGAAGGGCTACAAACCGGAAATCTAGCTTATATATTTCTTAGGGTTGTAATTAATAGTGATATGATGGAAGGGGGAGAATGAAAACTTGCCTATCACTTCGCTTAATCTTAACATGCTGCAGTGCATTCTTCAGAAAGCTTCTGTGTTGAAAAGGAATGGCAAATCTGAAAATGCTTCCTTCCTCCCTTCCTCTAACTGTCTATGAGCTAAAGAGTAGCCAGTCCCAAGCATTTTCTCAGGTTGCCTGGAATTGGCTTAAGCTGTGCTTGTCTAGTAGTCTTTGCCCTGATCACAGATCTTCTCATATCAGCTGTCAAAGGGAGTTCTGTATTGTTAGCTAGAATGCCTAGCTGATTTGTTCAATCTAGGGTGCAATAGTCATAGAAGAGGCTTTTTTTAAAAAAAAAAACAACCTTCATTTCTGCGCAGATTTATTTCATCCATATTACTGAAGATTGAATTGGGCAAGGAACAATTCCTACTACTGTAGTAAGAAAGAAGGATTTTTTACTCACCAATCTCCTGCGATGTGGGAGTTGATTTCCCTCTTCGTGTTCCTTTCTTTGAGGCAAACAATTGCACCATTCTCCCCTCCATCCCCACAGCATCGAGGGACACCCAACGCAAAAGATTCAGGGCACACCTCATCACTCCAGTCCCGACACTGCTGTGAAGCACAACCAGACGGCTTCCTGGTTGGCAACACCAGGAAAACTGTTAGCCAGAATGCCTGGCTGATTCGTTCACCTCAGCATGCAATAGCTAAAAGACGCAAAGAGTCAGGGAAGGCATTTAAAAGTTCTTTATTTCTGCACAAGAGCAAAGAGGGTACCTCACTGATCCATCAAGAGGGACAATTGAGCATTGTTTCCACATATCTTTTATGCCTTCTTAAAACAAGGAAAATTGTAGAAAAAAACCCCATCCATTGTAAATTCATCAATTTAGTACTTGCACACAAGTTTTGTTTGACATGCAATATTCTTAGCATGTAACATGTTTCCTGCATTGTAATAGTGATGGGTCAGCCTTTCAATACTACAGTGAAGCAAAGGATGTAAAAATTCACTTATTACTGGACTGAACCAGTCTGTTCTTGTCAGCTGCATTGCTCTCCTTATTGCTTCCATAGTGTAGACAGGGTTTTATCTCCCTTCTTCCCCAATTCCTCAAGACCCTGAATACTGCTATAAGGGTCAGATACCAAATATTTGAAACTGTGGCTGCGCACATGCCTGTTTAAAGGTACCAGAGGGGTGTGTGTGTGTGTGTGTGTTTGGATCTTTGGTTATTCAGGTTTTCTCCCGCATAAGATTGGAAGTATCTAGGCAATATTTCGAGTGTGGTGTGGAGATTTTTTTTGTTTGTGAGTACAGGCTGACAGCCTGGAAGCCTGCACTCACAAACAAAAAAATCTCCACACCACAAGCCAGGCAAACACCTGAGCACAAACAGATCCCCCCTGATACCTCCAGCTCAAACACACCCCAACCAGGCACCCAGATGAAACCCAGCTTCCTAACTAATGACAGCCGTCCATTTACCCAGAGCCAAGCTGCACTAAAGGCCTCCAATAAAGTAACACAATGTTGCCAGCCAATCAAGATACAAAAAGAGCCAAAAAAACAGACAGAAGATATTAGAAGCAGAACACAGCAAACTCCAAGACCAATAAACACAGACCAAGACTCTCAACCAATCAGGATGAAGAAAAAACCATTCTGGCACAGCAATAGGCTGCCCCAAATTTAAATCTGAAACCACTGTAAAAGTCTAACTCACAGACAAACACTATACAGAAGCCTGATGATGGCAGATGAGGTTCTGCTGAAACGTTGCTACAACTTTAAAAGCACCACTACTATGACGTGGGAAAATACCCGAACAAAGCTGAATGCCATACATATATGTGTGTGTGTGTATGTGTGTGTGTGTCATTCAGCTCTGTTCAGGTATTTTCCCACGTCATTGTGGGATGATGTTCCCAATGATGTGGGAAAATACCCGAACAGAGCTGAATGCCATACATGTAAGTACCCACAAAAATTTAAGAAAACATGTTTTCTTAAGTTTTTGTAGGTACTTACATATATAGCATTCACATATATATGTGTGTGTGTGTGTTTTGTGTGTGTGTGTGTGTATAGATAGATAGATAGATAGATAGATAGATAGATAGATAGATAGATAGATAGATAGACAGACAGATAGACAGACAGTATCTAATGTTTTCAAACCACTTTTAGCCTTTTTTTGGTGGGGAGGTGTCTCTGTACTTTATAAGAAGAAATGTCAGTTTTTTGACCTCTCCCTTCTTGCTCCATGACTTTCTGGTACAGTGTAAGAAGTATCGAGAGCACCTTCCCCCAAAGGATAAAGAAGCCTTGCAGGACAAGTTGTGTGCCAGTGAACTTTTTAAGGGGAAGAAAAGTTTGTACCCTAAGAGGTGAGTGCAAAGTATGAACCTATACCATCCAGGCCAAGAGGCCTTGACTTCCCCAGCAATGGAGCAGATCACAATCCAAATTGTATGCTTTTCAGCCTCCCCCAGCCTTTCCGAGGGGAATACCTTGAGTTGAAGAACCCCAAATACCGTAAGCTCCAAACCACTGTCAATGACAAGCTAGTGATGGCCGACCATGTGAAGAAAATCAACCGAGGCGATGGAAAGGTGGGATATGTCTCTTTAACTTGTTTTGGCTTCCAAGGGGAAGAAACTAGGAATTGCAACAAGAAGGTGCCCAAGGTCACCTTGCTCCTGTAAAGGGAAGAGATCCCTCTACTGCAATCCTGGAATGAGTAAATATTTTGAAACATGTATTGCAATAATATTTGGGAGGCTAAATCCACACAGATTTTGCAGTTGATCCCTTCAACAATCAAGATAATAATTATTAGAACTTGTGACTAAAAATATTTTTTCCTCCACATCATTTTTTTCTTAACTTATGGCTGCCATTTCTGAGGCTAAAATAAAATACAGCTGCTGGAGTCCCATCTATGAGAAGGTTCTTATCAGGGGGGCATTTGGGGTCATTTGCAAACACTCACTGAGCTATTGTGGCCATTTTGGCAGGCACTCTGTCCAGTGCTTTTGGGGAACTCTATGGTCATCCAGGCCATGCATATCTAACAGAAGCATTTGGACAACCTACTACACTTGGTTTGTATTAATCATGAGGAAAGGGATGTTTTCAAGTTGCATAGCATGCTGTGCAAGGTTTATGGGGCAATATATAATTCACATAGAAATAATGGTTAATTCGGGAATCGGGTTAAGCATTCCATGAATGAACCGAGTAATAGCTCCATGTGGATTATCAGCCACATGTCAGAATGTCAGTCACATGTCATGTCACATATCAATGATGTCAGAAATCATGACAGAGAATTGTTGCTTTTTTGCTTGGAAATAACCCACGATCCTTATAAATACAGAGTAAGTAAACATTCAGCTCAGGCCCAAAAGTCCTTTTTCAAGAGGCAACTGGGCTTTCTGTGGTTTTTCTTTGAAGACGTTTCGCTTCTCATTCAAGAAGCTTTTTCAGCTGTGACTGGATGGTAGAGAGTGGAAGGATTTATACTCCTACCAGTAATCCTTCCATTCTCCACCACCCAATCAGAGATGAAGAAGCTTTGTGGGTGAGACGCGAAACGTCTTCAAAGAAAAACCAAAAAGTCCAGCTGCCTCTTGAAAAAACACCTTTGGCACAACCATGACCAAGATGACTGAGAATCTCTGTAGGCTTTCGGTTCAGACAAGCTGATTTAGTACATGAAATGGGAGCTTTTCCTCTCTTCGTTTCAGACGTCTTCTCGGATACTCCTTCTCACAAAGAGTCACATCATCCTGGCTGATCTCAAGGCTGCTCAACCCAAAACAGCAATCACCTTGAATGACATTGAAAGCGTTTCTGTCAGTTGCTATTCAGATGGGCTTCTTGTTCTGCACATTAGAGAGGTAAGTGGAGGGGGAACAGGAGGGCAGAGGAAAAGCCTTCCTCTTTCAAGGTTGGTGGGGAGATGAGGCAGTCCTTGACTTACAACAGTTCATTGGGGGATGTTCAAATGGCATTGAAAAAAGTGACTTATGACCATGACACAGGCAATAAGAGCCGGGTGGTATGGTGGTTAGAATGCAATATCACAAGCTAATTCTGCCAACTGCCAGCGGTTCAAATCTCAATATTTGGCAAACTACCTCAGTCATTATTTCCTTTCTTGGAAAAAAAAATGGCTTTGCCTCACCTGGCTTTATAGCTATTTGTCATTAAAACTTGTGGATCATCTCCTCTGTCTGACTACTTCTGCTTGTTTGTATACTGGTCTCCTCTCATTTGTGAGCCTTGCAGTCTGTATCATTCCTAGTCTTTATCCATATGCCCCTCACCCCTTTTTCCCAACTTTGTCTAGACTACAGGTAATCCTCGACTTACAACAGTTCATTTAGTGGCCATTCAAAGTTACAACGGCACTGTGTTATGAACTAAACAAGTGCAGTGTCTCACTTAACAGCTGTGGCAAGAAACATTGTAAAATGGGGCAAAACTCACTTAACAACTGTCTTGCCTAGCAACATAAATGTTGTGCTCAGTTGTGGCCATAAGTCAAGGACTACCTGTGTAGTTTCTTTGTGAATGAGCTGTTGTCCTAAAAAAAAAAAGAAAAAGAACCCTAAATGATCAAAGGAAGTGAAGTAAGGCTGAGTAGGAGAGTTTTGTTCAGATTTTTCAGGAAATCAACAAAGTGAGGTGAATTGATCAAGAAATCTTAATTCGAAAACTTATACGTCAGGGGAAATAATAACAAATAATAAACCTGGGTATTTGGTCAGAAGAGAATAACAGAGTTGGAAGGGACCTCGGAGGCCTTCTAGTCCAACCCCCTCCTCGGGCAGGAAACCCTAGACCATTCCAGACAAATGGCTGTCCAATCTCTAGTTAAAAACTTCCAGTGCTGGAGCATTCAGAGGTGGTATTCAGCAGTTCTGACCAGTTCTGGGTTAGGGTTAGGGTTGTCCAATGGTTGTCCAATCTCTTCTTCCAAATCTCCAGTGTTGGAGCATTCATAACTTCTGGAGCCAAGTTGTTCCACTGGTTAATCGTTCTGTCAGGAAATTTCTCCTTAGTTCTAGGTTGCTTCACTCCTTGATTGTTTCCACCCATTAGTTCTTGTCCTGCCTTCAGGTGCTTTGGAAAATAGGTTGACTTCCTCTTCTTCAGCCCCTCAGATATTGGAACACTGCTGTCACATCACCCCTAGTCTTTCTTTTCATTAAACTTTTCATTAAACTAGACATACCCAATTCCAGCAACGGTTCTTTATATGTTTTAGCCTCCAGTCCCCTAATTATCTTTGTTGCTGCTCTCTGCACTCTTTCTAGAGTCTCAACATCTTTTTTTTACATTGAGGCGACCAAAACCAGATGCAGTATTCCAAGTGTGGCCTTGTAAAGTGGTATTAACACTTCATGTGATCTTGATTCTATTCCTGTTTATGCAGCCTAGAACTGTGTTGGCTTTTTTGACACCTGCAGCACACTGCTGGCTCATATTTAAACGATGGTCCACTAGGACTCCAAGATCCCTCTCACAGTTATTAGTATTGAATGAGGTACCACATATACTGCACCTGTGCATTTGGCTACTCTTGCCTAAATGTGGAACCTTACGTTTTTCACCATTGGATTTCATTCTGTTAGATAGCACCCAATGTTCAAGTCTGTCAAGATCCTTCTGTATCTTAAGCCTACCTTCTGGAAAGATGACGAGTATCTCCAACACATGTGACTACTGTTCTCTTATAGCCTTCCACAGCGGACACCAAAGGGGACTTCCTCCTTATTAGTGACCACGTGATTGAACTGGTTACCCGGCTTCACCAGACCATGCTGGAGGCTACAAAGCAAAAACTGAAACTCCAAGTGGCTGATGAGTAAGAACTGAGTTGGCCGCGGGTGGAGAAAGGGGGGTTTGGAGATGTCTGTATCTTTCTATTTAGATGTCTGTATCTTTGTTCTCTTGTACTGGTATTGAAAACCTATCAAGATTTATTTATTTTATTTATTTTTATTTATTTATTTTGCCAAGCGATTATGAGATAACAGGTATAAATATAAACATAGTTATGAATGCATGAAATGGATACATATAAGAAAAATAAAAGAAAAAATAAAAGAAACAATAGGACAAGGACAATAGGCAGGTTGGTGCGCTTATGCACGCCCCCTACAGACCTCTCAGGAATGGGGTGAGGTCAATAGTAGACAAGTCAAAGTTTTTGGGGTTTGGGGAAGAAACCACAGAGTCAGGTAGAGTATTCCAGACATTGACCACTCTGAAACTGAAAGGGTTCTGAAAATCCAGACACTGAAAACCCTTTTCATCCTTTCTTGGAGCCTCCAAGAGGGAGTCACTCCACCGGAGACCGCTGAGGGGATAAAGGAGACTTTGGATCCGTTTTTGCCAAATTTTTCTCCCTCCGCCCCCCTGCCAATTAAAAAGACTATATGCCCCCTGGTGTGTCAGAAAAGGAAACGTGGGCTACTTTTATCCCTACTGGGTTTAAGGAAGCAGGCCTTGATGTCAGAAGCTATCTGAATACACATATACAATTTGCCACCAAACTCACATTTGGTAATAACAGTATAATGTAAATTATATATTATGGCCTGTGCATCTGGAGCTTGTACATCCCTAATTATAGTTTGCGTGGTTTGTTGCATTGTATTCAAGTTGTTGAGTTGCAGCAATTAATACATTTCACATCCCTTTTGCCAATTATAGTAAAGTAAATAATAATTAATTAATGAAACATTTTAGCTTCAAATGCTTGCAAAAATAATTGTGAATTTGATCATCCCCACAGAGTATTGAATATTGTATCCTAATTGACTGAAATAGTACACTGCAAACCTACCACTGTATTTCTTTATTAGGGACAGGAGTCAGTTCCCAAATTGTTTAGCAGTGACCTTACATTGGATTTAAATATGTTTACAGAGTTAATCTCCCCTTCTTTGAAATCCATAGTTTACTTGATAAGGTTTCAGAAGTAGTTTATCCTTGTCTGCCTCTTAGGGCTGAGAGAATGTGACTGGCTCAAGGTCACCCAGCTGGTTTTGTGTCCAAGGCAGAATTAGAACTCACAGTCTCCCAGTTTCTAACCTGGTGCCTTAAACATTAAACCAAACTGGCCTCAATCCTATAATTAAGCCTGCCTTATGGTTGTACTCTATTGTATATAAGCTTTTGATCAAACATGGCATGGATGCCTCCACACAACAGACAAATTGTGAAGCAAACTTAAATCAAAAATTGTGTTGTTTTTGTTCAGCTGACTTTTGATTTTTTCTTTTTACAGATTTCTCATAAAATTTAAGCAAAGCAACATCACTGTCAAACTTGTGAAGACAGATGAGACACAAGGCACAGCTCCTGTTTGCAGGAAGAAAGGCAGCCATAGGATGGAGGTGTTGGTCCATTAAAGTGAAATTATTGCTGATTCAAAGGCAGCTACGTTGGACTTTTAGGGACTCTGGAGCTGAGAATATGGTTTAGACTTGACACATTACAGGCATTGGTGCCTTCTAGGTTTCTCATCAGAATGCTTACAGCATGGAGAAACATGAATTGCATACATTCCAAGGCCAATCAATGCATTTGCAGAAGGTGTAAATGGCACCTTCCATTGTCTTGTCAAGATCTTCAGAAATGGCTTCTTTCTTTAGATGCTTTAAGTGGAAAATTTGGTGAGAATGCCAATTAAAAACAAACAAATGAAATGAAACGTCAACTCTGTTTTGATTTAAGCCACTTCAGAAGGCAATACCATCTTTGGGGACATGAAAGAATCTAAAGCTGAATTTGGCTACAGAGGACAACTTTATTTTGAGCTATCTGAATAATCTCCGCACCATTTTGAATTTTTTTTACTTCTCTCCAGAGATATCCAACAGGGCAAGTGGCAAAATCTCATTGATTTATTTTTTGGTCACACTAGATCTCTGCTCTAATTTAATTTTAAAATGAATGGGATACTAGCACACTTAAAATAAAATCACTAACTGCACACATATATTACTTCCAACAATGCCCTGGGCAGAAACAGTTTTAGAAAGTGAAATGGTGCATAGGTAAAAATAAAGGTAAAGGTTTCCCCTGTCCAGTCAAATCTGACTTGGCTCATTTACATTTCTTAGTTGAAGGAAGACATTTCCATGGTCCTACGGCCAGTATGGCACAAAGGCACACAGAATGCTGTTTCCTTTCTACAGAAATGGTGCCTATTTATCTACTCGCATTTGCATGCTTTCAAACTGTTCTGTTGGCAGGAGGCGGAACAACGCTTTGTTTCCCTTATGGGTATTACCTGATCAGCTATTCCCATGACATGTTTTCTCATTTTCACATGTAGAATTGGTCAAAAAGCATTGGGTGGATGCCTGGCCTTTTCATATATAGCATGCTTTTCCACTAAGAAGCCCTAGGAAATACACTTTATCCCAGATTTATTCTTAAAACAATTCTGTGAAATCAGTTGAGTTAAAGGAAAGGAATTGATTCAAAGTCATTCAGTGAGTTCAATGGTCACTTGGGGATATTTTAACTATTTCATCACATCAGCATATTGTGTTAGCTTTGTAGCACTTGCATACCTATTCTGTTTGTGGTAACTAATGTACTCAAGGCTGAGCAGATCAACAGCAGAAAAGCAAAGGTATATCAGTCAGAGATTCTGAAGCAAAGGCTTCCCTTCGTTTTGCTTCCCACAGGAGCCTGTAGAAGAATAACCAAGATTCAATCCAAATTTCAGAGAGCCAAACAAGGTTTACCAGCCCTATCCAGGGTCCAGAGTTTTAGGCTTCTTACACGAATCAAAGGAAATGACATACCAAACACAAGAAATCAGATGGTTGTTTACAACAAAGAAACTTGGGTCAAAGCTGCCTCTTAAATAAGTTTGCAACCAGATGTTGCAAAGCCCAGAAGATCCGTATTTGGTAAGGAGCCTCAATGAATGTCTTTGCTCTGAGCCAAAGCCAATGATTTGGAGGCCGTGATTACTCCAGTTGTTCTGTTGCTGCCTGTCTTTGAGCCTCACATGACTCCTGGCTTGTATCTCCTGAGGCTGGAATTCCACTGGTGCAAATGGAGCAACTTAACAAGAGAACAGAAGAGAACTTTCTTCAGATTCAGAGTCCAAGACATGATCTTGATCTGAGAAAAAAGTGTAACCTGTCTCCTTGAGATTAAGATTGTAGGAGTTGATGTAGTCATATTGCAAAAATATAACAAGATATATGGATTTCCAAACAACCATTTTGAAAGAGTATGATATGAATTTGCTTTCATAATGTTTGACTATGTCTCTTTGGTACATTTAGTACAGACATGCATGAAGCAAGAAACACTGGAGAAATACATCCATAAATGGCAAATCACATTTTGCCCACCTTTTAATTTCAAAAGGAAGAAGTGTTTATTGTACGGCAAGCTGATCTCCCTTTTATAAAATGGTCTGCCTGGGACAAAAAGGGAAATTCACAGCAAGTACACCATGGAGGATCACAGTGGTTCTAAATATGTCATTTAACAGGTGAACAGAGTTGGAAGGGTCGTCGTCCAACCCTCCCCAACCATTTCTGATAGATGTCAGTCTAGTCTCTTCTAAAAGGTTTCCAATGATGAAACTCCCACAGCTTCTGAAGGCAAGCTGTTCCATTGGCTGATTACTCTCACTGTCAGAAAATTTCTTCTTATTTCCAGGTTGAACCTCGCCTTCTTCAGTTTTAAAGGAATAATGGATGGAAACTGAACTTCCTTTACTTTAATAGTAATTGCAGCCACCAGTGAGAAGGCTTGCAAACAATAGGATTCTCCATTCTATGCATGCCTATTCCTGTTTTTTTTAATAATATTTTTTATTTTGAATACAAATAATACAAACATAATACATTTAAATCTAAATACAAAAAAGGGAAAAAAAATACAAATATTACAGTGCACCCCCACCTTTTTCTTATGTTTCTTCTTCTGTAACAACTAAAAGATACACAATATATTCCAATTGTGCCCTAAATCCCCTCCAAAACAACATATATTCTTGAGTAGGTTGATTCCCTTTGCCTTCCACCAACACTGTTTTAATAAAATCCCCCCATATTTCATTATAATTGTTTGCTTTAATCATCCCTTTTTAAAATTTAATTTCTGTTGTTAATTTATCATTTGTTGCCATACTCCAAATTTCATGCCACTCATTTCTTTGAATATCCCAATTTCGTCCCCAATATTTAGCCATCACTAATCTAGCTGCCATTATCAAATTCCTTTTTTGTTTCATTTATATCCTGTTTTTCCATTAGCAACAGTAATGCAGTGCTGCCAACTCTCACGCAATCAGAGTGAGACTCACGCAATTCAACCAATTTTGACTGTCTCACTCTGATAAACGAAATCTCACACTAAACCCCCAAAATGGAATGTACAAAAATAAATATATCTCTACATTCTCTGATATTCTGAATATTCCCCTTAGGAGAAGGATGAGCTCCCAGCGCCGCCCCGCCCTGCCCAGCCACCCCACCGCACCTCTTTTCCCGCCTTAATCCTCGTTCTGCCTCGGCGTCCCATAACTGTGCATGATGCCGATTAGCAAATTCGCTTCAGGAAAGCGAAGAGCAAGAGGCTTCTTCCTGCCCGGGGCGCTCGCAGCCACTTTGCCCCGCGCTCTCCCTCTCTGCAATGTCCTCCGGGACAAGCCAGCTGCCCTTTTCAAAGAAGGACACGAGGGGGCTGGCAAAGCCTCTTTTGCAGGCAACAGCCTCGGCCAGTAATAACCCTGGTAAGCAAAGCTGAGAATTGTCCGCTGCCAGAGATGTAACTAGAAGCTGGGGCGTCTCTCTCTCTCTGAAAGACATTTGTTCCAGAGGATCACATCCTGTCAGTCCTCCAACTTTCTATTTTGCACAAAGCTGCCCAGCCCCTTTATAGATCAGCCTGGCGCGCTTCTCGCCTTGCTGGTTTGGGAAGACTCTTTTGGATCAGCTAAAAGAGAGCATAAGGCGTGTAAAGGGGTGGTGGTGGTGGTGGAAGTTTGCTCATACACCCACATGCTAAAAGCATTAGGACAATGTTCTGTTAGGACAATGGGATCAACCAGGATGAAAGGTTATGTATTTCCAAGCGATCGCATGACACTCCAGCATTGAGAGTGCAGTTGGGTTCCTTTAATAACTTGGATTTGGTTTAGTAACCTTCCCCCTCTCCCCCTCCGGTTTACTCTGGGCCTTGGTAGCAGGTGAGTTTTCAAGACGGCATTTTTGAAAATACTTTAAAAACAAGGTTAGGGTTTCCCTTTTTCTAATATTGGAAGCAGTCTCCTCCAAATGGTAATTAATTAAACATCTGCTTAATTCTTCAGCCAAATAAAGTTGCTATAATGGCTCTTTAAAAAAAGTAATTTTACGAGCATCACCCTGGGGTTTACACTGTGTAAGATACAAGGAAAGGAGAGGAAGGTGGAAGAAAAGAAGACTGATGCAAAATATAATGTTCACAGAATTTTATTCAGAGTTGTGTTGGATCTCTTTTTTGGGGGGGGGGGTTGTCCCATTCTTTCTTGGTGTTCTTTCTGTTCTTTCTGTCCTTTTTGCTTTTTTAAATGGTCTTTCTCCCCTGGGTCAGAAATCCACACCAGAAACCCGCTAAATTATTAGAGTTGACAGTTCATCTGTGATGAAGTGTAGTATTTAACCTGTGGCATTCAACTACTATTCCAGAGTTTCCTTGTGAATCAAGAGCTGCACTTGCTGTATTTTTTAGTCTCTACCAGGGCTTTGTTTTGGTTCTATAGCTTCTATGATGAAAGCTAGGGCCAAGCTTCAGAATACAGTAGATGAGTTTTACAGTTAACAATATGTATATTTATATGAAGCACTCATTATTCGATTAAATGTTTAGTTTATACATGTCTGAAATTATGAACCCCTATTTCAGTCAACAAGTTAGTATATAATTAAAGACTGAGACTATAGCATTTGATATTGGCATGTAGTATGGTATTTGATACAGAAAGAAGAATACCCATTGATGTATTTGCATTATCTCTGTAGTTGTTTCGGGTTTTTTTTCTTTTTGTTGCACATTGAATTCATCCTATAGTGGTCTATAGTACATCACTAAGCTAATAAAGTCAGTTGAGGTAGAATACTGCAGTTACAAGTCAGGAACTTCAATTATTCATGGTCAATGAACTGCATTATTAATATCTTACAAATCCGGTTCAAGTACATTGGTGCTGCTTGCATGTATGTATGTATGTATATGTCCAAATCATGACTAAAGTATGCATCAGATTGCACCATTTAAAATGTAAAATTGTCAAAGCTCCCTACCGTGGAAGGGGGGACACCCCCCTTCCACACCATCCCCCCCTCGGTCGCTTCGCTCCCTCGGGCTTGGTCACTCCGCTCCCTCGCAGTGTCTCACTCCGAACTATCACTCAAGGTTGGCAGCCCTGGTAATGCAATCCTCAGTGACATATCTAAATTTCCATACAAAGTACTCTAAGTTCCTTAAACACTGTGTCCCATATTTTTTGTGCACTATCGCAATCCCACCACATACGTTTATATGTTCCAACCTGTTTCTCGCACCTCCAACAAATATTTGTATATTTAACATCTATTTGATTTAATTTACATGGTGTTAGGTACCACTTCCATATCACTTTATATCCATTTTCCTTAACTCTGACATATTCTTATATACTCTTCTATTCCAAATATTTTTCCAATCATTATCATTTATTTCTCCTAAATCTGATTCCTAAATTAATTTTAAACCTTTTGCCTGCTCTTCTAATTCAGTTAATATTCTACATATTTCCCAATTCTTCCTTTACCTATATATTCTTCATTCACCTCACATTCTTCTATAATCATTTCAAATTTTGTTAACTATCTTTCTCCTCGAATCTGTCTTCCATTTTTATCAGTTTCTCTAATTGTACTAAATTCAACTAATTTAATTTAATATCGGATAAAACATTCTTTAGTTGTGTTATATTCTTTTTCTTGTTCTTCCAGTCTTCCCATTTATATATCTGATTTTCTTTTAGTTTACTAATCCATTCTTTCAGTTCAATATTAGGGAATTTCTCCATTTCCACCATGCATTCCTGTTCATTGTTGTAGAATAACTTGTCTCCAGAAGTTGTGAATGCTCCAACACTGGAAGTTTTTAAGAAGAAATTGAACAATCATTTGTCTGAAGTGGTATAGGATTTTCTGCCTGAGGAGAGGGTTGGAGTAGAAGACCTCCAAGGTCCCTTCTAATTCTATTATTCTGTTCTGTTCTGTTCTGTTCTGTTCTGTTCTGTTCTGTTCTGTTCTGTTCTGTTCTCTTCTGTTCTCTTCTCTTCTCTTCTCTTCTCTTCTCTTCTCTTCTCTTCTCTTCTCTTCTCTTCTCTTCCCTTGTCTTCTCTTCTCTTCTCTTCTCTTCTCTTCTCTTCTTGTCTCGTCTTGTCTCGTCTAGTCTAGTCTACACCTATTCTATTCTATTCTGTTCTGTTCTGTTCTGTTCTGTTCTATTCTATTCTCTTGTATTCTATTCTGTTCTATTTTATTCTTTACTGTGCAAATAGGCTCTATCCAGTAACTATTCAAAGTTGGAATTACTAAGCGGATCTCTTATGTATACTTTTGTCAGCATTACACAATCTAGCATTCTCTATGTACAACCCACAAGCTCCCATTTTGACTGGAGGGGCCAAGGATTATAGATGTACAGGTAGTTCTTGATTTACAACTATAGTTGGGATTGGGATTTTGGTCGCTAAGGGACACAGTCATTAAGAAAGCCATCATATGGTTGGTCCCAATGTTATCGTTTTTACTGTGCTGGTCAAGTGAATCAAACTTCTCCCATTGGCTTTGCTTGGCAGAAGCTGTCTGGGAAGGTCCCAAATTTTAATCATGTGCTTCAAAGCAGGGGTCACCAACCTTTTGGACCTCAGGGACCACCAAACTCATAATGTTAAATCCCAGGGAGCACTAACCGGTTCTGTGGCCATGACCTAATTTGTGGGTGTGGCTTGGTGGTCACGTGACTGGCTGGGAATGGCTTGTATGTAAATATTATAAATATTTATATAAATATTGAATTTTTTATAAAAAAGACCAACTTTTACTCAAAATCAGGCAAAGCAGGCAGATTGAGTTGCTCACAGAATCACAGATTCATTCAGAGATCTATCTATCCGCCATTTGGCTAGCTCAGTCTGTGACATAAAATTTGCTTGCAAACAAACTCATAAAATTTGCTAGCAAGCAAACTCACAAAATTAATTCACAACACATCATGTATGTAAATATTAAATTTTTTATTTTAAAAAAGGAGCAACTTTTACCCAAAATCAGGCAAAGCAGGGAGGTAGATTGAGTTGCTCACAGAATCATTCAGTGATCTATCTATCTGCCATCGGCAAGCTCAGTCTGTCACATAAAATTTGCTTGCAGTGGGTCTGCACTGAATAATAGAACTTTCAGTCCTAAGGGAGGTTCAGAGCCGAAGATCTAAAGACTAGCTAGAAAGCAAGAAATCCAACCATTTCCTGCTTCCGAGCTAATCTAAATCTCTGGGCACAGCAGAACAACTGATGGTCAGAAAAAGGAAAAATAGCAACTTAGCAGGCAAGCTTGCTGGGTAAGGAGTGAGTGGGTGAGGAGGGTTCCGACAGGCCATGTGAGTGGTGCAGCCTTGTGTTTCTGTGCAGCCTGGATTAATTGCTTTGGGGGGGGGGTCTAGGGGTGAGATTTCTCTGCAGCCCACCAAAATTTTCTTGTGGCCCTCTGGTTGGTGACTGCTGCTTCAAATCCTCATTCAATAAATGTTCATATATTGAGGACCACTTGCTGTCAGGTTTCCAAGTGATGAAATCCATTTAAAAGGGAAAAAACAAAGTCCATCTTCCAAAACAATTTCTTTTGTTTAGGAAAGCATCAAATTGGCAAACTCTGTGGTAATTCCGGATCTGACACAACCTGGAATTACCCCACAATATTAGAAGTTAGAAACAACCCCCAAAAGTCACATTCTCCAATAGAAGTAATTCAAAGTTGCTTGATGTCATAAATCTCCACCTTAAGGGGCCTAAGCACAGACAGCTCGTTTTCCCACAGGAAGAAGAATCACCTAGCCTAAATAACTCTCTCATCTCCACTCCTCCCCCCTTAGGAATGTGGCAAGCCTGAAACCCTTCCCCCATGACCACCAAAGAGAAAGTAAGAAAAAGAATATAGATTAAGCCTAACTAAAATGGCTACAGATATGTCAATTTCAGGCTTCACACTTTCATTCCAGCATACCTGGGGGTCAATATCTTGGGAAGAACAGGATATTTTCCATAAGGCCACAAATATATTTTGGCCCCCAGGATGCTCTAGAGAGGCTTCCTAGGCCCAAAATGGGGTGCAGGGGAGTGCGAAGAAAGAAAGAAAGAAAGAAAGAAAGAAAGAAAGAAAGAAAGAAAGAAAGAAAGAAAGAAAGAAAGAAAGAAAGAAAGAAAGAAAGAAAGAAAGAAAGAAAGAGTTAGGAATAACAAGGTTACCTAACGTAGTTTGGGTAAAATAATATATATAAACTATGATAGTAAGTTTATGTGTGTGTCACTTTAAACAGCAAAGCATGTAATTTTGGGTGCGGCTGTAAAACTGCCATAAGAGAGAACAAGAGAACTTGATTGATTGCTGGCTTACTGAATTGCTTGCTGACAATGATGGATTGATGGTTCCCTGCTGCTGCTGCTTTTGCTGAAGGAAGAAAGGAAGCTTGAATTTCTTCATATCTCTATTGCAAGAAGAGATTTATTACTGGACTGATATTTGTAAGTTTACTGACCTTTTTTTCGACACTGGACTTTGCAACTGAATAATCCCCGGACGGACTGAACTAGTGAATGATATATGGACTGTTTTGACTATGATAAAAATCTTACTGGAATAAACTAGTGTATCTGTTTTACTGAGTGTAAGCTACAAAAACCTTTATCTCAAATATTTTGCCTGCCTGCCTGCCTGCCGTGCACATTCTGCTAGGGTGTATCCCTAACACTGGTTATGGGCCCAGGCTGCACAGTCAGACTAACCAGGATATAACAGGCTTATATGAAGTGAGAGTTAGTGTAGTTACTGTTAGGAATAACAAGGTTACCTAACTTAGTTTGGGTAAAATAATATGTATAAACTATAATTGTAAGTAAGTGTGTGTCACTTTAACTGCAAAGCATTTAATTTTGGGTGCGGTTATAAAATCACCATAAGAAAGAACAAGAGAGCTTACTGTATTGCTGGCTTTTACTGGATTGCTGACAATGATGGATTGATGGTGATAACTGCGTATTTTTTCCTGCTATTGCTGAGAGAAGAAAAGAGGTTTGATTTTCTTCATATCCCTAACTGCAAAAGAGATATATTACTGGACTGATTATTTGTAAGTTTACTGACCTCTTTTTCGACACTGGACTTTGCAACTGATTAATCTCTGGATGGACTGAACTAGTGTATGACATATGGACTGTTTGACTATGCTATACTCTTGCTGGAATAAAAAACTATTTAACTGGCACAGTGTATCTGTTTTACTGAGTGTAAGCTATAACAACATTTATCTCGCATATTTGCCTGCCTGCTAGACTGCCGTTGCACGTTCTGCTAGGGTGTATATCACCAACAGTTACACAATACTGTAAACAGACAGCTGTGTTTTATTAATTATAGTTTAATATCCAGATAAAGATGGCATAAGTCAATTTACCAAGTTTGTCTCTAATATCCAAACTGGATGGAACAAATTATGTTTCATGGTCTATGAAATGCAGCCTATTTCTATGCAGAGAAGGTTTGTGGAGTATAATTCAAAACCCACCAGAGGTAGATGCTTGGGATCCGGAAGATGAGGATGATGCCCAGAAAATACATGAATATAAACTGAAGAATGAGTAAGCTCTCTGTATAATAGGACTGTGTGACCAGCAGCTTGTACATATTCGTGGAGAAGAAACAGCTGCAAAATGTTGGGAGAATTTAAAGAAGATTTATGTTCGAGACAGTGTAGGAGCACATATAAATCTTACACGAAAGCTGTTCAGAACACATCTTCAAAAGAATGGAGACATGCTGACTCATTTAAACACTATGAAGAGAATTTTTCAGGAACTGCATGAAAAAGAACTTATCTTCACAGAACTGCATCAGGTTTATATAATTTTGTCTTAATTAAATGATTGCTATGATGACTATGTAACTTCACTGGAAGTACTACCAAAAGATAACCTCACATTAACTGACATTACTGGCAGATTAATTGAAGAAGCCAGGAGAAGGCTTGAAAGGGATCAACTCAGAAGGGAACAACCACAAGAAGATAAAGGATCTTCGACAGCTTATAGAATTAGAAAATGTTTTAATTGTGGAGGAAAAGGACATTTGGCAAGATTCTGCAAGAAAGGAAAATGCCACAATGCCAGCCAGAATGCTAAAAGGCATCAAAAGGATAAAAAATGCTTAGAGTTAGCCATGTATAGCAACGAAACTGTGAATAATAATTTATCGGTTGTAGATAGTGGAGCATCGCACTGCATAACGAAAGATAAGAAAAGATTTATCAAGATGTCCACGAGTTCACAACAGATATCGTTAGCCAATGGCTGGAAAATGAAAGCAAAAGGTGAAGGTATTGCACATTGTTCTTGCATAAAAGAAAATGTAAAAATGTTATATGTATCACAACTTAAGTTTAATTTGCTTTCGGTTAAAGTTTTGGTTAAACTAGGTTATGTAGTTACCTTTAAGGGAGAAAACTGCCTTAAAAGGAAAGGTAAAAAACTGCCTTAAAAGGAAAGTAAAAAAGTGACTGCAACTTTAAAAGGTGAATTGTATGTGTTAAATGATAATCAGTTGGAGGTAGCTAACACAGTGTATAATAACGTTAAACCTCATGATGAATGCATACATTTGTTACACAGACGTTTAGGGCATATAAATTTTAAAATGCTTAAGCAAACGGTTGAACTATCTAAAGGTATAAAACTGAAGCCTTGCAGTAAGTATTTGCACAGCAATGCTTGCAGTCAAGAAAAAAGCAAGGTAATACCAGCAAATAGAATTAATGGATTTAAAACTAAGGAGCCACTAGAGGTCATATTTGCTGATATTATAGGTACTAAAAAAACCAAGTTGGGGAGGTGCTCGTTATATATTAAGTGTAATGGATCATTATTCTAGATATGGTTTCTGTTATTTAATGAAGAGTAAAACGGAAACATATCAGAATTTCTTTAATTGGTTGAAGTTTGCAGAAAGAAAAACTAAAAGGAAATTAGTAACTCTTGTAACTGATAATGGTACGGAATTTATAAATAATAAATTCCAAAATAGACTGAAGATGGCAGGTGTTGAACATAAAAAGTCTGCACCATATAGACCACAACATAATTCCTTTATAGAAAGACGAGGCCAAACAATACAAGCAAAGGCTCGTACGATGCTGTCGGATTCAGGATTACCTGAAACTTTGTAGGGAGAAGCAATAATGTGTGGAAATCATATACTGAATAATGTTGTTAACTCAACAACAGGTGAATTACCATTCACACAGTGGCATGGTAGAAAACCTGACCATTCCATTTGGAGCAGCAGCATGGGTGCATATTCCTATACAACTGAGACATAAGGGGCAGCATAAGGCTAAAAAGTTACCATATATACTCGAGTATAAGTCGACCCGAATATAAGCCGAGGCACCTAATTTAACCACAAAAAAACTGGGAAAACTTATTGACTCGAGTATAAGTCGAGGGTGGGAAATGCAGCAGCTACTGCTAAATTTCAAAAATAAAAATAGATGCCAATAAAAACTTTCACTAGGACAGTTGAGAATAAGTTTGATGTTCACAATTTCCTCTTTGAAAGAGACCAGTAAATAGGGAACAAGAAGATGAAGAAAAAGAAGTGTGTTTTTTCACACTTTTCACACTGAAGTGAACAAAAATGGCATCATAGGAACAAGCTTATTCTCAGCCCAAAGGTTTGTTTCTGATTTCTTCCCTGATTTAAGGGAAATTTGGGAAACGATCTCACTATCATGAAAGGTTTGATTGATTCACTAACCCAAAAGATGATAATGATGACAGTAGTAGGCAGGAGTCACTCTCTCCCTTGCAAGAAAAAACCAAGAGCCGTTCTTATGATATCTCTCTCTCTCTCTCTCCCCCTCCTCCCCCTCCTCCCGAGTGGACTGAAAGCAGCTGGAGCTGAGGAAATGAAGCTGAGTGGAGCGACTTCTGCTCGCGTTGCTTTCTCAGCCTAGAGCTCAGAAAAGCCTCCCCCTCCCATGCTTAAAAGTTGCAAAGGAAACACGGAAGCAGGGAAGTGGCTGCCCAGCTTCGGAGCTCCACACCATTTTTTTTCAGAGGGGAATCTGACTCGAATATAAGCCGAGGGGGGTTTTTTCAGCACAAAAAATGTGCTGAAAAACTCAGCTTATACTCGAGTATATACGGTATATATATTTTTTTTGAAAACAATTTTATTGATTTTCTGCAAACAAACAAAAACAAACAAGACATAAAGACATCAACTCTCTTATGTACATATAGTGTGTCGGTTGGTTCATCAGTTTTGTGCATTCATTTTGTAGTCTCAATTACAGTTATATTACATAACAACTCATATTGTCAATCCAAACTTATATATCCTAATATCGCTATTAAAAAATCATTTGATCATACTTTTAATCATTCATGCTTTATGAGATAACAATACTTTAAACAGTTTATTCTGTAACAAATCATATAATCATACCAAACCTTTTATAAATATGTCAAATAACAAAAGAAGAAAAAATTAAGATATTCGTTGCTATCTAAAATTCTAGATATTCTATTATTGTATTTTATCATCTAACCATTGATAGAAAAGATCCCAAATTTCATAAAATTGTTTATCCTCTTGCTCTCTAATTGGAAATGTCAATCTACTCATCTCAGCACATTCAAATATTTTCTTAATAATTTCTTCCTGCGATGGTATTTTCTCATTCTTCCAATTTTTAGCAAATACAATCCTAGCCGCTGTTAATACATTTACAACCAGATATTTCAAGTCTTTACTGTAAGTATCTGGTAAGATTCCCAATAGAAAAAACTCCAGTTTCAAATCTATACGTTTCTTTATCATTTTTTCCAACCACATGCGAATTTTAGTCCAATATTTTCTAACGTTCTCACAAGTCCACCACATATGGTAATATGAGCCAGGTATCTGATGACATTTCCAGCATTTTTCAGATTTATTCTTGAACATTCTTGCTATTCTTGTCGGGGGAAAGTGCCACCTGTAAAACATCTTGTACAAATTTTCTTTATATGCTGTTGACATTGTCATTTTATAATTTTGAGACCACAATTTTTGCCATTTCTCTAGATCAATCCCATATCCAAAGTTCTTCCCCCAAAGAATCATAGTTTCTTTAACTTGTTCTTCCTCTAGCTTAATTCCCAGTAGATAACCATATAATTTTTAATCACCTTCTCATCAGTACCCATTAAGATCTTATCTAAATCAGTCTGTTTATCACAGAATCCCTCCGTTTTAGATTTCATACCTTGAATGTATTTGCGCATATGAAAACCAATTCATCTTTATATCTTGTTCCTCTAAATTTTGGATCGATTCAAGTTCACCCTTTTCATCCAATAGTTCCCCATACCTAACTGTTTGTTCCTTCTTATAAATTATAGGATAGGAAAATGCTTCAATAGTCGATAACCAAACTGGAATTTTCAAATAACATTGTCTTTTTATCTTCTCCCAATTTAACCACAAAGACTCCCGTATATAATGTCTTCTAAAATAACCCTGTGTTTTAGTTCCCTTATACCATAAAAATGCGTGCCAACCCAACAGCAAATCATGACCTTCTAGCGTCAACAATCTAGTCTTTCTTAATGTTATCCATTCCTTGACCCACATCAAATTTGCAGCTTGGTAGTACAATTCCCAATTGGGCAGGCCAAAACCTCCTCTAATTCTAGCATCTTGCAAAAGCTTTAGCTTTATTCTCGCTTTCTTACCTTGCCATATATACTTCAACATAATTTTATTTAAATCTTCAAAATAGTCTTTTCCAAGCCTGATTGGTATTGTTTGAAACAGAAATAAAATTCTGGGTAAAATATTCATCTTGATTGTTGAAATTCTCCCTATTAATGACAATTGCAAGTTTTCCCACTTCTTCAAATCTAAAGCTATCTGTTGTTTAAGTTTAATATAGTTATTCTCTTTTAATGTGCTATATCTTGCTGTCAAATATATCCCCAGATACTTGACCTTATTCCTAACTTGAATTTTCAACAGATCTGCCAGTTCTTCTCTCTGTCTCAGTAGCATGTTCTTTGTCAAAATCTTTGTTTTGTCTTTATTTATTTTCAAACCAGCCACCTCACCATATATCTCTATCTTTTCCAATAACTTTGGAGCTGTTTCTAACGGATCTTCCAAAATAAAGTCTAAGTCGTCAGCAAAGGCTTGCAGTTTAAATTCTTCCTTTTTAATTTTCATTCCTTTTATGCTTTTATCATCTCTAATATTTCTATTCAACACTTCCAAAGTTAATACAAATAGCAAAGGAGATAGGGGACATCCTTGTCTTGTGCCTTTTCTTATATTAATAAAGTCTGTAAGTTCTCCCTCCATCATTACCTTCGCTGTCTGCTTATTGTATATGGCTTCTATTGCTTGGATAAATTTTCTGGCAAAACCCATCTGTTCCAATAATAATAACATAAATCTCCAGTTCACATTGTCAAATGCCTTTTGAGCATCTAGGAATATCAAAGCCATTTGCTTTTCAGGGTGTGCCTCATAATATTCCAAAGTATCCAAAATTACTCTCATATTGTCTCTAATTTGTCTCTTTGGCATAAAATGGAATTAACAGGGAAAGAAGAATTGGCACAGAAAATTAGAAATGCTAAACAGAATTATTTTGAAGATGCAAATAAACCAGGTAGATGGCTAGCATATAAATTGAGAAAGGAGAAAAAATCAAGAAAAATATTGAAGTTAATAGATGACCAAGGCCAAGTTTGTTATGGTAATAAGGAGAAAAAAGAAATCCATTTTGATCTGGGTGAATGAAATTATTTAAGTATTTTTTAAGTCTTTCTACTAAAATTGAAGCAAAGATTTTATAGTCTGCATTTAATAAAGAGATAGGTCTATAGTTCTTAATTTGCAGTGGATCAGCCTCTTCTTTTGGTATAAGTGTAATATAAGCCTCTGACCATATTTTGGGTATCATCTTCTTTAACATAACTTCATTCATAACTTCTAGCAATGGAATACTCAATGATTCTTGTAATGTTTTATAAAATTCTGCCGGAAGCCCATCTGGACCTGGTGCTTTCCCATTATTTTGTTTCTTAAGTGCTTCAGTTAATTCCATCATTGTGATATTGCTTTCTAGCATTTCTTCAGTCTCTCTCTTTTTTTTTTTTAAACAAATTTTATTAATTTTACAAACACACACAAAACATAAACTAAAACATCTTTTCTGAAGGCTGCCTGATCCCGGGTTAAAACTCTTCACACAGACAAAAATTCAAACATCATATTCATTTTATATATCCTTCCATATCTTGTTATCATTTTCTTTTCTTTTTTTTTTTACAAACCAATTTTATTAATTTTACAAAAACAGTGCACAAACAATCAAAGCATAACAGCTTATAACCATTTTCAATAACATTCTTTGTCTGTTCTATTTCCAACCATCCATTCATCTTTTTTCTTTTACTATACTTCTCCTATACACTATTTGGAGTGACGCCTTTACCCTAACTTAAAAGTACTTCATATAACACTTAATTTATCTTGGGATTCTGTTTAATAAATTCTAAATTTACACAATAAATTTTATACTCTAAATACACATATAAAAACACAATCTTATATACCTTCCAGAATCCCCCTTTTAACCTTAATTAGATTCACCCATTGTCTCTAAATAAGCTTTTTTTCTTTAGATCTTGCTTCCCACCATTGAGGCTTCTCCTTCCCCCCCTTTCTCTCTTGCTTATTCTTCTCCTTGCCCTTTTTACCCCTTTGTCTCTCCTCTTCCCTTTTCTTACTCCCTTTCCTTTGCTTTCTAACCTTGCATCCACCTTTCCTCTCATTTTTCTTTTTTTGGGTTGTTTTTTCAAACCTTAAAATCCCCTTTTTCTTATCCTCTTTCTCCTCCTCCCCGGAAAAAACCCATTGTTCATCAAAGATGGCTTCTTCTTCCTCTTCTTCTTTGTCCCAGTCATTCTGCTGCGTAATCAACTTTTCATAAGTACATAACGCCATTTCTAAAAATTGAAATGAAGTGCCCAAAGTATCTTTTCCATCTTGTTCTTCCTTTTTATATTTTTGATATTCAATCTTCAGTTCATCCACAAGCGATGCCATCCTGAAAAGGAAAACTTTCCGCAAAACAACCACCCAAGTATTTTTAGTCAAAAGTAATTCAAAAAGAAAGTTCCAAAAGTTAATACTTTTCTTCCTTCTTCTATTTCTCTTTCTGGGGTTACTGTTTAATCAAAGAGGTCCAATTACCATATTTCTTTTTTTAGTATTCTTGGCAATCTCCTCCTTTTTCCACTTCTGCTCCAATATTTTTCTGCTCCCTTCCCACTTGCAACATCAATTTTTAAATAATCAAAAATCCATACCTCTAATAAAGGTTTTCCAATTTCTTAAATTTTTAAGTCCAATGTCCAAGCAACTTTCAGAATATTTCACCTTCAGTGCCCAAACAAATTTCAAATCTTCTGCTTTTTTCATGGGGTAGGAGAGTGAAGAAAAAAAAAAGTTCCCTTTAACAGTTTCTCCGCCGCTTTCGATCTTCTTAGGGATACAATGTATCCTCCAGCAATTCAGACAGCTCAGTTCCAGCGAATTTAAAGGATGTTGATTGACCCGGCTCAGCCAGCACTTTCACTTTTCTTGCTTCCTCCAGCACGATCTTACCCGGTTGCAGACTTCTTCGTGGCGGCCATTGCTGACCGCTGCTCCGCCTTGGGAAAAAGGGATTTTTCAGGATGAGGAGGGGGTCTGCGACACCCCCAACCCCCTGTCCAGCTCCCCTCTCTCTTCGGCTGTCCCTACAGGGCAGCCATATCCCCCTGACCTATTTGGATTGGGGGTACCTCGGCGGCTAGCACAGCAGGAATCGCGAGCGATCGCGAATTCCTGCTGCCCCGAAGCCAGGCAAAAACCAGAAAAAAAAGCATTTCTTCAGTCTCTTTAGGTATCTTCAGTAGATTAGCATTCTGTAGATACTGTTTGACTTTTTCCTCATTGATATTCTCTTGTTTATATAATTGCCTATAGAAATAGTTGGCAGTGTTACAAAGTTTCTCAATGCACTCCTCCCCCCCAGCCAGAAAAACTTAGTTTGAGTTAAGAAAAAAGAAAAGATATTTACATGTATATATATAAAAAGAGAAAATAGCCAAAGAACCAGAACAGGAAGAAATAGATAACCAGGAACAGGTAGTACATGAAAGTCCACCTGTAAGCCCTGTAATACCTAGACGTACAACACGTGTAACTAGACCACCTGACAGGTACCAAGCAAGTGTAGTTTGCCAAGTTAGTAAAGTTCCAACTACTGTTGAAGAACTTAGAATGTATCCTGCAAAGGATCAAGAAAATTGGCATAGAACAATGGAGAAAGAATTAAATTCATTGAAACAAATGGAAGTTTATGAAAATGTTAAATTACCTCCAGGTGAAAAGTCCATTAGCTGTAAATGGATATTTAAATTAAAAACAGGTAAAAATGGGACTGTTACCCATAAGGCTAGGTTGGTAGCTCAAGGATTTAGTCAAACTACATGTGATTATGATGAAGTATTTGCACCGAGTCAAAAAGTTACAACCTTGAGAGCAGCTTTAGTGTGGGCAGCTAAGAAGAATTATATCATAAATCACTTAGATGTAGAAACTGCTTATCTGCATGCACCATTGCAGCACACTATATATTTAAGAAAACCAGTAGGTATTAAAGGATGATAAAACGAATAATGACTGTTGGAAGCTTAAAAAGAGTCTCTATGGATTAAAACAATCTGGTTACAAATGGAACAATATATTGTTAAGGAGTTAAACAATATAGGATTTAAAGCAGGTTTAGCTGATCCATGTTTATTTAAGAAAGAGACAAATGGAATAGTGTTATTATTGTTGTTGTTTACAGATGATATTGCCTTAATTACAAAAACTAATAATGAAGCTACTGAAATAATATCATTATTAGGTAAGAGGATAAAATTAAAGCAAGTAGGAGAGATAAAACAGTATCTAGGATTAACAATAAATAAAACTAAAGGTGGCTATAAGATATCACAAGAGGATAAGATTTATCAATTACTAAAAACATACAAGATGGAACTTTGTAAACTGGCTAAAACTCCAATGAGTCAGGAATTTGGCCACACTGATGCACAAAGTCCAAAATTCAATAAGACTATTTATCAATCGTTAATTGGTAGTTTATCATACATTAGTAATTGGTCAAGGCCAGACATTGCCTATAGCATTAATCAATTGGCAAGATTCAATGCTGAACCCACTGAGCAACACTGGCAAGCGACAAAACGTAAATTAAGATATCTTAAAAGGACAATGCACTATGCATTGTATTTGGAGCCAAAAGATGATATGATTTTAAGTGCATATGCTGATGCAAGTTTTGCAACAGACATAAACACTAGGAAATCAACTTCAGGTATGGCTATACTGTTAGGAAAAGCACTGATTGGTTGGAGGTCAATTAGACAGCAACACATAAGTATGTCCACAATGGAAGCAGAATTTTCATGTCTATCTTTATTATGTAGTGATTTAATTCTGTATAAACAGTTGTTATTGCATATGGGAATAACTGTTAATGATTCCATTGTAGTTTATGAGGACAATCAAGCAGCCATACGGTTGCCTACAAATATTGCTGTGAAAACAAGATCTAAGCATATAGATCTTAGATATCTGAATGTAAGACAATCTGTAAAAAATGGTTTAATAAGATTGGAATATTGTATGACTGAAGAAAATATTGCTGATCAGTTTACAAAAGCCCAAGGTTCAGTTAAACACAAAGAAAGTTGTGATGACAATGGGTTAAAGTTGTAAATAGATATATATATATTATTATATTGCCCAAAAGGGGAGTGTGTTAGGAATAACAAGGTTACCTAACGTAGTTTGGGTAAAATAATATATATAAACTGTGATAGTAAGTTTATGTGTGTGTCACTTTAAACAGCAAAGCATGTAATTTTGGGTGCAGCTGTAAAACCGCCATAAGAGGGAGCAAGAGAACTTGAATGATTGCTGGCTTACTGAATTGCTTGCTGACAATGATGGATTGATGGTTCCCTGCTGCTGTTGCTTTTGCTGAAGGAAGAAAGGAGGTTTGAATTTCTTCATATCTCTACTGCAAGAAGAGATTTATTACTGGACTGATATTTGTAAGTTTACTGACAAAGTTTACTTTTTTTTGACACTGGCCTCTGCCAGGACTCATCCCCAGGTTATTTTTGAAATTCTTTTAATTTAGATAAGAAACAGATAAGCTTCAAAACAAAGTGCTACCATCCTTTAGCTCCACATAGGAACCAAAGGCATTTTTATAGAATAAAAATGATGGACGACTAAAACCATGGCTGAGATAAGTTGCATCTAATGTGGCAGCACCTTGTTTTCTAATGTTTATGCCCTTTTGATAGCCAATATTCGAGACTGTGTGGCAGCATTTCCTACATTCTTGCAGCACTCCCATTAACTTAAAAAAACTGAAATAAGGAAATCCATAGTTTTATTCATTTTATCCATTCACAATGACTTACATTTTTAGGGAACTAAGAATGAAAGAAAATGATTAAAAAAACATTGATATCTTTGGCAATTTATGATCTCCTCAGGAACCGAATGCTCCAGCTCAGAGGTCTCTAACCTTGGTAACTTTAAGACTTGTGGACTTCAACTCCCAGAATTCCTCAGCCAGCTTTGGCTGAGGAATTCTGGGAGTTGAAGTCCACAAGTCTTAAAGTTACCAAGATTGGAGACCACAAGTCTTAAAGTTACCAAGATTGGAGACCCCTGCTCTAGCTGCTTCTCCTTCGGGACACACAAGCCAGGGATTAGCATTAGACAAAGGAGATTTTATCAAAAGGATGGGAATCAATGGTGGGATTCAATTTTTTTTACTATCAGTTCTGTGGGTGTGGCTTGATGGGCATGGCAGGGGAAGCATATGTAAAATTTCCAGTCAGAGGTGGTAGTTTCTGGTTCTCCGAACTACTCAAAATTTCTGCTACCGGTTCTCCAGAACTGGTCAGAACCTGCTGAATACCACCTCTGATGGGGATTAGAGGTAGTTTTTGGGATATGACTGTAATGGAGCCTACCCATCATGACTGTAGGTTGTAATGGTTGTAAAACATTATTGATATGATTTTGTGATTTTTGGATGTGTGTGGTGGTCATTGTGTGAACAGAGTGGTCATAAGGGCATACCTATTGTGGTGCAGTTTTGCTGGAAATCTTAAAATGAAGTCACCATGACTGTGGGACACTGCAAGCAGCCCTAAATGTGGCCATGTTGAATGACCAAAGTCACATGACCACAAAGGGGTGGCGACCTTCGGAACTTCAGATCTGTCTCATAAATTCCCTTTTTCAGATTGGTTATAACTTCAAATGGTTGCTAAGCAACTGGTTATAAGTCAAGGACTATTAGCTTTCCAGTTATTTCTAAACTGTTCTCAATGCTTTTCACCATTGTTCCTACTGGCTGAGCTGCAGTCAATCAGATTGCTTTTCCACAATTCTTAATCAGTTTCACAAG
The DNA here is from genome assembly GCA_033807585.1 of Hydrophis major. NCBI lineage: Eukaryota > Metazoa > Chordata > Lepidosauria > Squamata > Elapidae > Hydrophis > Hydrophis major. The sequence goes on from CM066329.1 coordinate 216,645,767, forward strand.
TTCTGTAAGATAATTGAAGAAGGCTTAGCTTCTACAGCTCTTTCAGGGCATAATTGTCTATTTGTGTTATTTGTTTTTACTTTAGTTGATATGCTGCCTCCTTATCCTGCATGTACAAATATTTCTAAGGATTGTTGGATTCTTTAATGTGAGATTTTATCATATGCTTTTAAATTTTCAAATACACAAATTTTATTGCCAACCTTGAAACATTCCTGTAATTTTATATGAATTTTGCTAAAATCTATAGCTGCATATAAATGTTTGAAATACAAAAATTCCAATGTTCATCTATCCTGGTACCTGCTAAATATTTTGGACCAAACCTCCCATTATTACTAGTCCACTTGGTCACTTATCAGTTGACAATGCTAAGAATAAAATCTAGAAGGCTACCAGTTGAAGGAATCTGGCTATTAAATCACTGTCATCTACCTGTTTAATAGATATCAAACAGCCACAGATTTTGGTTCTTTTCCAACCATCATGCTTTTATTTTGATATATTTTAGACTTTTAAAAATGTGGAACAATGATGTGCTCTTTGCCCTCTTCCCAGGTGGTTTTGGAAAGTCCTTGTTGCAACCCAGCACCACTTTTGATATAACCCACTTAGTATGTTTTCAGATGTCCACCTTATGTTCTGCATGAGTTCTGGTGGTGCAGTGGTTAGAATGCAGTACTGCAGACTATTTCTGCTAACTACCAGCTGCTTGCAATTTGGCAGTTCAAATCTCACCAGACTCACAGTTAACTCAGCTTTCCATCCTTCCGAGGTTGGTAAAATGGGGATCCAGATTGTTGGGGGACTCTGTAAGCCATTCAGAGAGGGCTGGGAAGCATTGTGAAGCAGTCTATGTGCTATTGCTATTCACAGCTTAAAAACCAGTTCTGTATTTTCCTCCTCTCCCTTTTTTCCTGCATCATTATAATTCTTTTAAGTTTTCAGATTGCTTCACTTTCAAAGGAAGAGAAGTTCACATGGGCCACATCAACTAAATTATTCTGTTTTATTTCACGATGATGTTACCATCACGATGATGTTAAAAATGAAGCTAAAACATACATTGTTTAATATTGTGATTTCAACAGTATAGACAAAAGGCAGATTAACAAAATCTCTCCAACAAGATTAATTTGGTTAGGACTTACGGTGATCAGCATAATTTGGTTAGGACTTATGCTGATCAGTCTGAAAGAGCTGCGAATAAGCTAAGCAATAAATAGTAAAGCTGGCTTTCAAGAGGGCTCTGGCAGATGGAGAGTCTGGGAATAACCTTGTAGTAACCCTGGAGAGTCTGAGAAAATCAAGTGAGTAAAAAATGTACAGAAGTGTAAGAATTTCCTAAGTGTGCCTGAAATAGTAGTCTCAGAGCAAGTTTCCCTTGTAGATTAGTTCTCCAATTAACAGAACACAGTCAGGAGACCACCTACCTACAGACTATTGAATCCTCTGCATCCAGAACAATGGGATCTACATCCTATTATTGCACAGCTGTGGCAGTTCCCAACCATAGTTTAGTGACAGACATTTGGTGGTACATCCTTCCTGTCACCAATTATCAGGACCTCAAAGATCCAAGATACCATACTAAGCTGGACAGATCAATGGTCCTATTTGATTTAGGGAAATTTTGTATGCTCTTGCCCTGATAATACTTTAGAGTCAAAATTCTAGATAAGCATCACTTCTACAAAGGATAGAAGTGGGAATACCCGTACCCACAGTAACTATGTAACAAGGGAACTGGCCTGATGTAAGGAAAGATAATTTAAGATATACAGTATACTGGGAACAAGCATCATATAATAAAAAGGAGAGCCCATAAAAATCTGCCCAAGCATGAAAGATTCTAAAAAGAATAGGTTTCCAAACTCAATCCATCAGTGTCAAACTTTCCTCTTGATAACTAACATCTCTCCACTTTAATGGCTTCCTTTTGGTTGAGGGTAAAACCACAAGAGTAGCATATCTGTTAGCTTAGTTGGCAGGTAGCTTATAGGGAGGTAAAAGAGTTTGGCATCCCAACCAGCTGAGTAGCGGAAGCGAGGATGCACAGCAGTCAATGCATGTTCCATGCAGTTGGTAACCAGATGCAGTTTAGGATTGCAGTGGGCTTGCAATTTAGAGCTTTCTTCAATCACTACAGAAAGAGAGATGGGGAAAAAATGAAATAAGGATACACTTGTTCTTCACAAAATATAAATTAGAACCATCCTAAGATCTCATTTAACAATCCTGTATACAAATGGCCCCAACTGTACCTATTCTTTCCAACTACATCTTTTGCTGATTACAAATTTAGGTGCCTGAAATTAATATCCTGAGAAGTGTGGATTTCATTTATAAAATAGTCAATGTGGTAAGAATAATAAAAAAAACAGATCTGCCAACATCTAGAAACAAGTAAAGTAATAACTAGCAGTCAGCACAGGTTTGTTAAAAAAGATCATGCCAAACCAATCTTATTTCATTCTTCAACACAGTGATTAAATTAGTAGACCAGCAAAATACTGGTATATATTTAGATTTCAGCAAGGCATTCAATAAAGTAGACCACAACCTACTTCTTAGTAAGTTAGAAAAAAGTGGAATAGATAGTACCACAACTAGAAGGATTCGCAACTGACTGGCAAACTGTACTCAACAAGTAGTCCTTAATGGGTCTAAGTCTAAGCAGTGGGGTGCCACAAGGTTCCGTCTTAGGCCCAGTACTCTTCAATAACTTCATTAATGACTTAGATGAAGGAATAGAAGGGGAACTTACCAAATTTGCAGATGATACTAAGCTGGCAGGAATAGCTAATACCCAAGAAGATAGGCTCAAGATCCAAATGGATCTTGACAGACTAGAACACTGGGCATATCTAATAAAATATCCAATAATCCTTTCAATATCAAAGTCCAGTATCAAAGTCCAGTATTAGGCTCAATAGTAGTAACTGTGAGAAGGATCTTGGAGTCTTAGTGGACAACCAGCTAAATATGAGCCAGCAGTGTGCAGCAGCAGCCAAAAAAGCTAATGCAATCCTAAATTGTATTAACAGAGGGATACAGTCAAGATCAAGGGAAATACTAATACCACTCTATAAAGCCTTAGTGAGACCACATCTAGAGTACTGCACCCAGTTTTGGTCACCACATTATAAAAAAGATGTTGAGGCTCTAGAAAAAGTACAGAAAAGAGCAACCAGGATGATTAGGGGACTGGAGACTAAAACATACAATGAATGGTTGCAGGAACTGGGCTTGGCTAGTCTAGTGAAGAGAAGGACCAGGGGAGACATGATAGCGGTCTTCCAATATTTGAGAGGCTGCCACAGGGAGGAAGAGGTCAAACTATTTTCTAAAGCTCCTGCAGGCCAGACAAGGAATAATGGATGGAAACTGAACAAGGAGAGATTCAACCTGGAAATAAGGAGAAACTTTCTGACAGTGAGAACAATCAACCAATGGAACGGCTTGCCCTCGGAAGTTGTGGGAGCATCATCACTTGAGACTTTCAAGAAGAGATTGGACTGCCATTTGTCAGAAATGGTGTAGGATCTCCCGCTTGGGTGGGGGGTTGGACTAGATGACCTACAAGGTCCCTTCCAACTCTGATTATCTGTATCTGAATGCATTCAGACAGAAATAATGCTCAGGGTAACAGCATAATTTGAATATGTAGAAAATTTTCTGTAGGTATGTGACTCACTGCACCAAATGCATTGGTCCCAAGAAGGTTGATCTCTTTCATCCAATTAGCAGGGGAGGTTCTAAGTAACTCCCACCCAGGCATACATCATGCCCACCACAGCTTAGCAATCGGTGTGTTCCCAACCCTCGAGAGTTCCAAAGGAAAGCTAGGATACTTCAGAAAACTAGGATAGTTCATGTAAGTTAGTTATCAGAAAACAAAAATCAAACATTCTAAAACTGGGTGTAATTTTTGACACATAAGGCAGAATCTAGACACAGAGGGCAAGCAGATACATTTATACCAGCAAAACATTTTACATGGAACTGATCTGATTCAGCTTCATATCTCCTTATATGAGTCATATAATTATTATGTCCTCTTTCTTACAATTTTTTCCTAATATTATGGACATTGAGGACAACATATTTATTTTGGAATCCAATTGAACAAAGTTAATGTTTGCACCCACTGTTCTGATTATTACAATATTCGATTCAAGTTTCTGGCCCTTATAATTGCAAGGATAGGCATGGCATTCTTCAGGTGGTTTCCAACAGGATTTTTGAAGCCCACATATACAGATAGTCCTCAACTTCCATCCATTCGTTTAGTGACTGTTCAAAGTGACAGTGGCATTGAAAAAGGTGATTTATAACCTCTTTTCACTTTTGATGGCTGCTGCAGCATTCACATTATCAAAATTTAGGCCCTTGGCAACTGGCATGTATTTATGGCAGTTAAACTGTCTCGGTGTGATGTGATCCCCATGGTGATGCAGTGGTTAGAATATAGTATTGCAGGCTACTTCTGCTGACTGCTGGCTGCCAGCAGTTCAGCAGTTCAATCCTGACTGGCTCAAGGTTGACTCAGTCTTCCATCCTTCCGAGGTGGGTAAAATAAGGAGCCAGATTGTTGGGGGCAATAGGATGACTCTGTAAACCGCTTAGAGGGGGCTGTAAAGCACTGTGAAGCGGTACATAAGTCTAAGTGCTATCGCCATGTATAATCTTCCAAGCCAACTGAAAAGCAATGTCAGTGAGGAGAAGTCTGATTCACTTAATGACCTCTTGACTCACTTAACAATTATAGTGATTCGCTTAACAATTGTGGCAAAAGGTTGTAAAATGGGGCAAAACTCACTCAACACATGCTCCACTTAGCCACCGAAATTTTGGTCCATACATTGACTACCTGTACATAAACCCACATACTATTGTATAGAACAGGTAATGAGTAGTGCTAAGGGCACCCTCTTGTCTTCTACTCAGCTCCCTCGCCTCGTGTGTGAATAGAGGAAAGGATGGTGAGACAGAATTTCTACCCATTCTGATTATTTGATAAAGAATATCATATCATTTAATAGAATCGTATTTTATTTCTAGTTGAAGAAATAAGTTTCTTAAATTTCTTTGATAGGCTTACTTGAATTAAAGTCCTCTTTAAGGGGGAAGCAAACTTGACATTCAGAGTTAACAACCACAGGGTCAGACTGCCCATCTGTTAAGAAACACTGCCAAACTGTGCCGTTGAACTAGAAGCCCTGGACTCCATAGTGTGTGACATCAGGTTTTGAAGAAAAAAAAGGGGAATCCCACTCACTTGACTTATAATAACTCTCTCCATACACTTCCTTGGTTTCTTCTGGAAGGTGCTCCCAGATTTTCCTGAAGTTTTCTTGCAAGGTTTTCACGTTGGTGATTGCAGTTCGGAAGTAGCCTGGCTCTATTATGCAGACTTTCACTCCAAAGGGGGAGAGTTCAACTCTGGGAAAAAAAAAAAAATGTTATCTACCACAGGTCCAGGAAGATAATTATGGCTGTGTCATCTTGAAAAATGCGGGAGCATGGACAAAAGGAAAGAACGGAAAGTAACAGAAAGTGGGGTGGGTGGGAAATGAGAAAGTATAAATTTGGTGTTCTGTAAGAAAAAGTATAATAAATCATATTAATCTCCCAAAAGGAAGCAGGGGAAATGTTTACAGCTCTTACTTCTGTAAACTGTGCTTCTATAGCATAGAATATAATTTTTTAAAAAAAGTTTTTTATTTTTTACACAAACATAAACAAAACATAAACATAAAACCATCTTTCACTTACATACAGTGTGTCGATTGGTACAAATCTCTTGTGCATAATCTCTACAGTCATTTCCTTCTAATTTAAATTAATCTTCATGTTACAAATCAAGCTATATATATTTATATTATTATCATTATTGTTTATTAAACTGTTCAACATTAACATGCTGCAGTGCATTCTTCAGAAAGCATTCTATATGAGCAATTCATCATTTTTACTTACCCTACTTTATAATATTCATTTTATCCTCACCAATCCATTCAATAGTAGTCTATTCTTACATTACTTTATCTCTCCAATTCTATTATATTTATATTATAGAATATTGTAAAATATTTCATTTCCCTGTTTTTTTAATCTAACCATTGATAAAATAAGTCCCATATCTTATAAAAATGTTTATCTTCTTGCTCTCTAATTTCAAATGTCAATTTACTCATTTCTGAGCACTCCATTATTTTCTTAATAACTTCATCTTCCATTGGAATTTTCTCCTTTTTCCAGTTTTTAGGAAATACAATTCTAACCACTGTTAATACATTTACAATCAAATATAACAATTCTCTACTGTATATTTCAGGTATGATGCCCAATAAAAATATATCTGGTTTTAAATCCGTGTGGTTTTTTGTCATTTTTTTCCAGCCGTGTGTGGATTTTAGTCCAATATCTTTTATCCTCTGCACACATCCACCACATATGGTAGTATGATTCAGGTATCTGATGACACTTCCAACATTTCTCTGACTTGTTCTTAAACAAGCACAGAATATAATTCTTTTTACTTGAAAATAAAAAGTCTGGGCTGTAGAACTACAGGTAATGCTCAACTAACAAAAGTTCATTTAGTGACTGTTCAAAGTTACAACGGCACTAAAAAAAGTGACTTATGACCACTTTTGACAATTAAGATTTTTGAAGCATTCCCGTGATCATGTGATCAAAATTCAGATGCTTTGACAACTGGTTCATACTTATGGCCGTTAATTACTGTGTCCCAAGGTCATGTAATCCCTTTTTGCAACAAAGCCAGATTCACTTAACAGCCAGGTTATTAATTTATCAACTGCAGTGATTCACTTAACAATGGTGGCAGGAAATGTTATAAAATGGGGCAAAACTCACTTAACAAATATCTCACTGAACAACAGAAATCCGGGGCTCAATTGTGGTCTTAAGTCGAGGACTACCTGTATGTGGTGTTACATGAATGGAAAGTATAAAAAAGGTTGTTTGGTGAAATGATGAAACAAAAGTGACTGTGAATGAGGGATGGGGAGAAAAAAATGGGAGACAAGAGAAAAAAAATGTAACAATATGTTTTGAAGAAAAAAAGGTTTTTGTTTTTTTTTTACAAAGAATATAATATGGGGGTTAGGAATAGCCCGGGATAAGAGAGGTAGAGAAACTGCAGAATGACTATGATAGATATAAAAAAATGTTTTGGAAGTAGATGAAAAAAGGATAGGATACAACAAATACAAATCTGAAAACTGAGTGACAAAAGTTAGGTTTGATGGGGGAAATGGAAGTTATATCTACATAGAAAGACACTAGAACAGTGTTGGCGAACCTTTTCAGCACCAAGTGCCAAAATGGGAGTGTGCATGCAGGGGAGGAGCGCTGGAAACCAGAAGAGTGGTTCCCCGGCACACGTGTACATGCCGGAAAGCTGAGCTTCCGGTTTCCCTGGTCTTCAGGTTTCTGGCATGCATGCACATGTGAAGACTAACTGGCCCACGCACATGCGTGCACCAGAACCCGGAAGAGCAAAGGGCGACAGCTGGCATGCCCAGAGAGATGGCTCTGTGTGGTACTTCCGGCACGTATGCCATAGTTTCAGCATCACGGCACTAGAACATGTCAATTAATTTAGGTGCCTTGGTAGAATATTTGCTATTCTTCTCTCAAATCTATTATATAGAAGTGAGAATTGGATATAATACATAAAAATGTAAAACTGCAGTAGGAATGATCTTAAATTCATCATTCCTACCATTGTCCCTGTGTGTATGCATGCAAGGGTGTGTGTATTTGCTATATATAATAAAGCAAGAAGAGATGGCCATTTAAAAAAAAATACTATTTTTAACTTATTTATAGTTTATAGGCTGCCTGACTCCCACCTCTGAATAGCTTACAATTAAAACTTTTTTAAAAAATTACAAAAGGGGGAAAAAATGAGCAGCCCCAAAACAATATAAAACCAAAAATTTCATAAGTAGGAGCTTAACTTTCACTTTGCCCACCACCTGGGAGAACAGCCAGGTCTTTAATAGCTTCTTGAACATCTCCCAGGCGGGAACCATCTAGATCTCTTGGAGGATATAATTCCAGAGGGAAGACATGGCCGATTGCTTAAGAAAATTGCAGGCACCTGTGCCACCTTAACAAAGAAGGCCTGCTTCCTCAATATAACACTACTAGATTAATGGCATCCATACCATGTTCCCTCTGTCCAACCAGAAACAGGCAGTCACTTGAATAACTAGGCCCTATGCCATGAGGGGCTTTATGGGTGATAGCTATGAGCTGGTGGAAGTTGTGGCTAGAAGAGTATTTGCACAGTTTCGGGTTGTGTACCAGTTGTGCCCTTTCCTGGATCTGAAGTTCCTATGCGCAGTCCCTCAAGCCTTGGTCATCTCATGCTTGGACTACTGCAATGAATTCTATGTGGGGCTACCCTTGAAGAGTATCCAGAAACTTCTGCGGATGCAGAACACAGCTTTACGGGCAATTCTTGGCATGGCCCATGTTACACCACTGTTCCGCAAGATGCACTGGCTGCCTGTTTGCTCCTGCACCCAATTCAAGGTGTTGTTCTCACCTTTAAAGCCCTTCATGGCATGAGTTCAAGCCATGTTGAGCAACTGGCTCACCCCAGTGGCACTAGCCTGCCCCAACTGTGCCAACAGAAGGAATATGATGTGGACCCCATCAGCCAAGGAATTTTGGCTGGTGGATTCCAGAAGAGCCTTTTCTGCCATGGCTCCTGTCCTCTAGAACATCATGCCCCCCGCCTCGAGGTCAGATTTGCTCCCACCCTTTTGGCCTTCTGAAAGTCCTTGAAAATGTGGCTATGCCAAATAGCCTGGGGCCCAATCAGAGTTGGAGGTGTCTAGTGGAGTAGAGAACACTATTCCTCCTCCCTGTGTGCACTTTGTTCCCGCCCTCTCCATCCTGCTTAGTTTAATTTTAATTGAAATTTTATTTATCTTTGGAGAGACAGGCAATCTACAAGTTTGATGTATGGAATGGAATAGAATAGAATAGAATAGAATGGAGTAGGAGTAGAAGTAGGAGTAGGAGTAGGAGTAGGAATAGGAATAAAATAGAATAGAATCAACATTAGATAGATAGATAGATAGATAGATAGATAGATAGATAGATAGATAGATAGATAGATAGATGATAGATAGATAGATGGATAGATAGATGGATAGATAGATAGATAGATAGATAGATAGATAGATAGATAGATAGATAGATAGATAAAACAGACAGACAGACAGACCAAGATTGTGAATTGCACCTGGAAATCAACTGTTAATCAGTGTAGCTCCTGGAATGATGGGGTCATATGGGCATAATGAGTCATGCTGATCATTGCCCATGTTGCTCCCTTCTGCATCAGCTGTTGCTTCCAGGTGATCATCGAGAGAAGCCCACATAAAGTGCATTTCAGTAGTCCATTCGTATAGTGACTAAGGCAAGAGTGACTACCTGAAGAGTCTCCCTATCCAGGAGAGGCCGCACAAGATACACAGTGGAAAGGCCCTCTTTGCACATACTTCTATAAATGGGTATTGAATGCATATGGACAAAAAGGGTGCGCTGTATGAAACAAATATACCAAGATAGCTCAATCATGCAAACGTGATTCTCTACCATGAAGAATTTTTTAACAGTCTTGCTTACCGTTCTGGGATTTCTTGATAAGTCTCCATCCAAATATTAACCAGGTCTGTCCTGGTTAAATTTTGAGCTCAACCAAGATCCAACATTTAGTTTCCACTTAAAAACAACAGCTATATGAATATATCTTATTCTTTTGGCTGAAAACAAAATTTATCAAAGAGAGGGAAATCATTTATACAAATGTTTTGACTTCCCTGATCCCCATTTAACTCCTGTTTCATTATTCTTGGTGTTTAAAAAATAAATAAAAAATTAATTAAAGACCAAGAACTGATATGTTTCTCAGAATTCAGGCTACAAGCTTAAAATGGTAGATCTGAATGTATTTTTTCCTGAGTGCTTTGCAGACTGCAGACTGAAAAAGACTTGCAGATTTTCCGTTCTTTTTAATTTAAACTCTGCTTGTTTCAGATAGGCTGAATCATAAGTTAACTTGTTAGTAATTAATAACTAAACATTCAATAAAAGTCCAAGGACTCTGAAGCAAGATCAGTGCAAAGGTTTTCCATTTTCTGTTTCCACTTAGGCAGCCTGATGCCTCAAAACAGACCAAGACCAGGAATGAATCTTGCGCCTTCCCTCATGCTTGTGTTGCACAAGTTATTCTTTCAAAATATCCCACCTTACTGGCGACGAGGATGGGATATAGAGACGTCTGAGCCGACTGAACTAAGAAGAAACACCGAGCACGTGGCTGACAGCGCTACACGATGGAACCCTGTCCGGCGTCGTCGTACCACCCGCTCCATTCGATCCAGTGCAAGAGGACTGGGAGTCCTACATGGATCGTTTCCAAATGTTTTTGGAAACTAACAATTTAAAGGATGCCACAGCCGGGAAGAAACAGGCGGTATTCCTAACGCATTGCAGTCCAACCGTATTTAAGATGGCTAAAGCACTAGCCAAACCTACAGAAGTGAAGACGATGGACTGGGATGACCTCGAACCCCTACTAAGAGCTCATTACGCACCGACCGTGCCCACGCTCGTGAGACGGCATGAGTTCTATCAGAGAAACCAGCGAAAAGGAGAAAGCGTCGCCGATTTGATAACAGACCTCTGAAACCTGGGAGGCCTCTGCGGATTCACTGATTTGGAAGAGGCACTGAAAGATCGAATAGTTCTGGGATGAGTTGCACCAGGCGTGCAGAGCAAGCTGATGGCGAAAGGTGACATCAGCCTTGCCGATGCCATCGCTGATGCTACTGCAGCAGAAGCAAACAGGAAGTCGGCTGCACAATTACGCCGCAACCGCGCTCCGGTACACCAACAGACAAGCGAAATTTTACCCAAGTCAGAAAGGCAGCTTTCAACGACACAGAGGACCTCTCTTCGTCATCAGACAGCGACAAAGAAGAGGTCCATTGACTGCGGTCCGACCAGGACCACCACCCGAAGTACCTACGCCCTTGCACTGGCTGTGGAGCCAACCATGCCAGGTCCGAATGCAAATTCTGCGACGCGCTCTGCCATGAGTGCGGGAAGAGAGGCCACATCGGACGGATCTGCCAAAGTTTACAAGGACCCGGCCAGGCCTCAAAAGGGGCTAACTATCGCCAATCGACAGGAAATCGTCCTGTAAGGCGAGAACCAGTAAACCACTCCTACAGAAACCAAGTTTTGCAGCGAGAAGAGGCTCACCATACTATCACTATCGGTCACGCCTCTGTCTTGGATGCCAAGAAAATCTGAATTACAGTGGCCATCGAGAACCAGCCTTGCCACATGGAAGTTGACTCGGGATCGTCCCTCTCGATGGTGTCCTGGAAGACCCTCAAGCAACTCATCCCCACGAACCAGCGCCAAGACCTCCGTTTCCAAAAACTTATTCTTAAGGACTATCAAGGGAATCGAATCCCTGTTGTTGGTTCCTGCTGAGTCCGGGTCTCATTCAAGAAGCACACAGCGTACTTACTGCTAACTGTGATAGACAAAGATCGGCCTAGTCTGCTAGGTCTCCAATGGTTCACGCCACTTGGCATTGAAGTGGCAGGCATAAACCGAGTCAGCGGAAGTGACTGGGAGGAGGACCTCATCCATGAATTAAAGGACGTCTTCGCGGAAAATTTAGGCAAGTACAAGGGGACCCCAATATCGTTCAGCCTTAATCCAAAGATAGCTCCCATCCGCCTTAAGCCCCGTCGAGTTCCGTTTGCCTTAAAGCCAAAAATCAATGAACAACTCGATAAACTAATAGCTCAGGGGGTGCTAGAACCTACTGATCACTCCCCCTGGGAAACCCCAATCGTAAAACCCATTAAACCAGATGGTTCAATCTGAATTTGTGGGGACTACCGGGCCACCCTGAACCACGCCCTACAGCAAAATGCATATCCGGTGCCGGTGGTGCAGCATCTCCTCCATTCCCTGGGGGGCAGAAAAGTCTTTGCTAAATTAGACTTAGCTCAGGCATATCAGCAATTGCCTGTTGATGAAAAGATGGCACAGGCACAAATGATTGTGACGCACCGAGGTGCCTTTAAATGTACCCGGATCCAATTCGGAGTCAGTGTAGCCCCGGGGATTTTTCAGAGCCTTATGGAGAGACTACTACAAGGGATTAAAGGTGTGGTCCCCTACTTTGATGATGTATTAATTGCTGCACCTACAAAAAAAATCTTACGGGATCGTTTAAAGTTGGTCCAACAAAAATTCCAAGACGCCGGTCTTAAGGTGAAAAAGAATAAGTGTAAATTGTGTACAGATAGTGTTGAGTTTTTAGGGTACCTAATTGACAGTCAGGATATTCACCCTACCGACAGTAAATTAAGAGCAATAAAAAACGCTCCCAGGCCTCGGAACAAGGCCGATTTCCAGGCATTCCTAGGCCTCATCAACTTTTATAATGTATTTTTACCACATAAAGCAACTGTCACTGAGCCGTTACATCATTTGCTAGACAAGAAAGCAAATTGGTTATGGGGTCATAAAGAAGAACAGGCGTTCCTAATGTAAAAAAACTACTGACTTCTGACTCTGTACTCATGCAGCACAATGAGACTTTGCCGTTAAATATCACATGTGATGCTTCGCCTTTCAGAGTGGGCGCCATTCTGAGCCATGTACTGCCTAATGGTAACGAAGCCCCTGTTGCATATTTTTCAAAGACACTTTCAAAAACTGAGCAAAATTATGGCCAAATCGATAAAGAAGCCCTCGCAATTGTATCGGCCATTAAAAGATTTCACGAGTACGTGTTTGGCCGGGCTTTCACTATTGTGACTGACCATAAACCGTTATTGGGGATAATAGCTGGAGATTTGCCGACTCCCAACATATTATCCCCCAGGATGACTCACTGGTCAGAATTCTTGGCTGCTTATAATTATTGGCTGCAATACCGCCCGGGGAAAGCCATTCCCCACGCCGATGCATTGAGCCGAGTACCGCTTCCAGAGACTCTCGACGATCCCGCACCAACGGTAACCACATTACAAATTGAAACACTCCACTCACTGCCAATAACCACCCGAGATATTGCGAGAGAAACCAGACGTGACCCCACATTAGCGCAAGTCCTAGGCTGGGTAGAACGCGGATGGCCATTGGACCAATTATCGGATGACTTCACACCATTCAAGACTCGACAAATGGAGTTGTTCTCTCAAAAAGGCTGTGTCATCTGGGGTGATAGAGTCGTTATCCCAGAACGACTCCAAAAAGCAGTACTGAGAACCTTGCACGATGGCCACCCCGGTATCGTGCAGATGAAAGCCCTCACACGAAGCTACGCATGGTGGCCAGGCATCGACAAGCAAATCGAAAATTGGGTTAAAGCTTGTCATAGATGCCAGGAAGTGAACAATGCCCCACCAAAAGCCATCCCTACCGAATGGGAGACACCATGGGGACCCTGGTCCTGTATTCACCTGGACTTTGCGGGGCCGACCAAAGGCCATACCTTTCTTCTAACCGTCGACGCCTACTCGAATTGGCTCGAGATTCACCACATGACGAACACAACCACTGAAGCGGTTATCAAAAAATTGGAAAGACTGTTTTCAACCCACGGATTACCAGGCGTTCTGGTATCCAACAACGGGCCCCAATTTACCGCGCTGTCCTTCGAGCAGTACCTGGCTGACTGCGGCATCCGACATGCGCTCACCTCGCCTGCACACCCTGCGACCAATGGCAGGGCTGAGCGCATGGTCCAATTTGTAAAGAAAACCTTGCAGAAATTAGACTACGATAACATCGGCGACAAAACCAACCGAATCCTTTTTCTACACATCACACCTCATAGCGTCACCAACAAAACTCCCGCCAAACTGCTAATGGGACGAAAACTGTGCTCCCACCTCGACCGGTTACACCCAGCTTATGAACCGGACAAACCACTAGGATCCAGCGGCCGATGTCGTGCCTTCCAGGTAGGCGATTTGGTATACGCTAAAAACCTATCGGGTGATCCGCTGTGGGTAGAGGCGACAGTAGTTCGTGTAACCGGCCCGAGATCCTATCTTGTACAATGCCTTGACAATAGACTATGGAAACGCCATATCGATCAATTACGATCACGGCTCCGGTCGGGCATTTCTGAACTCCCTTATGACCAAACTGAGGGGGGGGGAGATACGGAAGAAGACGAATTTCAATTAGAAGAAAAACCGTTTGAAGGGAACGATGGCAGAATAGAGACACAGGAATTGGAACTAGAGAAGGGAATAGATTCACCTCAGGGAGTTGCTGACGATATTGGTGACGACGGAAACGTGAACTCTGAACCAGAGGCAACCCCTTCGCCAAACAACGATCTACCTCAGCGAGATTGCAGCCAAATGCAAAACACACAGCAAAAATCAAAAAGACTAATAAAGCAACCGTCCTACCTAAAGGAATATGTAACTGCGCCTTGTAAACAGAAGCCAAGGGGAAGGGGTGTTGTGAATCATAGGGCTTAATAAAGATATCTTGAGCTTGGAGTCAAGTGCAGGGTTCTGGCCCTGCACTTCTGATTGGCTGTTAACAGCAGGATTGGATTGACCCGTTCCGGGGAATCCGATTGGCCGTTAACGGAGCGTTCTTATTGGTTAAGGGAGCTAGCGCTCCTAGATTATTATTGGTTAATAGTTATTGGGTTGCCTATATAAGGAGGGCTATAACTGCCATTGAGTTTGAGAAGTCACTATGTAAATAAAGAGCTGAAGTTCACCGTTCCAGAGGCTCGTCTCCATTCTTTCTCGCCCATGCTCCATACTTAACAGATACTAATGGCAATATTGAACTGCCAGAGGTAGTAGCCATGTATTCATCTAATGTCTTCTAAAAGTTCTTCAAGTCGGTGATTACTACTACATCTTGTACTAAAATATTTCCTTATCTCTTCCTTGCTCAAATCAGCTGTCAGTTAACACAGACCTCCAGATATTCTGGATGTGAATTAATTTTCAGAAAGAGTAATACAAATTTAGAGCAAGGGTGAGGAATCTGGTTCATCTGCCGGATTCCCTTGGGAGTATTGTTTATATGATTCTTGCTTGTCTTGCTGGTCTGCATGTTTCCAGGGAGTAACCTGTGGATTTGAAACTACAATACTGTAGTGGGATAACTCTAGAATTGAAATTGGCCAGGTCTTTTTTCTTTTTTTCAGCCAAGGGCCCAGACTTTTCCAGCCTAGTTCTCCCCATGCGTAGGGCTTTATATTTGCCAAAGCAAATGCATCTGGAAAAAAAAGCAGACTGGGAAAGACCGAATTAATTCAAGCTGTGTGAATTTAAAATCTCACAAGGGATTAGCTATTCACACTGTGCTAACCATAAGGTGTTTTGTTTGGAACTCATTGTGAGGCATGAACTCAGTCACTAGTTTGTAATGTCATGTCTGGGCGCCTTGATGGGAAGGATCTTTTTTTTTTTTAATGTAACCCTCCAATTGCATTTTTAACAATGACACACACACACAAAAATCTGCCCTGCCATAGTAATGACAGGCAGGACAGTTGCTAATCAATTAAGCACTCCAGTGAGGAGCTCCCATCTTGGCTTGTAAAACAAGGGCTGTGGCATTACAATGAACATTTTATAATTTGCAATCTTGCAATATGGTTTTGCAAATCAAAATCCATCTATGCTGGGGAATTACTCGATTTCCAAAAAGCATGTGCTTGAAGCAGGTGGAAAGCTGGAGAGAAAAGGAAGGGTTTTCTGTGTGAGCTATTTCTATATTTTGGGGTGACAAGCAGGGTGGGATTCTACCAGTTCGCACCTATTCGCTAGAACCGGTTGTTAACATTCCAAGCAGCTTGGAGAACCGGTTGTTAGAAGAAATTACTGGCCTAATCCTGTAAGGAAGGCAGGAAGGAAACATTCTGGTGTTGCTTACGGAAACTGCCTCTCTGTTAACCCTTATTACATTCTTGGCAGGACTAGACTTCCTGTCTCAGGAACTTCTCTGGAGTTTTTTCCCCCTCCTTTGCTGGTACTTTGCTTGTGTGGAGTGACCATTCAAAGTTACAATGGCACTGACAAAAGTGACTTATGACCATTTTTCACACTTGCGACTGTTGCAGCATCCCTACAGTCTTGAGATGCCAGGCGAGGAGATGCGTGCCTTGATGTAAGTGATATTGAGTTGGCCATGCCCAGCCAATAACATGACCAACAAGCCATGTCCACCCAGTCACATGACCACCAAGTCACACCCACCACCTAAGCCACGCTCACAGAACCGATTGTTTTAAAAAAATTGAATGCCACCTCTGGTGACAAGCATCTATTTCAATGGGAATAAGTTGTTGGCACTGGAACTCAGAACTTTTGAGAGAAAGTGACATTTATGATGCTGTGTTAACTTCATTTTTCAGAATGTGTGCATTGGTGTATATTTAATAATGTTTTACCTGCAGGCACATACAGCCATAATTGAGTCTGGGATTATGGCTATAAATTGTGTTGGTCGTTAAGTGGGTCATGACTGACCCCAATTTTATAACTTTTGTCATGGTCATTAAGTCACCAGAGTTACTAAGTGAAGATGCCATTTGTTCAGTGAATCCATTTTCTGTAATGGGCTTTTTTTTTGTCAGAAACCAGAAGGAAGTGCTGCTTTCTAACAAAAGTCATAAATTGCGGTCATGGGCCTGCAGGACAATGAAAACAGCTGTAAATGTGGGCCAGTTGCTGAATGCAATCATGTGGCACATGTGCCTGTGTGCGCACGCACACTATCAGAACTTCAAATCCAGGTTGTGAGTAGCCTTGGAAAGGTCCACCATAATTTTGAACGGGTGGTAAGCGACAGGTCATGACTCATAAGTCAAGGGGCTCTACCTATATTCCACTTTGCTTTTTAGCCAGTAAGTTTTACACTGTTTTAGGTTTGTTATGTCTCTCTCATACACCTGGATCTAACCATCATTTCTTTTAAAGGAGAGGTCAGTCTACCTGCACTTGAAAAGGTTTAGCTCAATTTAATTTTGTGTCACATTACAGTTCAAAACTCATAATCTTTTTCTTCCTTCAGCCTGAGCCAAACATCCATGAGTCACTCTCTGTTACTTTCAGCAGAGGAATTTCAATACAGTGATGGCAAAATATTCCTGTTAATTAATAATTATCAATTACCTGTTTATGTATCAATTTTTCTCTTACTGTAATGTTTTTTTAATTAACCAATTGGGTCATGCATGATGTGTTAGAAGAGTGGGGAGTCAAAATCTCTGATTGGAATGTAAAAGTTTGCTCAGCAATTTGGAATGTTGGTACTTATAAAAGCATGGTCCAGATTTGGATTGCAGATACTGTATTTAACTTTGGTGCTAAATGAGAAAATTGATCAGTCTGCAGTAACACTAGTGTTGTATCCTGCAACACTTCTGTAAACTAATACTGTTGTTATTACTGTGACAATCACTTTTATATTCTGAAATACACCTGTTTTATGAAAGAATTTACTCCATTGTCCCAGAAACATTTGAATTTTTGCCAATATTGTTAACAGAAAATAGCACTTACCTGAGACTATCAGAGAAAGATTCCACCCCATGTTTTGAAGGACAGTAGCCTCCCCCAAAAATACTTAATCGGCCCATTACACTGGCAATGTTGACAATACGTCCTTTGGCTTTTCTCAACAATGGTATCATGTGTAAGGTCACGTCAATCAACCCAAGTAGATTGATATCTATGATTTTCTTGAAATCCTCTTTGGTTAGCCACTCGTTTGGGGCAGTCGGGATAGAAATACCGGCATTGTTTACCAATCCCCAAAGCCCTAATGAGAAGAAGAAAAACAGGGGGCATCAACTAAGTGATAAGAGGCCTCTACAGCAGCATCCCTCTGGAACACCCTCTCTTTTTAAATGTTAGGCAAGCCAATCTTCTTCTTGAAACATGTGAAGAAGGCAGCTTAGAGAACTAATAGCAATAGCACTTAAGACTTATATACTGCTTCACAGTGCTTTACAGCCCTCTCTAAGCGATTTACACATCAGCCTATTGCCCCCAGCAATCTGGGTCAGCATTTTTTTTTTTGAAAAAGATTTTATTAATTTTCTACAAACAAACAAGACAAACAAAACATTAAAACATCAACTCTCATATGTACATCCAGTGTGTCAGTTGGTTCATCAGTTTTGTGCATTCATTTTGTAGCCTCAATTACAATTATGTTACATAACAACTCATATTGTTAATCCAAACTTATATATCCTAATATCACTGAAAAAAAGAAATTTTTGACTATACTTTTAATCATTCATGCTTTATGAGATAACAATACTTTAACCAGTTTATTCTGTAACAAATCATATAATCATACCAAATCAATCCTAAAAAACCCTTTATAAATATAGTGTCAAATAACAAAGGCAAGTAAAACAAAATATATTCCTTACTGTCTAGCATTCTAAATATTCTATTATCGTATTTTATCATCTAGCCATTGATAAAAAAGATCCCAAATTTCATAAAATTGTTTATCCTCTTGCTCTCTAATTTCAAATGTCAATCTACTCATCTCAGCACATTCAAATATTTTCTTAATAATTTCTTCCTGCGATGGTATTTTCTCATTCTTCCAATTTTTAGCAAATACAATCCTAGCCGCTGTTAATACATTTACAACCAGATATTTCAAGTCTTTACTGTAAGTATCTGGTAAGATTCCCAATAGAAAAAACTCCAGTTTCAAATCTATACGTTTCTTTATCATTTTTTCCAACCACATGCGAATTTTAGTCCAATATTTTCTAACGTTCTCACAAGTCCAGCACATATGGCAATACGAGCCGGGTATCTCATGACATTTCCAGCATTTTTCAGATTTGTTCTTAAACATTCTTGCTATTCTTGTCGGGGGAAAGTGCCACCTGTAAAACATCTTATACAAGGTTTCTTTATATGCTGTTGACATTGTCATTTTATAATTTTGAGACCACAATTTCTGCCATTTCTCTAGATCAATCCCATATCCAAAATTCTTCCCCCAAACAATCATAGTTTCTTTAACTTGTTCTTCCTCTAATTTAATTCCCAGTAAATAACCATATAATTTTTTAATCACCTTCTCATCAGTACCCATCAAGATCTTATCTAAATCAGTCTGTTTATCATAGAATCCCTCCGTTTTAGAATCTTCATCATACCTTGAATGTATTTGTGCATATGAAAACCAATTCATCCTTATACCTTGTTTCTCTAAGTTTTGGATCGATTTAAGTCCACCCTTTTCATCCAATAGTTCCCCATATCTAACTGTTTGTTCCTTCTTATAAATTATAGGGTAGGAAAATGCTTCAATAGTCGATAACCAAACTGGAATTTTCAAATAACATTGTCTTTTTATCTTCTCCCAGTTTAACTACAAAGACTCCCGTATATAATGTCTTCTAAAATAATCCTGTGTTTTAGTTCCCTTATACCATAAAAAAGCATGCCAGCCCAACAGCAAATCATGCCCTTCTAATGTCAACAATCTATGCTTTCTTAATGTTATCCATTCTTTGACCCACATCAAACTTGCAGCTTGATAATACAATTCCCAATTAGGCAGGCCAAAACCTCCTCTAATTCTAGCGTCTTGCAAAAGCTTTAGCTTTATTCTCGCTTTCTTACCTTGCCATATAAACTTCAACATGATTTTATTTAAATCTTCAAAATAGTCTTTTCCAAGCCTAATTGGTATTGTTTGGAACAGAAATAAAATTCTGGGTAAAATATTCATCTTGATTGTTGAAATTCTCCCTATTAATGACAATTGCAAGTTTTCCCACTTCTTCAAATCTGTAGCTATCTGTTGTTTGAGTTTAATATAATTATTCTCTTTTAATGTGCTACATCTTGCTGTCAAATATATCCCCAGATACTTAACCTTATTTGTAACTTGGATTTTCAAAAGATCTGCCAGTTCTTCTCTCTGTCTCAATAGCATGTTCGTTGTCAAAATCTTTGTTTTATCTTTATTTATTTTCAAATCAGCCATCTCACCATATGTCTCTATCTTTTCCAATAACCTTGGAGCTGTTTCTAACGGGTCTTCCAGTATAAAAGCTAAATCATCAGCAAAAGCTTGTAGTTTAAATTCTTCCTTCTTAATTTTCATTCCTTTTATGCTTTTATCATCCCTAATATTTCTATTCAACACTTCCAAAGTCAACACAAATAGCAAAGGAGATAGGGGACACCCTTGTATTGTGCCTTTTCTTATATTAATAAAATCTGTAAGTTCCCCCTCCATCATTACCTTTGCTGTCTGTTTATTATATATGGCTTCTATTGCTTGAATAAATTTTTTGGCAAAACCCATCTGTTCCAATAGTAATAACATAAATCTCCAGTTCACGTTGTCAAATGCCTTTTGAGCATCTCGGAATATCAAAGCCATTTGCTTTTCAGGATGAGCCTCATAGTATTCCAAAGTATCCAAGATTACTCTCATATTGTCTCTGATTTGTCTCTTTGGCAGAAATCCATTTTGATCTGGGTGAATCAAATTATTTAAATATTTTTTAAGTCTTTCTGCTAAAATTGAAGCAAAGATTTTATAGTCTGCATTCAATAAGGAAATAGGTCTATAGTTCTTAATTTGCAGTGGGTCAGCATCTTCTTTTGGAATAAGTGTGATATAAGCCTCTGACCATGTTTTGGGTATCATCTTCTTTAACATAACTTCATTCATAACTTCTAACAATGGGATGCTCAATGATTCTTGAAATGTTTTATAGAATTCTGCCGGAAGCCCATCTGGACCCGGTGCTTTCCCATTATTTTGTCTCTTAAATGCTTCATTTAATTCCATCATTGTTATATTACTTTCTAGCATTTCTTCAGTCTCTTTAGGTATCTTCGGTAAATTAGCATTCTGTAAATACTGTTTGACTTATTCCTCATCAATATTCTCTTGTTTATATAGTTGCCCATAAAAATCTCAAATAATTTCCTTTTTCTCCTTATTACCATAACAAACTTGGCATTGATCATCTATTAGCTTCAATATTTTTCTTGATTCCTTCTCCTTTCTCAATTTATATGCTAGCCATCTACCTGGTTTATTTGCATCTTCAAAGTAATTCTGATTAGAATTTCTGATTTTCTGTGCCAATTCTTCTTTCTCTATTAATTCCATTTTATGTTTAATTACATCCAGCTTCAATTTTATATCTTTTTTCTGTGGCATTTTCTGTAATTCTTTTTCAAGTCTTTTATACTCATCTTCCAAGGCCTTAGAAGCTTGCCTTTTCCTAATATTCTGTTTTCTTGTACAATCTATTATCAAACTTCTAGCATATGCCTTCACTGTATCCCAAACATTCTGCGTTGAAGTATCTTCTTTTTTATTTTCTCTGAAGAAAAAAGCCAATTCCTTTTCCATCCATTGTATAAAATCTTTCTCCTTTAAGATAGTATTATTTAATGTCCATCTCGATCTTTTTTTTGTCCCTTCCATTTAATTGTCATTGGGCTATGATCTGCCCAAGTACTTGTTTCAATATTTGTTTCTTGAATATTGGATATTAATTCTGTTGAGATCCAAATCATACCTAATCTGGACCATGATAAATGTCTATTTGAATAAAAAGTATATTCTTTAGCTTTAACATTTCTTTCTCTCCAAATATCTTTTAAAGTTAGTTCGTCTGTCATTTTAAAAAAAGATTTAGGGAGAGCCTTTCTATTTTGCTTTGTTGTTGTTGCTATGTAGTCCAATTTATTGTCCACAATTCCATTAAAGTCTCCCATCATAATTATATTAACATAGTCCAGTCCAGTTATTTTCATGTGTAGTTTTTTATAAAACTCTTCTTGTTTATCATTCGGAGCATAAATTGCAATCAAGAGTATTTTTATATTATTGTCCATTATTTCCACCATTAATACTCTTCCGTCTTCATCCGTGTAGATCAGTTTTGCTGGGATAGCCTCTTTAATGTATAGAACCACTCCTCTTTTCTTACATTGAGTCAAAGAAGTAAATATTTTCCCCAATTTTGGCTGTACTAACAATTGTTCATGTTGTTTTTTAATATGAACTTCTTGTAGACAAATTATATCAAATTTTAATTTCTCTAATTTATGAAAAGTTTTCCTTCTTTTAACAGCTGAATTAAGTCCATTCAAATTCATTGTAATCAGTTTTTTTTCTTCCATGATTATGCTTTATATTTAGGTCTAACAGTTCTCGTGGATCTCACTTCACGCTGTTCTTTACTATCCACCTGTCCACCTACAGCTCCTTTCTCTTTTTCAGTCTCCAGTTGTTCCTCTTGAAACTCAATTAATGAGACCTCTTTCTCTGCCTCCTCTCTTCTTCTTCCAAAAAATTCTGCATGGAAAAGTTATGCTTTCTCAATTGAATCAATTCTATGTCTCTGCTCTTGCCACGAAAAAGTTAATCCTTCTGGAATCAGCCATCTATAATTCCCTTCATTTTCCAGTAGCATTTTGGTCAGAAATCGATATTCTCTTCTCTTCTCTTCTCATCTCTCTCACTCTTCTGGGTATTTGTTTTAAAACCATAATCTCTTTACCTTTGTATTTCAATGTCTTCTCTCTTACCACTTGTAATATTTGTGTTTTAATGGATTTTTTGGTAAATCTAATATAGACTTCCTTTGGTAATTTATTTCTCATTGCATATCTTGTATAAACTCGATATACCTCATCTACTCCATCCATCATCTTTTCCTCTGTAATTTCCAAAGCATCTGCCAAAATTTCTATCATTATCGCAGCCAAATTTTCTCCTTTTTCCTCTTCTATATTTTGAAATCTGAGATAGAATTCTGACCTCTCCATCTACCACCTCAACATCCCACTTTTTTCTTGTTCAACCACTGTTAATCTACTGTCAATATTTCCAATCTTCTCCTCTCTTTGTTTTCCTTCTTCCTCAATTTTTTGGAATCTCTCCTCATACTTCCCCATCATTTGTTTAATATTTTCCACTTTTTCATCAGTCTTCTCTATTCTTTGTTCAATGATGTCTGATTTTATCTTGAGATCTTGGATTCCTTGCATAATCATCTGTAAAGTTACTTTTTCTTGTTCCTTATCTTGCTTCAATATTGTCTGAATTAAACGTTGTCCTCCAGCTGGTGGGGAAGCAGAGGTACAAGTAGAAATGCCAGGTGGTATTGGTTTCCTGCTCATTTTAATGCTTCCAAATCTTCAAATTCTTTTTAACTTTTAATCCAACTGGAAACCAAAGAAGAAAAAGGAAAGAAGAAAGAAGAAAGATCTTCAGGTTCTTCTAGACCCTAATCCAATTAAAAAGTAGTCCACCATAAAAAAGAAAAAATAGAAAGGAAAAAAAAACACTCAAAAATAATAATATTGATTAAGAGCAAGAAAGAACAAAAAGAGAAGAAGAAATTCCTTCAGGTTATTCACACCTGAATCCAGTTGAGAAGTCTCAATGATCAAAAAAGAAAAACAGAGTGGTGCAAAAACATAGATAGAAAAAGCAAAAAAATCCCAATAAAAATAAGGAGAAAAAAAGAAAAATAAAGAAAAAACTCTGAGGCTTTCCCTTTAAAATAAAAAGCAAAAATAAGAATATTACTAGAATTAAAATTTACAAAAAGGCTGGTGAGTAAGGATATCACAAGTATATATATATATATATGAGCACACTGCACTTTATTTATTTATCCAAGGCTCTTATTATGACTCTCTTCTCCAGCAGCTTCAAAGCCAAGCCTCAAGTGTTGAAATATTGATAAGAGTCCAGGAAAACACCTGTAATAATATTTTGCTGTGCTCTCCCTCTATCTTATCACATTGAAATGTCCTTGAGAAGGAGTCTTCTTACAGTTCTCTCCAATTCAAATAAAATATTTTTAAGCCTCTAGTTGGCAGTGTTGCAAAGTTTGCAAAAAAAAAAGTGTTGCAAAGTTTCTTAATGCTCTTCCCCCCCCACCAGAAAAAAGGAATAATGTATACAAAAAAAAGAAAAAAAATAGCCAAAGGAAAATTAAAAAATCAAAAGGAGCATAAAAATATATATAAGAGAAAATTCAATCCGGTTACCTACAAAGTCACACTAAAGTCCCCCAAAAAAAAGTGAGAAAAAGAAAAAAAATCCAAGCCTCAATTTGACATCACTTTAAAAAACACCGCT
Source organism: Hydrophis major (assembly GCA_033807585.1). Lineage (NCBI taxonomy): Eukaryota > Metazoa > Chordata > Lepidosauria > Squamata > Elapidae > Hydrophis > Hydrophis major. Next base: position 216,670,004 of record CM066329.1, read on the forward strand.
CAAACAGTTTTGGTCAAAAAAAAAATCTCACAGGTTTCTTCTCTATTCAGGATGCCCTTTCAAACCTCAGCGAATTTACAACAAAAAAGAAGTTTCTCACCCAGCTGACACACTTTCTTTCCAGCCACTTTCTTTCCGGAGCTGTCCCGACTTCAGCAGCTATGGAGGCTGCCTCTCCGCCGCCAGCAAAAGGGCTTCTCCCGGATCAAACTAGAGATTTTGCGATATCTCTGGGATCCTGGGACAGTGCCCTTCATAATCCCTGTCTCTATGGGACGGTTTAGGTCCGTTGAGACCGACCAGGGGCGAAAATATCGGCTGCGATCTCAGAGCCCCGAGATCACAGCTGTATCGCCGAAACGAAGCTCCGCCACCCACAACCTGGGTCCTCATTTTACCTACCTCGAAATGATGGAGTCAACCTTGAGCTGGTGAGGACTGAACTGCTGAACTGCTGGCAGCCAGCAGTCAGCAGAAGTAGCCTGCAGTACTGCATTCTCTCCATTGTACCATCACGGCTCTAAGACATCCAAAGAGTATCCCATTCAATTCAGCTCTCAAGAGCTGGGATTTATGGAAGCTTAATCTCAACTCATAGACTTGGGAAGATTAAGTAATATTTTTGGCACGTCTCCCTAGTAAACAATAAGATACAATGCAATATATACATTGGTCAATTCTTTTAGAATTATGCTTACCTAGAAAAGGATAACAGCATTTTGGTTTTGGCCATAGATTTTCCTGTGCAATGTGCAATGTTCTCATTGAAACCTGTTTTGTAAATGAAGGTGGGGTATTCTTGAGTTCACTTTCATTTTCCCTACAAGAATAACCCTTGAAAAAGATTACAGCAGAATGACTGGCCTGGTCACAAAATGAGAATAATCTAGAACTGGGGCCTCCCTACTTTAATCTTACATTTTAATCACTATGCAGTACCACACTGGTCCACCACCACATCTCTGTTATGATTTCATGCAGCAACCAATTTAAATATGATTATCATTGTTATGAACTAATAAATGCGCTTAAATAAAGTTTTATCAAGCTTAAAGAAAAAGCAGGGTTCTAATCCTGCACTTCTGATTGGCCGATAATAGCAATATTGGATTGGTCCGTTCTGGAGAATCTGATTGGCTGTTAACGAGCCACTCTCATTGGTTCAAGGGGTTAACACTTCCATGTTCTCATTGGTTACTAGATCAGCAGCCTGCCCTATAAAAGGGCTGCTGCTGCCCTAGGGTTTTGCTCTGTTCAGAATGTTTAATAAAGAGTTGAAATTCACTGTTCATTGCCTCGTCTCCGTTCCTTGCACCCATGCGCAGAACACTGGCGACGAGGATGGGATGCGGAGACATCAGAGCTGACTGAACACTACAGAGCACCAAACAGAGCACATGGCTGAAGGCACATCGACAACGGAACCATGTCCAGAGGCGCCATACCACCCGCTCCATTTGATCCGGCACAAGAAGACTGGGACGAGTACATAGACCCGTTCCAGATGTTTCTGGAGACCAACAACTTGAAGGATGCCACTACGGGGAAAAAGCGAGCAGTGTTCCTGACCCATTGCGGGCCTGCCGTATTTAAGATGGCCAAGGCACTAGCGAAACTGGCTGAGGTGAAAACCATGGACTGGGACGTCCTCGAGCCCCTTCTACGGGCCCACTATGCACCCACTGTACCAACGCTTGTCCGAAGACATGAATTTTACCAGAGGGACCAGCGGAAAGGAGAGAGCGTTGCAGATTTCATCGCAGATCTCCGGAACCTGGGAGGCCTCTGTGGGTTTACAGACCTCGAAGAAGCTCTGAGAGACCGAATAATTCTGGGATTAGATGACCAGACAGTACAGAGCAAGATCATGGTAAAAGGGGACATCAACCTTGCTGATGTCATCAAGGACGCTACTGCAGCAGAAGGAACCAGAAAGTCGGCTGCCCGAATGCGCCGCACCAACGAACTGCTCCGTCAACTCACTAGCGATACCTCACCTCACCTAGAGAAGCACAAAACAGCAACCCACCACGAGGACCTCGAATCGCCATCAGAAAGTGATGAGGAGGAGGTCAACCGGCTCTGGTCTGAACGTGACCAACACCAGCAGCGGAATCAAAGACCACTGCACCAATGCGCAGGTTGTGGGGCAAACCACCCGCGATCAGACTGCAAATTCCTCAACACGCTCTGCCATTTCTGTGGGAAAAGAGGCCACATCGGGAAGGTCTGTAGAAGCAGGCAAGGATCCAGCCCATTTCAGAGGGGAAACAACTATCGCCAGACCACAGAGAATCGCCCTGTGAGTCGGGAACAATTGAACCGCCAATGGAACAACCACTCCTACAGAAATAAAACACCGGCCATTTTATCGAGAATAGAAGAGGCACACCAAACCATTACAATCGGTCACACCTCATCGCTAGACGCAAAGAAGATCCGAGTGAAGGTCGCCACTGAAAACCAGCCTTGTGTGATGGAAGATGATTCAGGATCATCCCTCTCGATGGTTTCTTGGAAGACTCTTAAACAATTAATCCCTGCCGTCCAGCGTCAAGACCTCAGAGCCCAAAGAATCATGCTCAAAGATTATCAGGGGAACCGAATTCCAGTCGTTGGATCCAGCCAAGTCCAAGTATCATTCAAAAATCGTACTGCATCATTACCACTGACCGTCGTCGACCGTGACCGACCTAGCTTGTTAGGCCTTCAATGGTTCGCCCGACTTGGGATCGAGGTAGCCGGCATTCACCAAACCAGAAGCGACGACTGGGAGGAGGCCATCGTCCAGGAATTCCAGGACGTCTTTGCAGACAAACTAGGCGAGTACAAGAGGACCCCGATATCATTTAACCTTAACCCTGAAGTAGCCCCCATCCGCCTTAAGCCTCGTTGGGTACCTTTTGCCCTTAAACCAAAAATTGACGAGCAGCTCGATAAATTAATAACCCAGGGTGTTTTAGAACCAACGGACCATGCTCATTGGGAAACCCCAATTGTAACACCCATCAAACCGGATGGATCGTTAAGGATTTGTGGGGACGACCGGGCTACCCTTAATCATGCTCTTCAACAGAACGCTTACCCGGTACCGGTGGTACAACACCTTCTCCATTCCCTGGGGGGCGGAAAAGTCTTCGCTAAATTGGAATTACCACAGGCCTACCAACAACTGCCTGTAGATAAAAAAACCACAGAGGCACAGATGATCATTACGCACCGAGGCGCCTTTGAGTGCAACCGACTCCAATTCAGAGTGAGCGTAGCCCCAGGGATTTTTCAAAGTCTGATGGAGAGTCTCTCGCAAGGGATCAAGGGGGTCATGCCATACTTTGATGATGTTTTAATTGCTGCCCTGAATAGAGAAATACTAGAAAAGCAGCTTAAATTGGTTCTCCAGAAATTTAAAGACTCTGGCCTTAAGGTTAAAAAAAATAAATGCCAACTGTGTACAGACAAAGTAGAGTTCCTGGGGTACCTAATTGATAAACAGGGCATCCACCCCACTAACAGTAAGCTGAGAGCAATCAAAAATGCCCCAAGACCCAGAAATAGAACTGATCTCCAAGCTTTCCTAGGGCTCATTAACTTTTACAACATCTTCTTGCCCCAGAAAGCGACCGTAGCTGATCCCTTACATAGACTCCTCGACAAAAAAGCAACCTGGGTCTGGGGACACTGTGAGGAGCACGCATTCCGACAAGTGAAAAACTTACTAACCTCAGATGCTGTTTTAATGCAGTATAACGAGACTCTGCCTTTAACAATTACATGTAACGCGTCACCGTTTGGAGTAGGAGCCATTTTGAGTCATGTGTTACCAAATGGTAGTGAGGCCCCTATTGCCTATTTTTCAAGGACCTTATCAAAGGCTGAACGTAATTATAGCCAGATCGACAAAGAAGCTCTTGCTGTTGTATCTGCTGTGAAAAGGTTTCATTAATATGTGTATGGATGAGTTTTTACTATTGCTACCAACCACAAACCTTTGTTAGGGATTATAGCGGGAGACAAGCCAACCCCCTATATATTGTCACCTAGAATGACTCGCTGGTTGGAATTTTTAGCTGCGTACAACTATAAATTACAACACCGCCCGGGGAAAGCCATTCCCCACGCTGATGCATTGAGCCGTGCCCCACTTCCGGAAATCGTTGATGACCCAGCTCCAACTCTTACGACACTCCAGATTGAAACGCTACAGGCACTACCGCTAACAGCCAGAGACATTGCAATTGAAACAAAACGAGATCCTGTCTTAACGCGAGTTCTTATCTGGGTCGAAAGAGGATGGCCAATAGAACAAACCTCTGACGATTTCACCCCTTTCAGAAACCGGCAAACAGAACTGTTTTCACAAAAAGGCTGCATCCTATGGGGAGATAGAGTCATCGTCCCAGAGCGGTTACAACGAGCAGTATTGAAAACATTGCATGACAGTCATCCCGGCATTGTGTGTATGAAAGTGCTCGCACGAAGCTACATGTGGCGGCCAGGCATCGACAAACAAATTGAAGCCTGGGTAAAGAGTTGCTTAAAGTGCCAAGAAGTCAGCAGTGCCCCACCTAGAGCAACTCCAACAGAATGGGAAACCCCCTCGGGGGCTGTGGTCCCGCATCCACGTTGATTTTGCGGGACCTACTAAAGGACATACATTCCTCCTAACAGTGGATGCCTATTCCAACTGGCTCGAGATCCACAAAATGAAGAATACTACAACGGAGTCCGTCATCCGAAAATTGAACAGGCAATTCGCAATGCACGGACTGCCAGACGTTCTGGTCTCCGACAATGGACCCCAGTTCATCACCCTGGCATTTGAACAATACTTTGCGGATCGGGGCATCTGCCATGCGCTAACTTCACCAGTGCACCCTGCAGCTAACGGCAGGGCCGAGCGCATGGTACAATTTGTTAAAAAAACTCTCCATAAAATGGACTATGGGGACATCGATGAAAAAATAAACAGAATACTCCTTCTCCAACACATCACTCCGCACAGCATCACCAACAAGACGCCAGCTGAACTATTGATGGGACGCAAGCTCCGTTCCCACCTCGACCGGCTTCACCCTTCCTACGAGCCAGAGAAACCCTGTGGATCTAGCGGAAAATGCCACGAGTTCAAGGTAGGCGACTTAGTTTTCGCTAAAAACCTCTCCAGCGAACCATTATGGATCGAAGCAACTGTAATTCAAACCACCGGGCCCAGATCATACCGTGTGCAAACCTGCGACGGAAAAATATGGAAACGCCATATAGATGAGCTTCGCTCTAGGCTACAACCCAGTTCCCGCGACTCCTCGGATTCCCAAACTGAGGGGGAGGGGATGTCGAAGAAACCGAATTCGAGATGGTGGAGAGCAGAAGTGAAGGGAGTCGGCGATCAGGCGTGAGTAATGAAGAAGAACCAGAGAGGGGTATGTCCTCACCACAGAGGAATACCTCAATGGAGGCTAGCCCGCTAAGATCGGAGGACAACAACAATGACAGAATTAGCGGCACCGAGTCATCCAGTGAGAATGCGGAACCGCCGGTACCAGATATGTCCAAAAATGTCCCACCGAAGCTGGACTGCAGACAGGAACCGGTGGGACAGCGCAAATCTAATAGACAGTTAAAACAACCCACATATCTTAGAGATTACATCACCGCACCCCTCAAACAGAACCCGGGGGAAGGGGTGTTATGAACTAATAAATGCGCTTAAATAAAGTTTTATCAAGCTTAAAGAAAAAGCAGGATTCTAATCCTGCACGTCTGATTGGCCGATAATAGTGATATCGGATTGGTCCGTTCTGGAGAATCTGATTGGCTATTAACGAGCCACTCTCATTGATTCAGCAGTTTAATACTTCCATGTTCTCATTGGTTAATAGATCAGCAGCCTGCCCTATAAAAGGGGTGCTGCTGCCCCCGGTTTTTGCTCGCTTCACGATGGTTAATAAAGAGTTGAAGTTCACTGTTCACTGCCTCATCTCCGTTCCTTGCAACCATGCACAAAACTTAACAATCATGTTTTTATTTGCTTTGGCATTTGATAGCTAACTTCAACGGATAATTACAACTGCAGAAAAAACAATTGCTATCAACCTGCCTTCCATTGACGACCTGTATACTGCATGAGTCAAAAAGAGGACTGTGAAAATATCTACAGACCCCTCACATTCTGGAAATAAATTGTTTCAACTTCTATGCTCAAAACAATGTTATAGAGCACTGTACACCAGAACAACCAGACACAAGGACATTTTTTCCTCCATGCCATCACTCTGCTAAATAACTAATTCCCACAACACTGTCAAACAATTTTACTAAGACTGTATTACTATTATTCTTTTCACCCTTCCTATTACCTATCTAATCCTACTTATGACTATAACATTGTTGCTTGTATCTTTACTGTTGTGTATGCACTATAGTTAATAAAGTATGAGCTTGATGTAAAGTGCAAGGTTCTGGCCCTGCACTTCTGATTGGCTGTTAGGCAGCCAGATCGGATTGGTTAGTTCTGAAGAATCCGATTGGCCCTTAACAGGGAATTCTTATTGGTTGAAAGAGCTAGCGTTCATAGCTCGTTATTGTAAAAATCTTACAAGGGTTGCCTATATAAGGCAGAGTTCACTGTTGTTGGTTGAGAAGTCACTATGTAAATAAAGAGCTGAAAGTTCACCGTTCAGAGGCTGTCTCCATTTATTTCGACCCATGCTCAGTACTTAACACTGGCGACGAGGATGGGATTTGGAGACGTCTGAATCAAAGAAGCCAGGAAGCAACACCGAGCACGTGACAGATGATTCCAATAACGGAACCATGTCCGGCGGCATCGTACCACCCGCTCCGTTCGATCCGAACCAAGAGGATTGGGAATCCTACATGGATCACTTCCAAATGTTTCTCGAGAGGAACAACTTGAAGGACACCACGCCAGCAAAGAAAAGGGCGTTGTTCCTGACGCATTGTGGCCCAGCCGTATTTAAGATGGCTAAAGCACTCGCCAAACCTCGAGAAGTGAAGGCCATGAGCTGGGACGACCTCGAACCCATCCTGAGAGGCCATTACGCGCCAACTGTGCCTACGCTTGTGAGATGCCACGAGTTTTATCAGAGGAACCAACGAAAAGGGGAAAGCGTGGCCGATTTCGTGGTGGACCTCCGAAATTTAGGGGGCCTCTGTGGGTTCGCCGATTTAGAAGAGGCACTAAAAGATCGAATAGTTCTGGGACTAGATGCACTAGGCCTGCAAAGCAAGCTGATGGCGAAAGGCGACATCAGCCTTGCTGACGCCATCGCCGAAGCCACGGCAGCAGAGGTGACCAAAAAGTCGGCTGCACAACTACGGCGAAGCCGCACCCCGGTACCACCACCAGCCAGCGAAATCTCACCTAGCACAGAAGGGCAGCTGTTAACAACGCACCACGAGGACCTCTCTTCGTCGTCAGACAGTGACGAAGAAGGGGTCCATCGACTGCGGTCCAATCGGGACCCTCACCCGAAGCCCTTACGCCCTTGCGCTTGCTGTGGAGCCAACCATGCCAGGTCCGAATGCAAATTTTGCGACGCACTCTGCCATGAGTGCGGAAAACGAGGCCACATCGGCCAGGTCTGCCGCAGCTTGCCAGGACTCAGCCAGGCATCAAAAGGGGCTAACTATCGCCAATCGACAGAAAACCGTCCTGTAAGGCGAGAGCCAGTAAACCACTCCTACAGAAATCGAACTTTGCAGAGAGAAGAGGCTCACCATACTATCACTATCGGTCACGCCTCAGCCTTGGACACTAAGAAAATCCGAGTCACTGTAGCCATCGAGAACCAGCTTTGCCACCTCGACCGGTTGCACCCTGCTTACGAACTGGAAAAGCCAATAGGATCCAGCAGCCGCTGTCGCACCTTCCAGGTAGGAGACCTCGTTTACGCACGAAACTTATCGGGAGACCCGTTATGAATAGAGGCGACAGTAGTACGAGTGACCGGCCCCAAATCCTACGTGGTGAAATGCTGTGACAATAAATTGTGGAAACGGCATATTGACCAATTGCGGTCAAGACTCGCAACAGCCAGTCAACAACTCCCCCATGACCAAACCGGGGGGGGGAGGTACGGAAGAAGATGAAATTCCAGGGAACCTGTTCGAAGGGAATGACGAACTAAGTGATACTCAGGAAATGGAGCAGGAAGGAGAAACGTTTGCACCACAGGGAATTGCAGCAGAGCAAGAGGCAGAACCACTGCCAAACAATAATCTACCTCAACAGGATTGCAACCAACCAATCCAACGAAAATCCGAAAGACTTAAAAGACAACCGTCCTATCTAAGGGACTATATAACTACACCGTAATTAAAAAGCCAGGGGGAAGGGGTGTTGTGTATGCACTATAGTTAATAAAGTATGAGCTTGAGGTAAAGTGCAGGGTTCTGGCCCTGCACTTCTGATTGGCTGTTAGGCGGCCAGATCGGATTGGTTAGTTCTGAAGTATCCGATTGGCCCTTAACAGGGAATTCTTATTGGTTGAAAGAGCTAGCGTTCATAGCTCCTTATTGGACAAATCTTACAAGGGTTGCCTATATAGGGCAGAGTTCACTGTTGTTGGTTGAGAAGTCACTTTGTAAATAAAGAGCTGAAAGTTCACCGTTCAGAGGCTGTCTCCATTTATTTCGACCCATGTTCAGTACTTAACATTTACAATTTATATTGTTTTATTTAGTTTCCTAGTAAGATTTTGATTGCTTATTTGGTTTCCTATGATTATCACTAAATGTTGTTTCTTATGATTATTGATGAAATACATTTTTACACTGAGAGCATATGCACCGAAGAAAAATTCCTTGTGTGTCCTATCACACTTGACCAATAAAGAATTCTAAATTCTATTCTATTCTAATGATGAAAACTTCCTAGTACTTGTAATCATTTTTCATAAATCTTATTTGTCATGGTTTGTGGGAATATCCTTGAGAGATAAGAAGAGGAGGAGTTGCTGCCAGGATAACGGTTAGGCAAGAGACATCTCAGACCACAGAAGAATGGAGATGTGGGACTTGTCTTAAAAGAAACCTCGTCTAATCCCCTGGAAATTAAAGCCAAGGGGAAGAAATGTGCTTTCAATTCCATTATAGCAACCTTCTATTGAAGGTAGTGTTAGTATTCAATCTTACAAGTCCATGCAAATTGGGAAAGTTTCCAAATATTGTCAAATCAGTCAATCTGATATATGCCTGGCATGACAAGTATGCACTGCTGCTGGAAGACATAGTAATGCAGTTACTCCTTGTTTAGCAACCACGAATAGTTGGTTTAGAGTGGTTATGGCAACCATGTTAGAAAACAGAAGATGTGAATTCTAGTCCTGGTTTAGGTATGAAAACAAGTTGGACCACTCAGCTATCTCTAAGGTCAATTTACCTGACAGGGTTGTTGCTGGGAAAAGAGGAAAATGTAGTGTGTTCAGTCATTTATAATATTATATATATATGTGTGTGTGTGTGTATGTATGTATGTATGTATGTATGTTTGTATATGTGTGTGTGTGTGTGTGTGTATGTTGTGACTGAAAGGATCGATCCTGCTGTGAGTTTTGCTTCTGATGACTCTGAGGATGAAAGGCTGGAACCTGCTGAGAATTTGGAGTCTGAATTGTTAGAAGACACAGATGTGAGCCAGGGGGATGAGAGGTTATCACACAGACATTCTTCGCCTGAACCCTCGACCTCATTCATGCCTGCAGTTGAGCCACAAGATGAGTCAGAGGAGTCGAGCGAGGAAGCTGACAGATCGTGGCTAGATGCCAGAACAAGAAGGAGGCTGAAATGTCAAGCTGTGTGGAGGCATCAGGCCAGATGATGATTTAGGGAGATTGACACGCCCATGGACTCTAACTGGAACGAACCGGCTCATATGGCTGCATTCCAGGAAGGCTTGTTTGATGCCATCAAGGATGAGCTAGTCCATGCAGAACGGGCTTCAACTTTGGATGCATTGATAGTTCAATGCTTACATATTGAAGTTCATTTACAGCAACGTGGGAGCAAATGGCCCGTTGTGGAACCACCTGTGTTTGCTCACGCACGCATTCCGCCACCGAGAGTTTTCCAACCCATGGTTCAGGTTGAGGAGCCGATGGAGATAGGCACACTCTGCCCTCGCTTAACGGCAAGAGAACATTCAAGAAGGTTCCAGGAAGGCTTGTGCCTTTACTGCGGGGGTCCGGGAATTTTGCAAATTCCTGCACTCGGAGAGGGACTCGCAGACCTGTGCCCGAAACCACTCCTGGCCAGTTGGGAAACGGGGTAGGCCAGACCTAGGAGAAACCCTAGGTCAGGCACGTTCTACACCCCCACCTCAAATTGCTGAAGTAAATCCTGGTCCTCCTCAGCATTTACTTTTGGACACTCAAATATTTCTGCAGTCCCAGAAGGAGGGAATTCCCGCCATTGCGCTGGTGGATTCAGGGGCTACAACCAGCTTTATGGACTCTGCTTTTGTTGAACATTTTGGAATTCCTTTAATTCCTGTAAATCCCCCCATTAAGGTGGAAACTGTAAATGGGCAAGAACTCAAGTCGGGACCCATTCGCTTAGCAACTCAGCCAGTGCGTATGATCATTGGGGATCATGAGGAGGCGGTCAGTTTTTATGTCACCTCGAACCTTCATCTCCCTTTGGTGCTTGAAGTATCCTGGCTACTTTTGCATGATCTGTTGGTAGCTTGGGCGCAGAACACCATTTCGTTTCCAAGCCTACAATGTGTGGACCATCTGAGGCATGTCTGCGCCAGACAAGATATCGTCGCTCCTGCTGTCTCCATTCCTTCGGAGTTGTCGGATTTTTCCGATGTTTTCAGTGAACAGGAGGCAGACCGATTACCGCCACATCGTACCTATGATTGTCCTGTGGACCTGATACCGGGCACCCCATTGCCCAAGGGGAGGTTATATTCTATGTCGGAGCCCGAGTTGGTTGCACTCCGAGAGTTTTTAGATAAAAACTTAGCTCGGGGATTTATTCGCCCCTCCTCATCCCCTCTTTCGGCGCCTGTTCTTTTCGTTAAGAAGAAGTCAGGAGAACTTCGTCTATGTTGTGATTATAGACACCTGAACTCTATCACCATGAGGAATAGCTATCCCTTGCCGCTCATTCTGGAATTGATGGAGCGGTTGCGGGAGGCTACTATCTTCACTAAATTAGATCTGCGTGGGGCCTACAACCTGGTTCGGACACGCAAAGGGGACGAGTGGAAGACAGCGTTTGGCACTTGTTATGGTCATTTCAAGTACACCGTCATGCCATTTGGTCTGACCAATGCTCCTGCTGTATTCCAGCACCTAATGAATGATATTTTTCGGGACATGCTGGAAAGGTTTGTTGTGGTGTATTTGGACGACATTTTAATTTACTCTCGGTCCAGAGATCACCACCTTCAGCAGGTTCGTCAAGTGCTTCAGCGTCTTAGGGAGCATAAACTTTACGTGAAACTGGAAAAGTGTTTTTTTTTTCAGTCATTGATAGAGTTTTTAGGGCACATCATTTCTCCCGAGGGCATTGCTATGGACCCTAAAAAGGTTGAAGCATTGTGTAGTTGGGAAGCCCCTCGTCGAGTCAAGGATGTACAACGTCTGTTGGGATTCGCCAACTACTATCAGACTTTTAACCCGGACTTTGCTAAAGTAATGGACCCCATAACTCAGCTCCTCTGTAAGAAGGTCCCATTTGTGTGGGGGGGCCCTCAACAAAAGGCTTTTGATATTTTAAAGAAAGTGTTTGTAGCTGAGCCGATATTGAGGCATCCAGATCCAAATCATCCATTTGTGGGCGAGACCGATGCCTCTAATGTTGCTATCGGAGCGGTACTGTTACAAGCTTTGAAAGATGGCACGCCCTTTTTCCCATGCGCATACTATTCTAGGAAGCTCACAGCTTCAGAGAGCAACTGCACCATCTGGGAAAAGGAGTTGTTGGCCATTAAGGCTGCTTTTGAGACCTGGAGACATCATTTAGAGGGGGCTCGGCACAAGGTAGAGGTTCGTACAGATCATCGAAATTTGGAACATTTGACCACAGCTAAGAAATTGAACCAACACCAGATTCGGTGGTTGTTGTTTTTTGCCAGGTTCAATTTCTCCATTACTTATGTTCCAAGTGGACAGAATCGGAGAGCCGACGCGTTGTCTCAGAAGCCCGAGTATATCGGTCCTGAGGATCCTCTTCCTCTACGAACTGTGTTACCAACAGAATCCATAGCCGTATTGCAAGATCCTGTAGATTTGCAGGCTCGTATACAAGAGGCGCAACGATTAGACCAGTGGACGCAGCAGAAAAAGGAAGAAGTTGGACCTGATTCCACATGGTCCTTTGAAGAGGGCTTGTTACGACATCGAGACTTGTTGTATGTACCCAACAGGACACTTAGAGCCCTCATCATGACACAATGTCATGACAATCCAGCTGCTGGTCATTTTGGTTTTCACAAAACCCTGCACTTGGTCACCCGGACTTTTTGGTGGCCTCGGGTTTGACATGATGTGTCTTCTTATGTCGCTTCTTGTATACAGTGTCGACAAGCGAAAGCGGCATCGGGTGTGCCTCCTGGACTTCTTCAACCACTGCCAACTCCGAGTAGACCATGGGGAGCGATCTCCATGGACTTTCTAATGCACTTAACCCTTTCGTCGGGTTGTACGACAGTGCTAGTAGTGGTTGACATGCTCACTAAGATGGCCCATTTCATCCCGTGTAAAAAATTACCCTCGGCTCATGTTACTGCCCGGCTTTTCATACAACACGTATTCCGTTTACATGGCTTACCGGATAGAGTTGTTTCAGATCGCGGTGTTCAATTCACCGCTCAATTCTGGAAAAGCCTAATGCAAGTGTGCAAGTGTGTTTAGCATTGGCACATCATCCGGAAACCGATGGCAGGACTGAGAAAGTTATTGGCATCCTCACCCAATACCTCAGATGTTTTGTCAATCAAAGACAGAATGACTGGGTTACCTATCTTCCATTGGCAGAGTTTGCTTTTAATAACTCTTGGCACACCTCCACCCACATGACACCTTTTTATGCCAATGTGGGTTATCATCCGAGGTTTTTTCCGCTATCCATTGTGGATTCTCCAGTTCCGGAGGCACAAGATTTTTGTCGGAATTATATGCGGTGCATCAATTGATTTCTAGACAATTAGAACGAGCGAAAACTGATTATAAGCATTTCGCTGATCGTTCGTGTCGGGCGACGCCTCCATTGGCTGTGGGAGACAAGGTGTGGTTGTCAACGAAACATCTTCGGGTCGATCGTCCGATTAGGAAATTGAATCATCATTTTATTGGTCCCTTCCCTATCGAGGTAGTTATTAATCCGGTAGCTTATCGACTTACTTTACCGCGCTCCATGCGCATTCACCCTGTTTTTCATCGCTCCTTGTTAATACCTGACACTCCATCATGTAATCTTCGTTCTCCAGAAGATACTGGTTCTCCATCCAGGCTCAACATTGAACCTATTACGGATTCTACAGTGATCGGAATTTATGATTCCAGATGGTTGAAGGGACGATTCCAGTACTTTGTAGGAAAACTGGACAATGAAACTGAAATTCGCTCTTGGCAGGATGTATCCAAGGTACATGCCCCAGATCTTATTCGCATATATCACGCACAATTTCCGTCAAAACCACATCCTGATCGTCAGACTCGGGAGAAGGGCCCTGCAGTGAGGGATAGTGTTGTGACTGAAAGGATTGATCCTGCTGTGAGTTTTGCTTCTGATGACTCTGAGGATGAAAGGCTGGAACCTGCTGAGAATTTGGAGTCTGAATTGTTAGAAGACACAGATGTGAGCCAGGGGGATGAGAGGTTATCACACAGACATTCTTCGCCTGAACCCTCGACCTCATTCATGCCTGCAGTTGAGCCACAAGATGAGTCAGAGGAGTCGAGCGAGGAAGCTGACAGATTGTGGCTAGATACCAGAACAAGAAGGAGGCTGAAACGTCAAGCTGTGTGGAGGCATCAGGCCAGATGATGATTTAGGGAGATTGACACGCCCATCTAGGTGGTTCACGGAGACAAACTCAGTTAGAAAGGAGGGCGAGCCAATTAGCACGTTGCCTCAAGGATTATAAAAGGACACAGCTGTGTGGGGAAAGTTTGTCAGGAACAAAGTGATTGATTACGAACAGAGGTTTTCGGCAGAGGCTCGGAGCTTTGAGAATTTGTGCTAGAACTGTTGTGATAAACAGGGCATGTGGAATATAATCTTGTAAGACTCCTTTCTGTTGGATTTGAGTTTTGGGGTGGCTGCCTTTGGTTTTGTTGGAACTTTGAAGGGGGAGCCATAACATAAATACATACATACATACATACATACATACATACATACATACATACTTACACACACACACACACACACACACATATATATGTGTGTGTGTGTGTGTGTGTGTGTTTTCTTAAGTTTTCGCGGGTACTTACATGTCTGGCATTCAGCTTTGTTCAGGTATTTTCCCATGTCATAATAGTGGTGCTTTTAAAGTTGTAGTCGGGGCTGAGAGAGACAGAGAGAGAGAGAGACAGACTGGCCCATGGGGATTTAGCTGGCCTTATGCCTAGGAAAGGACTAGATCTCATTGCCTTCTGATTTCTAGCCTTATGTCCTATCCACCTCATCAAAACTGAGTCTTTTTAAATATCCCTACCAAATCATATATTCTCTCACTGATTCTATGCTGCTCGCATTTTTTTCTTCATTAGAGGCCACCAAGTTAGTAATGTCCTATGTGGCAGTTGTATGTGGGAAAGGGGAGGAAGTGAATCGTGTCAAGGAACAGCTGCTACAGTCCAATTCTGTCCTGGAAGGTATGTACTTGCAGCCTTTGTAAGGGGTGAGAAAGGGAGGGATCAATTCTATAGGAACTGATCAGTATTTATAGGCATTCACTGGGCCATTGCCTATTATCACACAGTATTTTACAGCTGAGAAAGTGCAGATTTCCCAGTAGAGCACCAACGCTGCATTTGCAGTGGTTATAAGAAGGAGTTGATAAAGTTTTTCTTCACACCTGAGTCAAACACCTGTTCTCCTGCTCTTGAATTGGCAAAACTATATATCCCAGTACTGTATAAAATTTGCTGCCCATAATGGCAATCCCTAACTTACCACTGGCATGATTTATAAGGCAAAGCCCCTTAAGTGGGGAATGGCAATGCATCTGTGGTGCACCAAAACAGAACTGTAACACATATTGTTAAGTCCTGGGCATGGGCTCAAGGAATGGAGACGAGGCATCGAATGGTGACTTCAACTCTTTATTGAACAGAAAGAACAGAGCAAATACTTGGGCAGCAGCAGCTCTTTTATAGAGCTGGCTGCTGTCAAAACAACCAATGATTTGAGCTTACCGCTTTCACAAGCATCCAATCAGGGGGCCCTGTTAACAGCCAATCAGACTGGCCAGAAACGACCAATCACGACTCGCTATTCACGGGCCAATGAGAAGTGCAGGATTACAAGCCTGCTGTAAAGTAAAGCTGTTTAGGGTTGTATCGCTGCGTTGGCTTAGTCCATAACACATATAGTTCAATAATATGGAAATGTAAGGGTACCTGGGAAGATCTCACTGCAGCTGCACTAGAAGCAGTTAGATGGTTAGCTTTTTTAGATATTGAATTATAACATCTATCCCGTTGCAATTCTATGACTCCATATTCTGATGATTTTACAATTGTTTTATCTTTTCAATATATATTATTTCCCAAAGTGTCCAATATCTATATCTTCATATTTGCTGACATTTTATTTAAACTAAATTTGGATATCAGTGATTGCGTGACTTCTATAGATGCCATATGCTAAATAAATGAATTAAATTTAAAGGATAATGGGATTAATAGAGCTTGGGCACTGGTAGGTTCCTTGCTCTGTTTAGCTTCTGCTCCTGCCAAGCATTACCAGTCAATGAGAAAACATCAAATAAACATGCTACTTGGGACATGGGAGAGGAAATGCGTTTATATATTTATAATTTCAATTTCTAAAGTGCTCACTCATAGAAAGCTCTGGGCTAACAAGGATTAAACCCAAGTTTAAAAGACGTTCCTCCACTTTTTCTTTTTTCTTTTTGCAATCCTGGGAGCACTGGGATATTTATATAGTTCCTTTACAATAAGAAAAACTGAAAGACCCTGCCTCCCTCTCCTTCTGGAATTTCACCATAGCCAATTTCACCACAGCCAACTCATTACGGTCATCTTGCTGTGGCTAATGAACATGTTTGTTAAATTCTGCACATGGGCACAAGGAACGGAGACGAGACGGTGAACAGTGAACGTCAACTCTTTATCATTCTGAACAGAGGAAAACCCTAGGGCAGCAGCAGCCCTTATATAGGCAGGCTGCTGATCTAGTAACCAATAAGAAACGTGGAGTGTTACCCCCCTTAACCAATGAGAGTAGCTCGTTAACAGCCAATCAGACTCTCCTAAACGGACCAATCCAATATTGCTATTTATCAGCCAATCAGAAGTGCAGGGCTAGAACCTTGCTATTTTCTAAAGGTTTTGATTAACTTTATTTAAGTGTTTTATTAGTTCATAACAATGTTGAAGATACTTCTGGGAAAGTTGGAAAAGATCATTTTGCTGCAGCCAACTTGCCATGGCCATTTCACCACAGGACGGCTCACCATGGCCACAGTGGACCAATTCACCATGGAAAATTCCATGTGTGATAACTGAACACAATAAATGTTACCTGCCACTGTTTCTTTGACATTATTCCCATTTTTTGTCAATTGAAATAATGTCAAAGAAACAGTGGTGGATAACATTTATTGCACTGAGTTATCCTGCATTTCTGTGGCGAGTTGTCCTGCAGCAAGATGTCCATGGCTCCGACCAAGTTGGCTGCGGCAAATTGACCTTTCCCAACTTTTCCAGAAGTATCCTCAACATGTTGGTTGGGATTTTCTCCTGTGCTTATTGGCTATACTGGTTGGCTAATATGTTTGAAGGTACCAAATTGGGAAATAACTGATGCGCTGATGGTTGTTATTTCCTATTGTTAGTCTATATTATACCAGGGTTCTCCAAAGTAGTCAGCATTGACCCTCAACTGTCCATGGGATTATTCACTGTTGTTGTTATTCATAGTAGTATTAATTAAAGTAATATTTATTAAATTATTTTCATCTAATGAATGTTTGGGGGTCAATGAACAATCTGAAACTTCATGAAGGGATCAATGAGATGAGCATTTTGGGGTCCCCTGGTATATGTATTTACTGGTATATTGCCTCCCTAATCTTGCCCCAAGGCTTTATAATGCCATGCTGCCAACAGCTAGGCTAGTCTACAAAATTATTCCTAGGGAATAATTCCTAGGGAATAATTCCTAAGGAACTGAGATATTGTTCCTCTTCTTTCAGCCTTTGGGAATGCCAAAACCATCCGCAATGACAATTCCTCCCGATTTGTAAGTACTAGATGGAGAATTACTACCGTACTGAGTGAATCTAGCACAACTTCTAATATTTCTTAGAAGATATGCGTTATAGATCTAGACTTGGGAGCAAGTCCAGATTTACAATCTTTTCAAATCCTGGGTCCTGAATCACAATTATGCAACTCAAGTGGTGCATAAAGAAAAATGGGATGATTCGGCCTGCATAAATGATAAGGGTCAATTAAACATCCTGCATAATTTATTCTGCTTTTGCTCATCCTAGAGGCAAGTAGATTTATAAAGCCTTTTCTTTTTACTTTTAGAAATGGTGGAAGAGGTTTTTTATTCTCTCTTTTTTTCTCTGTCTCACAAAAAATCTTACTTGGACTTGTTCAGGTATACAATTCCATTTTTGCTGTTTTGATGGCTAAATGTTTTTTAAAAGATTAGAATTATCAGGATATGGAATTGTGACTCAATTCTATAATTAAATCACACTTAACATTTACCCTGACTTCATAAGAGCAGAGTGAATGTGTACAGTATTAGCATACTCAGAAACCCTCGCACCCGATTGGTCCAGACCAGCGAAGACCTGATTGGTCAACAGGTCAGCCGTGATTGGAGCGCTAGGAATCTACTGCGATTGGCTGTGCTGATCGCGGGAGATTCAAAGTGCTGTCATTGGCTGCCGAGCCACGAGCCAGCACTATATGAAGGGCTGCTGCAGCTCGCATCCCCAGACCTTTACCTAAACCTAATAAAGAGCTGAACTCACAGAATGGTCTCGCGTCTCTGTCGAACCGATCTGCCTCCGATCTAACACTGACGACGAGGGTGGGATCGTGAGACAAAGAGACCACCCAGCACGTGGCGAGGCGGCATGCGGCAACCAGCAACATGGCCGGAATCAACTCACCACCCGTTCCCTTCAACCCTGCTACTGAGGACTGGGAATCCTATACCGATAGGTTCCAAATGTTCCTCAAGAGTAGCAACCTCAAGGACGCCAACGGCCACAAGAAACGAGCCGTGTTCCTCACGCACTGTGGGCCCGCAGTCTTCAAAATGGCCAAAGCCTTGGCCAAACCGGTGGACGTCAAGATGATGGAGTGGGACGATCTCGAGCCCCTGCTGTGGAGCCACTACGCCTCTGTCGTACCCATCCTCATCCGGCGGCATGAGTTCTACTGGTGGGATCAATGCGAGGGAGAAGGGCTGGCCAACTTCATAGCGGCACTACAGGACCTGAGGGGTCTATGCGAGTTCACCGACCTGGACGAGGCCCTGCGAGATCGCGTCGTTTTGGGACTCCGAGACCCCATCCTCCAGAGCCGCATCATGGCAAAGGGAGACATCTCCCTCGCCGATGCCCTCACCGAAGCTGCTGCAGCGGAAGCAGCCAAGAAATCAGCAGCCCGGATGCGACAATCGAGCATCATGCTGTGAGCGGTGACCAGAGAGGCCACATCGACCCCCGAGAGGAGGCCCGTGCCAGACCACACAACCACACACCATGGCGACATCGACTCCTTCTCAGAAACCGAAGACGAGGAGGAGGAGATCCACCATCTCCAATCAGCGCGGGAGCGGCGGGAACCACGAGGTCGTAAGTCGAGGTTCCAGTGTGCCGGCTGCAGCGGCGATCACCCCCGAGCGGACTGTCGTTTTCTTGAAGCCATTTGCAGGCATTGTGAGAAACAGGGGCACATCACCAAAGTGTGCCGGAATAAGAAGCACTACAGCCCGCGGCGACAAGATGCCAGCCCCCGATGGAGAGACAGCACCCCCACCAGGACCTGAGATCGCCAGATGGAGAACCGCTGGAGCCGGGAAGGTCGGAACAGGCGACTCCGGGAGACGAGACGGAGAGAGGAAACGCACCAGACTGTCGTCATCAGCCATTCCTCCACCAGCGACGCCAGAAAGGTACACGTGACGGTCGGGATAGAAGACCAGCAATGCGACATGGAGGTGGACTCAGGGTCTTTCCTCTCAATGGTCTCCTGGCGCACACTCAAGCACCTGGTCCCCACCATCCGCCGCCAAGAACTGGAAGACCAAACACTAACCCTCAAAGACTATCAGGGAAACCGAATCCCTGTAGTCGGTAGAGGCCATTTTAAAGTCACCTTCAAGGGCCACACAGTAGTGCTACCCCTGACGATCGTCGATCGAGATTGGCCGAGCCTGTTGGGACTACAGTGGTTCGCACCCCTGGGCATCGAGGTAACCGGCATACACCACATCGCAGAGGCAGACTGGGAAGCAGCGCTCGTGAGGGACTTCCGGGAAGTCTTCGACAACCAGTTAGGCAAGTACTGGGGGTCCCCTATTACATTTAACATAGACCCAAGCGTCGCCCCAATCCGCCTTAAGCCCAGGCGAGTGCCATTTGCACTCAAGCCCAAGATCGATGAGCAACTCGATAAGCTCATTGCGCAAGGGGTGCTGGAACTGATCGATCATGCCCGGTGGGAGACCCCAATTGTCACCCCCATCAAGCCAGATGGGTCTGTGAGAATTTGTGGTGACTACAAGGCCAGCCTAAACCATGCGTTCCAACAAAGCACATATCCCGTCCCAGTAGTCCAGCATCTTCTGCACTCACTGGGGGGAGGCCGGATCTTCGCAAAGCTCAACCTGGCGCAAGCCTACCAGCAACTGCTGGTCGATGCCACAACAGCAGAAGCCCAAACCATCGTAACGCACCGAGGGGCTTTCCGCTGCAACCGGCTCCAGTTTGGAGTCAGCGTGGCACCTGGAGTCTTCCAAAGCCTTATGGAAAGATTCCTCCAGGGAATAGAATGGGTGGTGCCCTACTTTGATGACGTCTTGGTGGCCATGAAAAATGAGAAACAACTAGAAGCCAGGTTGAGGGAGGTACTGCAGAAGTTCAGAGATTCGGGACTTAAAGTAAAGAAAGGGAAGTGCCAGCTACGGGCTGAAAGGGTCAAATTTCTGGGGTACCTCGTAGACAAACAAGGGATTCACCCCACAGAAAAGAAACTGAGACCCATAAGGGAAGCACCGCGACCAAAAAACAAAACGGAATTACAGGCTTTTTTGGGACTGTTAAACTTTTACAATGTCTTCCTACCTCAAAAGGCGACCGTGGCGGAACCTCTACATAGGCTGTTAGATAAAACAGCCACCTGGACCTGGGGAGCACTGGAGGAGAGCGCTTTCAGCAACACAAAGAACCTGCTAACATCCGACGTGGTACTAATCCAGTACAGTGAGACTCTGCCATTGATAGTAACTTGCGACGCGTCACCCTTTGGAATCGGCGCCATCCTCAGCCACCAGCTACCAGACAGGAGGGAAGCAACCATCGCTTTCTCATCAAGGACACTTTCAAAGCCAGAGCGGAACTACAGCCAGCTCGACAAGGAGGCCCTAGCAGTCGTCGCCGGCGTCAAGAAATTCCACGAATACCTTTACAGTAGGACTTTTACAATCATCACGGATCACAAGCCGCTGCTAGGAATCCTGGCAGGGGACAGGGCCACACCGAACATTCTATCGCCAAGAATGATGAGGTGGTCTGAATTCCTAGCAGCATACAATTACCAGCTGATACACCGGCCCAGCAAGGACATCACCCATGTAGACGCCCTAAGCCGGTCACCCTTACCGGACTGGGACGACGACCCAGCACCCACAATAGAGGTACTCCAAATAGAGACAATATCCAACCCACTTGTGACCGCGCCAGACATTGCCAGAGAAACAAATAAAGACAAACAGCTGGCGCGAGTCTTGAGCTGGGTGGGAAAAGGGTGGCCAGAAGGGGACATAGACGAACTATTCAGACCCTTCCGGAACAGACAAACCGAACTCTTTATCGAAAAGGGCTGCATACTTTGGGGGGACAGAGTGGTAATTCCTGAAAAATTACAGGAAAAGGTATTGGGAATGTTGCATGAGGGGCACCCGGGGATGGTTAAGATGAAAAGCCTGGCCAGAAGCTACGCCTGGTGGCCAGGAATGGATAAACAGATCAAAACCTGGGTTGCCAAATGTAAACAATGCCAAGAGTCCAGAGCCAATCCACCCGCCGCCCCAACCCAAGAATGGGAAAAACCAAGAAGTCCGTGGTCCAGAATTCATATAGACTTCGCGGGGCCAACCAAGGGACACATGTACCTTATCACAGTAGATGCTTACTCCAACTGGCTGGAGGTAAGCACTATGAAGTCAACCACAACGGTAGCGGTGATAAGGAAACTGAGCAAACTCTTCGCTATGCACGGCCTGCCAGATGTAATAGTGTCAGACAACAGGCCCCAGTTCACCACACTGGCGTTTGAACAATTTCTGGCAGGCCAAGGGATACACCATGCATTAACCGCACCGGCAAACCCGGCGGCGAACAGGCAGGCGGAACGCATGGTCCAATACACCAAGAAAGCTATCCAGAAAATAGAAACAGCCAATATACAGGACAAAATCAATAAAATGCTCCTCATTCAACACATTACACCTAGCGCAACCACAAATAAAAGCCCAGCAGAACTAATGATGGGCCAGAAACTACGCTCAACACTAGACAGAATGCACCCAACATATAACCCAGACAAACCCCCAGGTTCCTCCAGCAAACACAGAACATTCAACATAGGGGACCCAGTATATGCAAAAAATCTCACAGGAGAACCACTCTGGGTACCAGCTACAATCACCCAGATAACCGGCCCCCTATCATACCGATTGGAAACTAGCGAAGGAAAAAACTGGAAACGGCACATAAACCAACTTAGGTCAAGACTAGCCACCACAAACAACCAAACACCCAAATAAAAAACTAGAAGGGGGGGGGAACCAGTAAGCGAGAGAGAAGGAACTGAAGAAAACCAACTAACGCAAACAGAACACCCCCCACCAAGAATAAATAAACCAATAAACCAATGCTACTCACCCGTAGACGCAGGACCAATGGAGCACGAAACCCTGGGGTCTTCACCTGGAAGGAGCAGCCAAACCAGCTCACCTGGCCAGGAAAAGCCCAGCGGGAGCAGAAGCGGCAGCTCAACCAGCCCAGGAGAACCGGGAGGGAGCTACCAAGAAAGGCCCAGCTCAACGTTCCAGGCGGTTCCATTCCAAGGAACCGGAGCGACAGAGGAGGCATCTGAACCAGTCGACGACCACACCAGAACTGAACCGCGCAGGTCAAGGAGGCAGGGAAAAAGCCCCGCCTACCTACGTGACTACATCACTACGCACCGCAGGACGAAACCAAGAGGGGAGGGGTGTACAGTATTAGCATACTCAGAAACCCTCGCACCCGATTGGTCCAGACCAGCGAAGTCCTGATTGGTCAACAGGTCAGCCATGATTGGAGCGCTAGGAATCTACCGCGATTGGCTGTGCCGATCGCAGGAGATTCAAAGTGCTGTCATTGGCTGCCGAGCCGCAAGCCAGCACTATATGAAGGGCTGCCACAGCTCGCATCCCCAGACCTTTACCTAAACCTAATAAAGAGCTGAACTCACAGAATGGTCTCGCATCTCTGTCGAACCGATCTGCCTCCGATCTAACAGAATGATATAAGCATTTCCTAGAATCTACTAAAATAATTATTGTGCAAAGCAACATTTCATTGTTGTGTTCTACAGCCAGTTCCCCATAGAAAACACTAGCTGGATACCCGTGCTTTGCAACAAAACTTTGTGATTGGGCTATGCAGGAGAAATTCAGTTCACAATCTGTTGGCTCAGTCAGTGGTGATTGGTGATTGAAACGCATAAGGGAATATTGCTCCCACCGCCTTGAGTCTGGAAGCAGTTCCATAGGTGGAAGGCATAGATATTTTGGTGAGGTACCGACATTTAGTCCTGTAAGAAGCCCCAGACTGCTCCTGAGTGAAGGAGTGGAACATCTGCCAGTTTGAACTGAGGTAACGGAATGTGAGGCAACTGGCAGATTGAACAGAATTCTTTTCAGGTGGGGAGGGGGATCAGAACTCCTTAGCATCAGAGCGTGTTAATTAATGTATGAGAAATACTAATGATCTGATGGTCATTTCGAAAAATCCTTTCATTGCGAGCACCTAGAAGCCAAGAGGAACTTATGTGCCAAATTTTAAGTTTGTAGGCTTTACGATTCTGGAGATTTCGTGATGAGTGAGTGGTACTTGGCTTTTATATATATAGATAATAATGAAATTGTCCCATGAAATGGTTGTTACAGAAGAAAAACAACACATAGTTTAAATGCAGTTCTAATTGGACATGTTGTAGCTCATGAGAGTGCATTAACAATGAAATTGCATTAACAACATCTTTCACTGTTGTGGCTCCGGGTTTGGATTCTGCTCCTGTGGCAGATGTGAGTTCAAGTGATGAGGACATGGCAGCAAAATATGAGCCGGCATTGCTTAGTGATTGGGATAGTAACCAGGATGAGGAGATGGATGTAACAAGGGAAGATGGACCTGAAATAATAGAATTGTTAGGACCTTCAACCTCCTCTGGTTCTTTATCTGATCAGCAGCTGGCAATGGCTGACAGGGAAGGCAGGAGAGAGTTTTCCAGCGGAGATGAGAATCTGGAAAACTTATGGTTAGACGTAAGAAACAGAAGGAGGCTAAGAAGACAAACCCAGTTGGAAAGGAAGTGTAGAGCTAGTCAATAATTAGGGAAATTAGCACGCTTCATAAGTGAATAAAAGGACACGGCTGGGCGGTGGAATTCGCCAGAAGCAAAGTGACTAATTGGGAGTGAAGACATGCAGCAAACTCTCTGAGGCTTGAGATTTACTGCCATGCCAAGGTTGCCGGACAGAGTGGGGATTTATTGCTGTATATTGGAATTTACTCCAGCCGTTATTTTGTGGGGGTTTATTTTTGAGTTGAAGTAATTCTGAAACGGCTGCTTTTTGTTTTGCTCGCCTGAAATTAAAGGGGAGACATAACATTTCACATTGTAGTAATGAGGCTTTAGAGCAAAGAAGGAAAGGAGAATTATCAGAGTGGTCTCATGCCAATTCTCTCATCTAGATCCCATACATAACTTTTAAGTGTGCACTGCAGAATGTATACATATTATATTTCATTTGACCCTCAGTTACTGCCTTCAAACAATTTCCTGAAGAGTAAATATGTCAAACCAGTGCAACGAAACCAACAAACTGTTTTGTGACACCTTAAAAACTACTCCATATAGAGCTTTAAAATACGAGATTCTTCTTTTGATCAAGATCAACTCCTGATGAGTTCTTGGACACAACCAGGCAACAACACAGAAATAGGCCTATCTTATCTTGAGCTGTAGTTACCTCCCATGCAAGCAGAAATTGTCTTGGCTTCCAACTTCAAACAAGATCATTCAGGTGCTGCCACCTGCTGAGGCATTTATTGTTCACATCACAATAAGTAGATTAGAGTTTCAAATACTACCAGACTCCTCTGTTTTCAGAGAGTTAAGTTTTAAATCCACCCAGCTATATGTCTACACAATACCTTGGACTAGCCTAGCCCAAAGCAAAAGAAGAAGAAAAAAGAGCAGGGAAGCCATCACATTCATTAGGGATTCAAGACTTCTCATTTGGGTCCAAATGTTCCTCCCTGTTTCTTTTTCTCTCCAGGGAAAATACATGGATATTGAGTTTGACTTCAAAGGCGATCCTCTGGGTGGTGTCATTAGCAATTGTGAGTATGATCTTCTAGATACGACATGATCTTCCAAATACGACTTCAGCAACAGAGTGGTCAATCTCTGGAATACACTACCTCACTCTGTTGTTACATCCTCAAACCCCCAAAACTTTAACCTTAAACAGTCTACCGTGGACCTCACTCCATTCCTAAGAGGTCTTTAGGAGGCGTGCCTAAACACACCAATGTGCCTACCACCCCTGTTCTAATGCCTGCATTGCAGTGGTCACATAGTAATAACAGCACGAATGAATTAAATAGGAAAGAGGGACACACTAGATAATGAACTTGAAAGCAAGCAACCTCAGAGAGCACCAAGGTCTGCTCATTTCAACCCTGAGCTTCAGATATTCTCCCTTATTGGAACTTGAGAGTGCCATGGTCTTCCTTGGCTAATGGAGGACATGTTCTAGCCATCCACAACAGCAGAGGGAGCAATTTGGCCTTAAATTCTCCCAACTCCTGCCTATGTGTTTTCCTTTTTGTTTTTCATTCTTGTCCTGCATTTACTTGCAGACCTGCTGGAGAAATCCCGAGTGGTGCATCATGTGAGGGGCGAGAGAAACTTCCACATCTTCTACCAACTCCTATCTGGAGGCTCAGACCAGTTGCTCAGTATGTCTTCACTCTTGACTTGGATGGGACTAGTCCCCTTACTCCCCCCCTTCGCACGCACGCACGCACACACAAAATGAGAAAGGGACATGAGATGGGGGAGGTCGAAATAAGGGGAATGCAGGAACAATCTATTGTTGGAATTTGGAAAACTCGTTTCAGGAAATGTTGAGTCTTCTCAACTCATTTGAGGCGTGGCTAGCCAAAGATGCTGAACCAATGGTTCCCAACCTTTTTCTCCCCATGGGCCCTCTTTAAATGGCCATGGATTATGACCACAGTCTCCGATCACCTGAGATTTAAATCATAAAATTTTTTCAAGTTTTCGCAGACCTCCTGTGTTGACATTGTGGTCCCCCTAGGGGTCTGGGGACCCCAGGTTGAGAACCATTGTGTTAAATGGGTCTATGACTGTTAAGTCTGGTGCATGGGTGCGAATGATGGAGACGAGCCGGTGGAAACAGTGAACTTCAAACTCTTTATTTACATATTGTAACTGCTCAGCTCGAAGCTGTTCAAGCCTTACTTATATAGGCAACTCATTAACTACTTAACCAATAGCGAACCTGGAGCGCTAGCTCCTTTTAACCAATAGGAATGGTCCGTTAGTGGCCAATCAGATGCTTCTAAATGGGCCAATCTGATCGGGCCATCAACAACCAATCAGAAGTGCAGGGCCAGAACCCTACACTAGACTTCAAGCTCAATAATAACTTTATTGGTATTATGCATTCACAACACCCCTTTCCCCCGGCTTCTGCCCACAGGGCACGGTTACATAGTCCTTAAGATAGGACGGTTGTTTAATTAGTCTTTTTGATTTTTGCAAGGTACTAGTCGGTTGGCTGCACTCTTGCTGAGGTAGATCATTGTTAAGCGGTACGGGTGCCTCTGGTTCAGAGTTCGCGTTCTCATTGTCATCAATATCACTGGCCATTTCCTGAGGTGCATTCACTCTGCTCCCAGGTTCCTGCTCCTGCGTTTCCGTTCCCATATCAGTCTCTTCGAAGGGGTTTCCTTCGAATAATAATTCACTTTCCTCTGTATCTCCCCCCCCCCCCCCCTCAGTTTGATCAAAAGGGAGTTCGGAATTGCGAGGTGGTAGCTGCGATCGTAGCTGATCTATGTGGCGCTTCCAAAGTCTATCATCAGAGCACTGAATGAGGTATGATCTAGGGCAGGTTACGCGGATTATGGTCGCTTCCACCCACAGCGGATCGCCCATAAAGTTTTTAGCGAATACGAGATCGCCTACCTGGAAGGTACGGCATCGGCTGCTGGACCCGAGTGGCTTTTCGGGTTCGTAGGCTGGGTGTAACCGGTCGAGGTGGGAGCGGAGCTTTCATTCCATTCGAAGTTCAGCAGGAGTTTTGTTGGTGACGCTGTGAGGTGTAATGTGCTGTAGGAAAAGTATCCAGTTGATCTTTTCGTCGATGTTATCGTAATCGATCTTTTGCAGGGTCTTCTTGATGAATTGAACCATGCGCTCAACCCTACCGTTTGCAGCAGGGTGCGCAGGTGAAGTGAGCACGTGTCGAATGCCCCGGTCAGCCAAGTACTGCTCAAAGGGTAGCGCGGTAAATTGGGGCCCGTTGTCGGATACCAGAACGTCTAGTAATCCGTGGGTTGCAAAAAGTCTTTCCAGTCTTTTGATGACTGCGTCAGTGGTCGTGCTGCTCATTTGGTGAATCTCAAGCCAATTCGAGTAGGCGTCGATGGTTAGCAGAAATGTGTGGCCTTTGGTCGGCCCTGCAAAGTCCAGATGGATGCGGGACCAGGGTCCCCGTGGCGTCTCCCATTCGTTTGGGGTTGCCTTTGGTGGAGCGTTGCTTACTTCTTGGCACCTCTTGCACGTTTTAACCTATGATTCAATTTGTCTATCGATGCCTGGCCACCACATGTAGCTTCATGCGAGGCCCTTCATGTGCACGATACCAGGGTGGCCCTCGTGCAAGGTTCTTAGCAGCGTTTGTTGGAGTCATTCTGGGATAACGACTCTATCACCCAAGATGACACAGCCCTTCTGTGAGAATAGCTCTGTTTGACGACTTTTGAATGGTGCAAAGTTGTCTGGTACTTGGTCCAATGGCCATCCACGTTCCACCCACGTGAGGACTCATGCCAAGATGGGGTCGCGTTTTGTTTCTCTCGCGATGTCATGGGCAGTCAATGGCAGCGTGTGAAGTGTCTCGATCTGCAACGCTGTCATCGTTGGTGCAGGATCGTTGATAGTTTCAGGGAGCGGTGTACGGCTCAGCGCATCAGCGTGGGGAATAGCTTTCCCTGGATGATATTGTAGCCAATAATTGTAGGCAGCAAAGAATTCTGACCAACGGGTCATTCGGGGAGATAGTATGTAGGGAGTTGGTTTGTCCCCAGCAATGATCCCCAGCAATGGTTTGTGGTCAGTTACAATGGTGAAATTCCAACCGTACACATACTCATGAAACCTCTTAACTGCTGACACAATCGCCAAAGCCTCCTTATCAATTTGGCTGGAATTTCGCTTGGTTTTCGAGAGCGTCTTTGAAAAGTAAGTAACAGGGGCTTCATTACCATTAGGTAACACATGACTCAAAATGGCGCCCACTCCAAAAGGCAATGCATCACAGGTTATGTTTAGTGGCAAAGTCTCATTGTACTGCATAAGCACGGCGTCCGAAGTCAGTAGTTTCTTTACATTACGGAACGTCTGCTCTTCTTTGTGACCCCATACCCAGTTTGCTTTTTTGTCTAAAAGACGATGTAGCAGTTCAGCAACCGTAGCCTTGTGTGGCAAGAACACGTTATAGAAGTTGATGAGGCCTAGGAACGCCTGGAGGTCGGTCTTGTTCTGGGGTCTGGGAATGTTCTTTATTGCTCTTAATTTACTATCAGTAGGGTGAATACCCTGACTGTCAATTAGGTACCCTAAGAATTCAACACGGTTGATACACATTTTGCATTTATTCTTTTTAACTTTCAGGCCTGCTTCCTGAAATTTTTGTAATACTAATCTTAAACGCTCCTGCAAAAATTTTTGAGTGAGGGCAGCGATAAGCACATCATCAAATTAGGGGACAACTCCCTTGATCCCCTGCAATAGTCTCTCCATTAGGCTCTGAAAGATCCCTGGGGCCACACTGACTCCGAATTGGAGCCTTGTACACTTAAATGCGCCAACTTTGGGCGTCGTTCCCGATAGTGATCATTCTGCTCCATGTTGAAAACTGTGCAGGGTACTCTGCATAACGCATACTTCAAGCATAGGTTCATCTTTTCCAATGTAAAAACAACCGGATGCCTGGCATTTGAAGTTACTCAGATGTTTGGAGGTAACACTATATTTGGATTTAGTTTTCTTCTCCAGAAGAATCAGCAGGCTGATATAAGTTGATTGATAACTTATTCCAGGGAGTCTTTGAAAAGAGAGAGAGAGAGCCCAGGCAACTTTCATTATTATGTTGTTCTTGAAATATGTTTTACCTTGTTTTAATATGGGTCACTGTATGGTGAGTGTTTTGTTATCTGACCTTAAGAAAAATACAGCCTGACTAATGTGAATTTAATTTAGCTGGACAGGAACTGTTGAATTAATTAGGTGCCGGACAAGCTAATTTGAAGGGTATGAAGGAAGAAAATGGAGAAGAGACAGGACTAAACTGAAATAGCAACTCATCATGAATATAATTTCTTTGGGAAAGAAACACAATTCTTACAAGTTGAGCTCAACTCCTGGAGATTGCATGTCCACATAGTTTTCTAGGCAAACACACTAGGCTTTGGTTGTCTTCCAGGTTTTTTTTCTTCTCCTTATTTTTAATATCCAGTGTAGCCTACAGCCAGCCCCTTCACTCTGGAACAGCTGGCCAATTCTAGTCAGCATGGCCCTCATCCTGTTTACTTCCTGGAAGGCAGTGAAAACAGTGGTCTTTGTTGGGGCCTTTGGTGAGAAGAATCTCAATTAGATGGACAGTGGCATTAGGGGATTTTGAGATGTTTTTTAAAGTGGAATGTTTGTTATAGCTTTATAATGGTAAACAGGCTTAAATTCAGAGAGAAGCAGCATAGAAACAGCTGTACAGTATAAACAAACAGAAAAAATAGGGAACCAAACAATTTATCTGCCTCTACTCACCAAATTCCAATTGTTTGTATTCATTCTGTATATAAATGTATATGTTTTCTGTTGCACCATCTTGCTTTGAACAACTATTGGGCCTTGACTCTTGACGAATGTATCTTTTCTTTCATGTATTCTGAGAGCATTTGCACCAAGACAAATTCCTTGTGTGTCCAATCACATTTGGCCAATAAAAGAATTCTATTCTATTCTATTCTATTCTATTCTATTCTATTCTATTCTATTCTTTTTTTTTTAATTTTTTTTAATAATTTTACAGAAGACACAATACACAAACATACAAAACACAAAACATAAACAAAACTAAAAGATTTTTTCTGAAGATTGTCTGATCCCGGGTTAAAACTCTTCACACAGACACAAATTCAAATATCATATTCACCCCATATATCCTTCCATATCTTATTATCACTTTCTTTTTATATATATATATATATATATATATATAAAAACCATTTTTATAAAAACAATGCACAAAGAATCAAGGCATAACAGCTTATAAATTCTTTTCTAGGAAAAAATAATAATAAAAAACCAATAGAGCATAACAATTCCAAATTATAGTATCAATACTTTATCTATTTAACTTCATATCTTATCGCTACTTCTCCTTTTCATCCAAATTATTTCTTGTTAATTAAAATTTTATTGCCTTTTATCAATATACAAAATCAAAAAAAAAAAAACCATAACAAAGCCTTTATATATCCTTCCATATCTTATTACCATTTTCAATAACATTCTATGTCTGTTCTATTTCCAACTATCCATTCATCTTTTTTCTTTTACTATACTTCTCCTATACACCAATTGGAGTAACATCTATAACTCATTACCCTAACTTAAAAGTACTTCGTGTAACAATTTTTCTTGGGATTCTGTTTAAAAGATTCTAAAATTACATAATGAATTTTATACTCTAAATACACATATAAAAACACAAACTTTTGTACCCTCCAGAATCCCTCTTTTATCCTAAATTAAATTCACCCATTGTCTCTAAATAAACTTTTTTTCTTTAGATCTTGCTTCCCCCCATTAAGTCTTCTCCTCCCCCCCTTTCTCTCTTGCTTATTCTTCTCCTTGCCCTTTTTACCCCTTTGTTTTTTCTCCTCTCTTTTCTTACTCCTTTTCCTTTGCTTTCTAACCTTGCCTCCACCTTTTTGCTCATTTTTCTCTTTTTTGGTTGTTTTTATAATTCTTAAAATCCCCTTTTTCTTATCCTTTTTCTCCTCCTCTCCGGAAGGGACCCATTGTTCATCAAAGATGGCTTCTTCTTCCTCTTCTTCCTTGTCCCAGTCCTTCTGCTGCGTAATCAACTTTTCATAAGTACATAACGCCATTTCCAAGAATTGAAACAAAGCACCCAAAGTATCTTCCTTTTTATATTTTTGATATTCAGTCTTTAGTTCATCCACAAACAATGCCATTATGAAAAGAGAAACTTTTCCCAAAACAACCACAAGTATTTTTAATCAAAAACAATTAAAAAAAAATTCCAAAAGTTAATACTTTTCTTCCTTCTTCTCTTTCTCTTTCTGGGGTTAATGTTTAGTCAAAGAGGTCCAATTACCATATATCTTTCTTTGGGATTCTAGGCAATCTCCTCCTTTTTCAGCTTCTGCTCCAATTTTTTTTTCCTCTCCCTTCCCACTTAAAATATCAATTTTAAATAATCAGAAATCCATACCTCCAACAAGGGTTTTCCAATTTCTTAAATTTTTCAATGTCCAAAAATCCTTTTATTCCTTAGCTTCAACTCTCAAAACAATTCACTTTCGATGTCCAATATATCCAAACATTTCTGCTGTTTCCATGGGGTGGGAGAGTGAAGAAAAAACGAAAGTTCCCTTTAACAGCTTCTCCGCCGCATTCGCTCTTCTTAGGGATACAATGTATCCTCCAGCAATTCAAACAGCTCAGTTCCAGGCAATTTAAAGGATGTTACTTGACCCGGCTCAGACAAAACTTTCACTCTTCACATTTCCTCCAGCGCAATCTTACCCGGTTGCTGGCTTCTTCGTGGCGGCCATTGCTGACCGCCGCTCCACCGCCTTGGGAAAAAGGGGTTTTTCCGGAGAAGGGGGGGGTCTGCGACACCCCCACCTCCCTGTCCGACTCCCCTCTCTCTTCAGCTGTCCCTACAGGGCAGCCATATCCCCCTGACCCATCTGGGTCGGGGGTACCTCGACGGCTAGCACAGCAGGAATCGCGAGCTGTCGCGAATTCCTGCTGCCCTGAAGCCACGCAAAACCGGAAAAACTATTCTATTCTATTCTTGTTAAGTTCTGTGCGTGGCACAAGAAGTGGAGACGAGTCGATGAACAGTGAACTTCAACTCTTTATTTAACATGGTGCAACAGCTCTCAAAACGGCCACAACAACCCCCTTTATATAGGCAAGTTCTTGGGTATTTAGCCAATGAAAACACAGGAACGTTAGCTCTTTTTAACCAATGAGAAAGGCTCGTTAATAGCCAATCAGATTCTCCTAAACGGACCAATCCGATATTACTATTCTCGGCCAATCAGAAGTGCAGGGCCAGAACCCTGCACTTTGCTTTAAGGTTTCAACAAACTTTATTCAAGCACTTTTATTAATTCACAACACCCCTTCCCCCCGGGTTCCATTTAAGGGGTGCGGTAACGTAGTCTTTGAGGTAGGCAGGTTGTTCATTTTTCTATTTGATTTACGCTGTCCTTCCGGTATTTGTCTAGAGTCTTGTTGGGGTAGGACGTTATCTGGTGAACAGGGTGCCTCTGATTCTGTATCTAAACTTCCGTTACCACTAATGTCCTCGATATCCCTTTGAGGCGAGTTTACCCCTGTCCCCGATCCTTCTTCACATGTTGTGTCTGAGCGGTCATTTCTTCCGCTTGTGCTTTCCGCCGTTCCAAACTCAGCCTCCTCAGCGTCTCCTCCCCCCT
Source organism: Hydrophis major (assembly GCA_033807585.1). Taxonomy (NCBI): domain Eukaryota; kingdom Metazoa; phylum Chordata; class Lepidosauria; order Squamata; family Elapidae; genus Hydrophis; species Hydrophis major. The sequence goes on from CM066329.1 coordinate 216,702,762, forward strand.
CAGTTTGGAAATCACCGGAATCACAGACCCCAGACTGCAGCCTTGAACGCAGCTGATCAATATGGCGCTTCCATATTCTATCATCGCGACATTTCACTCGGTACAATCTGGGTCCGGTTACTTGGATTACAGTTGCCTCGACCCACAATGGGTTGCCATAAAAGTTTCTTGTGAAAGCCAAGTCGCCTACCTGGAAATTACGGCATTTCCCGCTGGATCCTTGTGGTTTTTCAGGTTCGTACGATGGGTGTAGTCAGTCCAGGTGGGAGCAGAGTTTTCATCCCATCAATAACTCAGCGGGAGTTTTGTTGGTGACGCTGTGTGGAGTGATGTGCTGCAAAAGGAGTATCCGGTTAATCTTGTCTTCGATATCGCCATAGTCCATTTTATGTAGAGTTCTTTTGACAAATTGTACCATGCGCTCGGCCCTTCCATTATCCACAGGATGCGCCGGTGAAGTTAGCGCATGGCGAATACCGCGGTCCGCCAGATACTGCTCAAAAGAAAGCGCGGTAAACTGGGGCCCGTTCTCAGATACCAGAACATCCGGTAATCCGTGAGTTGCAAATAATCTGTCCAATTTCCTAATGACTGATTCGGTTGTTGTATTTTTCATCTCATGGATTTCGAGCCAGTTCAAGTAGGCATCTACTGTTAATAAAAATGTGTGTCCATTCGTAGGTCCCGCAAAGTCCAGATGAATACGGGACCATGGTCCCCTGGGTGTTTCCCATTCTGTTGGGGTTGCTTTCAGTGGGGCATTGCTGACTTCCTGGCATTTGGGACAAGTCTTTACCCAAGCTTCGATCTGCTTGTCTATGCCCGGCCACCACGCATAGCTTCGAATACAGCTCATCAGTCTGGAACCCACATTATGTTTCTGATATTAACACAGTTGAGAAAATCCAGAAATATTTCACAAGAAGAGTTCTCCACTCCTCTACTCGTTGCAGAATACCTTATGCCACCAGAATTGAAATTCTAGACCTAGAAAACCTCGAACTACACCACCTTCAATTCAATCTAACTGAAGTATATAAAATCATACATTGTAATGTCCTACCTATCAGTGAATACTTCAGCTTCAACCATAACAACACAAGAGCAAACAATAGATGCAAACTCAAGGTTAATTGCATGAAACTTGATTGCAGAAAATATGACTTCAGCAACAGAGTGGTCAATGTCTGGAATACACTACCTGACTCTGTGATTTCTTCCCCAAACCCCAAAAACTTTAACCTTAGACTGTCTGCTATTGACCTCACCCCTTTCCTAAGAGGTCTGTAGGGTGTGTGCATAAGCATACTAATGTGCCTACCATCCCTGTCCTATTGTTTCTTTATTTTTCTTATATGTACCCATTTCATGTATTCATAACTATGTTTATACTTATACCTATTATCTTGTAAGTGATTGACAAATCAAAAAAATAAATAAATAAATCTGTTTCCCTCTATGACCGACCTTGGAAAAACCTGCCCTCACAATCGGACTCCCTTTCTTCAAGCACTTGTCCAGGGAATCCCAGGAGCCATAGCATATTGCACACTTTTCAATCTAAGCAGCCTGGACTAGAAAAATGCATGGCTGGGGTGGAGCAGTCCTCCTTAACAAGCTCTGAACCGTTGCTGCTGCCCCAAGCCTGGCTCTGGCTGCTGGCCTGCAACTGTGAGGGCAGGATTTTCCAAGGCTGGTTGCAGGGGTGGGATTCAAATTTTTTAACAACTGGTTCTGTGGGTGTGGCTTGGTGGTTATGTGATTGGGTGGGCGTGGTCAACTTGATGTCACTCACATCAAGGGGCACTTCTCCCCTGGCCTCTCATGACTGGGGATGCTGCAACGGTCATAAGTGTGAAAAATAGTCATAAGTCACTTTTTCAGTGCGATTGTAATGACCATTTGAATGGTCACTAAATGAACTGTTATAAGTCAAGGATTACCTGTACAAAAATACAAAAAGCTTCTTTGTTTGCAAAAAGCTTCCCTAAACACCAATCATTAGATTAAAAATACCTGCAAGCCAGAGTTACAGATCAGGCAGGGTGCCTGAGCACCTTGAGGAATTAAAATAGTTAAAATGCAATGATAACTATCAGCAGCCAACTCTTGCTCATAAAGTAAAACCCCTTTAGCAAAGAGGTCATTTAAGCTCTCCAGAAAGAGTACAGCCAGGAAAAGCAATCTTAGATACCAGCTGGTCTCACTCATCTCACAAGATATCCTGAGGAAATCATCCAGATTTAAGGAAACATCACATGCTCCCCAGAAAGGCATTAAAAAAAATAACTGCCAAGCTTGCATCCTGCCTCTTGGAAGTACAACTGTCCCAAAAGGACAGTTCCAGATACCACTAAAGCATTGAAGGAAGACCCCCTCCCCAGATGGAAAAAGAAACCATGAGGCAGAAAAAAATTCAAGCACAATACAAATAATTAAATCACAACAGTAGCTGTTGCTTGTTAAACCAATTACCAGAACAAGTAAATACAGGAACTAGTCAGATTTCTCAAACCAGTTTCTTTTCAGAAACAGATTAATCTTTTTCCTTCCAAACAAAGCTGAGTAGGGAAAACTATCCTATAAATAAACACAGGATTAAACGTCACCAAGTGCAGAATTAAATTTCAACCAAAACCAGTTTTAGACCAAAATTCAGAAAGGGCATGTAAACTCACGTTTGAATGTCAATCTTTCTAGCTAGCCAAGAAGAAGTATTTCCAGAAGAGTATTTCCTCCCAACAGCAGTGTAAAAAGCTTAAAACAACCCTTCCCCTTTAAGAAAGTATCAAGGAAAAAAAAACCTCCTTTGGAGACAGTAAGTCTAGACATACTGCCAAGAATGTAATAAAGGTGGAAAAAAACAAAAGGAGATTTCTTCTAACTACTGGTTCTCTGAATTGCTTAGAAAGTTAACCAGGGGTTCTATAAAACCAGTCAGAACTGGTATAATCCCGCCCCTGGCCAGTTGTACAGGGAAACAGATGAGTGTGTCTTGCCTCCCCACAGCTCTAACTCTTTAAAATTTTTGGGGGGTGCACACATGGAGTGCCTGGAGCGAGAAGGGAGTACAGCTGAGTGGATAGGGAAGGAGTACTGGGCTTCCAATGCTTGTGTAAGAAACCCAGGCTTGCAGCAGCAGCAAAAGTTTGGAACTTGTTTAGGAGGACTGGTCCTCCACCCCAGCCACCCTTTTTCCAGTCCGGGCTGCTCAGAGTGAAAAGTATGCAATATGTTGCTGCTCCCAGGATTCCCTGAACGGGCACTGGAAGAAAATTGGCCAATGTTCAACTGCAGCTAGAGCTAGGCTAGGAAGAGCAGCAGACAGACTTCAGGGCAAACAATCTACTCTTCAAGCTCCCAATGCCGGACTCGGCAAGCTGGAAGAGAGATTCGCTGTCGTGCTGGTGAGTACGTACGGACCAAATTGGCTTTTTGCTTCCCTATTCTCTCCATCCCAATCCAGCACAGCGCAGACAGCCCAATGGAGGAGGAAAATGGGACATTCCATTGGCAGACAGTCAAAATCTTTAGATGGGCTTTTATTTTGTCAGCCCAAGGGCCCATGCTCACATGACCCCCTCAAGCCACGCCCACCCAACCAGTCACCAGGAGAACTGGTTGTTAAATTACAGTGGAGCCTCAGGTTGCGACTGTAATCCATTCCCAGATTCCGGTCATGACCCAATTTGGTCGTGTCTGGAAGCATGACTGACTATGCATGGGTGCAGTCAAAAAAAAAATGGCGGCGAAGGGGAAAACGGTGTGGAAAGGGAATCTTTCTGTGCTGATTTTGTTCGCCACCTGATTTTTGAATCATGACCTGATTCAGAAATTGGGTGGATTTTTTTGTTTGCCACCCAATTTGGTCACAAACAGGAGTGTTCATGACACGAGGTTCCACTGCTTGAATCCCACCACTGGGTGGCATATAAGTCTAAGTGTTAGTGCTATTGAAGGTATTCTGATTGCCACAGAACATCTCAGTGTGGAAAGTATAAATAGCAACAAGAGCTACAAAAGCCCCCTGCAGCATAAATTTATACTAGAAAACACAGGTCATATATATGCCATTGCACAGAGAATACATGGCAATCTGACTCCAGGTTTAAAGTAGCTTTCTCCTATCTGGTGCCCTCTGGATGCCTGGAGTAAAAGTCTCACAAATCCCAAATAGGAGCATCAAGGATGGCCAGATTAAAGACATATGCTTCACTATGTGTTGCCCTGAACATGGTATGCTGTAGCAATTGCCATTGCCTCAAATATACTTTCTTCTTGCAAGCTGGAAGATAAACAGATTTCATCCAAGCAAGCAGAAAGATCAGCAGGCAGTATAGTTGACAGTTGGCCAAGTGAGTGTGCAGGGGTCATTTCTGTCTGAGAAGTCTAGACAGACAATGTCTGGAGCATCATGGGATCCGCCATGGGGAGCATTGGAGACCTCTTAGATCACCCCATCCTGCTTAACTAATGGGTGTAATTCCTTTCTTTGAAGGATGGTACCAAAGGCCAGACAGGTAGCATAGCAGAATACTAAAGTCCTCTATAACATGCCTCAACCTCACACAGTTTCCTTGCTCATTTCCCTCTCTGGCATAGATCCGGTTCCTGATGAAAAGTTATTCATTTCTGAGAGAATCGATGCCTCCTCTTCTCTATGCCAGGGACCAAGTTGGTGAGTTTGACTTGGAGTCCCTTAGTGATGATTACGATGGCTGTAATTGCCCTCACAGTCCCCAAACTGATCTTCCACCGAATGCAGCATCTTAGTTGTAGCATAAGATAATCATGCAACTATTGTCCTCTGCATACTAATTGCTATTACAGACTTTCTCAACCTATGAAAGTATTGGTTTACACTTTCCATTTGCCTGTCAGTGATTGAGTATGGAAGATGTTGTAAGTAGATTTTAAGCATAGCAAGATACTAATAAAAGATATATTTCCCCATATTTCTCACCAAATCACAATTTGTCCTATTTGTCAGACTTAATTTTGCATGAAGAGCTGCAGAACATGGGTGATTTATATATTTATCAATTTTTTATCTTATCAGGATACAAACAACTCAATTTTTTAAAAAAAAATCTGGCATGTAGTGCAAGATGTTATTGATTGCATTTTTTCTTTTACATAGCCTTGTGAACACATAAAATAGATGCTTTCCTTGTTGGTTGCTTTTGTATACCAATAGAAACAGATTTTCAGAAAGCTGAATTCTGCATCTTGGTTTTGGAGGTACTTTTTATACATAAGAAGTATCTTAATAAAAAGAGGGGAGAAGGCGGAGCTTCGTTTCGGCGATACAGCTGCGATCTCGGGGCTCTGAGATCGCAGCCGATATTTTCGCCCCTGGTCGGTCCCAACGGACCTAAACCGTCCCGTAGAGATGGTGATCGTGAAGGGCACTGTTCCAGGATCCCAGAGATATCGCAAAATCTCTGGTTTGATCTGGAAGAAGCCCTTTCGCTGGCGGCGGAGAGGCAGCCTCCATAGCTGCTGAAGTCGGGACAGCTCCGGAAAGAAAGTGATTGGAGTGAAGTGTGTCGGCTGGGTGAGAAAAACTCTTTGGTGTTGTAAATTCGCTGAGGTTGGAAAGTTCATTCTGAAGAGAGAAGAAAGCTGTGAGATTTTTTTTTTTTTTTGACTGAAATTGTTTGAGCGGCGTTTTTTAAAGTGATGTCAAATTGAGGCTTGGGGTGTTTTTTTTTTTTTTTTTTCTATATTTTTCGGGAAAGATTTTACTGTGACTTTGTAGGTAACCGGATTGAATTTTCTCTTATATATATTTTTATGCTCCCTTTGATTTTTTAACTTTCTTTAGGATAGAGGCTCCCTTTGGCTATTTTTTCTTTTTTTTTTTCTGTATATATTATTCCTTTTTTCCGGCTGGGGGGGAGAAAGAGCATTAAGAAACTTTGTAACACTGCCAACTAGAGGCTTGAAAGTATTTTATTTGAATTGGAGAGAATTGTAAAAAGACCTCATCTCAAGGACATTTTAACGTGATAAGATAGAGGGAGAGCACAGCAAAATATTATTGCAGGTGCTTTCCTGGACTGTTATCAACAACACTTGAGGTTTGGCTTTGAAGCTGCTGGAGAAGAGAGTCATAACAAGAGCCTTGGATAAATAACAAAGTGCAGTGTGTTTTCTTATATATACCCCATTCGCTAGCCTTTTTCTAAATTTCAATTCTAGTAATATTTTTATTTTTGCCTTTTATTTTAAAGGGAAAGCCTCAGAGTTTTTTCTTTTTTCTTCTTTATTTTTCTTTTCTTTTTTATTGGGACATTTTTGCTTTTCCTATTTATGTTTTTGGACTACTTTGTTGTTGTTGTTGTTGTTGTTGTTTTTGGATTATTGAGACTTTTTAATTGGATTAAGGTGTGAAGAATCTGAAGGAACTTTTTGTTTTTTCTCTTTCTGCTTTTTCTTTTTTTTTTTTTTGCTCTTAATCAATATTATTATTTTTGGATTTGTTTGTTTTTTCCTTTCTATTTTTTCCTTTTTTATGGTGGACTATCTCGTAATTGGATTAGGGTCTAGAAGAAGCTGAAGATCTTTCTTCTTCCTTTTTTCCTGTTTCTTCTTTGGTTTCGTGTCTTTTACTATTGGAGCTCTCCATTTTGGATAATAATTGGCTGCTCTACCAGTTGGATTAAAAGTCAAGAAGAATTTGAAGTTTTGGAAACATTGAAATGAGCAGGAAACCAATACCATCTGGCATTTCTGCTTCTACCTCTGCTTCCCCACCAGCTGGAGGACAACGTTTAATTCAGACAATGTTGAAGCAAGATAAGGAACAAGAAAAAGTAACTTTACAGATGATTATGCAAGGAATCCAAGATCTCAAGACAAAATCAGATATCATTGAACAAAGAACAGGAAATATTGAACAAAGAACAGAAAATATTGAACAAAGAATAGAGAAGACTGATGAAAAAGTGGAAAATATTAAACAAATGATGGTTAAGTATGAGGAGAGATTCCAAAAAATCGAGGAAGAAGGAAAACAAAGAGAGAAGAAGATTGGAAATATTGACAGCAGACTAACAGCGGTTGAACAAGAAAAAGGTGGGATGTTGAGGTGGGAGATGGAAAGGTCAGAATTTTACCTCAGATTTCAAAATATAGAAGAGGAAAAAGGAGAAAATTTGGCAGCGGTAATGATAGAAATTTTGGCAGATGCTTTGGAAATTACAGAGGAAAAGATGATGGATGGAATAGATGAGATATATCGAGTCTATACAAGATATGCGATGAGAAATAAATTACCCAAGGAAGTCCATATTAGATTTACCAAAAAATCCATTAAAATGCAAATATTACAAGTAGTAAGAGAGAAAACACTGAAATACAAAGGTAAAGAGGATGTGGTTTTAAAACAAATACCCAGAAGAGTGAGAGAGATGAGAAGAGAATATCGATTTCTGACCAAAATACTATTGGAAAATGAAGTGAATTATAGATGGCTGATTCCAGAAGGACTAATGTTTAGGTGGCAAGAGCAGAGATATAGAATTGATTCAGTTGAGAAAGCAGAACTTTTCCATGCAGAATTTTTTGGAGGAAGAAGAGAGGAAGCAGAGAAAGAGGCTTCATCAATTGAGTTTCAAGATGAACAACTGGAGACTGAAAAAGAGAAAGGAGCAGCAGGGGGACAGATGGATAACAAAGAACAGCGTGAAGTGAGATCCACGAGAGCTGTTAGACCTAAATATAAAGCATAATCATGGAAGAAAAAAAACTGATTACAATGAATATAAATGGGCTTAATTCAGCTGTTAAAAGAAGGAAAACTTTTCATAAATTAGAGAAATTAAAATTTGATATAATTTGTTTACAAGAAGTTCACATTAAAAAACAACATGAACAATTGTTATTACAGCCAAAATTGGGGAAAATATTTACTTCTTTGACTCAATGTAAGAAAAGAGGTGTGGTTTTATACATTAAAGAGGCTATTCCAGCAAAATTGATTTACACGGATGAAGATGGAAGAGTATTAATGGTAGAAATAATGGACAATAATATAAAAATACTCTTGATTGCAATTTCTGCTCCGAACGATAAACAAGAAGAGTTTTATAAAAAGCTACACATGAAAATAATTGGACTGGACTATGTTAATATAATTATGATGGGAGATTTTAATGGAATTGTGGATAATAAACTGGACTATATAGCAACAACAACAAAGCAAAATAGAAAGGCTCTCCCAAGGTCTTTTTTTAAAATGACAGATGAATTAACTTTAAAAGATATTTGGAGAGAAAGAAATGTTAAAGTTAAACAATATACTTTTTATTCAAATAGACATTTATCATGGTCCAGATTAGATATGATTTGGATCTCAACAGAACTAATATCTAATATTAAAGAAACAAATATTGAAACAAGTACTTGGGCAGATCATAGCCCAATGACAATTAAATGGAAGGGACAAAAAAAAAGATCGAGATGGACATTAAATAATACTATTTTAAAGGAGAAAGATTTTATACAATGGATGGAGAAGGAATTGGCTTTTTTCTTCAGAGAAAATAAAAAAGAAGATACTTCAACGCAGAATGTGTGGGATACAATGAAGGCATACGCTAGAGGTTTGATAATAGATTATACAAGAAAAAAGAATATTAGGAAAAGGCAAGCTTCTAAGGCCTTGGAAGATGAGTATAAAATTCTTGAAAAAGAATTACAGAAAATGCCACAGAAAAAGGATATTAAATTGAAGCTGGATGTAATCAAACATAAAATGGAATTAATAGAGAAAGAAGAACTGGCACAGAAAATTAGAAACTCTAAACAGAATTATTTTGAAGATGCAAATAAACCAGGTAGATGGCTAGCATATAAATTGAGAAAAGAGAAGGAATCAAGAAAAATATTGAAGTTAATAGATGAACAAGGCCAAGTTTGTTATGGGAATAAGGAGAAAAAAGAAATTATTCGAGATTTTTATGGGCAACTATATAAACAAGAGAATATTGATGAAGAAAAAGTCAAACAGTATTTACAGGAAGCTAATTTACCAAAGATACCTAAAGAGACTGAAGAAATGCTAGAAAACAATATAACAATGATGGAACTAAATGAAGCATTTAAGAGACAAAATAATGGGAAAGCTCCGGGTCCAGATGGGCTTCCAGTAGAATTCTATAAAACATTTCAAGAATTATTGAGCATCCCATTGTTAGAAGTTATGAATGAAGTTATGTTAAAAAAGATGATACCTAAAACATGGTCAGAGGCTTATATTACACTCATAACGAAGGAAGAGACTGACCCATTGCAAATTAAGAATTATAGACCTATTTCTTTATTGAACGCAGACTATAAAATCTTTGCTTCAATTTTAGCAGAAAGACTTAAAAAATATCTAAATAATTTTATTCACCCAGATCAAAATGGATTTCTGCCAAAGAGACAAATTAGAGACAATATGAGAGTAATCTTGGACACTTTGGAATACTCTGAGGCTCATCCTGAAAAGCAAATGGCTTTGATATTCCTAGATGCTCAAAAAGCATTTGATAACGTGAACTGGAGATTTATGTTATTATTATTGGAGCAGATGGGTTTTGCTAAAAAATTTATTCAAGCAATAGAAGCTATATATAATAAACAGACAGCAAGGGTAATGATGGAGGGGGAACTTACAGATTTTATTAATATAAGGAAAGGCACAAGACAAGGATGCCCCCTATCTCCTTTGCTATTTGTGTTGACCTTGGAAGTGTTGAATAGAAATATTAGGGATGATAAAAGCATAAAAGGAATGAAAATTAAGAAGGAAGAATTCAAGCTACAAGCTTTTGCTGATGATTTAGCTTTTATTTTGGAAGATCCGCTAGAAACAGCTCCAAAGTTACTGGAAAGGATAGAGGCATATGGAGAGGTGGCTGGTTTGAAAATAAATAAAGATAAAACAAAGATTTTGACAAAGAATATGCTATTGAGACAGAGAGAAGAACTGGAAGATCTTTTGAAAATTCAAGTTACAAATAAGGTTAAGTATCTGGGGATATATTTGACAACAAGATGTAGCACATTAAAGGAGAATAATTATATTAAACTTAAACAACAGATAATTACAGATTTGAAGAAGTGGGAAAACTTGCAATTGTCATTAACAGGGAGAATTTCAACAATTAAGATGAATATCTTACCTAGAATTTTATTTTTGTTTCAAACAATACCAATTAGGCTTGGAAAAGACTATTTTGAAGATTTAAATAAAATTATGTTGAAGTTTATATGGCAAGGTAAAAAAGCGAGAATAAAGCTAAAGCTTTTGCAAGATGCTAGAATTAGAGGAGGTTTTGGTCTGCCTAATTGGGAATTGTATTATCAAGCTGCAAGTTTGATGTGGGTCAAAGAATGGATAACATTAAGGAAACATAGGTTGTTGACATTAGAAGGGCATGACTTGCTGTTGGGCTGGCATGCTTTTTTATGGCATAAGGGAACTAAAACACAGGGTTATTTTAGAAGACATTATGTACGGGAGTCTTTGTGGTTAAATTGGGAGAAGATAAAAAGACAATGTTATTTGAAAATTCCAGTTTGGTTATCGACCATTGAAGCATTTTCCTATCCTATAATCTACAAGAAGGAACAAACAGTTAGATATGAGGAACTTTTGGATGAAAAGGGTGAACTTAAATTGATCCAAAACTTAGAGGAACAAGGTATAAGGATGAATTGGTTTTCATATGCACAAATACATTCAAGGTATGATGAAGATTCCAAAACGGAGGGATTTTATGATAAACAGACTGATTTAGATAAGATCTTGATGGGTACTGATGAGAAGGTGATTAAAAAACTATATGGTTACTTACTGGGAATGAAATTAGAGGAAGAACAAGTCAAAGAAACTATGATTGTTTGGGGGAAGAATTTTGGATATGGGATTGATTTAGAGAAATGGCAGAAATTGTGGTCTCAAAATTATAAAATGACAATGTCAACAGCATATAAAGAAAACTTGCATAAGATGTTTTACAGGTGGCACTTTCCTCCAACAAGAATAGCAAGAATGTTTAAGAACAAATCTGAAAAATGCTGGAAATGTCATCAGATACCCGGCTCGTATTACCATATGTGGTGGACTTGTGAGGATGCTAGAAAATATTGGACTATAATTCGCATATGGTTGGAAAAAATGACAAAGAAACATATAGACTTGAAACCAGAGATCTTCTTATTGGGAATTTTACCTGATATATATAGTAAAGATTTGAAATACCTGATTGTAAATGTATTAACAGTGGCCAGGATTGTATTTGCAAAAAATTGGAAGAATGAGAAAATACCATTACAGGAAGAAATTATTAAGAAAATATTGGAATGTGCTGAGATGAGCAGATTGACATTTGAAATTAGAGAGCAAGAGGATAAACAATTTTACGAAATTTGGGATCTTTTTTAGAAATGGCTAGATGATAAAATACGACAATAGAATATTTAGAATGCTAGATAGTAAGGAATATCTTTATTTTGCTATTATTTTGTTATTTGATATTATATTTATAAAGGGTTTTTTAGGATTGATTTGATATGATTATATGATTTGTTATAGAGTAAACTGGTTTAAAGTATTGTTAGCTCATAAAGCATGAATGATTAAAAATATAGTCAAAAACTTCTTTTTTTAGTGATATTAGGATATATAAGTTTGGATTGACAATATGAGTTGTTATGTAACATAATTGTAATTGAGACTACAGAATGAATGCACAAAAATGATGAACCAACTGACACACTGGATGTACATATAAGAGTTGATGTTTTTATGTTTTGTTTGTCTTGTTTGTTTGTAGAAAATTAATAAAATCTTTTTCAAAAAAAAAAAGAAGTATCTTAATAAAAAGAGCAGTGGTTAGAATGAGAGGGCGGAGCTAGCATTGCGGTGGTACGACACATGATCTTGAAGCTCCAAGATCGCCGTCAATATCTCCTCTGCTGGACGATCCTTTTGGACCTAAACCATCCCATAGAGATGGTGATTGAGAAGGACACATCCTGTCAATCCCAGAGACATCACAACGTCCCTGGTAGATCCAGGAGGAGCCCTTTTTTCCAGCATCAGAGAGGCGGCCATCAAAGCTGCTGAAGCTGGGACAACTCCGGAATGGGAGAAAGCTGGAAAGAAAGTGTGTCAGTTTGGTGAGACAATTTCTAGTTACTATCTTTGGAGACTTAAATCAAAAGTCAAGATAGAAAAGGTTAAGCAGCGAGATTAAGCTTAAATTGAGTGATTATTTTCCCCTTTTTATTGTTGGAATTTGGTAAAAGATTTTTCAATTTTAAACTGGACTGGTTTCTTTTTTTAAAAAAATAACTTTTTTGAAAGTCTCTTTTGCTTAGGATCCTTTTTTCATTTTCTTTTTTGATGTCTTATTGTTTCTCTTTTTATTGGTTTTTTATCCTTCTTATTCTTGGCTTTAGATAAATGAGGGGAAGTGAAAGTAGAGGGAAATAACTGTCACCCAGAGGCTTGGATACATTGTTTTCTTTATTTGTTTATGCATTGGTGTTGCATTCAAGGACTCTGAGCTTTTTAATGAGAAGATAGTGGCATGAGCATGGAAGATTGTTTTTACAGGTGCTCCACTGTAAAGTTATTTGTAGCCAGAGTCTGGAGTTGAAAGAAAGTCTTAAATTGAAAGAAAGAAAATTGAAGTGACCTTGTAAAGAGAACTGTAAATTCTGTTTGAAATTCATCAAAAGAGCCTTGGATACTATATAGTGGCAGAACTGCTTGTTACTTTTTTTTTTAACTTCCCCCTCATTTGGTTATTCATAGTTGGACTGCAGCTTTTTGGTGCAGGAATTTGAATTTTTTTTCTTCTTGTTTGCCTAATCTTTTTCTTTTTTAAAGGAAAATATATAGTCTTTTCTTTTAAACCTTTTTTTATCTTTTCTTCTTTTTCACCTCTTCCTCTTTTTTTTCATTTTTAATCATAAGAACTAGTTGGATTAAGGTATATTAGTGCCTGAAGATTTTTCTTTTTTTTTGTTGGTGTTGTAGCTGCTTGTTTTGTATTATTATTATTATTATTATTATTATTATTATTATTATTATTATTATTATTATTATTATTATTATTATTATTATTTTTGGAAAATGAGCAGAAAGGTAACAGCCATGGGTTCTTCAATACCAACTTCTTCCTCTTCACCATCTGGAGGACAACAATCAATACAAATGATGTTGCAACAGGAGAAGGAAAAGGAAGTGACACTGCAGATGATTATGCAAGGAATCCAAAAGATACAAGTAAGAACAGAGGATATTGAAAAGAGAACAGAGAATATTGAACAAAGAACTGAAAAGACAGATGAAAAAGTTGAGAATATTCAACAGATGATGATGAAATATGAGGACAGATTCCAGAAAATTGAAGAATAAGATGTACAAAGAGATAAGAAAATCGGAGATATTGACACTTGATTGAATGTAATTGAAAAAGGTAAGAGTGGATCATTGGGATGGGAAATCGACAGGGCAGAATATTATCTTATATTCCAAAATATAGAAGAAGAAAAGGATGAAAACCTTGCTGAAATAATGATAGAAATCTTAGCAGAAGCATTGGAGATAACTAAAGAGAAGATGATGGATGGAATGGATGAAGTGTTTTGTGTCTACACAAGATATACAATGAGAAATAAATTACCAAGAGAAGTCCATATAAGATTCACTAAAAAAACTATTAAAACACAGATACTGCAGAGAGAAAAGATTAAAGTATGAGGACAAGGAAATTGTGATTCTGAAACTAGTACCGAGAAGAGTGAGGGAGATGAGAAGGGAATATCAGTTTCTGACTAAAGTATTACATAAGAAAGGAGCCAATTACAGATGGCTGATACCAGAAGGTCTCATGTTCACCTGGCAGGAACAAAGACATAGAGTTGATTCAATTGAAAAAGCTGAGCTATTTTATTTAGAATATTTTAGAGGAAAGGAGGAAGAAACAAGAAAAGAAGAGTCATTAGTTGAATTCCAAGAGGAATCTAACAACAACTGAAAAAGAAGAAAGTGCTGTAGGCGGTGAACCCAGAGAGCAACGAGAACCAAGATCTACTAGAGCAATAAATCCCTCTTATAAAGTGTAAAAATGGAAAAGAGAAAATTGATTACAATTAACATAATGGACTTAATTCAGCTATTAAACGAAGAAAAATATTTCATAAATTAGAGAAACTAAAATTTGATATAATCTGCCTACAGGAAGTGCATATTAAAAAGCAACATGAACAATATTGAAATGGCAAAATTTAGGGAAAATATTTACAACGTTGACACGATGTAGAAAAAAGAAGAAGAGTGGTTCTATATATTAAAGATACAATTCCTGTGGAACAGATTTATACAGATGATGATGGAAGAATTTTGATGATGGAGATAATGGACAATAATGTAAAAATACTCCTAATAGCAATCTATGCTCCAAATGATAATCAAGAAGAATTTTATAGAAAATTACATATGGAAATAATTGAATTGGACTATGCTAACATTTGTATGATGGGAGATTTCAATGGAATAATTCATGAGAAATTGGACTATAAAATGCAGAAAATAACAAAGGAAAGTAGAAAGACTCTTCCAAAATCTTTTTTCCAAATGACAGAGGAAATAAATTTAAAAGATGCATGGAGAGAGAGAAATGTTAAAAACAAACAATACACTTTTTACTCAAACAGACATGCATCATGGTCCAGAATAGATATGATATGGATGTCAACAGAACTGATTTCTAATATACAGGAAATTGACATAGAAACAAGTATTTGGGCAGACCACAACCCAATGACAGTTACATGGAAAGGACAGAAGGAGAGATCTAGATGGACTTTAAACAATATGATATTAAAGGAAAAGGACTTTAAACAGAAAATGAAGAAAGAATTGGCTTTCTTTTTCAAAGAAAATAAAAAAGAGAATACATCATGACAGAATCTTTGGGACTCGATGAAGGCCTACACCAGAGGCTTGATAATAGACTATACAAGAAAAAGAAACAGAAAACAGAAAAAAACCTTTAAAATATTGGAGGACGACTACAAGAGACTTGAAAAAGAGTTGCAGAAACTCCCACAAATAAAGGACATTAAAATTAAAATGGACACAATCAAACATAAAATGGGGCTAATGGAAAAGGAGGAATTAGCACAAAAATTAGAAATGCTAAACAGAACTATTTCAAAGATGCAAATAAACCAGGCAGATGGCTGGCCTATAAATTGAGAAAAGAGAGAGAATCAAGAAAGATAATTCAATTAATAGATGAACAAGGATAAGTTTGCTATGGAAATACAGAGAAGACAAAAATTCTACAAGATTACTATGGAAATATCTGCAATAGAACAATTGTGGCCAAAGGTAGCAAAGATAATAATAATAATAATAATAATAATAATAATAATAATAATAATAATAATAATAATAATAATAAGTGCCATAGAGGCAATCCCAAAACATTTGGAGCACAAATTGAACACCATCAGCATTGACATAACCACTATCAGTCAGTTGCAAAAGCTGGTTTTGCTTGGAGCAACTGATATCCTGCAACAATACCTTTAACAGCTCACACACTAACATCTGCCTACCCCTGGTCCCTTGGAAGGACTCAATAGATGGACAACAAGGCCATATCCAGTAAAACAATCTGGTTAACTCTGATCGACAATAATAATAATGGTGGACTCGCATATCAATTTGCAGGTGTCCAAACCTTAGACAGTGTAGGCTACAGCCTTAGTTAAAAACAGGTTGTTAAGATATTTAAAATTTAATAGCTGAAAAAGTGAAGGGTTGGACAATGAGAAAGAACACACAGTTATAGCTAATTGGTTGAAGAGAGCTGGCCACTGCATGAGGGAATCTGTTGCTGTGAGAGTAAAGGGGGAGTTGCTTTCTGAAATTTGCCTCATAGTGTTTTTGCTGTGTTGATTTATCTGACAATGCTCCTGTTAGCCTATCTTATTTATTGTAAATATATTTATTTATATAAAACTGCAAGTTCATGTCCATGTCTCTGACTCCATTTGGACACCAGCTGAATGACATCCATTTGTAGTTGTCAAAATCTTAGACAATGCAGGCTACAAGCCTTAGTTAAATACAGGTATATCACACAAAAAGTGATGTTCTCAAGTCATACACCGCCAAGGTACTTTTATTTCTTGTTTAGTGACCACAGTTGGGACCAGCAACTTAAACATTAAGTCAAGTGGTTGTTAAGTAGTACCCTAACTATATGATGAGCTTACTTCAGCTTTCTTTTGCTTTACAAACTTTTGAAGGTTATAAATATGATGATTGATTGCAAAATTGGATTTTCATCACCATCATGACTTCAAATGGCCACTAAACAAGGTAGTTCTTAACAACCGGAACTAAAAATAACATTGTCAAGGCCATTCTGCTTTTCTTCCATTTGGATATCCCCAAAGTACTTTTTAAAAGGCAATTGGACTTCTTTGGGTTTTATTTTCTGTGAAAACTTTTCATTTCTCATCCAAGAAGCTTCTTAGTTCATTTTCAGAACTGAAGCAGCTTCCTGAATGAGAAGTGAAACATTTTCCAGGAAAAAAACAAGAAAGTCAAATTGCCTTTTGTAAAGCACCTTTGGGACAATAATGACCTAGATGATTGAGAATTTCTGTAGACATTCCATTAGGATACTAGCCTAAAAGTCTAACTTGATTTTCAATTGTCTGTCTTAAATCTGTAACAATAATTGCGTTTTTAAAATCTTCTCTCTCTCCCAAAAGTGGGAAGAACTAATGTATTTCTTTACCTCTCTCATTCAGAGATATGTTTACTATTCATGGTCTCATATTTCTTCCTGGGCTGCTGGCAAAACATATTTGCTGAGATCCTGTGCTTTGCAGACCGTTCTTTCTACAAGATGATAACAAGGGGTGGGGGAGGTTGCAAGAAAGATATGAGGAGTCCGGCTTTCATTCCTCATGGATATACAGTACTTGAATGGTCCATTGGCCATGAGGAACAGTTTGAAAAACGTTGCAAAGAGTTATGAGATGTTATGGCTCTGAAAGAAAAGCAAATTTCAACTTGTTAAAACAATTCTACTGAAGAAGTTGACACTGAAGCATCCGATTGCTTGTAATCAAAGTAATAAATACAGGTAGTCTCTCATTTAGCAACTGGTTGCAGTTACAACTATGATGATAAAGTAAAGTTAGAACCAAAGCTCATATATATATCCTCTGGAGGTCTGTAAAGCAAAGGAAAGTTGAAGTAAGATTGCAAGCATCCATGCTAATTGTTTTAATGGGCTTGTAAAATATTTTAATTTTTGCCAGTATCATATGGCACCAGAGTCACTTTAGGTGAGATCGACAGCTATGTAAATTCAACAATAAATAAATTTGGCAAATAAATAACACAAATGTTTCACTTAATGACCACTTAACAACTGCTCCAAAGTGTGGTCACTAAATGAAGACTGCCTGTAGTAACATGTATGTTTAGGGAGTATAAGAGAGATCAAATAACGTGTTCGAAAGAGTTTGCAAATCCCCCATGATGGTTCATTCATGCCGTCCCAATGGCTGAAATCTAACTTTTCATGCCCCCCCTTGACCTTCCCCGACCCTTAATCTCCCCCTTTCTTAACACCCAGGACGCCTCCTTGCTCTCTCATGCCTGACAATAGGCACTTACCTGCCTGTTTGAGAGTTGCAATTTCCCCCTGGTTTCCCCACTGACTTAGTGATGGACATTCTAATCCCAATTGCCCTTTTAACTCAAGGACTACCCGTACACAGGCAATTTAGAGGGGATTGTCTCTTTGCTGGCCAAAATACAATGATGTTCCAGTTTCAGGCCTGGCATTTCTGTGTTTTTCATGCTCTTTATTTCATTCTTCCTGCCTAGGACTGATGGAATTCCACAACATTCTCGATATTCTTTCTGTTATGTACTTGGACATGGGTTGGAGTAAATGGAAACAGTCTCTGAATAGTGACTTTCAGCTCTTTATTAGCATAGTGACTTCTCAAAACAACAACAGTGAACCCTGCCTTATATAGGCAACCATTGTGAGAATTGTCCAATAGCGAGCTATGAACGCAAGTACTTTAAACCAATAATAATCCTCTGTTTAGGGCCAATCGGATTCCTAAGAACTAGCCAATCCGATCTGGCCGCCTAACAGCCAATCAGAAGTGCAGGGCCAGAACCCTGCACTTAACAAATTGGACCATGCGTTCTGCTCGGCCATTGGTCGCAGGATGCGCAGGTGAGGTGAGCGCATGGCGGATGCCGCGGTCAGCAAGGTACTGCTCGAACATCAATGCCGTGAACTGTGGCCCGTTATCGGACACCAGGACGTCAGGCAATCCGTGAATTGCAAAGAGTCTATTTAGGATCTTAATCACTGCCTCAGAAGTTGTGGCGTCATACGATGAACTTCTAACCAATTGGAATATGCGTCGACTGTCAGCAGGAAGGTATATCCTTTGGTTGGTCCCGCGAAATCCAGGTGGATTCTGGACCCGGGTCCACGTGGCGTTTCCCATTCAGTAGGCATGGCTTTTGGTGGGGCGTTGCTGGCTTGTTGGCAACTGGTACATGCTTTGACCCACTGCTCGATTTGCCGGTCCATGCCCAGCCACCATGCGTAGCTTCGTGCGAGTGCTTTCATCCGCACGATGCCGGGGTGGCCCTTGTGCAGGGTTTGTAGTAGCATCTTCCGGAGTCGTTCTGGGACAACGACTCTATTGCCCCAGATGACACAGCCTTTTTGTGAAAAAAGTTCAGTCTGTCTTGCTTTAAATGGCGCGAAGTCATCTGGGACTTGGTCCAATGGCCATCCGCGTTCTACCCAGCCTAGGACTCGAGCTAGGGTGTGGTCTCCTTTGGTTTCTCTCGCGATGTCTCGGGCGGTCATAGGCGGCGAGTTGAGTGTTTCGATCTGCAACGTGGTTGCCGTTGGTGCCGGATTGTCGAGAGTCTCTGGAAGCGGTGCTCGGCTTAATGCGTCGGTATGGGGAATGGCTTTCCCCGGGCGATATTGAAGACGATAATTATAAGCAGCGAGGAATTCTGACCATCGGGTCATTCTAGGGGATAATATGTAGGGGGTTGGCTTGTCCCCGGCTATTATCCCTAGCAACGGTTTGTGGTCAGTTATAATGGTGAATGTCCTTCCATACACATATTCATGAAATTTCTTTACAGCTGCAACGATTGCGAGAGCTTCTTTATCAATTTGTCCATAGTTCTGCTCTGCATGTGAAAGAGTCTTCGAAAAGTATGCAACAGGGGCTTCGTTCCCATTAGGCAGTACATGACTCAAAATGGTGCCCACCCCGAAAGGCGAGGCATCGCAGGTTATAACTAATGGTAAAGTCTCGTTATACTGCATAAGTACAGAGTCAGATGTGAGCAATTTTTTAACATTCTGGAACGCTTGTTCTTCCCGGTAACCCTACACCCACAATGCTTTTTTATCTAATAACCTGTGTTCAGCAACAGTCGCCTTATGCGGTAAAAATACATTATAAAAATTAATGAGGCCTAAGAATGCCTGGAGATTGGTCTTGTTACGTGGCCTGGGGGCATTTTTTATCGCCTTTAATTTACTTTCGGTAGGGTGGATGCCCTGGCTATCAATCCTATACCCTAGAAACACAACACTGTCAGTATATAAGTGACATTTGTTTTTTTTCACCTTAAGTCCTGCCTCTTGGAATTTTTTAAGAACACTTTTCAAATGATCCTGCAAGATTTTTTTGGTAGGGGCTGCAATTAATACGTCATCAAAATACGGAACCACGCCCTTGATTCCCTGTAACAACCTTTCCATGAGGCTTTGGAATATCCCCGGGGCTACACTAACCCCAAATTGCAATCGAGTACATTTAAAAGCACCTCTGTGCATTACAATTGTTTGGGCCTGAGCCGTCTTTTCATCCACTGGTAGTTGTTGATAAGCTTGAGCTAAATCTAATTTAGCGAAAACCTTTCCGCCCCCCAAGGAGTGGAGGAGGTGCTGCACCACCGGAACTGGATACACATTCTGCTGTAGGGCGTGGTTTAAAGTGGCCCGGTAGTCCCCACAAATTCGAATTGACCCATCTGGCTTAATGGGCATTACAATAGGGGTTTCCCATGGAGAGTGATTGATGGGCTTCAACACTCCTTGAGCAATTAACTTATCGAGTTGTTCGTCGATCTTAGCTTTAAGAGCGAATGGAACTCGACGGGGCTTCAAACGAATTGGGGCTACTTTTGGATCTAAACTAAATGAGATTGGGGTCCCCTTATACTCGCCTAAACGGTCCGCGAAGACGTCGCTGAACTCAGAAACAAGGTCTTCCTGCCACTCACAACCACCAACTCAGTTCACGCCGGCCACCTCGATGCCTAGTGGCACGAACCATTGGAGGCCTAATAGACTAGGCCTATCTCTATCGATGATCGTTAGAGGTAAGTACGCTGTATGTTTTTTGAAGGAGACTCGGACTCGGCAGGACCCGACCACAGGGATTCGATTTCCTTGGTAGTCCTTGAGGATGAGGCGTTGAAATTGGAGGTCTTGGTGTTGGATTGTGGGGATAAGTTGCTTGAGTGTCTTCCAAGACACCATCGAGAGGGACGATCCCGAGTCAACCTCCATGTGGCAAGGCTGGTTCTCGATGGCTACCATGACTCGAATTTTCTTAGTGTCCATGACTGAGGCGTGACCTATAGTGATAGTATAGTGAGCCTCTTCTTTTTGCAAAGCTCAATTTCTGTAGGAGTGGTTTACTGGTTCTCGCCTTACAGGACGGTTTCCTGTCGATTGGCGATAGTTGGCCCCTTTTGAGGCCTGGCTGGGTCCTGGTAAGCTGCGGCAGACCCGGCTGATGTGGCCTCGTTTCCCGCACTCATGGCAGAGTGCGTCGCGGAATTTGCATTCGGCCCTGGCATGGTTTGCTCCACAGCCAGCGCAAGGGCGTAAGGGCTTAGGGCGAGGATCCCGGTCGGACTGCATTCGATGGACCCCTTCTTCGTCGCTGCCTGACGACGAAGAGAGGTCCTTGTGGTGCGTCGTCACGAGCTGTCCTTCAGACTTGGATAAAATGTCGCTTATCGGTGGTGGTACCGGAGTGCAGCTTCACTGTAGTTGTGCAGCTGACTTTTTGGTCGCCTCCGCAGCCGTGGCTTCAGCAATGGCATCAGCAAGGCTGATGTCGCCTTTCGCCATCAGCTTGCTTTGCACGCCTAGTGCATCTAATCCCAGAATTACTCGGTCTCTTAGTGCTTCTTCTAAATCGGCGAACCCGCAGAGGCCTCCTAAATTTCGGATGTCTGCCACAAAATCGGTCATGCTCTCTCCTTTTCGCTGGTTCCTTTGATAAAACTCGTGGCGTCTCACGAGTGTAGGCACAGTTGGCGCGTAATGATCTCTCAGGATGGGTTCGAGGTCGTCCCAGCTCATGGCTTTCACTTCTCGAGGTTTGGCGAGTGCTTTTGCCATTTTAAAAACAGTTGGGCCGCAGTGCGTCAGGAACTGTGCCCGCTTTTTTGCTGGTGTGGCGTCCTTCAAATTATTCGTCTAAAGAAACATTTGGAAGCGATCCATGTAGGATTCCCAATCCTCTTGGCTTGGATCGAACGGAGCGGGTGGTATGATGCTGCTGGACATGGTTCCGTTGTTGGCGTCGTCTTCCACGTGCTCGGTCTTGCTTCCTGACTTCTTAGGTTTAGACGTCTCCAAATCCCATCCTCGTCGCCAGTGTTATGTTCTTGGACATGGGTCGGAGTAAATGGAGACAGCCTCTGAATAGTGACTTTCAGCTCTTTATTAGCATAGTGACTTCTCAAAACAACAACAGTGAACCCTGCCTTATATAGGCAACCTTTGTGAGAATTGTCCAATAGCGAGCTATGAACGCAAGTACTTTAAACCAATAATAATCCTCTGTTAAGGGCCAATCGGATTCCTAAGAACTAGCCAATCCGATCTGGCCACCTAACAGCCAATCAGAAGTGCAGGGCCAGAACCCTGCACTTAACCTCAAGTTCATACTTTATTAACTATGGTACATACATAACACTTTCGGTCATGGAATGTGATTGTACACGATTGGCTGTACTGCTATATTTATCAAGATTTTCTGTGGGTAGGTAAGACTGTAATGGGCTGTGAGAATAAACTTTGGGGGCAGAACTGCAGCCAGGGCAATGGTCAAGAGGTGATGTCTCAGCTCAGAGCAGGAATGGAGGAAGAATAACATCTCAGAAGAGATTCTTCCTTGTTCAGAAAATAAAGGCCAGGACGTTTGGGGGGAAGTGCTTTCAGACTTGCCAGATTCTGTTTCTGTAACCTTACAATAAAAGTTCTATTATTTGGTTTGGTTTACTGTGTGGAGCCCCTGAAAAGTCTGACATGCTTACCAAACCCATCCTATATTGCCCCATACAGTAAACCTGCTGCATGTAATTTCTCTGTGCCTGTCCTCATTGTTTATTGGTGATCACCATGATGAAGTCTATGATTTACCTGTTTTCCTTCTCTTCCAGCTGATTGGAGAAAGAGCCCGAGCTGGAGCTATGCTCATTGTCTTCCTTTTCTCAGCCGTTTCCCATGAATATATACTCACCTTCTCTTTTGGCTTCTTCTATCCTGTCACATTTGTTCTGTTTGCTGGGACTGGAGGTAAGTAGCTCCTCAGAAAATGGACTGAACCTTTCCTCAGAAGAGTCAAGCAAGGCCCGTAAAACATAATGTGACATGGATTATTCCTGGTGAACCTTCATTCATTCTGTTCTGCCCTCCTCTGGTTTGGGGTTTCCACACTTCCCAAATGGCACTCATTCATGTCCTTTTTGATGCACTTTTTTTTACCGCTGGTAAGTTAGATTTGCTCCAACTGTATTCAAAATATAGTAAGCCAGTGGCCAGGGACTTATGATGGATCTTGTGATGCTTACCCATCCATCACAACACCACCAATTTATGTGACCCACACCTGACCCATCACAGGACCCATCATAAGAACCTGACCTGACGTGACCTCACCCTCACAATGCCTGCTGACAACATGGAGACCTTATAAGCAGAATACTGACACCTCCTACATTCCACTGAAGATGGAAACCAGCCCACAAGCTCAGAGAACGACCCTCCACCCCACAACTCATGTACTCTGATTTATTATTATTATAATTTCCAGTATGCTTTCGGACATCTTGGCTACGGAACCCTGGGTATCGCTACCCTAGATGAGTGGAGCTTTCCAAATTGAGAAAGAATAGCTAATGGCATTATCCTGCCCCCTTCACCAACCAGTATTTCTCAATCTTGGTGACTTTAAGATGTGTGGACTTCAGCTGCCAGAATTCCCCAGGCAGCCATGTGCATTGTGTTATTGCTCAGACGGTGCATTTTATGGTTAGGGTGGAAGCTGCTTTCTCATCCTTGTGACAGTTATTTCAGTTTTGTATTTTTTTTTTCAAATCTTGCTGGTCATCGAGTAAACAGTAGTTCTTCCGTGAGAATATTAAGATTCTCTATTCTAACGGAGGGACAATTTTAGAAATTAAAATGCAAAAACAACAAAATCAATAACTGGAAAACAAAAGTTTCCTATTTCAGAAATCCAATCACAGTTCCAAAACAGATGAAAGTATTCTTTTATCTCCCTCCTGATTGAGACTACAATCAGGATTCAGATAGAAGAAGAATAGGAAAATAGCCAGGTTCTAGGAGCAGGAAGTTCCATCTGCAAGGGCATTGCTTTGTGAATTTTATTTTCCAAATTATTTTTCCTCCATGGGGGTAGGGATGGGGCACATTGTCTTATAATTAAAATGGAAATTGCTGTTATTTTAGATTTTATAATGGGGATCATTCCTATTGTAGATAACAGTTATTAGAAATCAATAACTGAGAGATTTCCACGGCTCAGTGTGGCTGGAATATATACAATTAACCCTTTTTTTGTTTGTCTTCATAGTGTTCTTTAACTTTGTTTTCAATGATAAGAGAAAAGGCCCTGTCTGGAACATCATCATATGGATATGCCTCTCTTTGGGCCAAGCAATCATTTTCTCCTTATACAGCCAAGAGTGGTTTGGACATGTCCACTGTCCACTCAAGGAGGTGAGTAGACAGTTTACCTTGTGGAGTTAGAGTAAGTCTTGGGTTCCCTCTTGGTTTCAACTTTTGTTGCTTTCAGATATAAAGAAAGTGATAAAATAGGAGAAAAAAACCCTCTGTAATCTGACTGGAACCATTTAATTAAAGATTGCTTCATTATTCTTGATATTTATTAATATTACAGCCACCTTTTAACTCTAAAACATTAACATGCTCCAATCAATAAAAATAAAGAAAAAAATATTTCATATTAGCTGTATTTTGGGGCATTTCAATATGTGAAAAAAACACCTGTTATTGATACATGAATGTTGCAACATTCTTATTGTTTTATTTTCACTCCATTTCTTTCCATTTTATGGAGACCTGAACAGGAAAAAAGGCCAAATCAAAGGTCCATTGAGAGCAGATATGCCCAACATGTTGCCAACCATGTATGTTGGCTTTTGACAGTGAGAATAATCAACCACTGGAACAGAAGTTGCCCTCGGAAGTTCTGGGAGCACCATCACTTGAGACTTTCAGGAAGAGATTGGACTGCCGTTTGTCAGAAATGGTGTAGGGTCTCCCGCTTGGGAGACCGGGAGTTGGACTAGATGACCTACAAGGTCCCTTCCAACTTTGATTATCTGTTATCTGTTATCTTTGATTGGGAATTCAGCATTTTTTGGGGACACCAGGTTCTGTTAACGCTTTATAGCAAGATCCTGCTTTACAGTATAGTCGGAGATTCTCACCTGCAGGGAGTTAAAGCAAACCTTTCTTCCTTCTCCTCATATCAGTTGCTGCAAAAGGTGCTCTGTGACATCCAGTATTGAAAATTCTGGGTCTAAGAGCCTTTGACAAGCAACGTCCTTCAAGTCTGGGCTCCCTTGGGTTGAGGGGCCTGAGCTGAGGGGCTTGAGAAGCAAAACTGCCAGAGCCAGATCCTGTTTTCCGGAATAGGCTAGGCCTTCAATTCAAAGTCTCTCCAGTTCTGCCTGCAACATTGCTGAAACTCTGGGAATGTTATTGCACTGATGGGCTCCTGATTATGTTGGAACATATATATGGCTGATCTTGCTGACTCATATCTAGGCATGTGATTAGCTGAAATTCATGTTTCATTTTGTCTTATGGCAATTTCCCTTCCAGCTATTCTGTCTCTCTTGACATAGTCATTGTTTTCTTTTCTCAGAAGACCTTCTGGGGGCTAGTGACTCCACGTTCCTGGTATTGCCACCAATAAGCAACTATTTCCAGCCTACCCTACTTCTACTTTGCTTCAAAAATGACATCTCACAAGAATATCTCATTACTCTGCTGCTACAACAAGGACTCTCAGCATATCATGCGTCTCCTCCACTCCTTCCATGGAAAGCTGTGTTTGGAAATTCCTTATCCGAGGGTGCTAAAATTTGGTTTGTAGGTTCAAAGGCTCTCATCTAGTTGAGACAGAACATCTACAAAGATCCCTGTGTGGAGTCTTCTTGGTGCTCAAATTCCAGGGGAAAAGGGCTCAGGAAAATTTATCTGTGATAATCTTTAGTTACCTCCAAGACTTACAAAATTATCTCCCTTTCTTAGCCTACTTAAAATAAAACATGAGTGCTCCACCTTGAAATGTAGATTACATCACATCCCAGCTTTAACCCAAACTCTGTTGCTTTAAGATCAACAGGCAACTTTCCAGATATTGGTAAAATCCAGCTCTCTGCAGATTGTATTGATGGGAAATAGAGTTCAATAATATCAGAAGTATTGCTTATATTTCCTACTTTTAGACTTTCATTCAACATTTTATCTCCAGCAGTGAAGGAAGGGAACCTGAATTACCACCAGCAATATCCATTCAATGCCAATTGTATTGTGTGAATGATTTTTGAAACTATATTTGGAAATAAAAACAGATTATGCCAAATCAGTTTCTGCCAAATCTTATTTCATTCTTTGACAAAGTGACTAAAATTAGTAGACAAGCCAAATTCTGTGGTCATAGTATATTTAGACTTCAGCAAGGCTGTCATAACTCTGTGGAGCCTGAGTCTGCGGAGGAGAATGAGTTGGAACTGGGACCAATGGAAGTTGAGCGTGCAGTTATGTTGGCTCCAGAGGAATACAGGGAGGAGCAGGACGAGGCAGCCCCAGTTCCCTTGGGCCTGGGATGGCTTGCCAGCAGGGAAGAATGGGGGCAGGACTACCAAGAGAGGGGGGAAGAGAGGGCAGGAAGTGGAGAGGAAGAGCAACAGACTTCAGGCAATGAACAAAGACTGTCCTCTCCTGATCCCCAAGCACGGAGAGTGGAGAGGAGGCGGGAGCAACACAAGACACACCTTAAGGAGAAGCCGTGGGGAGTGGCGCTTGTTGGGAACAAGCACTGAACTCATGGAGTTTTGTGTGCCTTTGCCAACTTCTGGAATTTGCTAGTCTCCTTGCCTTGTTGCTGTTTTGTTCCCTTTGCCTTGTTGGCCTCCTTGCCTTGAAGTAATTGTGCTAACGGTATTTTGCTGGACTACTCGCAGCCAGAGGCTGCTGGAGGTGTGTGTGAGTGCTTTGTTCTGGGACTTGCCATAAAAGTGGGAATGTTTGGGGGAAAGTTGGAACAATAAATGGGAGTTTGAACTATCAGATGGTTGTGTTGCCTCTTTGCCTTGCCCCAAATCATCACAAAGGTGTTCAACAAAGTAGACTACTGATTTGTTCCTTGTTGGGGTCAGAGTGGAACCCATGATCGTGCACGGTTTCGCCTGAGCTCACTTGCTGGAGGGTCCTGATTGAGACCAGAACCACCCTGATGGGGTAGTGAAGAAGGGGGAAATCACCTGGAGGATCAAGGGGAGTCAAAACTCCTTTCCCCAACAGGAAAATCCTCCCCAAGGCAAGCTGTATCGGTGGTCCTAAAATGGCCACCACGAAGACAAAGAACACTTCGGGAAACTAAGTTCTGTGCTGGAGCAGAGAAGTAGCGAGCAGAGTGTGAACCAGGCAAAGGACATCGCTTTTGAGGTACCTCGGTATTAAAATAAAGGGCTATCTTGGAGGGAAGTGTGTGGAAGCGGTGACTAGAAAAAGTGAGAAAGAAATTGGATCTTATAAAACTTGGATCGAATTAATTTGGAGGAGAAAATGTAAAGGAAAATACTTTAACACAAGAAAGGTTGAGAAATTAAACTGGATAATTATTGAATTATGGGCTCTTAAAGGGCATAATTAAATGCTGAAATTGAGTGTGTTGGAAAGAAAAGAACAGCTAATGACTAAAATTAGTGAACTTAATAAAAGTATTATATTCAATAAAGAAAGTTAAAGGTAAAAAGACTCAAGAGCGCCACCTGATGGTACAGGAAAACTTCAGTACGTTTTAAAAAGTGTCTGGTCTCCTCAAGCGTTTGGATTTTGGAACTTAAAAGCAAATAAAAGAAACTTTATTATTGTTATAGAACCATCTGAACAAAGATTCAAGAGTATGGATTGTTGAAAATAAATCCAAAAGATATTGGCTGAAATAATATACTGGACTTTGGGATTGAGTATATCTATTAAAGAAGAGGATTTTAACTATTAAGGAAGAGGGGGGAAAGGGGGGGGAAAGGAGAATATATAATGGAGAAACTGTTTGTTGATATAAGATTGGACTTAGAAGAGTCAAGATTGGATTTGCAAGATATAAGGGACATGATAAACATTCAACTTGAAATGTGCAATTGTCTACTACAGAAATTAGAAATGGTGACTCAGCATACACAAGAACAAAATAAACCATAGGGGGAGGTGTCGTGTCCTCGGAAATGATGCCAGGAGTCGGTGACTTCAAATCATGCTCTTTTATTGATGTAGGAACCGAACTGCCGCTATAGGAAAAGTTTGCGGCTTTTATTCCTTTAGCCGCGGCGGCTGCGGCCAATGGCACTGCTTTGAATCTCCCGCGATTCAAATAGACCAATCGCGGGAGATTCTTAGTGAGCCAATTGGCGCGGCTCGCCTAACCAATCAGAGTGCCCCGCGCTTTGGCCAATCAAAGCGCGGGGATCTCAAGAATGCTAATGATGGGACAGAACACCCCTCCCCTCTTGGTTTAGTCCTTACGTCGCGTAGTCCCGTAGGTAGGCGGGGCTCCGTCTTAGCCTACTGGACCTGTGCAGCTCAGCCGTAGGTTGGATCCCGGCCGGTTCGGTCGGGGTCTCTGCTTCTCCGGATGCCGTCGTGGGAACCGGCTGGTTGGTCGGGCCAGGCCGCTCTCTGTACCTCCCTCCTGGGCTTCCTGGGTTGGTTGAGCTGCGGGTTTCGCCGCTCCCGCTCGGTCTCCCCGGGTCGGTCGAGCTGGCCTGGCTGTCTCTTCCTGGCGAGGGGTCGTGCTGGCTGCTTTCCGGTAAGTATGGTTGGTTTATTTTTCTTTGGTTTTGGTCCCCTGGGTATTCCCTCCCCCCTTGGTTTGTGTTGTGGGGGTTGGTTTTGCCTGCTTGTGCGTCGGTGGTCTCTTGGGTGGTCGTCCTTGACCTTAATTGGTTGATGTGGCGTTTCCATGCTCGTCCGTCTGTTGTTTGTAGCCGGTACGAGTGTGGGCCTGTTATTTGTGTGATGACGGCCGGTACCCATAACGGGTCTCCTGTCAGGTTTTTTGCGTACACGGGGTCGCCTGGTGCGAAAGTTCGGTGTTTGCTGGTTGAGTTTGGGGGCTTCTCCGGGTTATACGTGGGGTGTAATCTGTCGAGTGGGGACCTTAATTTCCTCCCCATTAACAGTTCGGCTGGGCTCTTATTCGTTGTGGTATTTGGGGTTATGTGTTGGGGGAAGAGTAATTTATTTATTTTCTCCTGGATCTCCCCGTGGTTTTCTTAGTGAATTGCACCATCCGTTCCGCCCTACCATTCGCCGCCGGGTGCGCCGGTGCTGTCAGCGCGTGTCGGATGCCCCTTTCCGCTAGGAATTCTTCGAATTCTAGCGAGGTGAATTGGGGCCCGTTGTCGGAAACGACAACGTCTGGGAGGCTGTGCGTTGCAAAGAGTTTGCCGAGTTCCTTGATCACGGCCTCCGTGGTTGTTGTTCTCATGTTGCTTACCTCCAGCCAGTTGGAGTAAGCGTCTACTGTTATAAGGAAGGTGTGTCCTTTTGTGGGCCCGGCGAAGTCTATGTGGATCCTAGACCAAGGTCCCCTTGGGGTTTCCCACTCTAGGACGGGTGCTGTGGGTGGGCTTGGCCTAGTTTCCTGGCATCGTTGGCACTTTGCTACCCATGTCTCAATCTGTTTGTCCATCCCTGGCCACCAAGCGTAACTTCTGGCCAGGGCTTTAGTCCTAACGATGCCAGGGTGCCCCTCATGTAATAGTTCCAGAACCTTCCCTTGTAGTTTTTCTGGGATGACCACCCTATCCCCCCATAGTATGCACCCTTTTAATAACGAGAGTTCCGTTTGCCGGTTCCAGAATGTTTTGACGGACTCGTCGTTGTCCCTTTCCGGCCACCCTTTCTCTACCCAATGCAACACCCGCGCCAGACATTTGTCTTTATTAGTCTCTCGGGCAATGTCTGACGCGGTTATGGGTAGGTTGGGTAGAGTCTCTATACTGAGGGTGGTCGTCGTGGGTGCTGGGTCAGTGTCAGCTTCCGGTAGCGGCGAGCGGCTTAAGGCGTCTGCATGGGAGATCGTCTTACCCGGTCTGTGTATGAGTCCGTAGTTGTAGGCCGCCAGGAACTCGGACCATCTTGTCATTCAGGGAGACAGAATGTTCGGGGTGGCCCGGTTCCCTGCAAGGATTCCCAGCAGCGGCTTGTGGTCGGTTATGATGGTGAATGTCCGGCTGTAGAAATACTCGTGGAATCTTTTTACGGCGGCAACGATAGCCAGAGCCTCTTTGTCCAGCTGGCTGTAGTTCCGCTCCGGTTTGGTGAGGGTCCTTGAAAAGAACGCGATGGGTGCTTCTTTTCCATCGGGGAGGGTATGGCTGAGGACAGCGCCGACGCCGAAGGGTGATGCGTCGCATGTGACGGCCAGAGGTAGGGTCTCGTTGTACTGTATGAGGACGGCGTCCGAAGTGAGGAGGTCCTTTGTTCTCTGGAAGGCGGCTTGCTCGCGTTTCCCCCAAGTCCAGGTCGCCACCTTGTCCAGGAGCCTATGCAAAGGCTCCGCCACCGTCGCCTTTTGGGGCATGAAAACATTGTAAAAGTTAAGTAGCTCCAGGAATGCCTGTAGCTCCATCTTTAACTTGGGTGTGGGGGCTTCTTTGATGGCCTTGATTTTTTGGTTTGTGGGGTGAATGCCGTGACGGTCTAGGAGATATCCTAGGAATTCAACCCGTTCCGTGTATAATTGGCATTTCTCCCTCTTTACCTTGAGCCCGGTCTCTTTGAATTTGGTTAGGACCTCCCTTAGGCGACCCTCTAGTTCGGCTTGGTTGGTTGCCGACACTAAGACGTCGTCAAAGTAAGGTACCACCCCCTTGATGCCTTGTAATAGTCTTTCCATTAGGCTTTGGAATTTGCCCGGTGCCACGCTGACTCCGAATTGGAGCCGGTTGCATTTAAATGCTCCCCGGTGGGTGACTATGGTTTGCGCTTCTGCCATTTCCTTGTCGACTGGCAACTGTTGGTATGCCTGGGCGAGGTCGAGTTTGGCGAAAACCTTGTCCCCTCCCAGTGAGTGCAGTAGGTGTTGCACTACTGGGACGGGGTAGGCGCTTTGTTGCAACGCGCCATTTAGGGTGGCCTTATAGTCCCCACAGATCCTCACCGACCCATCGGGCTTGATCGGGGTGACTATGGGGGTCTCCCACCGGGCGTGGTCTATTGGTTGTATGACCCCTTGCTTGACGAGCTTGTCAATTTGCTCGTCTATCTTGGGTTTCAGTGCGAATGGCACCCGCCTTGGTTTCAGGCATTTTGGGGGGACGTTTGAATCTAGGCTGAATGATATAAGGGGCCCTCGGTACTTGCCTAGGTTTCCGTCGAAGACCTCTTGGAATCCCTGGGCCAGTTGTTGCTCCCAGCTGTCGTCGGTGACGTGGTCGATTCCCGTGACTGCGATGCCGAGTGGGATGAACCATTGCAGTCCCAGTAGGCTTAGGTGGTTGCGATCGACGATTGTCAGGGGAAGCCTTTCAGTGCGCCCTTTGTATGTTATGTTGAACTGTCTGGTTCTGACTACCGGGATGCGG
The DNA here is from genome assembly GCA_033807585.1 of Hydrophis major. Lineage (NCBI taxonomy): Eukaryota > Metazoa > Chordata > Lepidosauria > Squamata > Elapidae > Hydrophis > Hydrophis major. The sequence continues at coordinate 216,734,035 of CM066329.1, forward strand.
TTTCCCTGGTAGTCCTTTACGATTAGTCTCTGGCTGTCTAGGCCTTTCCTTTGGATGGTAGGCACCAAGCGCTTTATTTCTTGCCATGCTATCATGGAGAGGTAGGACCCGGAGTCCACCTCCATTTTGCATGGCTCGCCCTCGATGCCTACCTCCATGTAGACCTTCCGGGCGTCATTGGTTGTGACATGGCCAATGGTGACCGTCTGATGGGTCTCCTCTCTTCGCCGGGTCTCACCGCCTCGTAGGGATCGTCCGTTCCGGTCCCATCTGTTGTCAGAGGGGCGATCTCTGGTCCGGGGTGGTGTGCTCTCTCTCCTCCGTTCGCTCTGGTCCCATCAAGGCAGGCTGCGGTTCTTTTTGAGGCGGCAGACGCGGGCGATGTGTCCCTTCTTGTCACAATGCTGGCAGATAGACTCGAAAAACTGGCATTCGGACCTGGGGTGGTCGCCTCCGCATCTGGCACAGTTGGTCCTCGACTTATGACCCCGCCGGTTCCGTGGGTCGCGGCCTGCCAGGAGGCGATGAATTTCCTTCTCCTTGTCAGAAGTGCCCGATGCCGAGTGGAAATCGCCCTGGTGGGTGGTCATCTCGGGTTGGGCCTCAGCCAACCTTGCAGGGTGGTTGTTTCCGCTGCGGTCCCCAGCGTTCGGTCGGCGCATGCGGTCGGCGGATGTTCGGGTCGCTTCGGCGGCTGCGGCTGCGGTGAGGATGTCTGCAAGGCTGATGTTGCCCTTGGCCATCAGCCGACTCTGGGGGATGGGGTCCCACAGGCCAAGCACGATTCGGTCTCGCAGGGCGTCGTTCAGGTTGTCGAATTTGCACAGCCCCCCTAGGCACTGTAGTTCGGCAACGAAGTCACTGAAACTCTCACCCGACCGTTGGTCCCGACGGTAGAATTCGTTGCGTCGGATTAGGATGGGCACCTCTGGAGCGTAGTGCCACCGAAGTATTGGCTCGAGGACATCCCAGTCCATCGCGGTCGCGTCGGCGGGTTTGGCAAGTGCCTTGGCCATCTTAAATACCTCGGTCCCGCAGTGGGTCAGGAAGACGGCGCGCTTCATGGGGCCGGTGGCGTCCTTCAGATCGCTGCACTCGAGGAACATGCGGAATCGGTCGGAGTACGATTCCCAGTCCTCGCTGGCGGGGTTGAAGGGTGCGGGGGGTGCGATTTTCGCCATCGTGGAGATTCATCTGGCTTCCGTCGGACACGTGGTTCGGTTCAGGATCTGGATCCCACCTTCGTCGCCAGTGTCGTGTCCTCGGAAATAATGCCAGGAGTCGGTGACTTCAAATCATGCTCTTTTATTGATGTAGGAACCGAACTGCCGCTATAGGAAAAGTTTGCGGCTTTTATTCCTTTAGCCGCGGCAGCCGCGGCCAATGGCACCGCTTTGAATCTCCCGCGATTCAAATAGACCAATCGCGGGAGATTCTTAGCGAGCCAATCGGCACGGCTCGCCTAACCAATCAGAGTGCCCCGCGCTTTGGCCAATCAAAGCGCGGGGATCTCAAGAATGCTAATGATGGGACAGAACAGGAGGAGTTCTATAAAGAAGAAGATGTAAAAGTTGCTCTCATCAGAAAAGAGGACTTTGGGCCCCTGAGCAACAGACCAGGTCTGTTTTTCTTTAGCCCAGATAAGACGCTTCTGACATTGTTTGTTGTTCAGGAGCGATTTGACAAGAGGAATATGACATTTGAAGCCCATGTCCAGGATCCGTCTGTGTGTAGTGGCTCTTGATGCACTGACTCCAGCCCCAGTCCACTCCTTGTGAAAGTCCCCAACACTTTTGAATGGCCTTTTCCTGATAATCCTCTCCAGGCTGCGGTCATCCCTGCTGCTTGTGCACCTTTTTCTTCCACACTCTTCCCTTCCACATAACTCTCTATTAAGGTGCTTTGATGCAGCACTTTAGGAACATCCAACTTCTTTTGCATTTACCTTTTGAGGCTTTCCCTCCTTATGGAGGGTGTCAATGATGGGTTTCTGCACAACTGTCAGTTCAGCAGTCTTTCCCATGATTGTGCTTCCTAATGAACCAGACTGAGAGGCCATTGAAAGGCTCAGGAACCCTTTGCAGGTGTTATGGCTTAATTAGCTGATTAGAGTGGGACACTTTGAGCCTAGAATATTGAACCTTTTCACAATATTCTAATTTTCTGAGATTGTGGATTTGGGGTTTTCATGAGCTGTAAGCCATAATCATCGCAATTACGCCAAATCACAGCTTGAACTGTCTTGCTTTGCATGTAATGAATCTATCTCATATATTAGGCTCACCTTTTAAGTTGCATTACTGAAATAAATGAACTTTTGCACAATATTCTAATTTTTCAAGTTTCACCTGTAAATGACTTACTGTAGATGAGGGAATAGAAGGGGAGGTCATCAGATTTGGAGATGACACTAAGCTAGCAGAAATAGCCAATATCCCAGACTCAGGATCCAAAAAGATATTGACAGACTTGAACGATGGGCCCTATACAACAACATGAAATTTAATGTGGAGAAAGCAAGATTTTACACCTGGGTAGGAAAAACCAAAGGTACAAGTACAAGTTGCAGGAATCAGGTATTGCCAGTCTAGAGAAAAGAAGGACTGGGGTGTATTCAAGTAGAAAAGGGGGTCCATCTATTTTCCAAAGTACCAGAAGGCAAGACAAACAATGGATGGAAATGAATCAAGGAGAAAAGCAACTTGGAATTTTGGAGAAACTTCCTAACAGTGAGGACAATTACTATCAGGGGTGGGATTCAAAATTTTGAACAACCGGTTCTGTGGGTGTGGTTTAGGTGGTGGACATGGCTTGGGTCATGTGACTGGGTGGACATGGCTTCATGGTCATGTTATTGGCTGGGTGTGGCCAACTCAATATCACTCATATTGAGGCATGCATCTCCTTGCCTGGCCTCTCATGACTATAGGATGCTGTAACAGTCATTAGTGTGAAAAATGGTTATATCACTTTTTTCAGTGCCATTGTAACTTTGAATGGTCACTCCACACAAGCAAAGTACCAGCAAAGGAGGGGAAAAAAAACTCCAGAGACGTTCCTGAGACAGGAAGTCTAGTCCTGCCAAGAATATAATAAGGGTTAACGGAGAGGCAGTTTCTGTAAGCAACACCAGAATGTTTCCTTCCTGCCTTCCTACAGGATTAGGCCAGTAATTTCTTCTAACAACTGGTTCTCCGAACTGCTTAGAATGTTAACAACCAGTTCTAGCAAATAGGTGCAAACTGGTAGAATCCCACCCCTGATTACTGTCTTGCCTTCAGAAGTTGTAGGTGCTACATCACAGAAGGTTTCTAAGAAAAGATTGGACAACCACCTCTCTGAAATGGCATAGGGTTTCCTGCTTGAGATTGGACTAGAAGACCTCCAAGGTCCCTTCCAACTCTATTCTGATTGATTGAAATAAGGGATGCCTCATCCACAATACAATAGACTGCAGTATGAGACAAGGATAAAGCCATCTGCTCATCATGCCATATTTCTCATCCTATCAGAAGTAAGTTGCTCCTGCACTACAGTATTGAAAAAACAAACATTTGGTCCCAATCTTTATGATGCTTCAATTATTTCTTTCAGTGTAACCAGAAAGTGACATCTTTCATTTCACTGCAGAGGTTGAAGCATTGTCTGCAGAGTATTTGAATGTGTGCACAGCATTCCATCATCTTTATTTATTATTATTAAATTATTATAAAATAAAATGTAAACTTATGTAGCTGTACATCTCACATAAAAGAAACACGGTGGCTTCTAATCACATATCACTTGATGGCTGCCATCACCACTGACCATTTTTTGGCTGGAAATAACAGAACAATAACTGGACACCTGATATTGAGACTAACTGGAATAAAATGCCTATAGTGCAAGATTCCTCCTTTCCTGTTTGTAGTAGCCAGGAATAAAATTCCCTCTTTCCAGGTCACCAGGACTCTCTTTATCTGTAGCGTAGAAGTCAACACAAATAAAACTAAGTTAACTTTTAACATAATGAACACAAACACATGGCCTCTATAAAAAGGAGCAAAAGAAAAAACTGAGCAATTCTGCTCTCATTTCTGCATTTGGTGGAAGAGATGGGAGATGGTGGCAATCCTGGACAGCCTTGTCTGAATTGGGAAGCTAAGCTGAATCAGACCAAGTTAGTATGTGGAGACATCCAGGGAATTGGAAATCTGGTCCAATTTTCGATCCATGGCAGTCTATTTCTATATTAGAGCCAAGGAAATGACATGCAAAGGCTTCCTAGGGAATGATATGTGTTTGGATCCTGAGCTGTGAATGCTTCTTTGAAGGAGGAGATGATTCTGCCTCCTTTGAAAGAAGTAGTGGTCCTCTTTCCTTAAGAAACAGTGGCTCACTTCCACAGACCTTGAGAATTCCTCTCTGACCTCAAACCTTTAGTTCTGAGGGGAGGGTGTTGAGTTGTAGCTAGGCCTACAGCTTCAAGGGTACCTAAGACCTTATCTAGAACTTTTCAGTCAGATTTCAGGCCAGGTTACAGTTCTGAGACTTGATTGTGATTGCACTTCTTGGGGATCCTCTGGCAGGTGGTCCTCCTGGATCTCTTGGCAGCTTTGAATCAGTGGTGGATTCAAAAATTTTTACTACAGTGGTTCTGTGGGCATGGCTTGCTTAGTGGGCGTGGCCAAGGGTGGGATTCAATTTTTTTTACTACCAGTTCTGTGGGCGTGGCTTGGTGCTCATGTGACTGGGTGGGTGTGGCTATGTGGTCATGTAACAGGGTGGGTCAAAAGAGAGCAACTCACTTTAACAATGCTCTTGAAGTATGAGGTTGGACTAGGTGACCTCTGAGGTGCCTTCCAGCCCTGGATTGCTGTGCTGTTTCAAAGCATCCCCTGAAGCTGCATCTAGTGCCAGGGTTTTTGGTCCTTCCATCCCCTCCTTTTTTTCTCCCTCCCTCCCTCCTTTCCTCCCTCCCTCCATCCATTTCTATTCACTTTCCCTTCCCTTCCCTTCCCTTCCCTTCCCTTCCCTCTTTCTTTCTTTCTTTCTTTCTTTCTTTCTTTCTTTCTTTCTTTCTTTCTTTCTTTCTTTCTTTCTTTCTTCGCATCCCACACCCTCATGCTGCTTTGGGCCTAGGAAGCCAACCAGGAGCCTCAGGGGAACCAAAATATATTTGTGGCCTTATGGAAAATATCCTGTTCTTCCCAAGATACTGACCCGCAGGTTTGCTGGAATGCAAGTCGTCCTCAATATATGAACATTTGTTGAATGATGCTTTGAAGGTCACAATTTGGGACCTTCCCAGTCAGCTTCTGCCAATTAAGCAAAGTCAATGGGAGAAGTTTGATTCACTTGACAAGCACGGTAAAACAATAACATTGGGACCAACCATATGATGCCTTTCTTAATGGCTACATCCCTTAGTGACCAAAATCCCAATCCCAACTATAGTTGTAAATCAAGGACTACCTGTACATCTATAATCCCTTGGCCCCTTCAGTCAAAATGGGAGCTTGTGGGTTATATATAGAGAATGCTAGATTGTGCAATGCTGATAAAAGTATACATAAGAGATACGCTTAGTAATTCCAACTCTGAATAGTAACTGGATAGAGCCTATTTGCACAGCAAAGAATAAAATAGAAAATAGAATAGAATAGAATAGAACAGAACAGAACAGAACAGAACAGAACAGAACAGAACAGAACAGAACAGAACAGAACAGAACAGAATAGAATAGAATAGAATAGAATAGAATAGAATAGAATTGTGGTGGTCTCCCATGGAAAGAATGAGACACAGAGGCTGGTGTACTCGGGATGGGAGTCTAGAGCAAATCCTAGTGCTCCCTTTTATTGAGAATTTCGTACATAGTAAGCATTCACATTGTGGATTACAATAATTAGATATAGTACACAGAATTGTTTACCATTGTCTGAGCTGCTTAATTGTTCCTGGTGTTTGTTTTTAATTTCCTTGCTTATCTCAGTGACCCTTAGGCAGACATGTATGTATAAGGTCTTAGACTAATCATTACCCAATACTGAAGTCAAAGTTTATTCCCACATCTCCCCTGTTTTAATTTTTTGATGATCGCGGATGTCTCGGTAGCTTTTTGCCATCTGCAACAACAGTTCTCCTTCCGTAGGCTTCACCCGACACATTCCTAAAAGCCCAGGGAGACATTGGATATAACAGCATACACAAAGAGAAAGTATAAAAAGCAATATCACTCCAACAATTAGGTGACGAATCCATGAACCATCTGGCAACCAGGACCAAAGTGCAGACCACACGTCCAGTCCCTCATCCTCCGATTGTAATGGATTCTCACTCAGGGTTTGTTCCACATGCTGTATAGTAGCTGTAATGTTTGGAGAATTATCAGAGATATACATGCAACAATGTGTATGAATCACAGCGCAAACTCCCCCTTGCGCAGCCAAAATAGTGTCCACCGCATATCTGGTTTGCAGGACAAAGTCAAGGATTTTTCCTTGCTCTTCTTCAAGCAGCTTTAGCATTTTAATGGTGTCTTTAAACATAGTAACTGTCCAATTGTTTAAACGATGCAAATCTCTATAGTTCATCATGACTCCTAAAGGAGGAATAACTCCCCTTGATATCTATGTCCAGTAGTCATGATTCAAAACAGAGTTTACTTCCGTTGTGGAACACACATTGCGGATATTAGCAGTCCCCAAAGATTTTAAAATGACATGAGATGGGATTACTTTCCCAAAAGTGCAGACTCCTTTCCATCATGCTGGGATGCGATCATAGGCCATCTGTCCACACAGCAACCATAGATTTGCTCCCAGGAGATGGCCAACTGTATTTGGTTCAGCATAGATTAATCGTGCAAAAGATTCCATTAAAATAGCCAAATAAGTGGGTGGTGGTGCGTATTTCCCATTTGCACATTTGGGCAGCTGGTTTTCTATCATGATGGGACAACATGTGGCAGGGATAATTGATGGGACAACATGTGGCAGGGATAATTGGACACCCATTTTCATTGATCAAAGATATGATATCAAATTTAGAAATATTATGTACAAAGTAAGTGAGATTTTTAGTTTTCATGTCATCCGGATAAACCCGACTTCCATTGCCAAAAATAATTGTTTTGTTACAAAATGGATATGTTCCCAAGTAAGGCATATTCTCTACTGTCTCATTGTGAGTCCAGCAGATACCCGCCACCTCTTGGATTCGGCTTCCAAGATGCAATGTTACTTGTAGTCCAACTGTTAGACCACATCCCTGAACAACCATAGCATTGTCCCTTATACCAGTCACCTTCGGCCAGAGATACTGCAACCATTGGAAGCCCTGATATTTTGTGAGTTGGCATGTGCATACATACCCAACAATCAGTTTTATTATGAAGGTTTGCTAGCTTCCCCATGTCCTGGATCAACGTGTTTCTTTTCCATTCCCCCAAATCCATCCCCTTGCCCCTTTGGCTGATGATAAGGACGCCCACAGCGAGCAGGAACCCAAACAACTGTCCCCTCATCTTCAACAGCAGCGTATCCTCAGCCCCAAGTTATCAGCGGGACAGGTCCTTTCCACGTTGGATCTGGTAGTCTCTTATACCGAACTTTCGGTCTTGGCGTACCTGCAGAAGGGGAGGAAGCAAAATGCCTACTGGCTGCTGTAGCAGCGGGAGATCCTGTCATGTTTAAAAAATTTAAAGTGTATAAGGTAATATTAAGAATGTTTTGTATGTAAGGCAAGCCATATCCATCCACTTCCCTCGTTTTTGTTTTTGTGTGAAGGAGTGCTTGTTTTAGTGTCTGATGAGCTCGTTCCAGAATGGCCTGACCAGTGGAATTGTAGGGAATGCCAAATTTATGTATAATTGACCATCGATGACAAAATTCTGCAAAGGCAGTGCTAATGTAAGCAGGGCCATTATCAGTTTTGATCTCCATTGGTGGCCCCACATGTGTGAAGGTACGGAGACAATGGTTGACTACATGTTTTGTAGCCTCTCCTCATTGAGGTGTTGCCATAATAAATCCTGAATAGGTATCAACGGTGACATGCAGATGGTGCCATGGTTTGAAGGGAGGGTGTTGTGTGACATCCATCTGCCATAGTTGACAAGCAGATGTCCCCCGAGGATTTACTCCTTGAGGAAGAGCAGTGGATTGAGCACTGCAACTAGGACATTGTTGAATAATAGCTGCAGCTTCTGCAGCAGTGAGACCAAATTGTTTACAAAGAGCTTTGGCATTTTGATGAAAATAGCTATGTGAGTCCCATGGAGTAACAGGAGAAAGTGAGAGACAGGACAGGGCCGAGGCCGCTGCGTCAGCCACGTCATTCCCTTCCTGCAGCTCCCCGGGAAGTGGCTGGTGGCTGCGAATGTGTGCGATATGTAGAGAACGTATGTGAGAATGAAGACAGTTTTGCAGAGCTAGAAACAAACTCATAAGATCAGCATCAACAGATGGAGAAAGATAAGCAAATTCAATGTTAAGTATCAATTGATAAATAAGATTGAGCGGTTCTTGTGCAAATTCCTGTAAGGCCAAAATAGCAGCAGCTAATTCAGCCCTTTGTGCTGAATGCTGAGGAGGGGTAATTTTTGTTTTCCATACCCCTTCCTGTCTCCATGCACAAGCACCGTAGGTCTTACCACCGTCCACATAAACGGTCACTCCCTCAATTGGCTGCTTAGCAATAACTGAATTAAAATTTACAGATACGTTTCGAAGCAACTGTAAAACGAGGGTCACTGGGGGTGTGGCAAGAAATCTTCCCTGGCCAATTTTCAAGAGCAATTTGCAATTCAATGGATTGATTATACCAAGTTTCTCACAGAGTGAGGGAGATAGGTAAAAATAGCTGAACTAGATCTATGCCATATAAATGCATACTGCGATTTCGGCCTTTGATGATTACTCACTATAAAGCATAGCCATAGTAGAAACTGTTTTTCTGGGAGTATTCTGCAAATGCAACCATTCAATGATATAAACCTGCACTTCATGTAATTGAAATAAAGCTGCAGTAGGCAAGGCTGGAATTTGTAAAATTGCCAAAGCAAACGGAGTATCAGGAATGCATCGATCATGTAATTTTTCCATTATCCAATAACATTTTTTGTGCGAAATTGTGACAGCAAATTTCTACCTTACAAGTTTATATGCAGGGGCAACACAAGAGGTTGAATCCTTGCAATCTCACTAGTTTCTCCATGCAATGCCTTCAACTAATGTACACTACTTCTTGCAAACTGCATGCCACCCACTCCATGAACAGCCAGAGAGTCCTCAAGCGCCCATTCATTTGGCCATTCCTTTTGGCGTATCACAGAGACATCTGCTCCGGAATCTATAAGGCCAGAAAATGATTTTTCCTGAATTACAACTGTCATTTTTGGTTGGTCTGTAGTCAAATTTTTTGTCAGCACTAGCAATTCTGCAGCAACTGGAGAACTTGCCATTTCAGTGGACCCAAAACCACCAGTTCGTGGGATCCCAATTAAAGGATTTATAGGGATGTATGGAAGCAATAATAACTGGGCAATAGAGTCACTGGCCATTAATGATACAGGAGTATCAGTGTACAATTGTATCTTAATAACCCCTTTATAATCTTGATCAATAACTCCTGGAATAACAAAAAACCCTTTTTCTGATGCAGAAGACATGGGAAATACTAATGCCACTGTTTTTTGCATGGCCCATGCAAATGAGTGTCCTCAATATACACTTGATTAGGAAAGGTCACATTAATTGAGTTCAACATTTTTAAACCCAAACCTGCACTCCCAGTAATTGCAGGCAATGCTTTTGTGACAGCCTTGGGAGCGGCGCTAGCTGCATGCCCCAAATTTAGTTTCCCGGATTTTGGTTCTGATCAGAGCAACATTGAATTGCCCAATGAAACCCTTTTTTGCATTTTGGACAGACTGATTTTGGATGGATGTCCTTAATTTTGTTTTTGTTAAATGCCATCCCCCCCCCCCCCGGGGCACGGCACTGGGCTTTAAAATGGCCAGGCTTTCCACAATTAAAACAATTCCCTGTAGGTTTCATCCCTTTTTGCAATGCCATAGCCAAAGTCTCCATGTTGTAAGCCTGAGAACCCACCACTGCACATGCCTTTAACAGATTAGCCAGAGTAACCTCACCTCTAGCCACCAAGGGCTGCAAGATATGCTTGCAGTCAGCGTTTGCATTTTCAACTGCCAATTTCAGCAAAAGTTCTTTTGCAGCTTCCTCATTAGAGATTTGCCTGGTAATAGCCAATTGCAGCCTTTCCACAAAATCATTATAAGACTCAGATGCTGTTTGCTTAATTTGAGAAAAAGACCGTGCTGGGGTTCCCACATCCTGAATGCGGGACAACGCCCCAAGGACAGCTGCCATAACCACTGGAGATATGTGATCAGACAAATTAGCAGCTTGATCAGCAGTGGATTCAAACAAGCCTGCCCCGTAGATTTGGTCTGGCGTATACAGCCCCCCCGAATTCCTTCCCCTAGTGACAGCTTCCCTTTGGTATTCTGAGTCAAAGACCATGCTGAGTAGAGCTCAATATCATTCTCATTAAATCTTTCCAGTCACTAGGAATCATGCGTGAGGTAGCCAAATTTGTCAGAAGCCCCTTTGTAAAAGGACTTTGAATACCATAATCTTTTACTGTTTTTTTAATTTCCCTAAGAACTGCTAAAGGAATCGGAACCCATTCAGTCTGCAGATTGCCTTGAGCATCCACTTGCCTATTTACTGGAAACAAATTCATCTGGGTAATCTCATCAGACTCTAATTTCCCCTCATTGATAGCCTGATGCATCATGGCTTGAACTTTTCCCATTTTTGATTGGATTTTCTCATCCACAGGCATAGGCACTGTTGGAAATGATAAAGCACACTCTAATTCTGGGGTAGGTGGGTGCAATACAATTCCTTTATAAGGAAGAGGTTCTACTAAAGTTTTTAAAATAGGTTGTTGCTGGGTCTCTAAAGCAGTCGTAACAATCTTCCAAAATATCAAAATTTCAGCTGTTGCCCGTGGCTCTTCATGAAGGATAGTTCCAATTCTCCTCCATGTGTCTAACTTTAAAGAGCCATTCTCTGGATACCAGGGACATTGCCGCCAGATCTCTTGCAGCAGCTCTCTCACATTATCTTTTGAAATAACTATTTGCTCCCCCCCGGAGGGTTTAAAGTTAAAGAAGTTTGTCCTGACTAACTTCAGCAGCTCACTTACATGCCGTTCCTGTGGCTGAGAGAGTTTTCCCCCCATGTTCCCTGAATAATCCTATTGTCCAGCAATAGTTAAGTACGTACTTTACCTATTCCAGGTGAGGAAACACGGAGGTCCGGACACGTACCACTTGCAGTGGATCACGTCGGGGTCACCACTTGTGGTGGTCTCCCATGGAAAGAATGAGACACAGGCTGGTGTACTCGGGATGGGAGTCTAGAGCAAATTCTAGTGCTCCCTTTTATTGAGAATTTTGTACATAGTAAGCATTCACATTGTGGATTACAATAATTAGATATAGTACACAGTTTATATAGTTTACCATTGTCTGAGCTGCTTAATTGTTCCTGGTGTTTGTTTTTAATTTCCTTGCTTATCTCAGTGACCCTTAGGCAGACGTGTATGTATAAGGTCTTAGACTAATCATTACCCAATACTGAAGTCAAAGTTTATTCCCACATAGAATAGAATAGAATAGAATAGAATAGAACAGAACAGAATAACAGAGTTAGAAGGGACCTTGGATGTCTTCTACTCCACCCCCCTCCTCAGGCAGGAAATCCTATACCACTTCAGACAAATGGTTGCCCAATCTCTTCTTAAAAACTTCCAATGTTGGAGCATTCACAACTTCTGGAGGCAAGTTATTCTACTACAATGAACAGGAATAAGCATGCATGGTGCAAATGGAGAAATTCCCTAAGATTCAATTGAAAGAATGGATTAGTAAACTAAAAGAAAATCAGTTATATAAATGGGAAGACTGAAAGAACAAGATAAAGAATATAATATAACTAAAGAATGTTTTATCAGATATTAAATTAAATTGGTTGAATTTAATACAATTGATAAAAATGGAAGACAGATTCAAGGAGAAAGATAGTTAACAAAATTTGAAATGATTATAAAAGAATGTGAGGTGAATGAAGGTAATATAGGTAAATATAGGTGAATATAGGTAAAAAAATGGGAAAATATATAGAATATTAACTGAATTAGAAGAGTAGGCAAAAGGTTTAAAATTAATTTGGGAATCAGATTTAGAAGAAATAAATGATAATGATTGGAAAAATATTTGGAATAGAAGAGTATATAAGAATATGTCAGAGTTTAGGAAAATGGATATAAAGTGATATGGAAGTGGTACCTAACACCATGTAAATTAAATCAAATAGATGTTAAATATACAAATATTTGTTGGAGGTGCGAGAAACAGGTTGGAACATATAAACGTATGTGGTGGGATTGCGATAGTGCACAAAAACAATGGGACATGGTGTTTAAGGAACTTAGAGTACTTTGTATGGAAATTTAGATATGTCACCGAGGATTGCATTACTGTTGCTGATGGAAAACAGAATATAAATAAAACAAAAAAGGAATTGATTGTAAATTTGATAATGGCAGCTAGATTAGTGATGGCTAAATATTGGGGACGAAATTGGGATATTCAAAGAAATGAGTGGCATGAAATTTGGAGTATGGCAACAAATGATAAATTAACAACAGAAATTAAATTTTAAAAAGGGATGATTAAAGCAAACAATTATAATGAAATATGGGGGGATTTTATTAAAACAGTGTTGGTGGAAGGCAAAGGGAATCAACCTACTCAAGAATATATGTTGTTTTGGAGGGGATTTAGGGCACAATTGGAATATATTGTGTATCTTTTAGTTGTTATAGAAGAAGAAACATAAGAAAAAGGTGGGGGTGCACTGTAATATTTGTATTTTTTTCCCTTTTTTGTATTTAGATTTAAATGTATTATGTTTGTATTATTTGTATTCAAAATAAAAAATATTATTTTAAAAAAACAGGAATAGGCATGCATAGAATGGAGAATCCTATTGTTTGCAAGCCTTCTCACTGGTGGCTGCTATTACTATTAAAGTAAAGGAAGTTCAGTTTCCATCCATTATTCCTTTAAAACTGAAGAAGGCGAGGTTCAATCTGGAAATAAGAAGAAATTTTCTGACAGTGAGAGTAATCAGCCAATGGAACAGCTTGCCTTCAGAAGCTGTGGAAGCTTCATCATTGGAAACCTTTTAGAAGAGACTAGACTGACATCTATCAGAAATGGTTGGGGAGGGTTGGACGACGAACCCTCCAACTCTGTTGACCTGTTAAATGACATATTTAGAACCACTGTGATCCTCCATGGTGTACTTGCTATGAATTTCCCTTTTTGTCCCAGGCAGACCATTTTATAAAAGGGAGATCAGCTTGCCGTACAATAAACACTTCTGCCTTTTGAAATTAAAAGGTGGGCAAAATGTCATTTGCCATTTATGGATGTATTTCTCCAGTGTTTCTTGCTTAATGCATATCTGTACTAAATATACCAAAGAGATAAAAGAAAAGATACATTGGAGACTTCCGGTGGCAAGGCAAGGATGAACAGAGGTGCAGAAGCCCGTCTGTAATCTCAGTTAATCTCTTTTTGCGGTTGGCGCGATCCTTTGAGGGTGCACGAGTCCCGGAGAGATTCATGCCGGCATGGGGGAGACTCGGGTTGCAGTGTGGGGAAGGCAACTCCCCTGCAGTGAAGAGGAACCCTCCAGAGCCAAATGAGCAAGAAACAGCCCCCTATCAATGGCAGCTCCGAAGTCCAGACTGCCACCAATGTAAAGAAGCGAGTGAGTGACAGTTTGTGAGATCATTGGGGAAGAGTGTGGCAGAGAAAATTAGCGGCGGAGAGGAGGATTGGAATGCCATAGACTTTTATAAGGCTGTTACAAGTGTCTGTCCGGAGCCCTAAAAGAAAGCAGCCAAAAAGCGGATGCGAGGCAAATGAAAGTGAAAGGGCTTGGCAGACAGAAGAGAGAGAGAGGACAATAACGAGTAAAAAGGGAAGTTTACGAGGTTGGGAGACTAGCGGCTGGAAGGTGCCTGGAAGTTGTGGAGGATTTGGACTATCTCATTTGATTTTTATTCTGAAAGACTTTATCAAAGTGGAGATGGGAAGAAGATTGGAGCTGACGAAACAGAGACAGTGTGGCGCCACAGGCGATACTTAGAAACCCTGAAGCTATCGTAACAATATAACTGATATAAACCATTTAACAACCCTTTAGGGAACATATTGATCTAATTGAGGAGGTGGTTCCATCTGAAGAAAATCAGGAAAATTGAACTTAGGAACATTAAGACAAAAAGTAAAAGTGGAAGCTTCCAAATGTGTGGAGATACCATGTAATTGCAGTCACTACTCAGCATTTTTTACCTCCCCACTTCCAGTGCATTTGGAGTGAAGGCTCTCAAACTTAGAGATGGAAAGCTAAAAACTTACTTCAAAATTCCTTCCCCCCCCCTTTTTACTCCCTTTTTTCTGCATAAATTTGCTCAATTTTATTTTTCTTCTTTTTCCCTCACCATCTGGTGCTATGATGAACTATCTCTCCTTCTTTATTGTCTCTTTATGCATACTGGGGAAAAGAAAATTGATTGTTGTCACTGATTGTTAAATAATTGAATTAATTGATTTAATTGATTTATTAATAGCAGGATAAAGATGACATCTTTAGGGAGTTTGATGAAGTTTACAGGATTAGCACTAATTATGTGAGATGCCACAAATGCCCAAAAGAAGTCCAAATACGATTTGCGAGAAGGAGTGTCCGGGATATCATATATAGGATGTCAAGAGATGAAACAATCACGTATAAAGGTAAAGATGTTTTGATTCTCAAACAAATACCAAGAAGAGTAAGAGAACAAAGACAAGACTACAAGTTCTTATCAGCTTACCTAAATCAGAAAAGAATCGTATTTAAATGGCTAATCCCAGAGGAGATGTTAGTTTTTTGGAACGAAAGGAAAATTAAAATAGACACCATGGGAAAAACCCAGGAATTTTATGAGTGATTGGTAGGCCCGGAAGACCAGAGCAGTAAGGAGGAACTGGAAACAAACTCCCAGGAAGATCAAGGCTATCATAAGAACAGTGATGGAACTTTAGGAAATCAAGGAAATACTCATCTACACCAGGAGAGAGAAGAAAGTAGGACACATCTTCAGGCACAAGGAGAGACCAGAGCCATTACAAGACAAAGAGCGAAACAGAATTAATTAAATGGAAGAAGAAAAGAAACTACTATCAATTAATATAAATGGTTTAAAGTCGACGATAAAAAGGAAAAGGATAGCTAAACTAATCAAAAAAAATGCTGATATAATATGCCTACAAGAAACTCATAAAAAGAAAACAGATGAAAAATATCTAAAATGTCCGAAATTAGGGAAGCTATTTACCGCACCAGCAGACATGGGGAAAAAGAAAGGGATTGAAGTATATGTTAAAGAGGATTTGAAAGCAGATTTAATATGGTCGGATTCTGAGGGAAAAACTCTGGTTTTGCAGATCTGGATTAATGCCATCCCAATTCTCTTAGTGGTAATCTACACCCTGAACAGAGATCAAAAAGAGTTTTTTAAGCATCTTTATGGAAAAATAGTAGGATTGGAAAAAAGAAATATTTGTATCATAGGAGACTTTAATTCTATTGCTGATTATCAAAAAGACTGCAGTAATGGGGGGAAGAACAAAGGGGGGAAAAAAGAGCTTCCCAAGATATGTATAGAAATGATGAAGGAGTTAAATTTGATTGATATATGGAGAAGATTACATCCCGAGAAAAAACAATTTACATTCTATTCAAATCCTCATCAAATATGGACAAATATTGAAACTTCCGGTTTGCGTGGCTTCGGGCAGCAGGAATTCGCGACAGCTCGTGATTCCTGCTGTGCTAGCCGTCGAGGTACCCCCGATCCAGATGGGTCAGGGGGATATGGCTGCCCTGTAGGGACAGCTGAAGACAGAGGGGAGTCGGAAAGGGAGGTGGGGGCATCGCAGACCCCCCCTTTCTCCGGGAAAACCCCTTTTTCCCAAGGCGGTGGAGCGGCGGTCAGCAATGGCCGCCACGAAGAAGCCAGCAACCGGGTAAGAACTGTGCTGGAGGAAGTGTGAAGAGTGAAAGTTCTGTCTGAGCCGGGTCAAGTAACACCTTTTAAATTGCCTGGAATTGAGCTGTTTGTTGCTGGAGGATACATTGTATCCCTAAGAAGAGCGAAAAGCGGCGGAGAAGCTGTTAAAGGGAATTTTTTTTTTTTTTTTACTCTCCCACCCCACGGAAAAAGCAGAAATATTTGGATATATTAGACATTGAAAGTGGATTGTTTTGAAAGCTAAGATAAGAGACAAAGGGATTTTTGGACATTGAAAAATGTGAGAAATTGGAAAATCTCTGCTGGAGGTATGGATTTTTGATTATTAAAATTCTCATTGTAAGTGGGAAGGGAGAAAAAAAAAATTGGAGCAGAAGCTGAAAAAGGAGGAGATTGATTAGAACGTCTTTGTGGATCCCAAAAGAAGATATATGGTAATTGGACCTCTTTGATTAAAAATTAATTCAGAAAGAGAAAGAGAAGAAGGAAGAAAAGTATTAACTTTTGGAACTTTTTTTCTTTTTTTTAATTGCTTTTGATTGTCTTTGATTAAAAATTCTTGTGGTTGTTTTGGAAAAAGTTTCCCTTTTCATAATGGCATCGTCTGTGGATGAACTAGAGATTGAATATCAAAAATATAAAAAAGAAGATACTTTGGGCGCTTTGTTTCAATTTTTAGAAATGGCGTTATGTTCCTTTGAAAAGTTGATTACGCAGCAGAAGGACTGGGACAAGGAAGAAGAGGAAGAAGAAGCCATCTTTGATGAACAATGGGTCCCTTCTGGAGAGGAGGAGAAAAAGGATAAGAAAAAGGGGATTTTAAGAATTATAAAAACAACCAAAAGAGAGAAAAATGAGCGAAAAGATGGAGGCAAGGTTAGAAAGCAAAGGAAAAGGAGCAAGAAAAGCGAAGAGAAAAAACAAAGGAGTAGAAAGGGCAAGGAGAAGAATAAGCAAGAGAGAAAGGGGGGGAGGAGAAGCCTTAATGGGGGAAAGCAAGACCTAAGGAAAAAAAGTTTATTTAGAGACAATGGGTGAATTTAATTTAGATTAAAAGAGGGATTCTGGAGGGTATATAAGAGTGTGTTTTTATATGTATATTTAGAATATAAAATTTATTATGTAATTTTAGAATTTTTTTTTTAAACAGAATCCCAAGAAAGATTGCTATATGTAGTATTTCTAAGTTAGGGTAATGAGTTATAGATGTTACTCCAATTGGTGTACAGGAGAAGTATAGTAAAAGAAAAAAAAGATGAATGGATAATTGGAAATAGAACAGACAAAGAATGTTGTTGAAAATGTAATAAGATATGGAAGGATATATATGCTTTTTTTTTTTGGATTTTGTATATTGATAAAAGGCAATAAAATTTTAATTAATAAATAATTTGGATGGAAAAGAGAAGTAGGGACAAGATACGAAGTTAATATTATATGAAATATTGATATTATAATTTGGAAATGTTATGCCTTATTGGTCTATTATTATTATTTTTTCTTAGAAAAGAATTTATAAGCTGCTATGCCTTGATTCTTTGTGCATTGTTTATACAAAACTGATAAAAATGGTTTTGAAATATATATATAAAAAAGAAAATGATAATAAGATTTGGAAGGAGATATGGGTTGAATATGATGTTTGAATTTATGTCTGTGTAAAGAGTTTTAACCCGGGAACAGACAACCTTCAGAAAAGATCTTTTAGTTTTGTTTATGTTTTGTGTTTGTATGTTTGTGTATTGTGCTTATGGTAAAACTAACAAAATTTGTTTTTTATTAAAAAAAAAAAAAAGGAAAGAATCAATAAAACCTTGGAGGAATGTTAGATGAGAATAATTTATACAAGCCAGAAAGAAAAGAATATGATGACTATAAAATGGATAAATATGGAAGAGAAATGAAATTGAATAGGAGTAAAGAGAAAAAATGAGAAATTTGCTGAAAGATGTTTGTGTGTCCATATGGAGATGGGATAAATTGGAATTATGCTGTATAAAAATAATGTTTTGTTTGGCTTGTAAGGATTTACAATGTTAAGAGGTTTTATGTGTTTATGTATTTAATAGTTAATGATGTGTTGTTTTATCTTTAAAATCAATAAAAATTTGTTTCAAAAAAAAATATATGGACAAATATGGACAAATATGGAATTGATATGGCATGGATGAATGGGTAAATAGCAAATGAGATAAAAGGGATTGAAAATTTACCTAATGAATGGGCAGATCACAATCCAATTCAGATAACATGGAAGGGTAGGGAAAAGCCCAAGAAAAGATGGGCGTTAAATACTCAGTTAATAAGAGAAAAAGAATACACCAACAAACTCAAGGAGGAATTATATTATTTCTTAAAGGAAAATGATAATGGAGCAACTATGAAACAAAACATTTGGGATACAATGAAGGCAGTAATAAGAGGTATAACAATCTCTTGTAACACCAAGAGGAATAAGGAAAAATACGCCCAGCAAAACATATTACAACAAAAAATTAAGGAATTAGAAACTCAATTACAGAGTACCTCAAAGGATTCAAAATTGCAAAATCAGATAATAATAACTAAACATAAATTAAATTGAATTGAACAAGAGAGAATGATTATAAATTTGAATAGAACTAGACATAGAACTAGAACTAGTATTTTGAAGAGTTATATAAAAAGGAAGAAGTTAACGAAGATAGAATAAGAAACTATTTAGATGAAGTGAAGGATAAAGCAATTGGGGAAGAAATGGAAGAATTATTAAACAAAGACATTACTTGGTTTGAATTGAAATCAGCAATAGAGAACCAGAAAAACGATAAATCTCCAGGACCAGATGGGATTCCAAGGGAGCTGTACAAGGCAATAGCAGAACAAATAGGACCTCTTATGGTGGAAGTTTTTAATTACATTTTATTGGCAGCCAGGATGCTGGACTCATGGAGGGGGGCATTGATTTCACTGATCCTGAAGGAGGATTCGGATCCCCAATATATACATAATTATAGGCCGATTTCACTGTTAAATACTGATTACAAAATATTCACTTCTATTATTGCAAGTAGACCAAAAAGAATGTTTAGTGAGCATATATATGAAGATCAAAATGGATTTCTCCTGACCAGACAAATCAGGAACAACTTAAGAATAGTACTAGATGTCTTAGAATTTTACAAAGTCCACCCCGAAAAACAAATTGCACTTATGTTTTTTGATGCAGAGAAGGCCTTTGATAATTTAAATTGGCAATTTTTAATCCAAAAAATTTATAATATGAATTTAGGCACCAAATTTGAAAATATTATAAAAACCATTTATGATACACAACAGGCTAAATGGGGAATATACCCACCCAATAAAAATAGAAAAAGGAGTCAGACAGGGCTGCCCACTCTCACCCCTGCTCTTCATATTATCATTAGAAGCATTACTAATGCGAATTAGACAGAACCCAGACATTAAAGAATTAAAGGTTAAGAAAGAAGAATATAAGTTGCAAGCGTTTGTGGATGATATGATTTTTTTCATTGAGGAACCAATAGAAAGAGGACAAAAATTGATGAATGCATTCGAACAATTGGGAGCATTAGCAGGACTTAAAATTAATAGGAAGAAAACAAAATTAATGACTAAAAATTTAACAGAAAAACAGAAAATAGAACTAGAAGAAGTTATGGGAATACAAGTGATAAAGTTAAATACTTAGGAATATGGTTGACAGCACATTGTAAGACACTTAAGGAAAATAATTATGATAAATTGATGCAACAGGTAAAGAAGGATTTAGAAACATGAAGCAAGCTGCAACTTTCATTATTAGGCAGGATTGCAGCTATTAAAATGAATATTCTTCCAAAATTCCTATATATATTTCAGATGATCCCAATCAAAGTACACAATTTTTTTTGAAGAACTTAATAAAATAACTGTAACATTTATTTGGCAAGGGAAAAAACCTAGAATAAATTTAAAGGCAACACAGGATATGAAGAGCAGGGGAGGGCTGGCACTTCCAAATTGGGAGTTGTATTATAGTGCAGCTTCTTTAGTATGGTTGAAGGAATGGGTGAATTTAACCAATAAGAGAATATGATTCTTAAAAGGCCATGACTTGCAGAGGGGGTGGCATGCTTTTTTATGGGATGTAGGGAAAACTAGCCAGAAATATTTTCACAGACACCTAATCAGAGACTCATTATTAACTAATTGGAAGAAAATATGGAAAAAACACTATTTAAAAATACCATTTTTACCATAGGACGTAGCATCACCATAACAGAATGGGAAAAGGTCTGGGGTAGAAATAATAAAATTACAAAATCGGTAGCATACAAAAAAACCGCCTATAAAATGTTTTATAGATGGCACCGTCCTCCTTCAAGCTTAGCGAAGATGCACCCCAATATGAGTCCGAATTGCTGGAAATGCAAAAAAAAAAAAAGAGGGAACTTTTTTCCATATGTGGTGGTCCTGTATAGAAGCTCAAAAATATTGGCAGAAAATTAGAAATTGGCTGGAAGAAATGACATGAGAACAGATTGAATTCAAACCAGAGTCCTTTCTGTTAGGGATCTTTGATAAACAAATACCAAAAAAGTGAAATATATAATAATACACATTTTGACAGAGGCCAGATTGGCTTTTGCACAATGTTGGAAGGAACCTCATGTTCCATCAGAGATTATCATTCAAAAAATTTCAAGTTATGCAGAAATGGACAAATTGACTTTGGCATTAAAAAATAAAGACACTTCAAACTACTACAACAGCTGGAACTGCTGGTACAAATGGATAGACCAAAGATAGACTTCACACTAAAAGGCAAAAGAGGATAGGATAAATCCAAAGTAGTGATACACAGATATATGTAAGGATTAGGTGTGTGTATATGGCATAAAATAAGGATAAAAAAGAGGTCTTGCAAACTGTTGAAGATGAGAATGTTTTTAATTGTTTTCTATTTTTTTCTTTCTATTTTCTTCTCCCTTTCTTCTTTTTCTCTCTTTCATTTATGTATGTGTTGTTGGTTTGTTTTAATTGTAAAATCAATAAAATTTATTTAAAATAAATAAATAAATATACCAAAGAGGTGTAGTCAAACATTATGAAAGCAAATTCATATCATACTCTTTCAAAATGGTTGTTTGGAAATCCATATATCTTTTCATACTTTTGCAATATGACTACATCAACTCCTACAATCTTAATCTCAAGGAGGCAGGTTATGCTTTTTTCTCAGATCAAGATCATATCTTGGACTCTGAATCTGAAGAAGGTTCTCCTCTCTTCTCTTCTTAAGTTGCTCCATTTGCACCAGTGGAATTCCAGCCTCAGGAGATACAAGCCAGAAATCATGTGAGGCTCAAAGACAGGCAGCAACAGAACTGGAGTAATTATAGCCTCCAAATCGTTGGCAAAGACATTCATTGAGGCTCCTTACCAAATACGGATCTTCTGGGCTTTGCAACATCTGGTTGCAAACTTATTTAAGAGGCAGCTTTGACCCAAGTTTCTTTGTTGTAAACAACCATCTGATTTCTTGTGTCTGGTATGTCATTTCCTTTGATTCGTGTAAGAAGCCTAAAACTCTGGGCCCTGGACAGGGCTGGTAAACCTTGTTTGGCTCTCTGAAATTTGGATTGAATCTTGGTTATTCTTCTACAGGCTCCTGTGGGAAGCAAAACGACTCAGGGAAGCCTTAGCTTCAGAATCTCTGACTGATATACCTTTTTTTTTTTAATACAAGTTTTATTAATTTTTTACAACAAACACAAACACATAAAACATAGGACGTAACATAAAAACATCATCATTCTTCATAAATTTACAAGCAGTGTATCGGTTGGTTTACCACTCCGTTTTGTGCATCCATTTCATAGTCATCATAATAATTATGTTGCATAATAACTCATATCATCAATCAACAACCATATATCCCAATATCACTATTGAACAATCATTTGACTGTAATTTAACTAATTCATACTTAAGCGACATAACTATAGTTTAATTAATTTATTTTATAACAGATCATAAAATCATACCAAATCTATCTTAATAAAATATTCTTAAAATATTATCAAAACCAAAAAGAGAAAAAAAATGCATATTCATTATATCCTAGGTTTCTAAATATTCTATTATTATATTGTATTATCTAACGATTGATAAAAAAGATCCAAAACTTCATAAAATTGTTTATCTTCTTGTTTTCTAATTTCAAATGTCAATCAGCTCATTTCAGCACATTCTAATATTTTCTTAATGATTTCTTCCTCTAATGGTATTCTCTCACTTTTCCAATTTTTAGCAAATACAATCCTAGCCGCTGTTAATACATTTACAATCAAATATTTTAAATTTTTATTATATATATCAGGTAAGATTCCCAATAAAAAAATCTCCGGTTTCAAGTCTATATGTTTCTTTGTCATTTTTTCCAACCATATGCAAATTCTAGTCCAGTATTTCCTGGCCTCCTCACAAGTCCACCACATATGGTAATATGAACCAGGAATCTGATGACATTTCCAGCATTTTTCAGATTTATTCTTGAATATTCTTGCTATTCTTGTCGGGGGAAAGTGCCACCTGTAAAACATCTTATACAAATTTTCTTTATATGCTGTTGACATTGCCATTTTATAATTTTGAGACCACAACTTTTGCCATTTCTCTAAATCAATCTCATATCCAAAATTCTTCCCCCAAGCAATCATTGTTTCTTTAACTTGTTCTTCCTCCAATTTGATTTGCAACAAATAATTATATAATTTTTTTGATCACTTTTTCATCAGTACCTGTCAATATCCTATCTAAGTCAGTCAATTTATCATAGAATCCTTCCATTTTAGAATCTTTAAGATACCTTGAATGTATTTGCGCATATGAAAACCAATTCATCTTTATACCTTGTTCTTCTAAATTTTGCATCGTTTTAAGTTCACCCTTTTCATCTAGTAATTCCCCATATCTAACTGTTTGTTCCTTCTTATAGGTTATAGGATAAGAAAAAGCTTCAATAGTTGATAACCAAACTGGGTTTTTCAAATAACATTGTTTCTTAATTTTCTCCCAATTCAACCATAACGATTCCCGTATATAATGCCTTCTAAAATAACCCTGCAATTTAGTTCCCTTATACCATAAAAAAGTATGCCAACCCAATAATAAATCATGTCCTTCTAATGCCAACAATCTAGCCTTTCTTTTTTTTTTTTTTTTGGTAAAATTTTTATTGATTTTAACGACAGACAAAAAACATATGACATAAAAAAATATATATAATTCTTCATAAATTTACAGTGTATCGGTTGGTTTACCACTCCCTTTTGTGCATCCATTTCATAGTCATCAAAATAATTATATTACATAATAACTCACATTATCCATCATCAATAAAATATCCCAATATCATTATTGAACAATCATTTGACTATAATTTTACTAATTCATACTTAAGCGAGATAACTGTGATTAAGTTAAATTATTTTATAACAAATCATAGAATCATACCAAATCTATCTTAATAAAATATTCTTAAAAATTATCAAAACCAAGAAAAATTATATATTCATTATTTCCTAAATTTCTAAATATTCTATTATTATATTGTATTATCTAACCATTGATAAAAAAGATCCCAAACTTCATAAAATTGTTTATCTTCTTGTTCTCTAATTTCAAATGTCAATCTACTCATTTCAGCACATTCCAATATTTTCTTAATAATTTCTTCCTCTAATGGTATTTTCTCACTCTTCCAATGTTTAGCAAATACAATCCTAGCTGCTGTTAATACATTTACAATCAAATATTTTAAATTTTTATTATATATATCAGGTACGATTCCCAATAAAAAAATCTCTGGTTTCAAATCTATGTGTTTCTTTATCATTTTTTCCAGCCATATGCGAATTCTAGTCCAATATTTCCTGGCCTCCTCACAAGTCCACCACATATGATAATATGAGCCAGGTATCTGATGACATTTCCAGCACTTTTCAGATTTATTCTTGAACATTCTTGCTATTCTTGTCGGGGGAAAGTGCCACCTGTAAAACATCTTATACAAATTTTCTTTATATGCTGTTGACATTGTCATTTTATAATTTTGTGACCACAATTTTTGCCATTTCTCTAAATCAATCCCATATCCAAAATTCTTCCCCCAAGCAATCATTGTTTCTTTAACTTGTTCTTCCTCTAATTTAATTTCCAACAAATAACTATATAATTTTTTAATCACTTTTTCATCAGTACCTGTCAAAATCCTGTCTAAATCAGTCAATTTATCATAAAATCCTTCTATTTTAGAATCTTTAAGATACCTTGCATGTATTTGCGCATATGAAAACCAATTCATCTTTATACTTTGTTCTTCTAAATTTTGCATCGTTTAAAGTTCACCCTTTTCATCCAATATTTCCTCATATCTAACTGTTTGTTCCTTCTTATAAGTTATAGGATACGAAAAAGCTTCAATAGTTGATAACCAAACTGGAATTTTCAAATAACATTGTTTCTTAATTTTCTCCCAATTCAACCATAACGATTCCCGTATATAATGCCTTCTGAAATAACCCTGTGATTTAGTTCCCTTATACCATAAAAAAGCATGCCAACCCAATAATAAATCATGACCTTTTAATGTCAACAATCTAGTCTTTCTTAACGTTATCCATTCTTTAACCCACATTAAGTTTGCAGCTTGATAATACAACTCCCAATTAGGAAGGCCAAATCCTCCTCTAATTCTAGCATCCTGTAAAAGTTTTAATTTTATTCTCGCTTTCTTGCCTTGCCATATATACTTCAACACAATTTTATTTAGTTCTTCGAAGTAATCCTTACTTAACCTAATTGGTATTGTTTGAAACAAATATAATATTCTGGGTAAAATATTCATCTTGATTGTTGAAATTCTACCTATCAATGACAATTGTAGGTTTTCCCATTTTTTCAGGTCGGATGCTATCTGCTGTTTAAGCTTAATATAATTATTGTCTTTCAATGTAGTACATTGACGTCAAATATATCCCCAAATATTAAACTTTATTCGTAACTTGAATTTTCAATAAATCTGCCAGCTCTTCTCTACTTCCAAGGTCAATACAAATAACAAAGGAGATCAGAGTGAATAAAATTATTTAGGTATTTTTTAAACCTTTCTGCCAAGATTGAAGCAAAGATTTTATAGTCTGCATTCAATAAAGAAATAGGTCTATAGTTCTCAATTTGTAATGGGTCAACCCCTTCTTTTCGAATAAGTGTAATATAAGCTTCTGACCATGTTTCACTTAGCGCAAAATTCTGACATAACTGTGCTAGTGTATGCAGGACCATTATCTGTTTTTATTTCATTTGGGCGTCCCAACAATGCAAAAGTGCGAATGCAATGATTGATGACATGTTTGGAGGCTTCTCCTCTTTGCAGGGTCGCCATTATGAACCCTGACTAAGTATCAATTGTGACATGCAGATACTTCTAGGGGGTAAACGGAGGAAACTGAGTAACATCCATTTGCCATATTTCACAGGCTTTCAACCCGCGGGGATTTACCCCTAAGGGAATGGAATGGGCTTGTTGACTGCAGGTGGGGCATTGCTGTCTAATGGCTGAGGCTTCGGCCATAGTGAGGTTGAAATGCTTCATGAGAGCTTTAGTGTTTTGATGGAAATATGAATGGCTCTCCCAAGGAGTTAATGTGTGTGAGGTCATGATACCTGCAGCCGCTTGATCAGCCACATCATTGCCTTCCTGGAGAATTCCCGGGAAGGGTTGGTGGCTGCGAATGTGTGCTACAAAGAGGGGGTGCTGACGCTGTGCAACAAGGTGTTGCAATGTAACAAAAAGAGAGAGAAGGTTTTTATCAATAGCGGGAGAGAGGTAAGAATCACGAATAGTAGAGACTATTTGAGTAACATATAGGCTGTCTAAGATCAAGTTGAGGGGTTCGTTAAAATTCTGGAGGACTAATATGGTTGCAGCAAGCTCAGCCCTTTGTGGTGATGTCTGCACAGGGGTGGTTTTAGTGTGCCACACACCATTCCTTTGCCAAGCGCATGCCCCTCGTTCCCTACTGCCATCAGCAAATATAGTCAAGGCATTGACCAAAGGTCCTTTGCTGATGGGAGAGGAGAAAGAGATGGGTATTGTCTGAATGATTTGAAAACGTGGATCAGCGGGCAGGTGGCAGGAAACTAATCCAGGCCAGTCGACTAAGGCAAACTGAATTTCCTGGGAGTTTTGGAATAGAGATTCCCATATTTGTAATGAAAAAGGGATAAAAAGTGTGGAGACATCTATTCCCATAAGTAATTTTGCACGGCTCCTGCCTTTTATGATCAGTTGAGCCAATTGAACTGATTTGGAAGTGATGGAGCATCGTGGCATATGGGAAAGATGAATCCACTCTATGATGTGGAGTTTTTGGTCCTTTTGAGTTACTGCTGCGGTCATAAGCCTCGGGGTGGCTAAAATGACCATATCTAGAGGAGTATTGGCAGCAGCTCTGTCTACACATATTTTTCGGATATTCTCTTCTATTTGAGTTATTGCTTGAAGCTAAGGTTGCTGCAAGGATATTATGTCAGCAGGCTTTTTTCCCCAGGTAAGGGCTTCGAACAATGGAGAAAGAATATCAGTGGTTAAAGACAGGAAAGGTCGAGCCCAGTTAATGGTACCCAGATATTACTGAAGTTGAACCAGAGTGGGTTGAGAAGGCAGAGACAGAGAGGGAAGTGAAGGATAGGCAGTAGCAGAAAGCATTTTATAGCCCAGATATGCGTATGGAGTTAGTACTTGCATCTTTTCAGGTGCTATGTGCAAACCTCCTTTTGCAAGAACGGCTTTCAGGAAGCAAAATGAAGTGAACATCGTACCTGGTGGCCCAGGAGCGGCAACAAGGATATCATCCATGTAATGATACACCAGAAATTGTGGAAAAGCAGAACGATAGGGTAGCAAGATATTATTGACATAGTGTTGACACATGGTGGGGCTATTGAGCATACCTTGGGGTAGGACTTTCCACTGAAAGCGGGAGGAGGGAGAGGAGTTGTTTAAGCAAGGCAGTGTGAAAGCGAATAGGGCACGATCTTGTTCATGCAAAGGGATAGAAAAAAAGCAATCTTTTAAATCAATGACCATGAGATCAAATTTTTCAGGGATGATGTTGGGATTTGGAAGACCACATTGTAGCACCCCCGTTGGTTTTATTATAGTGTTCACGGCTCATAGATCCTGCAATAGCCTCCATTTTCCTGATTTTTTCTTAATGACAAAAATGGGGGTGTTATATGGGCTGACAGATGGTTCAACGTGCCCTTTGACAATTTGGTCCTGGATAAGTGATTGCAAGGCCTCTAGTTTGTCTATTATGAGGGGCCATTGGTCTACCCAAACAGGTTCTGTGGTTTTTAATTGTAGCTGCAGTGGAGTTCTAGCAAAAGATTCCATTAATCAATAATGAGTTTTGCATTAAGTTGAGACATAAGATCACGGCCCCACAGGTTAGTATGTAGTGGAAGAACCAAGGGTTGGAGGTAAGCAGTGTGAGAAATATCAGAGGAACTCACCGGTAGCCAGTGTTTGCTACGGTGGGCATGCTGAACTCCTCCCACTCCCCGAATGGCTGGGGCAGTTTCCAAAGGCCAATCGTCCAGCCACTAAGCCATTTGGATGACACTTATGTCAGCTCCAGTATCTAAGAGACCCGAAAAGACTTTGTTACGGATTGTGAATTGTTACACAGGCCTGGCTTGTTCCACTGTTTGATGGACAGTAAATGCCCATGCATCAGCCATTTTAACAGGCACTGGAACAGCGGTTGCTACTAATTCTCCCTTGCTAAATTTTGTGGGAGTATTTCCAATTACTGCCATGACCACTGAGGAAAAGTCATCGGAATCTCTCAGAAATGGAGAAGCAATGATTCCCCTTGCCATGAGGTCTCGGATGAGATAAATTATGAGGGGCATCAAGGCAGGAGGGATCATTTTCAGGCATGTGGGGAGAAAGTAAACAGTGCCTGGAATGTCAATTTCCATATCTTTGGAGGCAATTAGTTGGAAAGATATGGAGTCAGCCTTTGGAGCGGGGCTGGCTGATCGCCCCCCTTCTAGTTTCCCTGCGGCTGAGGAATGTTGCTGTGACACTGGTTTGCCCAGTGGTACCCTTTCTTGCACCTTGGGCATATCGTTTTAGGCTTGGTATTGTTTTGTGTATTGTCTCTGGCTCTGCATTGAAGCAGTTTCCAGCTGGCCTGTTTTGAGAATTTGCTTGCTGCAAGGCCATGGCCAGATGCTCCATATTATAGGAGACAGTTCCCATGATTCTGCAAGCCTTTAGATAGTCCAAGAGGGAAGCCCCACCTTGGGCAGATAGAGGCTGCAGAATCCTCTTGCAATCCTCATTTGCATTTTCAACAGCCAGTTTCAGCAGAAGCTCTTTACGGGCTTCTTCATTCGAGATTTGTCTGTGAATGGCTTTCTGAAGTTCCTCTACGAACTCAGCATAAGGCTGATGTGAGCCTTGAGTAATTTTTGAAAAAGATCCTACGATGCCAGAGGTAGGATCATCAACTTTGTCAAGGGCTTTGACCGCTATGATACTGATAAGGGCAAGGGTACATTGTGGGAGAGCCGCCTGAGTTGGTAAGTCCGCAAATCGGCCATACTGAATATTTGATCCGCTCTCACGGTTGTGCCATGATCGCGGGCAAATTTTTCAGCTTCAGCGCGAAAGTCTGACTCCCAAACAACATACTGCGGTCCAGTCAGTACCATATGGAAAAGATCCTTCCAATCTTGGGGTAACATAAAAAAGGAGGAGCTGATGGTGTTAATGAAACCTCTGACATATGGTGCCTGGACGCCGTACATGGCCATGGCTTGTTTTAAATCTCTGATTAATTTCATGGGTAAAGGTTCAAGTCTAGGCACCACATTTCTGGCTCCATCCCCTATATATTCAATGGGACAAAGAAAGAGCTCTTCCATGCGTCTCTGTGCCATGGCTTGTGCGATCGCTCCCATGAATGTTTGATCCTCCACTGGATTTGAGTTAGGAGGATTTATGGGTTCAGGAGCAGTGGGGGAGGAAGTTTCTAACGGGAGAGCATCCTTTGTTTTGGTTTCAGCTGTATAAGGAGGAGGACCCTCCTTAGGGGAGGGGGCTTTGGTAAGTGCTAAATCATGGATGTTTAAACATTCCATGACTATTCTCCATGTCGTCAGAATCTTTTTTTAAAAAAAAAAAACAAATTTTATTAATTTTACAAAGAACACAATAAAACATAAACAAAACTAAAAGATCTTTTCTAAAGGTTGTCTGATCCCGGGTTGAAACTCTTCACACAGACACAAATTCAAACATCATATTCACTTTATATATCCTTCCATATTTTATTATCATTTTCTTTTTTATATATATATATAAACCATTTTTATCAATTTTATATAAACAATGCACAAGGCATAACAGCTTATAAGTTCTTTTCTAAGAAAAAAAAAATAGAAGAAAACCAATAGAACATAACAATTCCAAATTATAGTATCAATACTTTGTCTATTTAACTTCATATCTTATCCCAACTTCTCCTTTTCATCCGA
Organism: Hydrophis major; assembly: GCA_033807585.1. Taxonomy (NCBI): domain Eukaryota; kingdom Metazoa; phylum Chordata; class Lepidosauria; order Squamata; family Elapidae; genus Hydrophis; species Hydrophis major. The sequence goes on from CM066329.1 coordinate 216,763,801, forward strand.
ATTATTTCTTATTAATTAAAAATTTTTTTTGCCTTTTTTCAATATACAACATCCAAAAAAAAAAAAAAATAACAAAACCTTTATATATCCTTTCATATCTTATTACCATTTTCAATAATATTCTTTGTCTGTTCTATTTCCAACTATCTATTCATCTTTTTTCTTTTATTATACTTCTCCTATACACCCATTGGAGTAACATCTATAACTCATTACCCTAACTTAAAAGTACTTCATATAACAATTTTTCTTGGGATTCTGTTTCATAGATTCTAAAATTACACAATGAATTTTATACTCTAAATACACATATAAAAAACACAATCTTATGTACCCTCCAGAATCCCTCTTTTATCCTAAATTAAATTCACCCATTGTCTCTGAATAAACTTTTTTTCTTTAGATCTTGCTTCCCACCATTGAGGCTTCTCCTCCCCCCCTTTCTCTCTTGCTTATTCTTCTCCTTGCCCTTTTTACCCCTTTGTCTTTCCTCCTCCCTTTTCTTACTCCCTTTCCTTTGCTTTCTAACCTTGCCTCCACCTTTCCGCTCATTTTTCTCTTCTTTGGTTGTTTTTATAATTCTTAAAATCCCCTTTTTCTTATCCTTTTTCTCCTCCTCCCCGGAAAGAACCCATTGTTCATCAAAGATGGCTTCTTCTTCCTCTTCTTCTTTGTCCCAGTCCTTCTGCTGCGTAGTCAATTTTTCATAAGTACATAACGCCATTTCTAAGAATTGAAACAAAGTGCCCAAAGTATCTTCTTTTTTATATTTTTGATATTCAGTCTTTAGTTCATCCACAAGCGATGCCATTATGAAAAAAGAAACTTTTCCCAAAACAACCACAAATATTTTTAATCAAAAATAATTAAAAAAAAAAAATTCCAAAAATTAATACTTTTCTTCCTTCTTCTCTTTCTCTTTCTGGGGTTAATGTTTAATCAAAGAGGTCCAATTACCATATACCTTTCTTTGGGATTCTAGGCAATCTCCTCCTTTTTCAGCTTCTGCTCCAATTTTTTTTCCTCTCCCTTCCCACTTGCAATATCAATTTTAAATAATCAGAAATCCATACCTCCAACAAGGGTTTTCCAATTTCTTAAGTTTTTCAATGTCCAAAAACCCTTTTGTCCCTTAGCTTCAACTCTCAAAACAATTCACTTTCAATGTCCAATATGTCCAAACATATCTGCTGTTTCCATGGGGTGGGAGAGTGAAGAAAAAAAAAGTTCCCTTTAACAGCTTCTCCGCCGCTTTCAATCTTCTTAGGGATACAATGTATCCTCCAGCAATTCAAACAGCTAAGTTCCAACAAATTTGAAAGATGTTACTTGACCCGGCTCAGACATCACTTTCACTCTTCTTACTTCCTCCAGCGCAATCTTACCCGGTTGCTGGCTTCTTTATGGCGGCCATTTCTGACCGCCGCTCCACCACCTTGGGAAAAAGGGGTTTTTCCAGAGGAGGAGGGGGTCTGCGACACCCCCAACCCCCTGTCCGACTCCCCTCTCTCTTCAGCTGTCCCTACAGGGCAGCCATATCCCCCTGACCCATCTGGATTGGGAGTACCTCAGCGGCTAGCACAGCAGAAATCGCGAGCTGTCGCGAATTCCTGCTGCCCCGAAGCCACGCGAAACCGGAAACCAATCTATGTCGTCAGAATCTTTGACGGAGCCCTGGGATTACTATGAAAATAGTCACCCAAATGTTGTCATGTGGAGACTTTCAAGGACCCTTTCTCCGGATAAGCTGGGCATTGTGTGTAAATGTAAGTCAAAAGGGTGATAAGGTCCTTTTTAGTTGGAACCGGAAGCGTTTTGCCTTGATTCCTAAGAATAAGAGTTGAGCTCTTTGTTAATTCTCCTAATTCCTGCAAATGTGCTATCTGCGCTTTGGAGAACTTTCCACCCATACTCACTTGAAGGGAGGATGTCTTCTTTAAGGAAGATTCCTGGGAAGGGATCCATGACACGAGATGCCGTCCCTGAGTTGCAACTGGTTCATCCGGCCAGGTGAGATAAGCAGTCGAAGACAGACGCACCTGTTTCTTTTAATGGATCACGTCGGGGTCACCAGATGCGGCTTTGCTCCGCATTAGGAAGGCTTCTCACTGGGTGGTCGAATGCATCAAGAAAGACACCAGGCTAGTTCTATCTCGGGTGAGCTGCCCCGATCACGAGCTCGGGAAGCTCTTTTATTAAAAACACATAGTAATACGTCACAAGCGGTAAACTCTATCCAATCATTATGTTACATGAGCAGAAATATTAGTGGACACATAGTAGCATCAAATCACAGTACTATATGGTCAGTTTTAGTAGGTACAAAGTAGCCAATCAACGCTTGCAGTCCAGTTAATAGCCCATGGTGTTGTATTGCTGATTGCTGTTCTTTGTTCCTGGTACACGCTTGCAGCTTACGTGAGGCCTTGAGGCCTGGCATGTACTGAAACTTGTTGATTCATTACTGCAAGGCAGACTCATCCCCCTCGGAGATAAGTCCCACCACTGTTGTATCATCTACAGATTTAGCAATATTATTACTCACGTGAGTGGGAATGCAGTCATGCACATAAGGAGTATAGAGTAAGGGACTCAACATGCAACCCTGTGGTGTATCAGTGTTAAGAATAAAGGCTGAAGAGGTATGATTACCTAATCTGACCCTCTGTGAGTGGCCAGACAGGAAATCCACAATCCAAAGGCAGATTGAATTAGAAAGCCCAAGGTCAAGAAGTTTAGACAGCAGTCTATGTGGAAGAATTGTGTTAAACGCAGAACTAAAATCCACAAAAAGGATCCTCACATAGCCCTCCCGCTGTTCTAGAAGAGTCAGAGCAGTGTGAAGAGTGATGGCTATAGCGTCCTCTATAGATCTATATTTTCTGTATGCAAACTGGTGTTTATCAAATTTATGCGGAAGACCAGAAATGATGTGCTGGCAGACCAATTTCTCAAAGCACTTCATGATGATAGGAGTGAGTGCCACTGGTCTGTAATTGTTGAGGTTATTGATAGGGAACTTCTTTGGCAGAGGAACAATGGTGGAAGCCTTCAAACAAGATGGAATAGTGGACTGGGATAAAGACCAATTGAAGATCCTGGTAAAGGCTCCAGCCAACCGATCAGCACAGTCTTTAAGCACTCGGCCAGAGATACCATCAGGACCAGCAGCCTTTCTAGGGTCCACAGCCCTCAGAATGCTCCTTACCTCTGTTCCTCCACAATGAGGTGGGAGCTACAATTGGCTGGTAGTTGTGTTTCATCTGTCTCTGATGTCTCCATTTCAAAGCGAGCAAAGAAATGATTCAGTTCCTCTGCCAATGAAGCATCCCCCTCAGCAGGGATGACATTGGTCAGTTGATGGTTTGTAATTTGTTGAATCCCTCGCCACACCTGCCTCATGTTATTGCTATAAAAATTCTCCTCAATCTTCCTGTTATAATCAATCTTGGACTTCCAAATATCTTTCTTCAGATTAGCTCCAGCAACACTGTATCTTGCCCCATCACCGGACCTAAAGGCCTTGGTTCTGTCACGCAAGAGTCGCTGGACTTCCTTGATCATCCAGGGTTTATGATTGGGATAGATCTTAATACGTTTAGCCACAGTTTAAGTCAACCATTTCTGAGTTTCCAAATCAAGATAAACATTTAGTAAGATGGTTTGTGAGAAAGAATAACTGTGCACTTGCGAGTACTTTCACTGATATTATTATTTAACAATTTGAATTTGGTAACTGAAAACGGTGCAGATAACAAAGGTTAGATCAATGTCTTTTTAACAGGCCTGTAGGTTCCAAAGACTGAATCTCCTAAGTTCTTATCCTGAGCTATAAACTGTTCCTTGCTAAGCACTGGATTTCATTATATGGGAAACTGTATGTATGCATCTATGTCAGGGCCTCCATCCTCTTTACAAAGGTAAATGGTATTATCCAAGGTCAGTGATGATGAATGTCAAAGTTATCACACCACATTCTGATTGACATCTCAGAATAAATATTCCTGAAAGCACACCCTGTTCTTATGTAATTGTTGGAAGCTGTGGAAGTTGCATGGGAATTGGCTCAAAAACCTCTGATAATCAAATGAGAATAGGGCATGGTTTCATGCAAGTCACTGCAGAGACCATATAAGAGCACACCCAAAGCTGTTTTCAAAACAAAGGCCTTCTGCAATCCAGAGCAGCCTCAGATAGACAGCAACTGCCTGTCACCAGAAAGAGAACACTGCTCAAAGGTAAAGGTGCTGGATCATGGAGACAATTGTGACATTTTCCCGAGGCCCAAATACTTTGGGGGATGGTGAGAGGTGCTCTTTTTGAGTGTGGCAGTGTGTTAGGGCTGAGTTGTAGACGGAGATTCTACTTCAGGCTCAGCTTAAGTGCTGCTGCCAAGGGCCGCTTTTTAAGCTGGTCTAGATCTTTTGTCTGGGAGTGAGGGAAGGGGGTATAAGAACAAGAGAGTCAAATTGGGTATTTTCTGAATTTTTGATATACTGAGCCAAAATTGGGAGAAAACACAAGAATTCTCCAGAAGAACTTATAGATAAGAGCATTTCATCAAATTAATTGCAGAAAACGTTTGAAGAGTTTGGCAAAAAGATGACTGCAACTTTTAAAAGGTGATTCAAATACATGTTGGAAATATTATCATACTTTATGAACATATTAAAAACTAAAAAAAATTGGATTTAAAAACATGCTTTGATACAGAGGGTTTTGAAGATCTGTATACAATGGAGACCAGAGGCCTTTCTTTTGAGAAGGATTGCCACCAGGTCAGGAATAGGATGGACAAACAGTTGGAAAAAAGCCATGGAACTTTGTGTTTGTATATGATAACTGCACTGAGATTATTATACACATGAAGATGCAAAGACTTGGCAATAATTATACTGAAGGAATGATTAGTGAAGATAATGGCACTTGCTGGGATGGCCAAATTAACTTATTTGATTAGAGAAAAGACAATATCTACATTTATTGCTGACTGAAAACCCTTTATTGACTTTTTGCAGAAAACAGAAAAAAGTGAACTCATGATACATGGTTTTGATGATTATTGAGGATAGAGTAGAGAAAGAAGAGGGTTATGTTGGAATCATAGAGTAAGAGATAAGTTTATACTTATACTTATAACGGCTATAAAGAAGATTGGAAACTATTTCTTTGTATCTTTTTTCTTTTCTTTTTTAAAACTTTCCTTTCTTGCACTTTTAAATTTAGCAAAAGAAAGAATAAGAATTCTTTATTGGCCAAGCGTGATTGGCCACACAAGGAATTTGTCTTCGGTGCATAAGCTCTCAGTGTACATAAAAATACATTCATCAAGAATCGTAAGATACAACACGTAGAGATAATCATAGGATACTAAATAAGCAATCAAAATCATACTAGGAAACTAAATAAAACAATATAAATTGTAAAGATACAAGCAACAAGGTTATAGTCATAAGTAGAAGGAGATAGGTAATAGGAAGGATGAGAAGAATAATAGTAATACAATCTTAGTAAATAGTTTGACAGTGTTGTAGGAATTAGTTCAGCTGAGTGATTTCTCAATTTCCTTTTTTGTTATATTTAATAGTTCATATGGGTTTTTTATCTTTTTGAAAACTTTTAATAAAACTGTTCTTAAAAAAATAAATGAGAGGATTGTTCATACCTTTTCATCACAGCTGTAATTGTAAACAGTCACTAAACAAGGTTATTGCTAATGAGGATTACCTGTAGAACAAACTGGCTCTCCGTGATGGACTATAATACACTGAAATGTATCTGTCCTGCAGATAACACTTCATTTTGTATCACTGATTTAGCTAACTCTGCCATTTCCTCTGTTGTGTAAAATCTACCAGAACCCCAGATTATTATTATTTAAATATTCCATTTAACCTTGAATTTAAGGTGGATCTCAGCACATTTGGATTACTTGGTCTTTTGGGGGGGGGCACAGAATGTGAATATTTCTATCAGTGAACCAGACCCAGATACAAAATAATTGGCTACCTCACGAATGAATGAATTCTTCTTGATCCTCCTTTAAGGTGAGCAGCTTCTCTTTACAGTAATTGATAATGAACTGTTCAAAACTGTTATCTTGGGAAGACGAGACAAGACAAATATCAAAAAGCAAAGACATAAGGCTAAACTTGTAGCAGTGGTGGGATTTAAAGTTTTTTACTACTAATTCTATGGGCGTGGCTTGGTGGGTGTGGCAGGGTAAGGATAGTGTAAAATCTCCAGTCAGAGGTGGGATTTGCTGGTTCTCCGAACTACTCAATATTTCCGCTACCGGTTCTCCAGAACTGGTCAGAACCTGCTGAGTACCACCTCTGCTTTTAATATCACTGATCATAGTATCTTTATAATGTAATGTTGTTTAATGCTTTCCTGTTTTTATGTGTAATATAGTGAACTGCCAGAGTCACAAGAATTGAGCAGGGCAGCTGTCTACATTAGATAGATGATAGATCAGGGGTGCCAAACTCACAGTGTCATGTGACATATGTGACTTTTTCTCTCTTCACTAAACCTGGCATGGGCATGGCTAGTGTGTGATGCATCTGGCCCGTGAACCATGAGTTTGACAGGCCTGTGATAGATGGAAGGATGGATGGATGGATGGATGAATGGATGTAGATAGATAATAGATAGATAGATAGATAGATAGATAGATAGATAGATAGATAGATAGATAGATAGATAGGACTTTGCCTAGAGTGAGTGAGCCATTTTAAAGCAGGACTTGAAAATAGAAGTGACACAGAGTTAACACAACCGTAAAGCAGGGAGGGATTCAAATTTTTTAACAACCAGTTCTGTGGGCTTGGCTTTGTTGGTGGGTGTGGTTTGATGGTCATGTTATTGGCTGGGCGTGGCCAACTCAATATCACTTACATCAAGGCACGCATCACCTCACCTGGCCTCTCATGACTGCGGGGATGCTACAATAGTCGTAAGTGTGAAAAATGGTCATGTCACTTTTTTCAGTGCCATTGCAACTTTAAATGGTCACTCCACACAAGCAAAGTACCAGCAAAGGAGGGGGAAAAAACTCCAGAGAAGTTCCAGAGACAGGAAGTCTAGTCCTGCCAAGAATGTAATAAGGGTTAATGGAGAGGCAGTTTCTATAAGCAATACCAGAATGTTTCCTTCCTGCCTTTCTTACAGGATTAGGCCAGTAATTTCTTCTAACAACCGGTTCTCCGAACTGCTTAGAATGTTAACAACCGGTTCTAGCGAATAGGTGCGAATTGGTAGATTCTCTTTCTCTGCCTGTTTGTTTTGTATGGCCAAGGGGGAGGAGACCAGCCAGCCAAAGGGGCAGCTACTGGAAGCAACTCTTTTTTGGTCTACAGCAGCCTCTTTTGGGCAGAAATCCTTCCCCAACTGGGCGGTTGGTCTCCTCCCCCTCAGCTATACAAAACAGACAGGCAGAGAAGGAGGAGACTGGCCAGCTGATTTGGGGAGGCTTCTTGCACTGTAAAAGAGGCAGATACTGATCTCCGGCTTTGCTCCGCTTCTCCAACAGTCAGGCACACCCTGTTCTATGTGCTGGCTGCTCAGTCTCAGGGGTGCTAAAGGTCTGTAGGATGATTCTTCCTCCCCCACCCAGTAGTTTTAAAAAGGGAACCATCTATCCAGTTTGCCCTTTGAGTAGAGGCAAACCTTCCAAGCCAAACATAAGAGAAAGGGAATCATCCTACAGGCCCTTAGCACCCTCTTGGAAGTATAAATGTATGAATGAATCAGCAGCAGAATCCTCTGGGAAGCTTGGTAGGGAAAGAAGGAGGGAGGGAGGGAGAGAGAGAGGGAAGAGTGTCTTTGCAATTTGCCAAGGGAAATCCAGGAGGTGGATTTCCATCCTATTTCTGTCTTTCAATGAGATGAAGGTGATTGGAAACAACAAGGAATTTGTTGGTGGTGCATATGCTGTCAGTATACATTAAGAGAAAAGAAAATACATTCAGCAAGAATCATAAGACACAACACTTAGTGATTTATTTATTTTTATTTATTTATTTATTTATCTTTTTATTTATTTATTTGTCAAGTGATTATAAGATAACAGGTATAAGTATAAACATAGTTATGAATATATAAAATTGATACGAATAAGAAAAAAAAGAAACAATAAGACAAGGATGGTAGGCACGTTGGTGCGCTTTTGCACGCCCCATACAGACCTCTTAAGAAAGGGGTAAGGTCAATAGTAGACAGTCTAAGGTTAAAGTTTTTGGGGTTTGGGGAAGAAACCAGCGTCAGGTAGAGTATTCCAGACATTGACCACTCTGTTGCTGAAGTCGTATTTCCTGCAATCAAGTTTGATGCAGTTTATCTTGAGTTTGTATCTATTAAGTTGCAGATTACAGGGTAGTTTTTTTCTGAAACCAAATTGTTTATTAGAGAGTAGGTTGTTTGTTTCTAAGTGGAGGATGATGGATTGGTTAATAATTGATTCCATGCCTTTACAGGTGATGCAACATAAAGAGATTGGTCTGTAATTTTCCACTAGGCTGGGGTTTCCCTTTTTGAAGATGGGGATGACCATGGCTTGTGACCATAGTTTTGGCAAGGAGCTGGCCCTGAAAGAGTTTTCAAAGATTATGCTTAGAGGTTTGGCTGTGGCAGTGGGTAGCTTTTTTAAAAAGTAGGCACATATTCTGTCCGGTCCAATACATAGAGATGTTTTTAGATCGCTTAGTGCTTTTTCAACATTGTCTTCTGTAAAATCGATATGTATTAGATCATTGTAGTTGTCTGTGGTTCAACTAGGAAATACTGGGCATGATCCATTGCTGTTTACAAATAGTGAGCCAAAGAATGTGTTAAAGAAGTTGGCTTTAATGGTGCCATTGTTGCAGTCTTTACCATTAGGTCCTTTCAGGGGTGGGATGGACTTTGAGTCTTTTAGTGAGCCATGTTTCACAGACAAATATGATGTTGATTTTAGCTGTATTTAGTAAGAGGAGAAATTCAGGTATTTTATTTACAAGGCTTCTTGCATTGAGTAGCTTGCATTTAAGGCCAGTTGTAGTTGGAATAGAGGTAGTTAGGAGCATGTGTGCCTAGTTTTGAGTGATGGTGGATTGGGTGAGGTAGGGTTGGATGCGGAGTTGCAGGTTGTGTGACTTTCTTTTGATGCAATCAGCACAGTAGTCAATGTATAGATCCTTTTCTCCATTGTCTAGGCATTTTTTGAGTTCTGTGTGGAATTCACGGAAGCTGATTCTTTACAGTATGGATAAGTCTAGTCTTGAGCAAAGTTTTTTATGGGTGGGATTGGTTTTTGCAATGGTGTTTATTGTATGAATACGTTTGCTGGACTCATTTTTGCAAGCAACTCTACAAAATCTTGGGGCCACCAAGCTGTCATTGTATTTGAACTCAGGGCCATCTCTGTTTATTTCAATGATATCTTCAGGAGAGATGTTTGTTATATTTGAGTTGCTTATGATATTGTGAACTTTGGTGATGTTGTCTGTTTCATTGGTGTCTTCAAGACCAAATAAGATGGCTTTGGACATTTCCGATCATGTTCCATGATGTCTCTGTTGAGTAAGTTAATATCATTTGTGGAATTATTTGATGGGATAGTAATCAGGGGTGGGATTCCACCAGTTCGCACCTATTTGCTAGAACCGGTTGTTAACATTCTAAGCAGTTTGGAGAACTGGTTGTTAGAAGAAATTACTGGCCTAATCCTGTAAGGAAGGCAGGAAGGAAACATTCTGGTGTTGCTTACAGAAACTGCCTCTCCATTAACCCTTATTACATTATTGGCACGACTAGACTTCTTGTCTCAGGAACTTCTCTGGAGTTATTTTTCCCTCCTTTGCTGGTACTTTGCTTATGTGGAGTGACCATTTAAAGGTACAATGGCACTGAAAAAAGTGACTTATGACCATTTTTCACACTTATGACTGTTGCAGAATCCCCACAGTCATGAGAGGCCAGGGGAGGAGATGTGTGCCTCGATGGGAGTGATATTGAATTGGCCACACCCAGCCATTAACATGACCACCAAGCCATGTCCACCCAGTCACTTGACCACCAAGCCACACCCACCACCTAAACCACACCCACAGAACTGGTTGTTAAAAATTTGAATCCCACACCTGATAGTAATTATTTGTGGCTGTGGTTTGGTGGTTATATTGGGTTGTAGTTGTGATTGTAGTTTAGGTAGTGGTTGTGGTAGTGGTTGTTGAGTTGGGATTTGATTTTGAGCTGATAGGTATTCGCTTATCTGTGCTCTATTTCTTTTTCAAGAGATATTAGGCTTGCTTATATAATTGTTTCAAAACATGTTGCTAAGCGTTCTTCTTTGAATGAATGAGTGGTTCTATGCTTTCAACTGTCAGGCAGGGTACTTAGTTTGTTTAGCTTAGGAAAACATGATGGACATAGACAAGGGAATGTATCTGATGTTTTTAGGAAATCAGGTAGGCTTTTGTTTAGGTTTAAGCAGGCAAGGTGGGCTTGATTGTCACATAGGTGGCATTTGATATTATTTTCACTTTCATTGATGGATTCAAGACATTTGAAGCATGTGCAGGAGTCTAGGAGGTCATTGGTAGAGATATTATTTTTTTTTTGTTGTTTGGTAGTGGAGGATTTGGAGTTTTTGGCTGGCATGGTCAATGACAATAGTACACTAAACAATTACAAAGCTAATTAATGTGATAGGTAGACAGTTACTTAATGAATGTTGGTACTTAATAAATGTTAATTGATAAGTTAGAGAACAAATCAAATGTAAGGTTACTAAAAATCAATTAATCAATTAATTGACTAGATAATCAATGATACAGTATTAAATCTCAATTCAATGAATCAGTAAATTAGTGGTCATTTAACAATTAATGATTATACTATTAGATGATAAATCAATTATCTTAGACAAAGTATTATCTATCAATATTTGATCTTGAGGTACTGAAATAGTGGAGGTAGTGAAGTATCGGAGGTTTGTAGTAAAAAGTTCCTTTGTTTTTTCTTAAAGCCACGTTGTTTGGTTTTTGTTTTGTTTTGTTTTTAAAGAAGAAGCGTTGCTGCTTGATAGATTTGAATGGAGAAGATTTGAATAAACTCACCAATCATCTACTTGGGAGTTTGGAATGGATGAGATTTGGGTGGGGGTTAAGTGGAGGTTGTCCAATCAGTTGAGTGGGAATTTAAATGCAGGCTGACTAATCAGCTGGTTGATTTAAATGGAGACTGTAGGGTCTATCGATTCTCTGTGAGTCTCCTCAGTTCTCCACAATTCATGGACATTCAGAATCACAATTTCTTGTTCTCCTCTAGTCCCGACTTTTTCGGATATTTAGGATCACTTTCTATCAATTCCGTCTCTTTCTCTGCAGTTCAGAATCACACTCTCCACCAGTCACAGCTCATTCCATGCCATTCAATCTATGCCACTCAGAATGGCTCACTCTCAGAATCAGTCTCTCTGTAAGTGTCTGAATCACACTCTCATCTAATCTCAGCTTGTCCTGGCTCTTATCACTATCCACTCTCTGCTATCTGCTCTTTGCTCTCTGCACGGAATCTCTATCGTTATCTGCCAGTCCCAGTTCTTTCAAGTCTCACCCACTTGGAATGGTGTCCTATGGAATGGAGTCTTGGGCTCACCACTTAGGATGGTGTCCTGGCCTCTTCACTCACTCTCTCCGCTCACTCTCAGGATTGCTGGCAAGTTCTCAGTTCTCGTAACCTTCTAAAACCATCTGACAGTCCCGGTTGAGGTAGATCACAGCTCTGTTGGCCCCAGAACCCTACACCCCATCTCTAGTGATGTGATTAGGCATTTACCCCGAATTAGTCATAGGTTACTAATAAGCAATCAAATCATACTAGGGAACAAATAAAACAATGTAAATTGTAAAGATACATGCAACACGGTTATAATAATAAGTGGGTCCTAGGAAGTGTTATTATACTCTAGTAGTAGAGGAATAATATAATACAGTCTTAGTACATAAGTTGACAGTGTTGTGGGAATTAGTTGTTTCTCAGAGTGATGGCATTCAGGAAAACACTGTCCTTGTGTCTAGTTGTTCTGGTGTTTAGTGCCCTATCGTGTCGTTCTGAGGGTAGAAATTGAAACAATTTATGTCCAGGATGTGAGGGGTCTGTAGATATTTTCACAGCCCTCTTTTTGACTGGTGAGTATATAGGTCCTCAATGGAAGGCAGGTTGGTAGCAATTGTTTTTCTGAAATTCTAATTGTCCTTTGAAGTCTGTGTCTGTCTTGTTTGGTTGCAGAGCCAAACCAGACCGTAATAGAGGTACAGACGACAGACTCAATAATTCCTCTGTAGAATTGAATCAGCAGTTCTTTGGGCAGTTTGAGCTTTCTAAGTTGGTGCAGAAAGAACATTCTTAGATTGTGCTTTTTTGATGACATTTTTGATATTAGATGTCCATTTTAAGTCTTGAGATATAATAGAACCTAGGAACTTGAAGGTCTCTACTGTTGATACTGTGTTGTCTAGTATTGTAAAAGGTGGTTGCATGGGAGGGTTTCTCCTAAAATCTACCACCATTTCTATGGTTTTGAGTGTATTTAGTTCAAGATTGTTCTGGTTGCACCAAAAGGCTAGTCGTTCAACCGCCTGACTATGCAGATTCATCGTTGTCTCAAATGAGACCAATCACTGTTGTATCCTCTGCAAACTTCAGTACTTTAATAGAGGGATGTTTTGAGATGCAGTCATTGGTATTTCGAGAGAAGTGGAGAGAACACACAGCCCTGGGGGGCTCCTGTGCTAATTGTCCAGGTATATGATGTGATTTTGCCTAGCTTTTTCTGTTACTTTGTCTATTTTGTGCTCCCAACAGTTCTTGTTTGCAGGCAAATTATATTTCTTGTGATATTCCAATGTATTATTGTTGCTACTTTGTTATGCTGTTGTTTGTTGTCAAGCTGTGTGAGCTTCTTGTAGCTCACAAAGTAGTTCACTCTCTTCAGCTTCTTTTCAGGGGCAGCATTTGCTTTCTTTTGCTGTCTTCTCAATTCTGGTTTTGTATGGGTTTGTTCTTAAGATTTGGTCTTGTGCGGCCAGAATTACCCTGTCTCTTTCTACAACTTTCCTGCCATGTCTCTTTTCTATTCTTCATTTAATCTTTTTTTGTAGGCCACTTTGATCTCTCTGAGACTTAGTAAGCCTTCCTGGTGTACTAGTTTCCGTGCATCTTTTTCACTGTCCTTCAGACACTCTTCCAATGCCCTTTTTTATTCTTTAACTGTCTGGTGTACTTGCGACATTCCATATTCGCCTATGCTTGGTAAGTAGAAGGGCATGAATCAATTTTTATTATTGTGTCTGGTCTTCCTATTCAGGGCTCTTAGTTCTGTTTGAATGCAGTCCACTGTTACAACTATGTATGGTCCAACTCTGTATTTAATGACTGGAATTGTCCAGATATTAATTGGCTTGATGTATTTCTTCTATTGAGTTTGGACTTTAAAATCTTCACTCTCATGATGTGTTCAGTTTTAACCAGAGGTGATATTCAGCAGGTTCTGACCAGTTCTGGAGAACCAGTAGTGGAAATTTTGAGTTGTGCAGAGAACCAGCAAATACCACCTCTGACTGGAGATTTTACAGTATCCTTCCCCTGCTATGCCCACCAAGCCTCACCCACAGAACCGGCAGGAAAAAAATGTGAATTCCACCACTGGTTTTTGTTCTGTCCCCTCATTTGAATTCTTGAGATCCCCGCGCTTTGATTGGCCAAAGCGCAGGGCGATCGGATTGGCTAGGCGAGCTGCGCTGATTGGCTCGCTGAGAATCTCCCACGATTGGTCAATTCGAATCACGGGAGATTCAAAGCGGTGCCATTGGCCGCGGCCGCCGCAGCTTGGAAATAAAAAGCCGCAAAGTTTTCCTTTAGCCCCAGTTCGGTTCCTGACTATATAAAAGAGCTTGATACTAAATCACCGACTCCTGGCTTCCTTCCACGCGGACTTAACACTGGCAACGAAGGTGGGATCCCTTTCCTGAACCGAAGCACGTGTCTGACGGAAGCCAGCCAACCGACGAGATGGCCAGCATCGCGCCACCATCCCCCTTCAACCCCGCTACCGAGGACTGGGAATCTTACACGGACAGATTCCACATGTTCCTCGAATGCAACGATCTAAGGATGCCACGGGACCGAAGAAACGAGCCATCTTCCTAACACACTGCGGGCCCGCAGTGTTTAAGATGGCAAAAGAGTTTTCAAAGATTATGCTTAGAGGTTTGGCTGTGGCAGTGGGTAGCTTTTTTAAAAAGTAGGCACATATTCTGTCCGGTCCAATACATAGAGATGTTTTTAGATCGCTTAGTGCTTTTTCAACATTGTCTTCTGTAAAATCGATATGTATTAGATCATTGTAGTTGTCTGTGGTTCAACTAGGAAATACTGGGCATGATCCATTGCTGTTTACAAATAGTGAGCCAAAGAATGTGTTAAAGAAGTTGGCTTTAATGGTGCCATTGTTGCAGTCTTTACCATTAGGTCCTTTCAGGGGTGGGATGGACTTTGAGTCTTTTAGTGAGCCATGTTTCACAGACAAATATGATGTTGATTTTAGCTGTATTTAGTAAGAGGAGAAATTCAGGTATTTTATTTACAAGGCTTCTTGCATTGAGTAGCTTGCATTTAAGGCCAGTTGTAGTTGGAATAGAGGTAGTTAGGAGCATGTGTGCCTAGTTTTGAGTGATGGTGGATTGGGTGAGGTAGGGTTGGATGCGGAGTTGCAGGTTGTGTGACTTTCTTTTGATGCAATCAGCACAGTAGTCAATGTATAGATCCTTTTCTCCATTGTCTAGGCATTTTTTGAGTTCTGTGTGGAATTCACGGAAGCTGATTCTTTACAGTATGGATAAGTCTAGTCTTGAGCAAAGTTTTTTATGGGTGGGATTGGTTTTTGCAATGGTGTTTATTGTATGAATACGTTTGCTGGACTCATTTTTGCAAGCAACTCTACAAAATCTTGGGGCCACCAAGCTGTCATTGTATTTGAACTCAGGGCCATCTCTGTTTATTTCAATGATATCTTCAGGAGAGATGTTTGTTATATTTGAGTTGCTTATGATATTGTGAACTTTGGTGATGTTGTCTGTTTCATTGGTGTCTTTAAGACCAAATAAGATGGCTTTGGACATTTCCGATCATGTTCCATGATGTCTCTGTTGAGTAAGTTAATATCATTTGTGGAATTATTTGATGGGATAGTAATCAGGGGTGGGATTCCACCAGTTCACACCTATTTGCTAGAACCGGTTGTTAACATTCTAAGCAGTTTGGAGAACTGGTTGTTAGAAGAAATTATTGGCCTAATCCTGTAAGGAAGGCAGGAAGGAAACATTCTGGTGTTGCTTACAGAAACTGCCTCTCCATTAACCCTTATTACATTATTGGCACGACTAGACTTCTTGTCTCAGGAACTTCTCTGGAGTTATTTTTCCCTCCTTTGCTGGTACTTTGCTTATGTGGAGTGACCATTTAAAGGTACAATGGCACTGAAAAAAGTGACTTATGACCATTTTTCACACTTATGACTGTTGCAGAATCCCCACAGTCATGAGAGGCCAGGGGAGGAGATGTGTGCCTCGATGGGAGTGATATTGAATTGACCACACCCAGCCATTAACATGACCACCAAGCCATGTCCACCCAGTCACTTGACCACCAAGCCACACCCACCACCTAAACCACACCCACAGAACTGGTTGTTAAAAATTTGAATCCCACACCTGATAGTAATTATTTGTGGCTGTGGTTTGGTGGTTATATTGGGTTGTAGTTGTGATTGTAGTTTAGGTAGTGGTTGTGGTAGTGGTTGTTGAGTTGGGATTTGATTTTGAGCTGATAGGTATTCGCTTATCTGTGCTCTATTTCTTTTTCAAGAGATATTAGGCTTGCTTATATAATTGTTTCAAAACATGTTGCTAAGCGTTCTTCTTTGAATGAATGAGTGGTTCTATGCTTTCAACTGTCAGGCAGGGTACCGCTACTGAGGACTGGGAATCTTACACGGACAGATTCCACATGTTCTTCGAATGCAACGATCTAAGGATGCCACGGGACCGAAGAAACGAGCCATTTTCCTAACACACTGCGGGCCCGCAGTGTTTAAGATGGCAAAAGCGTTAGCCAAGCCCGCCGACGTTATCACGATGGATTGGGGGGACCTCGAACCATTGCTCCAGAAACACTACACTCCAGCCGTGCCCATCCTCATCTGACGACACAAATTTTATCGGTGGGACCAGCGGTCGGGCGAGAGTTTCAGTGATTTCGTTGCAGAGCTGCAGCGCCTGGGAGGACTATGCGAGTTCTCCAACATGAACGAGGCCCTTCGGGACCAAATCGTGCTCGGCCTTTGGGACCCCGTTCTCCAAAGTCGGTTGATGGCTAAGGGCAACATCGCTCTCACCGACGCCATCTCCGAAGCTGCGGCCACCGAAGCAACCCGACAATCAGCAGACCGCATGCGGAGACCGAACGCCGGGGACCGCACCGCAAACAACAACCCTGCAAGGTCGACCGAGGCCCAACCTGAAACTACCACCCACCAGAGCGAACTCCACTCTACCTCGGACACGTCAGACGAGGAGGAAGACATCCACCATCTCCAGGCAGGCCGCGACCAGCGCAGCCGGCAGAGTCGTAAGTCGAGGACCGTGTGTGCCGGTTGCGGAGGCGACCACCCCAGATCCGAATGCCAGTTCTCTGACTCCGTTTGCCAGCACTGCGACAAGAAGGGCCACATCGCACACGTTTGCCACCTCAAGAAGACCCACAGCCCCAGGTGATGGGACCCGAGCGAGCGGAGATGAGAGAGCACACCCCCCAGGACCAGAGACCGGCCAACAGACAACCACTGGGAGCGAAATGGACAAGCCCAATGAGGCGGAGAGACCAGGCGGAGAGAAGAGACACATCAGACGGTCACCATCGGCCACGCCACAACCACAGACGCCAGAAAGGTCTACGTGGAGGTAGGCATCGAAGGCAAACCCTGTAAAATGGAGGTGGACTCCGGGTCCTACCTCTCAATGGTAGCCTGGCAAGAAATTAAATGCTTGGTGCCTACCATCCAGAGAAGGCAACTAGAAAACCAGAGACTAATCCTCAAGGACTACCAGGGAAACTGCATCCCTGTAGTCGGAACAGGACAGTTTACAGTGACCTACAAGGGACACGCCGAAAGACTTCCCTAAACCATCGTCGATTGAGACTGACCTAGCCTACTGGGACTTCAATGGTTCACACCGCTAGGCATCGCAGTCAAGGGGATTGACCATATCGCCGAAGCCGACTGGGAGCAGCAACTGGCCCGGGACTTCCAGGAAGTGTTCGACGGCACCCTAGGCAAGTACCGAGGGCCCCCTATATCCTTCAGCCTAGACCCCAACGTTCCCCCAAAATGCCTAAAACCAAGGCGAGTACCGTTCGCACTCAAACCGAAGATAGACGAGCAAATTGACCAGCTCGTCAAGCAAGGGATATTACAACCCATAGACCACGCCCAGTGGGAGACCCCCATAGTCACCCCAATTAAGCCTGATGGGTCAGTGAGAATCTGCGGGGACTATAAGGCCACCCTAAATGGCGCCTTGCAGCAAAGCGCTTACCCCGTCCCAGTAGTGCAGCATCTCCTACACTCGCTGGGAGGGGGCAAAGTTTTCGCGAAACTCGACCTAGCCCAAGCATACCAGCAACTGCCGGTCGATGAGGAAACTGCAGAGGCACAAACCATAGTCACCCACTGGGGAGCCTTTAGATGCAACCGCCTCCAATTTGGAGTCAGCGTGGCACCTGGAATTTTCCAGAGCCTCATGGAAAGACTCTTACAGGGCATCAAGGGGGTGGTCCCATACTTCGATGATGTACTAGTATCAGCAACCAACCAGGCCGAACTAGAGACTTGCCTAAGGGAGGTGCTAACGAGGTTCAAGGAAACTGGGTTTAAAGTGAAGAGGGGAAAATGCCAGCTGTACACAGAGCGGGTCGAATTCCTAGAATACCTCCTAGACCGACACGGCATTCACCCCACCAACAAGAAAATTAAAGCCATCAAGGAAGCCCCCACACCCAAGTCAAAAACAGAACTGCAGGCGTTTCTGGGGCTACTTAACTTTTATAATGCCTTCCTGCCCCAAAAGGTGACCGCAGCGGAGCCTTTGTATAGGCTTTTGGACAAGGCGGCTACCTGGACTTGGGGGAAACGCGAGGAAGCCGCCTTCAGGAAAACCAAGGACCTGCTCACATCGGATGCCGTCCTCATCCAGTACAATGAGACCCTACCACTAGCCATCACATGAGATGCATCACCCTTCGGCATCGGCGCTGTCCTCAGCCACACTCTCCCTGACGGAAAAGAAGCACCCATCGCATTTTTTTCAAGGACCCTCACCAAACCGGAGCAGAACTACAGCCAGCTGGACAAAGAGGCTTTGGCTATCATCGCCGCAGTAAAAGGTTTTCATGAGTACCTCTACAGCCGGACTTTTACCATCATCACCGATCACAAACCGCTGCTGGGAATCCTTGCAGGGAACCGGGCCACCCCGAACATTCTGTCTCCCCGAATGACAAGGTGGTCCGAATTCCTGGCTGCCTACAACTATGGACTCACACACTGACCTGGTAAGACTATCTTCCATGCGGACACCTTAAGCCGCCCACCGTTACCTGAACCAGACACTGACCCAGCACCCACGACGACCACCCTCAGCATAGAGACTCTACCCAACCTACCTATAACCGCGTCAGACATTGCCCGAGAAACTAATAAAGACAAACGTCTGGCGCGGGTTTTGCATTGGGTAGAAAAAGGGTGGCCAGAAAGGGACAACGACGAGTCCATTAGGACATTCCTGAACCGGCAAACGGAACTCTCGTTGCTAAAAGGGTGTATACTATGGGGGGATAGGGTGGTCATCCCAGAAAAACTACAAGGGAAGGTACTGGAACTGTTACACGAGGGGCACCCGGGCATCGTTAGAACGAAAGCCCTGGCCAGAAGTTATGCTTGGTGGCCAGGGATGGACAAACAGATCGAAGCCTGGGTAGCAAGGTGTCAACGATGCCAGGAAACTAGGCCAAGCCCACCCACAGCACCCATCCTAGAGTGGGAAACCCCCAGGGGACCTTGGTCTAGGATCCACATAGATTTCGCCGGGCCCACACAAGGACACACTTTCTTAATAACCGTAGACGCTTACTCCAACTGGCTGGAGGTAAGCAACATGAGAACAACCACCACAGAGGCCGTGACCAAAGAACTCTGCAAACTTTTCGCAACACACGGCCTCCCGGACGTCCTCGTTTCCGACAACAGGCCCCAATTCACCTCGCTAGAAATCAAAAAATTCCTAGCAGAGAGGGGCATACGATATGCACTGACAGCCCCGGCGCATCTAGCGGTGAATGGTAGGGCGGAACGGATGGTTCAATTCACAAAGAAAACCATCCAGAAAATAGACCACGGGGAGATCCAGGACAAAATAAATAAATTACTTTTCATACAACACATAACCCCAAACACCACAACAAATAAAAGCCCAACAGAACTGCTAATGGGGAGGAAAATAAGGTCCCCATTCAATAGATTACACCCCACTTACAACCCAGAGAAACTCCCAGACTCCACAAGCAAACACCGAACCTTCGCACCAGACGACGCCGTCTACGCGAAGAACCTAACTGGAGACCCATTATGGGTACCAGCCATCATAACACAACTAACAGGCCCACACTCGTACCGGCTACAAACAACCGACGGACGAGCGTGGAAACGCCACATCGACCAGTTAAGATTGAGGACGACCACACAAGACACCACCGATGCGCAACCAAGCAAAACCAACCCCCGCAACACAAACCAAGAGGGGAGGGGATACCCAGGGAACCAAAACCCAGAAAAAATAAACCAGCCATACTCACCTGAAAGCAGCCAGCACGAAACCTCGCCAGGAAGAGACAGCCAGGCCAGCTCAACCAACCCAGGAAGACCGAGCGGGAGTGGTGAAACCCGCAGCTCAACCAACCCGGGTAGCCCAGGAGGGAGCTGCAGAGAGCGGCCCGGCCAGACAGACCAGGCGGTTCCCACTATGGAGTCTGGAGAAACAGAGACCCCGACCGAACCGGCCGGGATCCAACCTACGACTGACCTGCGCAGGTCCAGTAGGCAGAGACGGAGCCCCGCCTACCTACGGGACTACGCAACGTAAGGACTGAACCAAGAGGGGAGGGGTGTTCTGTCCCCTCATTTGAATTCTTGAGATCCCCGCGCTTTGATTGACCAAAGCGCGGGGCGATCGGATTGGCTAGGCAAGCCGCGCCGATTGGCTCGCTGACAATCTCCCGCGATTGGTCAATTCGAATCGCGGGAGATTCAAATTGGAGCCATTGGCCGCAGCCGCCGCGGCTTGGAAATAAAAAGCTGCAAAGTTTTCCTTTAGCCCCAGTTCGGTTCCTGACTAAATAAAAGAGCTTGATACTAAGTCACCGACTCCTGGCTTCCTTCCACGTGGACTTAATAGTTTTAACATTCTTCTTGACTTCATTGTGCTTGATGTTTTTAGCTTGAAAGATTCCCACATATTTATAATGATCTTCATCCATCCTCTTCATGGTATTTTCACAGGGCATTTTGATTCCTTATTAGCCATGGTGGTGCAATGGTGGTTAGAATGCAATATTGCAGGCTAATTCTGCCCACTGCCAGGAGTTCATTCTTCAACGGCTCAAGGTTGACTCAGCCTTCCATCCTTCCAAGGTGGTAAAATGAGAATGTCAGGGCTCTGGTAGTGACCCACATTTAAATCATGAGTCTCTAGCCTGATTTTCAAACCTCAAAGAAGATTTATTAGGGGAAGACATGCCGGTGCTACCTGGGTGTAGCCGACTCTGAGAAACATCTTTCATTGTCACCATTGACCCTGGTTTTCCCCCACCCCCTAGGTGTATTATAATTCATATTCTCCAATGGGACACATCCATGGCCAAGAGTCATCAATCATACTCTCCAGTTAGAATTTTGCACGGTAGAAACTTCAGTCGCCTAGAAACTATCCAGGAGGGCAAAAACAGCCTCCCCAGGCTCTGGAAGCTCACTGGAAGCCACAAATGGGACCATTTCCAGCCTTCCCAAACTTCCAGGAGGCTCGTTTTTCGCCCTCCCTGAGCCTCCGTGCACACCCTGCACTTACTTGCATCCAAAATGGGCCATTTGGGGACTCCTGGGAGGGGTGGGGTAGGCCAGGAGTGGGATTTGGGGGTTCTCTGAACTGCACAGAATCTTAGCTGGGGCTCTCCCGAACCTCTGTGAACCCCCATCAGCCCATCATGCCACTCTCCCCAATATTATTACTAGAGGACTTTCTGGCCTTGTGACTAAACAACTGGGGGAAATGCAGTTGAATTACAGTGTTTGACTTCAGCCGAGACCATCTATCCTTGATATATCCTCAAATCGTAGGGCCTGGGAAATAAATAGCTCCTTTGCACTGACTCTCAGATGGAATTGTTTCAGCTGTAAGAAATAAATATTTGCTAATTTGATTCAGAAAATAAAATGGTGTGAATAATGGAAGCTCTTAAAATTTGGCTCCATTACAACTTTTTTCTGTGCAGCTCAAAATGTAAAACTTGCTAATCAGGGTAGGAAGGTCACTACCTGATACCAATTACCTCATTGGTGCATTAAGGAAGTGCAATTCCAACTGCAGAGGCTTTATTTCCTCCCCTGGTGAATTAGTTATCTGACTGCTGGGCTAGAGTGTGAAATTAACCTGAGAAACTCTACTTTCAGAACCATCATGGACCCAAGGGAAATGAGCACTGGAGGCATGAGGCAAAGAAGCTCTCAGGAGCAGGCCAGGGTAGAAGAGGAAACACAAATACTCAATGGTAAGAAGGCATTTAAGGGGCATGGATGATACATTTTGTTGCACAATTGGGTGGGGAATAGCCTTGCTGTGGATAAATTATCTGAGGATTTTCAATTAGGTCTTGGAATTAGGTAGTACATGCAGAGATTAGCATTTTGGGAGCCACAGCAAAAAGCCTTATATTACTTTACTAGAAAGATACATTGTGGCCTCCAAATGCTTTGCAGTTCAATCCCAAGAAGCTCCTGCCATTCTGAACATTTGCTAAAAGACTACAGAACTTGTAGTTAAAGGTATAGTGTATGTTCTATGTATTCTCCATAATACAGAGTACTCTCCCTATTCACAAAGTAATTGTAAGGGTGGAAGGGATTCTGGAACAGGAGATGATCAAATGTACATTAAAGGAAGAGGGAAATAGAGGGAAGTTGTAACAATGGGTTCTACAGAAAGGATGGCAGATGCATGCTTTAATCATTTCCAGATGTGATGGAATGTAGTAAGGAGCTGGATTCTCAGGAGGGAAGGGGTGCATTCACAAAGGGGTAAGTAGACAGTTCAGTCCAGACATTATATGTGGGAGAAAGAGGCCCCTCCCTAATAGTGTATTGTAGATGCAGGTAGTAGAGTCCAGGGTTTGGCAAGATTCTGTCTATAGGTCTGAAATAATAAAGAACTCAGTTGGGAAGAAGCACTGCGTTCTTGGTTTTGGACCTGACAAAATCTTATGAAGTGGGGTAGAGAGGCAAGCATCCGATAATTGTGTGTTGATAAATGTGTGTTGATGCACACATCAGTAAGAAATAATATGGAAAATTATGACAAAAAGACATAGACATATGTGGGCAACTTTTTAGGCAGTGGAACGATGGTGGAAGCCTTGAGACAAACAGGAACCACACATTGTGTCAAGGATCGATTAAAAATTCTGGTCCATACCCCAGCAAACTGTAGTGTGGAAATCTGCTTTTTAAAAAAGGCTACAAAACTGAATAAAACATGCCATATAAAATACTTCAGAAGTAATACTTCTGGTAGAAATAGTTTTGGACCTGCTTTATCCACCCCAAAGGAAAGAGAATGTGGAGAGTGGAGAAACAAATGCTTGAAATTTGGAGTAGTAATTTAGAACAAAAAACTCTGTACAATGGGAAAATTTTTGTCTAATCCAAGCAATGAACTGACTTCCTCCATTTGCCCAATGTCAAATCATGCTTTTAAAGTGAAGCTGTTTCTAACTCTCTAGGAGAAGCTGAACACCTGGAGAAAATCATTGCCCACATCCAATGGAAGAGACACCTGGAGGTAATAATAGATATTGTAATAGGTAATAATAAAAGCAGGAAGGAGTTAGTACTAGAGAAAGAAATATTGTCCCTAAATGATGAATTATCAAGAATGATGAAAATAGTCAGTTCTGTGTTTGTAGGGCTACATGATCTCTATTCTTTTTTTTTGGAAAAAAATTTTTTTTATTAATTTTCTACAAAAAGACAAGACAAACAAAACATCAAAACATACAACTCTCATATTTACATACAGTGTGTCAGTTGGTTCATCATTTTTGTGCATTCATTTTGTAGTCCCAGTTACAATTATGTTACATAACAACTCATATTATCAATCCAAACTTATATATCCTATAATCACTAAACAAAAAAAAATTTTTTTTGACTATACTTTTAATCATTCATGCTTTATGAGCTAACAATACTTTAACCAAATTATTCAACTAATCATATAATCATACCAGATCAATCCTAAAAAAAAAAAAAAAACCTTTATAAATATAATATCGATTAACAAAATAATAGCAAAATAATAAGATAAAGATATTTCTTACTATCTAAAATATTCTATTATCGTATTTTATCATCTAGCCATTGATAAAAAAGATCCCAAATTTCATAGAATTGTTTATCCTCTTGCTCTCTGATTTCAAATGTCAATCTACTCATCTCAGCACATTCCAATATTTTCTTAATAATTTCTTCCTGTAATGGTATTTTCTCATTCTTCCAGTTTTTAGCAAATACAATCCTGGCCGCTGTTAATACATTTACAATCAGATATTTCAAATCTTTACTATATATATCAGGTAAAATTCCCAATAAGAAGATCTCTGGTTTCAAGTCTATATGTTTCTTTGTCATTTTTTCCAACCACATGCGAATTATAGTCCAATATTTTCTAGCGTCCTCACAAGTCCACCACATATGGTAATACGAGCCGGGTATCTGATGACATTTCCAACATTTTTCAGATTTATTCTTGAACATTCTTGCTATTCTTGTCGGAGGAAAGTGCCACCTGTAAAACATCTTATACAAATTTTCTTTATATGCTGTTGACATTGTCATTTTATAATTTTGAGACCACAATTTCTGCCATTTCTCTAAATCAATCCCATATCCAAAATTCTTCCCCCAAACAATCATAGTTTCTTTGACTTGTTCTTCCTCTAATTTAATTCCCAGTAAATAACCATATAATTTTTTAATCACTTTCTCATCAGTACCCATCAAGATCTTATCTAAATCAGTCTGCTTATCATAAAATCCCTCCGTTTTAGAATCTTCATCATACCTTGAATGTATTTGTGCATATGAAAACCAATTCATCCTTATACCTTGTTCCTCTAAATTTTGAATCGATTTAAGTTCACCCTTTTCATCCAAAAGTTCCTCATATCTAACTGTTTGTTCCTTCTTGTAGATTATAGGATAGGAAAATGCTTCAATGGTTGATAACCAAACTGGAATTTTCAAATAACATTGTCTTTTTATCTTCTCCCAATTTAACCACAAAGACTCCCGTACATAATGTCTTCTAAAATAACCCTGTGTTTTAGTTCCCTTATACCATAAAAAAGCATGCCAACCCAACAGCAAATCATGCCCTTCTAATGTCAACAACCTATGTTTCCTTAATGTTATCCATTCTTTGACCCACATCAAACTTGCAGCTTGATAATACAATTCCCAATTAGGCAAGCCAAAACCTCCTCTATTTCTAGCATCTTGCAAAAGCTTTAGCTTTATTCTTGCTTTTTTACCTTGCCATATAAACTTCAACATGATTTTATTTAAATCTTCAAAATAGTCTTTTCCAAGCCTAATTGGTATTGTTTGAAACAAAAATAAAATTCTAGGTAAAATATTCATCTTAATTGTTGAAATTCTCCCTATTAATGACAATTGCAAGTTTTCCCACTTCTTCAAATCTGTAGTTATCTGTTGTTTAAGTTTAATATAATTATTCTCCTTTAATGTGCTACATCTTGTTGTCAAATATACCCCCAGATACTTAACCTTATTTGTAACTTGAATTTTCAAAAGATCTGCCAGTTCTTCTCTCTGTCTCAATAGCATATTCTTTGTCAAAATCTTTGTTTTATCTTTATTTATTTTCAAACCAGCCACCTCTCCATAAGTCTCTATCTTTTCCAATAACTTTGGAGCTGTTTCTAGTGGGTCTTCCAAAATAAAAGCTAAATCATCAGCAAAAGCTTGTAGCTTGAATTCTTCCTTCTTAATTTTCATTCCTTTTATGCTTTTATCATCCCTAATATTTCTATTCAACACTTCCAAGGTCAACACAAATAGCAAAGGAGATAGGGGGCATTCTTGTCTTGTATCTTTCCTTATATTAATAAAATCTGTGAGTTCTCTCTCCATCATTACCCTTGCTGTCTGTTTATTATATATGGCTTCTATTGCTTGAATAAATTTTTTAGTAAAACCCATCTGCTCCAATAATAATAACATAAATCTCCAGTTCACGTTATCAAATGCTTTTTGAGCATCTAGGAATATCAAAGCCATTTGCTTTTCAGGATGAGCCTCATAGTATTCCAAAGTGTCCAAGATTACTCTCATATTGTCTCTAATTTGTCTCTTTGGCAGAAATCCATTTTGATCTGGGTGAATAAAATTATTTAGATATTTTTTAAGTCTTTCTGCTAAAATTGAAGCAAAGATTTTATAGTCTGCGTTCAATAAAGAAATAGGTCTATAATTCTTAATTTGCAGTGGGTCAGTCTCTTCCTTCGGTATAAGTGTAATGTAAGCCTCTGACCATGTTTTAGGTATCATCTTTTTTAACATAACTTCATTCATAACTTCTAACAATTGGATGCTCAATGATTCTTGAAATGTTTTATAGAATTCTGCTGGAAGCCCATCTGGACCTGGTGCTTTCCCATTATTTTGTCTCTTAAATGCTTCATTTAATTCCATCATTGTTATATTGCTTTCTAGCATTTCTTCAGTCTCTTTAGGTATCTTTGGTAAATTAGCTTCCTGTAAATACTGTTTGACTTTTCCTTCATCGATATTCTCTTGTTTATATAGTTGCCCATAAAAATCTCGAATAATTTCTTTTTTCTCCTTATTCCCATAACAAACTTGGCCTTGATCATCTATTAACTTCAATATTTTTCTTGATTCCTTCTCTTTTCTCAATTTATATGCTAGCCATCTACCTGGTTTATTTGCATCTTCAAAATAATTCTGTTTAGAGTTTCTGATTTTCTGTGCCAGTTCTTCTTTCTCTATTAATTCCATTTTATGTTTAATTACATCCAGCTTCAATTTAATATCCTTTTTCTGTGGCATTTTCTGTAATTCTTTTTCAAGAATTTTGTACTCATCTTCCAAGGCCTTAAAAGCTTGCCTTTTCCTAATATTCTTTTTTCTTGTATAATCTATTATCAAACCTCTGGCATATGCCTTCATTGTATCCCACACATTTTGCGTTGAAGTATCTTCTTTTTTATTTTCTCTGAAGAAAAAAGCCAATTCCTTCTCCATCCATTGTATAAAATCTTTCTCCTTTAAAATAGTATTGTTTAATGTCCATCTCGATCTTTTTTTTTGTCCCTTCCATTTAATTGTTATTGGGCTATGATCTGCCCAAGTACTTGTTTCAATATTTGTTTCTTTAATATTGGATATTAATTCTGTTGAGATCCAAATCATATCTAATCTGGACCATCTATTTGAATAAAAAGTATATTGTTTAGCTTTAACATTTCTTTCTCTCCAAATATCTTTTAAAGTTAATTCATCTGTCATTTTAAAAAAAGACCTTGGGAGAGCCTTTCTATTTTGCTTTGTTGTTGTTGCTATATAGTCCAATTTATTGTCCACAATTCCATTAAAATCTCCCATCATAATTATATTAACATAGTCCAGTCCAATTATTTTCATATGTAGCTTTTTATAAAACTCTTCTTGTTTATCATTCGGAGCATAAATTGCAATCAAGAGTATTTTTATATTATTGTCCATTATTTCTACTATTAATATTCTTCCATCTTCATCTGTGTAAATCAATTTTGCTGGGATAGCCTCTTTAATGTATAGAACCACTCCTCTTTTCTTACATTGAGTCAAAGAAGTAAATATTTTCCCCAATTTTGGCTGTACTAACAATTGTTCATGTTGTTTTTTAATATGAACTTCTTGTAGACATATTATATCAAATTTTAATTTCATTAATTTATGAAAAGTTTTCCTTCTTTTAACAGCTGAATTAAGTCCATTTATATTCATTGTAATCAATTTTCTTTCTTCCATGATTATGCTTTATATTTAGGTCTAACAGCTCTCGTGGATCTCACTTCACGCTGTTCTTTATTGTCCGCCTGTCCACTTACAGCTCCTTTCTCTTTTTCAATCTCCAGTTGTTCCTCTTGAAACTCAATTACTGAGACCTCTTTCTCTGCCTCCTCTCTTCTTCTTCCAAAAAATTCTGCATGGAAAAGTTCTGCTTTTTCAATTGAATCAATTCTATGTCTCTGCTCTTGCCACGTAAACATTAATCCTTCTGGAATCAGCCATCTATAATTCACTTCGTTTTCCAGTAGCATTTTGGTCAGAAATCGATATTCTCTTCTCATCTCTCTCACTCTTCTGGGTATTTGTTTTAAAACCACAATCTCTTTACCTTTATATTTCAATGTTTTCTCTCTTACCACTTGTAATATTTGTGTTTTAATGGATCTTTTGGTAAACCTAATATGGACTTCCTTGGGTAATTTATTCCTCATCGCATATCTTGTATAAACTCAATATACCTCATCTATTCCATCCATCATCTTTTCCTCTGTAATTTCCAAAGCATCTGCCAAAATTTCTATCATTAGCGTTACCAAATTTTCTCCTTTTTCCTCTTCTATATTTTGAAATCTAAGGTAAAATTCTGACCTTTCCATCTCCCACCTCAGCATCCCACCTTTTTCTTGTTCAACCGCTGTTAATCTACTATCAATATTTCCAATCTTCTTCTCTCTTTGTTTTCCTTCTTCCTCAATTTTTTGAAATCTCTCCTCATACTTAACCATCATTTGTTTGAAGTCTTCCACTTTTTCATCAGTCTTCTCTATTCTTTGTTCAATATTTTCTGTTCTTTGTTCAATGATGTCTGATTTTATCTTGAGATCTTGGATTCCTTGCATAATCGTCTGTAAAGTTACTCTTTCTTGTTCCTTATCTTGCTTCAACATTGTCTGGATTAAGCGTTGTCCTCCAGCTGGTGGGGAAGCAGAGGTAGAAGCAGAAATGCCAGTTGATATTGGTTTCCTGCTCATTTCAATGCTTCCAATGCTTCAAATTCTTCTTAACTTTTAATCCAACTAGTAAAGCAGCCAATTATAATCCAAAATGGAAAACTCCGATAGTCAAAAACACAAAACCAAGAAGAAACAACAAAAAAGGAAGAAGAAAGATCTTCAGGTTCTTCTAGACCCTAATCCAATTACGAAATAGTCCACCATAAAAAAAAAAAAAAAGTAGAAAGAAGAAAAACAAATCCAAAAATAATAATATTGATTAAGAGCAAAAAGAAAAACAAAAACAAAAAGTTCCCAGATTCTTCACACCTTAATCCAGTTGAAAAGTCTCAATAATAATAATAATAATAATAAAAAGAAACAACAACAAAGTGGTCCAAGAACATAGATAGGAAAAGCAAAAAAGTCCCAATAAAAAAGAAAAGAAAAATAAAGAAAAAAAAAAACCCTGAGGCTTTCCCTTTAAAAAAAATAGCAAACAAAAATAAAAATTTTACTAGAATTGAAATTTTTAAAAAAAGGCTAACGTGTGGGGTATAAGAAAGCACACTGCACTTTATTTATTTATCCAAGGCTCTTGTTATGACTCTTCTCCAGCAGCTTCAAAGCCAAACCTCAAGTGTTCTTGATAACAGTCCAGGAAAGCACCTGCAATAATATTTTGCTGTGCTCTCCCTCTATCTTATCACGTTAAAATGTCCTTGAGAAGAGGTCTTTTTGCAATTCTCTCCCATTCAAATAAAATACTTTCAAGCCTCTAGTTGGCAGTGTTACAAAGTTTCTTAATGCTCTTCCTCCCCCCCAGCCGGAAAAAAGGAATAATATATACAAAAAAAAAAAGAAAAGAAAAGATAGCCAAAGGGAGCCTCTATCCTAAAGAAAGTTAAAAAATCAAAGGGAGCATAAAAATATATATAAGAGAAAATTCAATCCGGTTACCTACAAAGTCACAGTAAAATCTTTCCCAAAAAATATAAAGAAAAGAAAAAAAAAAACCCAAGCCTCAATTTGACATCACTTTAAAAAACGCCGCTCAAACAATTTCAGTCAAAAAAAAATCTCACAGCTTTCTTCTTATTCCGGATGAACTTTCCAACCTCAGCGAATTTACAACACAAAAAAGTTTTTCTCACCCAGCCGACACACCTTCACTCCAATCACTTTCTTTCCGGAGCTGTCCCGACTTCAGCAGCTATGGAGGCTGCCTCTCCGCCTCCAGCGAAAGGGCTTTTTCCGGATCAAACCAGAGATTTTGCGATATCTCTGGGATCCTGGAACAGTGCCCTTCACAATCACCGTCTCTACGGGACGGTTTAGGTCCGTTAGGACCGACCAGGGGCGAAAATATCGGCTGCGATCTCAGAGCCCCGAGATCGCAGCTGTATCGCCGAAACGAAGCTCCGCCTTCCAGTACATGATCTCTATTCTTATCAGAAGGATTAAGTCCTGGAGATTTGCTAGGCTTTCCGGGCAAGGGACCTTCTATCTTCCGGTTTGCTCGTTGCTGGAGTTGGAGTGGAATCCGCGATTGTGCGCGGTTTCACTTCGAGCTAACTTGCTGGAGGGTCTCAATCAACACCAGAACCATCCTGGAGGGGTGGTGAAGCAAGGGGGAATCACCTGGAGGGTTGAGGGGAGCTGCAACTTCCCTCCCTGACAGGAAAAACCCCTTCCAAAGGCAAGCTGTAGTGGTCACCACGAAGATGAAGAACAGCCCAGGAAACTAAGACTGCGCTGGAACAGAGATGCACCAAGTGGAGTGTGAACCAGGCAAAATAAATAGATTGTGAGGCATCCCGGTACTAAAAAATAAAGAACTATATTGGAGGAAAGTGTGTTGAAGCTGCAACCAGAGAAAGTGAGAAGGAAATTGAATTTTATAAAATTGGCTTGAATTATTTTATTGGATTAACTTGGAGGAGAAAACATAAAGGAAAATATTTGAACACAATAAAGGTTTAGAAATTAAACTGGACAACTATTGGATTATTGGCACTTAAAGAGCATAACTAAATGCTGAAAATGAGTGTGTTGAAATGAAAAGAAATAATAGCTAATGATTGAAATTAGTGAATTTAATAAAAGTACTATATTTAACAAAGAAAGTTAAAGTTGAGGAAGGAAGGAATTATGGAAAAGACTCAAGAGTGCCACCTGATGGTACAGGAAAAACTTCAGTGACCTTTTAAAAAATGTGTTTGGTCTTTCTAAGAAATTGGACTTTGGAATTTAAAAGAAAGTAAAAGAAACTCCATTACAAAAAATAAAAACCTTGGAAAATGACATTAGAATACTACAAAGGGGAAGATATTTGAAAATATTGACATAGAACCATCCGGTGATTGTGGGAAACAGTTGGGAAAGGGCCTGCTTGAAAATCTGGTACAAAGACTTAAGGACATTAATTGTTGAAAATAAACTTTAAAGACACTGGTTGAAATAATATACTGGACGTTGGGACTGAATACATCTATTAAGGAAGAGGAAAGAAAAGGAAAAAAGGAGAAAATATAATGGAGGAATTATTTGTTGAAATAAGATTGGACTCGCAAGATATAAAAGAAATGATGAAAATTAAATTTGAAATGTGTAATTTACGTATTACAGAAATTAGAAAGGGCGACCCAGCTTGTTGAAGAACAAAGTAAACCAGAGGGGGAGGAGTTTAACAAAGAAGAAGCCATCTTTGAAGAACAAAGGGAACAACAATTATTTAAGCAGGGGGGAAAAGGAATTAAAATCAAAAACGTGTGGTCTGATGTGATAATAAAAGGGAAAATGGTTCGGAAAATGGAAAAATGGAGAGGGAAAAAGCTGAAAAGGGAAGTTCAAAAGAAAAACCGAAAGAAGGAGGGAGAAAACATTAATAATTGGAATGAGAAATGGAGGGGAATAAGAATGGGGAAAAGAGAATTAAGAGAAAGGACCAAAAAATAAAGAGAATCAGGAAGCAAATAAGGATGAAAAGACATTATATTGTTAAAAGACCTAGAGATAATGGGTGAAAAAAAAGGATAGGAAGGAGATTCAGCAAGGTAATATGTTGTGATATATATGAATAAGTACCGAAAATAGATAGGCATGTAACTGAAGTGATTTTTTCCTTTTAGTTTCTTTTTCTCTCTCTCTTTCCTGTTATTTTTTAAAATATGTTTATTGAAAGTTTCAAAAAAAGAATATATTTTAAAAAAAGAGAAACATGTTGTCACATTTCTGCAACGTTTTCATAGTAGTGTACATTTCTATGTGTCAAAGTCATTTGTTACAAGTAAATCTACAACTTGTTTCCTAGATCCTTACTTTTTATTATTACAATTATAATACAATATTTATTTAATTATATTACTTTACATATATACATAGCTATATATACATTTATCCATATTTCCATTTTCCCTTGTTGTTTGTTTAATCGGTTTCACTAGACATCTTTACTTCCTTTTTATACAATCCTTTGTACCATATATTCCAAGTTGTAAAAAACTCCCCCTCTTCCTTATATTTTAGTAACATGGTTAATCTAACCCAGGGGTCTCAAACACAATTTACCTGGAGGCAGAGTCTGGGTGAGGCTGGGCCGCATAAGGGATTCCACAAAAAACGTTGTTAAAAAAATATCCTCAAATGTCATCAATAGTTAATGATTTCTCCAATACATGAACTGTCCTGAACACATGAATGGAACATTGAATGAAGATCATGAACAGTTCCTCAGAACATGGCTTCTCCAGCTTACTCCTTGCTGCCAGAGACTTGACAATACTTCCTCTCACATATCTGAGCCACATTTGGCTTGGGAGAGGAGGCACTTGATGTCATCCGCCACACTGTTGTTACAAGCGTAGTGTGCATGAAGTCGGTGTAGCTTAGCCTGGCACCGAATGTCAGCCACGACGAGGAATGGCGGGTGGAACTTCCTTTACAGGTCCATTCCCCCTGCAGGCCGCACTAATATTATACTTTCATATCATGGTGGGGGTCACAGGATATCGTCTTGCAGGCCGCAATTGGCCCATGGGCCACGAGAATGAGACCTCTGGTCCAACCATTTCTGCACATTGGTGGATTTTATTGTTTTGCCAGGTCTGTGGGTGTCACTGTTGATTTCCAGTTTTGGGCAAAGACTATCCTTGCTGCTGTAATGATATATGATATCAGATACTGGTGTTTTTTGCTCCATGTTGATTCGGTCATTCCAAGTAGAAAAGTCTCTGGGTTGAATTTAATCTTAAGTTTTATCATCTCTTCTAACCATGCCTGTATCTTAGACCAGTACTTTTGGGCTTTAGGACATGTCCACCACATGTGAAAATACGTTCCCTGGCTAAAGTTATATTTCCAACATTTGGGTGACATATTAGGGAATATCCTGGCAAGTCTTACTGGTGGGAGGTGCCAGCGATAGAACATTTTATACATATTTTCTTTATATGAGACTGATAACATTAATTTATAGTTAGTTTGCCAAATTCATTCCCATTGTTCTAATTCAATATTGTGGCCACAATTTTTAGCCCATCTTATCATGTTCTCATTAACCATTTCCTCTTCCATTTTAAATTTCAATAAATAATTATACATTTTGGTAATCATCTTTTTTTCACTTCCTTGTAAAATTTTGTCTAATTCCTGATCTATATTATAAAATCCAAATTGTTCCTTGTCTTTTTTGTGTTTTGTTTGAATTTAAATGTACAGCCACCACCCAATTTCAATTCCCTGTGTTTTTAATTGTATTTGTGTTTTCAAGTTGCCTTCATCTGTTATTAATTCTTTATATTTTATTGTTTTGTTCAAATTCATAACATTGGGATATACTAGTGCCTCCATTGGAGATAGCCAGAGAGGTATTTTCACATAATGGTTTCTTTTAATTCTTTCCCATATATATAACAAAGCGTCCCTTATCCAATATCTTTGAAAGTAGCTATGGGTTTTATTTTTTCCACCCTAGAGAAACGCGTGCCAGCCAATCTGTAAATCGAAGCCTTCTGTTGTCAATCTTCTTTTGTCCTCCAGGTTAATCCAATCTTTGATGCAGGTACTTGCTGCAGCTTGATAGTATAACTCAAAGTCTGGGAGCGCCAGTCCTCCCTTGCTTCTACTATCTTGCATTAATTTTTATTTTACTGTAGCTTTTTTCTTTTGCCAAATAAATTTACTAATTCTTTTATTCAGGTCTTTGAAGAATTTTTTCCCTAGTTTGACTGGCATGGTTTGAAAAAGATATAACAGTTTTGGTAGTACATTTGTTTTAATGGTGGCTATCCTTCCCATCCAGGAGAGTTGTAAATTTACCCATCTATCTAGGTCTTTTTGTATCTGTTCTATCAACTTATCATAGTTATCAGTCTTTATCGTAGAGCATTTTGCTGTAAGCCAAATTCCTAAATAATGTACTTTTTTGTCTGAATCCCTAATTCTTTTGTCAGTTCCTCATTTTGCTTTTTAGTACAATTTTTAGTTATTAACTTAGTCTTTTCTCTATTGATTTTGAGTCCTGCTACTTTACTGAATGCCTCTATCTCTTGTATTAAAATTTTGCTTGATTCTTTTGGGTCCTCCATTATGAAGACCATGTCATCAGCGAATGCTTGCAGTTTGTATGTTTCCTGTTTAATAGTCAACCCTTGAATATTTCAATTTTTCCTTATCTGGGTTAACAACACTTCCGCTGATAAGATATATAATAATGGGCAAGCGGACATCCCTGTCTCACTCCTTTGCTTATTTTTATATTGTTTGTGGTTTCTCCATTAATTACTAATTTTGCATTTTGTATAGAATATATTGTTTTAATTAGTCCTATAAATTTTTCACCAAATTTCATTCTAGATATTTGCTCAATCAAAAATTGCCAATTTAAATTGTCGAATGCCTTTTGGGCATCCAAAAATAATGCCATCTGGTTGTTAGATTTAGTTTTATAATACTCTAGGACATCCATTATTATTCTTATTTTTTAAAAAAAAATATCTATTTGAGAGAAAACCATTCTGGTCTGGATGAATAATATCATTCAATATTTTTTAAATCTATCTGCAATTATTACCGCTAAAGTTTTATAATCTACATTCAGGAGTGAGATAGGTCTATAATTTCTAATTTGGTGATAATCTGTTTGTTCTTTGGGAATGAGGGATATCAGAGCTTCTGTCCATCTTTGAGGTATTTTGGCACAATTCAGGGCCTCATCATACAGCATATTTCCACCAGCAGGTCGCCTAGTATATCTTGGAATTCTTTATAGAATTCCGCAGGTATTCCATCTGGTCCTGGGGTTTTATTGGTTTTCTATCTTCCAATTGCCTCTTTTACTTCTTTTAAGGTTTTTTTTATCATTTAGTATCTCTCGAGCAGTTTCCAATATGATAGGTAGTTCTTTGTCCTCAAAATATTGTGTGATGTTTTCCTCTAAAATTTCTTATTTTTTGTATAAATTAGCAAAAAAAGGGGGGGCTATTGTTTTCTTTTGCTCTGATTGTGAACACAGTATTCCATTCTCATCCTGTAAGACTGTTATAGTTTTTTTTTCTCCTGCTCTTTTTTTAATTTGTGGGAGAGCCATCTCCCAGGCTTGTTCATGTTCTCAAAGTAATGTTGTTTAGCTAATTTTAATTTTCTAGCCATTTCTTCTTGAAGACTTAAGTTTATTTCATGTTTAGTCAAATTTAATTCTTTTTTAATTGATTCATTACCCGGATTTTGTCTGTAGTACCTCTTATGTAGGGCAGGACAGCTGTTTCATAGGTCTGTTCATCCTCTAGGTCTCCATTATGTCTCAATGTGTTTTTGTGGATCAAGCTGGTGATTTTGCTTTTGTGGAAGCCGTTAGCTGTCAGTACTTTAATCAGGGTGCATAGTTCAGTCTTTATGTGTGTCTTGTCTGCCAAGCGTTTGGTTCTGGCAATTAGTGTTTTGGCCACGGAGTTTATCTGTGCTGGGTGGTGGTGGGATTGGGTGTTGAGGTAGCGGTTGGTGTGTGTTTTCTTCTGGTACATGGTTTGTCCTAGTGTGCCAACTGTTTTTTGTAGATTAGTACATCTAAGAATGGTAGTTGTTTGTTTGTTTCCATTTCCATGGTGAACTTGATTTTGAGGTGTGTGCTGTTTAGGTGTGTTAGGAAATTGTTTAGGTTTTCTTCTCCATGGGGCCAAATCACAAATGTGTCATTGATGTATCTTAACTATAGTTAAGTTGAGTGGCATTAGCTAGGGCTCTGGATTTGAATTCTTCCATGAACAGGTTTGCAAAGATGGGTGACAGTGGTGATCCCATAGGGGCTCCTTCAATTTGCTTGTATCTTTGTCCTTTGTATATGAAATATGTGTTAGTTAAGCAGTGTTCTGTTATTTCCATGAGGTGTTTAGCTGGTTGGTATTTATTTTTGATGATTTCAAGAGTTTCTTTTATCGGGACTTGAGTGAATAGTGAAACCACATCAGAACCTACATCCCACCTTCTCCCAGATAACCCCCAGGTACCCAACCAGAACAAAGATTTGGCTAAAGCATTCAGTGAAGAAGAGTGTAACGTTTTACCTCCCCATCGAGCCATTGATTGCGCCATAGAATTAGAGCCCGGGGCGAAATTATCAAAACCAAAGATGTATTCCATGATGCCTGCTGAAATGGCTGAATTAAGAAAATACATTGACAGCAATTTGGAGCGAGGTTTTATTGAGCCAAATCAAGATTTTGTGCCCTGTGTTGTTCAAGAAGAAAGATGGCGGATTGAGATTGTGTGTTGACTTTAGAGGCATGAACGCAGTATGCATCAAAAACATGTATCCTCTCCCTCTTATGAAGGGCTTATTGAACCACCTGTCGAAGGGCAAAGTATTCACCAAGCTAGATTTCATGGAAGCTTACTACTGGGTCCGCATCAAAGAGGGAGATGAGTGGAAAACTGCTTTTAACTGCCCTCTGGGGAGCTTCCAGTTAAAAGCTATGCCTTTCGGACTTCAGTGGGCTCCTGCAGTGTTTATGCAGCTCATCAATGAGGTGCTACACCTGCATCTTTACCGGGAGGTCCTCATGTACCTGGGAGACATCCTTATCTTTAGCAAAACCATGGAAAAACATGTTCAATTGATCCAACAGGTTCCAGAAAAACTAGGCACCAAATTATATGTGAAACTCTCAAAATGCAAATTCCACAGAGTCATTAGACTACTTAGGCTACCAAATATCCAACCTGCGGATTGAAATGGACCCTAGAATGGTGAAAGCAGTGCTGGACTGGCAACCCCCAGAATCCGAAAACAACTTCAAAGTTTCTTGAGGTTTGTCAACTTCTATAGACAATTCATTCTGTCCTTTGCTGACGTTGCCCTCCCATTGACAGAGCTATTAAAAATGGGCCTGTCACCCACCAAACCAAAGCCGAGTCAACCCCTGACTTAGACTATGGACTGTCAGAAAGCTTTCGAGACATTAAAATGCCTCTTCACAATGGAGCCCATCCTCAAGCACCCAGACGCAACCAAGCCTTTTATTGTCCAAACAGATGCAAGTGATGTAGCAGTGTCAGTCATTTTGCTGCAAAAAGACTCTCAAGACTGACTGATGCCTTGCACTTATGTGTCCAAAAAGCTGACAGACGCAGAGCGAAGGTGGGCAGTCTGGGAGAAAGAAGCATTCATCATACAATGGACTTTATTGACTTGGAGGCATTTTCTAGAAGGGGCACCAGAGGCCTTTGAGGAATGGACTGATCATAAGAACCTCGAGGCTCTAAAGACCCCAAGGAGATTATCACCCAAACAGGTCCGCTGGGCCCAATATTTCAAGGAATTCAATTTCAACATTAAATATATCCCCGGAGGGAAAAACATACTGGCAGATGCTCTGTCTAGAAAACCTCAGTTTGAAAGCCACTGAGAGGAAATAGTACAAGCCTTAATTTCAGATGCTCAATTGGCAGGCCAAGTGACCACTCAAACCCAAGCTAACCGCAACCCTAAATGCCTGGATGATAAGCTGATTGCGGAATTGAAAAAGGCCCTATTGACCAATCCTTGGTTCCTGGAGCATCAAACTGAGTTGACAATGAATGATGGACTAGTTTGGAAAGGGACTAAGCTTCATGCACTCACAATCGTAAGACTAATGGTACTAAAGCGTAGCCATGACTCCCAGCTGGGAGGCCACTTCAGATTTCCTAAAAACCCTACATTTACTGAGAAGACAGTTCTGGTGGCCAAAAATGAAACCTGATGTCAAGGACTATGTAAAAAGTTGTTCAATTTGTGCCACAATGAAACACAGAACTGAAAAAACCCCTGGCCTCCTGAAACAAGTTGCTGAACCAACCCAACCTTGGGAAGAAATTGCAATGGACTTTATTGTTGAATTACCTAAGAGTGAAGGGAATATGATCATTTGGGCTATAATTGACTTATTCTCTAAACAAGCCCATTTTATAGCCTGCAAAGGGCTTCCATCTGTGAAAAAACTTGTAAAGCTGTTCATGAAGCATATCTATAGACTACATAGTGTACCTCGTAGAGTAATATCAGACAGAGGGGTACAATTTACTGCAAAATTTTGGAGGCAATTTCTGAAATCCATTGGTTCCTCTCAAGAGTTATCCTCAGCTTTCCATCCTGCTTGTAACGGAGCAGCGGAGAAGGCTAACGCCATCATTGAACAATACCTTAGATGCTATGTAAATTATCAACAAGAAAATTGGGCTGAGTAATTACCTTTTGCAGAGGTTGCAAATAATGCAGTACATAGCAGCATAGGATTGACTCCATTCCAAATCAACACTGGAATGGATTTTGTCCAATGGCAGAATTACCTAGACAACCTCCCTCATCCATGTCCCTAACAGAATGGATGAACTCATTAAAGAAACGGTGGGAAGATACAAAAAAAAGCTTTGAACGAAGCTGCAAAAAATTATAAAAAAGAGGTGGATAAACATAGATCCTTTCAACCGCCTTTTAAAGAAGGGGACAAAGTATATTTGTCAACCAAGTATCTTTGGTTGAAACTGCCCAGTAAGAAGCTGGGTCCAAAATTCTTGGGTTTGTTCCCAATTTCAAAGATAATCAATCCAGTCACTGTCCAATTACATCTTCCTCGACTATTGGGAAAAATTCATTCGGTGTTCCATTGTAGATTACTAAAACCAGCTAGTACATCGATGATAAGACCACTGCCAATCACTCCTCCTAAACCATTAACTGTACATGGGGAAACACATTATGAGATTCAAAAAATTCTTGATCCTAGATTACACCATGGCCAATTGCAATATTTGGTCTTATGGAAAGGATACCCCCTCTCAAATGCTAGTTGGGATGTTCATGCTGATCAATTGGTTAACCAATTCCATGAGGATTTCTCCCCAAAACCGAAGGGTCCTCGTGGAGGGTGGAGAGGGGGGTTAAGGACAATCTATTAACCCCTATATGTGTTTTTTTCTTTTCTTTTAGGAGGAGGAGTTTTCAAGGGTGGACACCTGTCAGCTTTGAAATTCAGCTGCCACATTTTTTTTTAGAAAGTTAGAGGAGTGGAAAAGTTCAAGGTTATTCTGTATGTTGTATTAAGAATTTCCAGTTGCAGTTAATTGGTTCTCATGATTTATGAAGTGTAGAAGTGGGAGGAGAGAAGGTGGGTCCTGTGTAACGCATGAAAAAAACTTTTACTTGGAAAATTGGTTTTGACATGGCAGATCTGTTTCTAATAAATCAATTGGAGAGATAACATCTTGGAGTGATTGGTATCATGGATACTTTCTGGATGCTTGACATTATGTTTGTATTGAGATGTAAATCTGGAACCATACTGCTTGTCAAATGAGAATTTTTTATTTATTCAATTTCCTCCTCAATTTTTTAAAGTGAAATGACAAGGTATGTTTAACTGATATGGTGTTCGGCACTAGCATAGAGTATTGAAAATAAGCAATGAAGGATTCTGATTTAATGTGAATATATGTATGAAGAGATATGATTGGTATTATTAAGTTTGTCTATACTAAAATGTAAGATATATTGATGCCATACTGTTAATGTTATTGTTGTGTATGTATAGATTGAAATTTTAAAAAAGGGGGGGGGAAGAATGATGAAAACAGTCAATTCTATGGCTCCACAGTCACATGGTGTCTATCCTGGTCATAGAGGATTAGGTCCTAGAGATTTACTAGGCTTTCTAGGCAAGGGAGCTTCTGGCACAGATCAAAGAAGCAAAGCAACTGGACAATGAGTAAGAACACACAGTTATAGCTAATTGGTTGAGTAGAGCTAGCCACTGCATGAGGGAATCTAAGCTGTGAACAGTTGCTGCAATTCCCTGACAGTGTCCATCACCTAAATGCATTCTAGGAATCTATTTATGACAGGCCTGGGCATCATTAAACTCCCTTTGTTTTGTTGGAAGGTAATGAAGGCGAAGGTATTAGACCAGGTACACAATCAGCTGAGTGATCTCTTAGACAAGACCTTGGAAGAAGCAGCTCATTCCAGACCCCAGCAACTGAGCGTGGTCCCAGCAAAGAAGCAAAGCAGGTGGAAGAGGTTCCTTGCAATTGATTTTAGAACAGGAATGGGGAAAATATGCTCATCAGAGAGTGCTGGCTCATTGGACCTGAGACAGAGATCAGCACTTCCTCCTATAGTCATCAATGACTATGGAGTAAAATCCTCAGGGACTCTTTACCTTTACCCCCTTCTCTGAGGTGAGAAGAGTTTTGAGAGATCTATTAAATATTACCTGCTTTGTTATCTTATCTTGCAGAGAGAAGGGTCAGATATTGAAGAAGAAAGTCTTTGTCCCTCAACGGTCCTTGTTTGAGTAAGTATGCCAGGTCATGATATGTACAAGACTTAGTCAGAGGGACAATATCAGGGGTGGGATTCTACTAGTTTGTACCTATTCACTAGAACCGGTTGTTAACATTCTAAGCAGTCCAGAGAACCAGTTGTTAGAAGAAATTACTGACCTAATCCTGTGAGGAAGGCAGGAAGGAAACATTCTGGTGTTGCTTACAGAAACTGCTGCTCCGTTAACCCTTATTACATTCTTGGCAGGACTAGACTTCTTGTCTCAAAAACTTCTCTGGAGTTTTTTTTCTCCTCCTTTGCTTCTGTGGAGTGACCATTTAAAGTTACAATGGCACTGAAAAAAGTGACTTATGACCATTTTTCACACTTACAATGGTTGCAGCATCCATCAGTCATGAGAGGCCATGCAAGGAGATGCATGCCTCGATGTGAGTGATATTGAGTTAGCCACACCCAGCCAATAACATAACCACCAAGCCACGCTCACAGAACCGGTTGTTAAAAATTTTGAATCCCACCCCTGGACAATATGCAAAGATATCGAAGGCCTCAGGTTCCAAAGGTGGCCTTGGACAAAATAATTGATATTCCAGTGTTGATGAAGAACAAGAGTTAGAAACAGCCCAATGAGGACTGAGCATTCTCCATAGCCACACAATTCCAAGACTCTTTGGTGGGTGCCATCAAAAGAATAGATACTGCAGATGGGAAACAAAAGGAAGTATTTTTGAAAGAATTAGGTTGATTCGATGGCTAGCACAAAGTTATTACTTGCATATTATAATAAGACTGTTTGTTGTCTCAACAGGAGTAAGTTAATTGCTTGGTGCAAGGGCTCAATTGCGGTCCTATGTTGAGGACTTCCTGTATATCATAAGAGATGGAACATTTTCCCACCAGCCACTTGAATGTTATTTCTTTTGTACAAGTGAAACTAAAAGTTTTTGCACAGAAGACCAGATGAAAATCTTTGGGACCCAAATCTTGTCCAATGATTTCCAACTTCCCCTCTCTCCCAACATCTATTACTTACTTGCTGGCAACTTGTCTCTCTTTTACAGCACGTTACTGGAGGTGGAACATTTCCGCACAATCCATCACATATTTGTGGCCATGCTCTGTATCTTTGTCCTCAAACAAATCATTGTGGATTCCATCAAGGAAGGACGGTATGATTCAGAAGAGAGGGCAGGGTCTTCCCACTGATGTATGCTAATTCTGGGGATATGACGTTATTTGTTTTGTGTTAAGGGACACAGTAACAATCCTAAGAGCATATTTACCTAATCTTTGAACTTAGATTCCATCCAAAGTTGGATCAATTGAACATTGTTGGGTCCCTACCAAGGCTTTGGGCCCATGCAGGGAGCCTGATCCTGCTGCATCCCCTCCCACTTGTCACTGTTCATCTAGTAGCTAAAAAAAAATGCAATTTATTCTTCTTCTTGTTTTTGGGCTCCTGTTGAGCAGTAACACTTGGGACCCTCCTATGTCTGCCTAGAGATTAAGCCTAAGTGAGGAATGCCTCCCTTGGTGCCACCTTTGTTAGGCATCAAACACTCTTCTCTATGCTAGCAGCCTACTAATGCAGTTCACTTCTTCTACTCTCCTTCTGAATGAATCTTGTCATCTTTTGGACATGTATTCATGGCTGAATGTATGTGTTGTGTCTAATAGTATGCACCTGCCATTTGTTGACATAGTTTGTATTTGTACTGTATTCCATTCCACCTGAACAGTGGTCAAGACCTATAAATAAATTAATTAATTGACCAATTGACTTCAAAGAAAAGCAGGCTAAATTTACTATTAACGCAGGAATGGACAAATATAAAAAAAAGAAACAGTAAAAGAAGGAAACTAATCCTTTCAGAGCAGGTGGGATATGCAAAAATCCAAACAACTATGTGATGTTGGCAGAGAGATATACAAATATTTTTCTGTGCCATCTATATCTCAGATGGATTTTTGTAATCCAGATCCAGTAGCCATAAGAAAGGAAAATATAAGGATCCAGTCAGGATCGGTCACCATGACCAGAGGTTTAGTCTTCCGAGTTTTTGGACTCGTGCTGGAGCCCATCTTCAGGGAACTTCTCTCTCAACAGAACATGAGAGTGACACCACCCCAAGAGAATTTATAGCAGCAGTTGACTCTATAGTCAACAGATCTGAGATACAACAGCCAAAAAAACATGCCATTGGACAAAAAGTATTGGCAATGCTGATCGCACACAAACCAAACAATATGCTCAGTCCAACGAGCAAGCGACACACCTTGAAAGA
The DNA here is from genome assembly GCA_033807585.1 of Hydrophis major. Lineage (NCBI taxonomy): Eukaryota > Metazoa > Chordata > Lepidosauria > Squamata > Elapidae > Hydrophis > Hydrophis major. The sequence goes on from CM066329.1 coordinate 216,806,359, forward strand.
CTTGGAAAACAAACAAACAAACATTCTGGTGAGAGAGAAATTCCCTGAGGATGGGTTCCTACACAATCCTGAAACCTGGAAGGTTAAACCTCTAGTCCTGGCAACTGACCCTGATTGAATTCTCCAACATTCTCCTGGGATATGTATATTTGCCTTCATTCATGGGAAAACATGAAGCCAGTTTTGAGCCAGTCTCCATCTACTTATGAAAAATCTGGTTCTGCTATTATTGCAGCCTTTTGCCCATTCTGCTCATTGTAGTATTTATCTGTTTTTAATGTTGTATGCTACCATGAGCTATTTTTTAATTGAGCAAGTTTACAAATTAAATAATTCCTCAAAAGAAAAGAAGGAGAAAGAAATGTCCATGGTAGTCAAATCCTTGAAATCATCTGCAATTCTGTTGAAGCTGAAGCATTGTTAGAAATGAATTGTTATGCAGCAAGAATTATGAAACAAAACAAGATTAGGGAACGAAATGAGGGGGACCGTTCACAATTTTTTCAGTTGAAACTGGATTTTTCACCATTCTAACTCTGTTCTGTCGATTTTGGAGAATTCACAGAACCTTCATGGGTTCTTCTCAAAATAGCAGAACCCAACCCCTTCACTTTTCAACAGTTATGCCACTGAATATTGGGGATGCCCCAGAGAAAGTGCTTATTTAATTTGAAACATCCTTATCTTTTGGGCAGCATCCTTAGAGCTCTTTTTCTTCTTTGTTTTTCACAGTCTTGTTTTGGATTTCGAGCTCTTTATCATTGGCTTTCGACAGCTGCCCACAGCACTCTTTGCCTGGCTCTGTATGTTCCTCTACAGCTTATATGTGCCCTACCAGGCCCTACAAATATGGTCAGGCTGCTTGAAGATGACTAGGTTCCCCAATCTCTGGACGGTCACCTTGGTGGTGGTGCTGCTACTCTGCCACGCTGCAGTGCTGGGCTTGTTCCCCGTCTATATTATTGTCTACTGTGATTTGGGAATTGCCTCCTGTATAATTGTCCTCTTTGAGCAGGTATGGCACTGGGGCAGCACAAAGAAAGTGGGCACAGGGGAAAGAAGTTCTTAAACAACAATGAAGGGTAGCTAAGGGGAGGTTAGGCTTGTGAAGGAATTCTGGTTGCCCCAGAACATCTCAATGTGGAAAGTATAAATATGTTGACCTGAAGTTAGGTCCTGGTCCAAGATCTGGAGTTCAATCCTGATGGGGCTCAAGGTAGACTCCATCCTTCCAAGGTAGAAAAAATGAAGACTCAGATTGTTCAGGGCAGTATGACACTGTAAACTTTACAGAGAGTGTGGTTAAAATGCTGTGGAGTGGCATCAGTGGTGGGATTCAGCTGGTTCGGACAAGTTTGGGTGAGCCGTAGTTACAATTTTGTGCATTTCAGAGTACTGTCAAATTCCACAACTGGCTGGCCCCACCCCACTTAGACAGTCCTCATCCACTCACCTGGCTTAGCTCTCTCTGTCTGGCTCCCTTCCTTGCCTCAACCACATGGTCTCTGAGGGCCAGCCAGCTTGCCTTCCTTTGGCTGCATCCCATGTGGCACTTTCCGCATGGCCCAGCTGAGCTGCCCTGAGCTGCTTAGCAGCCTGGTGAATCCTGGTCTAGATTCCTCCCATGCAGCCCAGCCAGCTTGCCTGCCTTCTTCACAACTGAATTTCATGCAGCACTTTCAGTGCGGCTAGTGAGCTGCCCTAATCTGCTTGGGTGAGTGAGTTGTAGCAGCAGGCCCCAATCCCAGCCTAGATGCCTCCCACATGGCCCAGCAAGCTTGCCTGTCTTTCATACTCACAGTGAGACCCAGCTGACCGCCCAGATCTGGGTGAGCCTGCTAGCAGCAAGGCCCGAATCCTGGCCTAGCTGCCTTCCACATCTCCCAGCAAGCTTGCTGGCTTTCCCTATTGCCTTCCCCATTGTCCCTGAGGCCCATCAAGCTTGCCTGCCTTCCCCACTGCCTTCCCTGCTGTCCACAAGGCCTAGCCGGCTTGCATGCTTTCCCTGCTGCCTTCCCCACTGTCCGAGAGGCCCAGCCAGCTTGCATAGCTTCCCCAGGGTCCACGAGGCCCAGTGCGCTTGCCTGCCACTATCACCTCATTGCCCACTGGCAAGCAAAGAATGCTGTATAGACAGATTTCCTATATCTCATTCTGAGATTCTTCCCCCCACACACACACCCTTGGGCTGACAAAATAAAAGCCCATCTAAATATTGCAACTGCCTGCCGAGCCTGCCTGCCTGCCGAATGCTGGCAAAAGGAGGCTAGGGCCAATGGAAACACTCCGTTTTCTGCTTCCATTGGGCTGTCTGCCTCACTGGGTCAGGATGGGGAGGGTGGAGAAGCAAAAATCTTACTCGGTCAGTACATACTCACCAGAATCTCTCTTCCAAGTCACCAATTTGGGCATTTAGAGCTTGGGGAGTAGATTGCTTACCCTGAAGTCTGCTGCTTTTCCAAGCCCGGCTTGGCCAATTTTCTTCCAGCCCTCATTCAGGGAATCCCGGGAGGCATGGTGCACTCATTCAATTTCTATTCACTGGATAAAATACTCTTGAAGAACATTACAACATATTTTTATTTGAAGTCAAAAGAGTCATCGAACTATATGTACCAATAACAACTCCCAAAACATGAAAAAACAAATTACCCATAACAATAAGGAAGCTTCAATCCAAGAAGAGATCACTTTGGCAGAAGAAGAAATCTGGTCACATTGCCAACTTCAAAAGCCGATACAAAAATTTATGCCACCAGATAAAGACTGAATGCACCAATTATCAGATTAAACAAGAGGAAAACCTTCTATTCACAATTCCATCCGCGCTTTCTACAATTTTGTAAACAACAAACTAAAAGACTCAAGGTCCATCCCACCCCTGAAAGGACCTAATGGTAAAGACTGCAATGACAACACCATTAAAGCCACATTCTTTGCTTAGTATTTGTAAACAGCAATGGATCATGCCCAGTATTTCCTAGTCAAACCACAGACAACTACAATGATCTAATACATATTGATTTTACCGAAGATAAAGTTGAGAAAGCACTACGCAGTCTAAAACCATTTCTATCTATTGGACCAGACGGAATATGTGCCTACTTCTTAAAAAACTTATCCACTGCCATAGCAGAACCTCTAAGCGTAATCTTTGAAAAATCTTTCAGGACCAGCTCCTTGCCTAACCTGTGGTCACCAGCCACGGTCATCCCCATCTTCAAAAAAGGAGACCCCAGCCTAGTTGAAAATTACAGACCAATCTCCTTCTGTGTCACCTGTAAAGTCATGGAATCAATTATTAACCAATTCATTATTAGAGATAAACAACCTACTCTCTAATAAACAATTTGGTTTCAGAAAAAAACTATCCTGTAATCTACAACTCTTACACTGCAAAAACATATGGACTACACAACTCGATCAGGGCAAAGCAATGGACACAATCTACATAGACTTCTGTAAAGACTTTGATTCAGTGGTACATGACAAACTACTCCTAAAATTAAAATCTTATGGTATTCTCTGGACACCTGCATAACTGGATAGAAGCATTCCTATCAAACAGACAACAAAAGGTCAAAATTGAGAGCGTCCTATCAAATTCTGTACCTGTCAACAGTGATGTCCCCCAAGGCAGTGTTCTAGGCCCAACTCTCTTCATACTCTACATAAATGACCTCTGTGATCATATTAAGAGCAACTGCATTCTCTTCGCTGATAATGTAAAGCTATTCAACACCACAGACAAAACTGCTTCCCTTCAAAAAGACCTCAACTATATCAGAATGGTCAAACAAATGGCAACTTCAAATCTCAACAAATAAATGCTCTGTCTTACATATTGGCAAAAAAGATCAGAAAATAAAATACAAGCTGAATAGTTAAGACCTTGTTGATGATCCAAGCTCTATAAAGGACCTTGGAATACTAATCTCTAATGATCTAAGTGCTAGAGCCCACTGTAACTACATAGCCAAAAAGGCATTAAGAGTTATTAACCTAATCTTACATAGCTTTTTCTCAGGTAATATTACACTACCAACTAGAACATACAAAGCATTTGCTAGACCAATACTCGAATACAGCTCATCAGTCTGGAACCCACATTATGTTTCTGATATTAACTCAGTTGAGAAAATCCAGAAATATTTCACAAAAAGAGTTCTCCATTCCTCTACTCGTTGCAGAATACCTTATGCCACCAGAATTGAAATTCTAGACCTAGAAAATCTCGAACTACGCCACCTTCAATTCAATCTAAGTAAAGTATATACAATGATACATTGCAATGTCCTACCTATCAGTGAATACTTCAGCTTCAACCATAACAACACAAGAGCAAACAATAGATGCAAACTCAAGGTTAATCACACAAAACTTGATTGCAGGAAATACGACTTCAGCAACAGAGTGGTCAATATCTGGAATATTCTACCTGACTCTGTGGTTTCTTCCCCAAACCCCAAAAACTTTAACCTTAGACTGTCTGCTATTGACCTCACCCCTTTTCTAAGAGGTCTATAGCGGGTGTGCATAAGCGTACTAACATGCCTACCATCCCTGTCCTATTGTTTCTTTATTTTTCTTATATGTACCCATTTCATGTATTCATAACTATGTTTATACTTATATCTATTATCTTGTAAGCGATTGACAAATCAAATAAATAAATAAATAAATCTGTTTCCCTCTATGACCGACCTTGGAAAAACCTGCCCTCACAATCGGACTCCCTTTCTTCAAGCGCTTGTTTGGGGAATCCCAGGAGCCATAGCATATTGCATACTGTCAGCCTTCAAGATTTTCTCCCTTTGCTTTGCATCTTTCAGCTGTCATAAGTAATGGGGGGAGGAGTACATTTAGGTTTCTATTTCTTGCTTAGCTTTCTTTTCCATGTGCAGCTGCAAACCTTTATCAAACTATGCCAAGGTCAACGGACAGAAGCCTCATCACCACCTAAAGATGTCCACATGATGTTATTAACAACTTTTAATTGGAAAAACCATTTGAACTATTGGGGGTGGGAACATTGCCATCACTTTGTATATGTGATTTACACACCTATTTCCTCAGATTCAGAATTCTTTTGTTGCTACCACTTGACTTCCAGTAAAATATATCTTTTCTCTAATTAAAAGAGTCTAAGTATTTCTTTCTTGGATTTTGAATGGAGCACCAGCTGACACACACTTTTCAATCTAAGCAGCCTGGACTGGAAAATGCATGGCTGGGGTGGAGCAGTCCTCCTTAACAAGCTCCAAACCGTTGCTGCTGCCCCAAGCCCAGCTCTGGCTGCTGGCCTGCGACTGTGAGGGCAGGATTTTCCAAGGCTGGTTGCAGGGGTGGGATTCAAATTTTTTAACAACTGGTACTGTGGGCATGGCTTCGTTGGTGGGTGTGGCTTAGTGGTCATGTGACTGGGTGGGCGTAGCCAACTTGATGTCACTCACATCAAGAGGCACTTCTCCCCTGGTCTCTCATGACTGGGGATGCTGCAATGGTCATAAGTGTGAAAAATAGTCATAGGTCACTTTTTCAGTGCCATTGTAATGACCATTTGAATGGTCTTTAAATGAACTGTTGTAAGTCAAGGATTACCTGTACAAAAATACAAAAAGCTTCTTTGTTTGCAAAAAGCTTCCCCAAACACCAATCATTAGATTAAAAATACCTGCAAGCCAGAGTTACAAATCAGGCAGGGTGCCTGAGCACCTTGAGGAATTAAAATAGTTAAAATGCAATGATAACTATCAGCAGCCAACTCTTGCTCATAAAGTGAAACCCTTTAGCAAAGAGGTCATTTAAGCTCTCCAGAAAGAGCACAGCCAGAAAAAGCAATCTTAGATACCAGCTGGTCTTACTCATCTCACAAGATATCCTGAGGAAATCATCCAGTTTTAAGGAAACATCACATGCTCCCCAGAAAAGCATTAAAAAAAATCACTGCCAAGCTTGCATCCTGCCTCTTGGAAGTACATCCCAAAAGGACAGTTCCAGATACCACTAAAGCAGTGAAGAAAGAACCCCTCCCCAAATGGAAAAAGAAACCATGAGGCAGGAAAAAAATATAAGCACAATACAAATAATTACATCACAACAGTAGCTGTTGCTTGTTAAACCAATTACCAGAACAAGTAAATACAGGAACTAGTCAGATTTCTCAAACCAGTTTCTTTTCAGAAATAGAGATTAATCTTTTTCCTTCCAAACAAAGCTGAGTAGGGAAAACTATCCTATAAATAAACACAGGATTAAACGTCACCAAGCACAGAATTAAATTTCATCCAAAACCAGTTTTAGACCAAAACTCAGAAGGGTATGTAAACTCACGTTTGAATGTCAATCTTTCTAGCTAGCCAAGAAGAAGTATTTCCAGAAGAGTATTTCCTCCCAACAGCAGTGTAAAAAGCTTAAAACAACCCTTCCCCTTTAAGAAAGTATCAAGGAAAAAAAAACCTCCTTTGGAGACAGTAAGTCTAGACATACTGCCAAGAATGTAATAAGGATGGAAAAAAACAAAAGGAGATTTCTTCTAACTACAGATTCTCCGAACTGCTTAGAAATTTAACCAGGGGTTCTATAAAACCAGTCAGAACTGGTAGAATCCCACCCCTGGCCAGTTGTACAGGGAAATTGTCGAGTGTACCTTGCCTCCCTGCAGCTCTAACTCTTTAAAAAATTTTGGAGGTGCACACATGGAGCGTTGGGGAAATCAGTGCCTGGAGAAGGAAGTGCAGGCTGACTGGATGGGGAAGGAGTACTGGGCTTCCAATGCTTGTGTAAGAAACCCAGGCTTGCAGCAGCAGCAAAAGTTTGGAACTTGTTAAGGAGGACTGGTCCTCCACCCCAGCCACCCTTTTTCCAGTCCGGGCTGCTCAGAGTGAAAAGTATGCAATATGTTGCTGCTCCCAGGATTCCCTGAACGGGCACTGGAAGAAAATTGGCCAATGTTCAACTGCAGCTAGAGCTGGGCTAGGAAGAGCAGCAGACAGACTTCAGGGCAAACAATCTACTCTTCAAGCTCCCAATGCCGGACTCAGTAAGCTGGAAGAGAGATTCGCTGTCATGCTGGTGAGTACGTACGGATCAAATAGGCTTTTTGCTTCCCCACTCTCTCCATCCCAATCCAGCGCAGTGCAGACAACCCAATGGAGGAGGAAAATGAGGAGTTCCATTGGCAGACAGTCGAAATCTTTAGATGGGCTTTTATTTTGTCAGCCCAAGGGCCCATGCTCACATGACCCCCTCAAGCCACACCCACCCAACCAGTCACCAGGAGAACTGGTTGTTAAATTACAGTGGAGCCTCAGGTTGTGACTGTAATCCATTCCCAGATTCCGGTCATGACCCAATTTGGTTGTGTCTGGAAGGCACGACTGACTGTGCATGGGTGCAGTAAAAAAAAAAAATGGTGGCGAAGGGGAAATCGGCGTGGAAAGGGAATCTTTCTGCGCTGATTTTGTTCGCCACCTGATTTTTGAATCGTGACCTGATTCAAAAATTGGGTGGATTTTTTTTGTTTGCCACCCGATTTAGTTGCAAACAGAAGTGTTCGTGACACGAGGTTCCACTGCTTGAATCCCACTACTGGGTGGCATATAAGTCTAAGTGCTAGTGCTATTGAAGGTATAAAAGTCTAAGTGTTAGTGCTATTGAAGGTATTGCCACAGAACTTCTCAGTGTGGAAAGTATAAATAGCAAAAAGAGCTACAAAAGCCCCCAGCAGCATAAATTTATACTAGAAAACACAGGTCATATATATGCCATTGCACAGAGAATACATGGCAATCTGACTCCAGGTTTAAAGTAGCTTTCTCCTATCTGGTGCCCTCTGGATGCCCTGGAGTAAAAGTCTCACAAATCCCAAATAGGAGCATCAAGGATGGCCAGATTAAAGACATATGCTTCACTATGCGTTGCCCTGAACATGGTATGCAGTAGCAGTTGCCATGGCCTCAAATATACTTTCTTCTTTTTGCAAGCTGGAAGATAAACAAATTTCATCCAAGCAAGAAGTTGAGCAGAAAGATCAGCAGGCAGTATAGCTGACAGTTAGCCAAGTGAGAGTGCAGGGGTCATTTCTGTCTGAGAAGTCTAGACAGACAATGTCTGGAGCACCATGGGATGCACCATGGGGAGCATTAGAGACTTCTTAGATCACCCCATCCTGCTTAACTAATGGGTGTAATTCCTTTCTTTGAAGGATGGTACCAAAGGCCAGACAGGTAGCATAGCAGAATACTAAAGTCCTCTACAACATGCCTCAACCTCACACAGTTTCCTTGCTCATTTCCCTCTCTGGCATAGATCCGGTTCCTGATGAAAAGCTATTCATTTCTGAGAGAATCGATGCCTCCTCTTCTCCATGCCAGGGACCAAGTTGGTGAGTTTGACTTGGAGTCCCTTTGTGATGATTACGATGGCTGTAATTGCCCTCACAGTACCCAAACTGATCTTCCACCGAATGCAGCATCTTAGTTGTAGCATAAGATAATCATGCAACTATTGTCCTCTGCATACTAATTGCTATTACAGACTTTCTCAACCTATGGAACTATTGGTTTACACTTTCCATTTGCCTCTCAGTGATTGAGTATGGAAGATGTTGTAAGTAGATTTTAAGCATAGCAAGATACTAACAAAAGATATATTTCCCCATATTTCTCACCAAATCACAATTTGTCCTATTTGTCAGACTTAATTTTGCATGAAGAGCTGCAGAAGATGGATGATTTATTTATTTATCAATTTTTTATCTTATCAGGATACAAAACAACTCAATTTTTTTTAAAAAAATCTGGCATGTAGTGCAATATGTTACTGATTGCATTTTTTCTTATACATAGCCTTGGGAACACATGAAATAGATGCTTTCCTTGTTGGTTGCTTTTGTATACCAATAAAAACAGATTTTCAGAAAGCTGAATTCTGCATCTTGGTTTTGGAGGTACTTTTTATACATAAGAAGTATCTTAATAAAAAGAGCAGTGGTTAGAATGAGAGGGCAGAGCTGGCGTTACGGTGGTATACCACACTATCTTGAAGCTCCAAGATCGCCGTCAATATCTCCTCTGCTGGACGGTCCTTTTGGACCTAAACCATCCCATAAAGATGGTGATTGAGAAGGGCACATCCTTTCAATCCCAGGGACATCGCACCATCCCTGGTAGATACAGGAGAAGCCCTTTTTTCCAGTGGCAGAGATGCGGCCATCAAAGCTGCTGAAGCTGGGACAACTCCAGAATGGGAGAAAGCTGGAAAGAAAGTGTGTCAGTATGGTGAGACAATTTCTACTTACTATCTTTGGAGAGTTAAATCAAAAGTCAAGATAGAAAAGGTTAAGCAGTGAGATTAAGCTTAAATTGAGTGATTCCCCCTCCCCTTTTTATTGTTGGAATTTGGGAAAAGATTTTTCAATTTTAAACTGAACTGGTTTCTTTTTTAAAAAAAAAACTTTTTTGAAAGTCTCTTTTGCTTGGGATCCCTTTTTCATTTTCTTTTTTGATGTCTTATTGTTTCTCTTTTTATTGTTTTCTTTTTTTATCCTTATTCTTGGCTTTGGATATATGAGGGAAAGTGAAAGTAGAGGGAAATAAGTAACATTGCCACCCAGAGGCTTGGATACATTGTTTTCTTTATTTGTTTATGCATTGGTGTTGCATTCAAGGACTCTGAGCTTTTTAATGAGAAGATAGTGGGATGAGCATGGAAGATTGTTTTTACAGGTGCTCCACTGTAAAGTTATTTGTAGCCAGAGTGTGGAGTTTAAAGAAAGTCTTAAATTGAAAGAAAGAAAATTGAAGTGACCTTGTAAAGAGAACTGTAAATTCTGTTTGAAATTCATCAAAAGAGCCTTGGATACTATATAGTGGCAGAACTGCTTGTTACTTTTTTTTAACTTCCCCCTCATTTGGTTATTCATAGTTGGACTGCAGCTTTTTGATGCAGGAATTTGAATTTTTTTTCTTCTTGTTTGCCTTATCCTTTTCTTTTTTAAAGGAAAATATATAGTCTTTTCTTTTAAACCTTTTTTTATCTTTTCTTCCTTTTCACCTCTTCCTCTTTTTTTTTTCTTTTTAATAATTGGAACCAGTTGGATTAAGTTATACAAGTGCCTGAAGATTTTTCCTTTTTTTTTTTTTTTGTTGGTGTTGTAGCTGCTTGTTTTATATTATTATTATTATTAAATATTGGAAAATGAGCAGAAAGGTAACAGCCACGGGTTCTTCAATACCAACTTCTTCCTCTTCACCATCTGGAGGACAATGATCAATACAGACAATGTTGCAACAGGAGAAGGAAAAGGAAGTGACACTGCAGATGATTATGCAAGGAATCCAAAAGATACAAGTAAGAACAGAGGATATTGAACAAAGAACTGAAAAGACAGATGAAACAGTTGAGAATATTCAACAGATGATGATGAAATATGAGGACAGATTCCAGAAAATTGAAAAACAAGATGTACAAAGAGATAAGAAAATCAGAGATATTGACACTTGATTGAATGTAATTGAAAAAGGTAAGAGTGGATCATTGGGATGGGAAATCAACAGGGCAGAATATTATCTTATATTCCAAAATATAGAAGAAGAAAAGGATGAAAACCTTGCTGAAATAATGATAGAAATCTTAGCAGAAGCATTGGAAATAACTAAAGAGAAGATGATGGATCGAATGGGCGAGGTGTTTCGTGTCTACACAAGAAATACAAGAGAAATAAATTACCAAGAGAAGTCCATATAAGATTCACTAAGAAAACTATTAAAACACAGATACTGCAGAGAGAAAAGATTAAAGTATAAGGACAAGGAAATTGTGATTCTGAAACAAGTACCGAGAAAAGTGAGGGAGATGAGAAGGGAATATCAGTTTCTGACTAAAGTATTACATAAGAAAGGAGCCAATTACAGATGGCTGATACCAGAAGGTCTCATGTTCACCTGGCAGGAACAAAGACATAGAGTTGATTCAATTGAAAAAGCTGAGCTATTTTATTTAGAATATTTTAGAGGAAAGGGGGAGGAAACAAGAAAAGAAGAGTCATTAATTGAATTCCAAGAGGAATGTCTAACAACAACTGAAAAAGAAGAAGATGCTGTAGGCGGTGAACCCAGAGAGCAACGAGAACCGAGATCTACTAGAGCAACAAATCCCTCTTATAAAGTGTAAAAATGGAAAAGAGAAAATTGATTACAATTAACATAATGGACTTAATTCAGCTATTAAATGAAGAAAAATATTTCATAAATTAGAGAAACTAAAATTTGATATAATCTGCCTACAGGAAGTGCATATTAAAAAGCAACATGAACAATATTGAAATGGCAAAATTTAGGGAAAATATTTACAGCATTGACACGATGTAAAAAAAAAGAAGAGTGGTTCTATATATTAAAGATACAATTCCTGCGGAGCAGATTTATACAGATGATGATGGAAGAATTTTGATGATGGAGATAATGGACAATAATGTAAAAATACTCCTAATAGCAATCTATGCTCCAAATGATAATCAAGAAGAATTTTATAGAAAATTACATATGGAAATAATTGAATTGGACTATGCTAACATTTGTATGATGGGAGATTTCAATGGAATAATTCATGAGAAATTGGACTATAAAATGCAGAAAACAACAAAGGAAAGTAGAAAGACTCTTCCAAAATCCTTTTTCCGGATGACAGAGGAAATAAATTTAAAAGATGCATGGTGAGAGAGAAATGTTAAAAACAAACAATACACTTTTTACTCAAACAGACATGCATCATGGTCCAGAATAGATATGATATGGATGTCAACAGAACTGATTTCTAATATACAGGAAATTGACATAGAAACAAGTATTTGGGCAGACCACAACCCAATGACAGTTACATGGAAAGGACAGAAGGAGAGATCTAGATGGACTTTAAACAATATGATATTAAAGGAAAAGGACTTTAAACAGAAAATGAAGAAAGAATTGGCTTTCTTTTTCAAAGAAAATAAAAAAGAGGATACATCATTACAGAATCTTTGGGAGACCTACACCAGAGTATAATAGACTATACAAGAAAAAGAAATAGAAAACAGAAAAAAACCTTTAAAATATTGGAGGATGACTACAAGAGACTTGAAAAAGAGTTGCAGAAACTCCCACAAAAAAAGGACATTAAAATTAAAATGGACACAATCAAACATAAAATGGGGCTAATGGAAAAGGAGGAATTAGCATTTGTAACCAACCGACACACTATATGTATGTAATTTGATGATGGCTTTATGTTTTATGCCTTGTTTGTGTAAGCCTGTTTCTAAAAAAATAAAACTTGTTGGGGGGGAAAAAGAGCAGTGGTTAGAATGCAGTATTGCAGGCTGATTCTGCCGACTGCTAGAAATTTGATTCTTACTGGCTCAAGGTTGATGTTCTGTCCTTAATTAGTATTTTTGAGATCCCCGCGCTTTGATTGGCCAAAGCGTGGGGCACTCTGATTGGTCAGGCGAGCCGCGCCGATTGGCTCACTGAAAATCTCCCGCGATTGGTCTGTTCGAATCGCGGGAGATTCAAAGCGGTGCCATTGGCCGCGGCCGCCACGGCTAAAAGAATAAAAGCCGCGAACCTTTTGCAAAGCGCCAGTTCGGTTCCTACTTTAATAAAAGAGCATGATTTGAAGTCACCGACTCCTGGCATCATTTTCGAGGACACGACACTGGCGACGAGGATGGTATCCAGACCCTGAACCGAACCACGTGTCCGACGGAAGCACCACGATGGTGAAAATCGCACCCCTCGCACCCTTCAACCCCGCCAACGAGGACTGGGAATCGTACTCCGACCAATTCCGCATGTTCCTCGAGTGCAGCGATCTGAAGGATGCCACGGGCCCCATGAAGCGCGCTGTCTTCCTGATCCACTGCGGGACCGAGGTATTCAAGATGGCCAAGGCGCTTGCCAAACCCGCCGATGCGACCGCGATGGACTGGGACGTCCTCGAGCCAATACTTCGGCGGCACTGCGCTCCAGAGGTACCCATCCTGATCCGACGAAACGAATTCTACCGTCAGGACCAACGGTCGGGTGAGAGTTTCAGCGACTTCATCGCCGAACTACGGCGCCTAGGGGGGCTCTGCGAATTTGACAACCTGAACGACGCCCTGCGAGGCAGAATCATGCTCGGCTTGTGGGACCCCGTCCTCCAGAGCCGGCTGATGGCCAAGGGCAACATCAGCCTAGCAGATACCCTCACCGCAGCCGCAGCCGCCGAAGCAACCCGAACTTCCGCCGACCGCATGTGCAGACCGAACGCTGGGGACCGCAGCGGGAACAACAACCCTGCAAGGTCGGCCGAGGCCCAACCCGAGACGACCACCCACCAGGGCGATTTCCACTCGGCATCGGGCACTTCCGATGACAAGGAGGACATTCATCGCCTCCAGACAGGCCGCGACCCACGGAACCGGCGGGGTCGTAAGTCGAGGACCAACTGTGCCGGTTGTGGAGGTGACCACCCCAGGTCCGAATGTCGGTTTTTCGAGTCGATCTGCCGGCATTGTGACAAAAAGGGTCACATCGCCCGCGTCTGCCACCTTAAAAAGAACCGCAGCCCGCCCCGATGGGACCAGAGCAAATGGAGGAGAGAGAACACACCATCCCGGACCAGAGATCGCCCCTCGGACAACAGATGGGACCGGAACGGACGATCCCTACGAGGCGGCGATAACCAGCGAAGAGAGGAGACCCATCAGACGGTCACCATCGGCCACGCCATCACCAACGACGCCCGGAAGGTCCACGTGGAGGTAGGCATCGAGGGCCAGCCATGCAAAATGGAGGTGGACTCCGGGTCCTACCTCTCCATGATAGCATGGCATGAAATAAAGCGCTTGGTGCCTCCCATCCAAAGGAGGAACCTAGACAGCCAGAGACTCATCGTAAAGGACTACCAGGGAAACCGCATCCCGGTAGTCGGAACCAAACACTTCAACGTCACATATAAAGGGCACACCGAAAGGCTTCACCTTACAATCGTCGACCGCGACCGCCCAAGCCTACTGGGACTGCAATGGTTTGCCCCGCTCGGCATCGCAGTCACGGGAGTCGACCACGTCACCGACGACAGCTGGGAGCAGCAACTGGGGGAAACCTAGGCAAGTACCAAGGGCCCCTTATATCTTTCGACCTAGACCCTAACGTCCCCCCAAAACGCCTGAAACCAAGGCGGGTGCCATTCGCACTGAAACCCAAGATAGACGAGCAAATTGACAAGCTCGTCAAGCAAGGGGTCCTACAGCCAATAGACCACGCCCGGTGGGAGACCCCCATAGTCACCCCGATCAAGCCCGATGGGTCGGTGAGGATCTGTGGGGACTATAAGGCCACCCTAAATGGCGCGTTGCAACAAAGCGCCTACCCGTCCCAGTAGTGCAACACCTACTGCACTCACTGGGAGGGGGCAAGATTTTCGCCAAGCTCGACCTCGCCCAGGCATACCAACAGTTGCCAGTCGACGAGCAAACGGCAGAAGCGCAAACCATAGTCACCCACCGGGGAGCATTTAAATGCAACCGACTCCAATTCGGAGTCAGCGTGGCACCGGGAATATTCCAAAGCTTAATGGAAAGACTATTGCAAGGCATCAAGGGGTGGTACCTTACTTCGACGACGTCCTAGTGTCGGCAACCAACCAAGCCGAACTAGAGGGTCGCCTAAGGGAGGTCCTAACCAAATTTAAAGAGACCGGGCTCAAAGTAAAGAGGGAGAAATGCCAATTATACCCAGAACAGGTTGAATTCCTAGGATATCTCCTAGACCGTCACGGCATTCACCCCACAAACCAAAAAATCAAGGCCATCAAAGAAGCCCCCACACCCAAGTCGAAGATGGAACTACAGGCATTCCTGGGGCTACTTAACTTTTACAATGTTTTCCTGCCCCAAAAGGCGACGGTAGCGGAGCCCTTGCATAGGCTCCTGGACAAGGCGGCGACTTGGACTTGGGGGAAACGTGAGCAAGCCGCCTTCCAAAGAACAAAGGATCTCCTCATTTTGGACGCCATCCTTATACAGTATAACGAGACCCTACCTCTGGCCGTCACATGCGACGCATCACCCTTCGGCGTCGGCGCTGTCCTCAGCCATACCCTCCCCGACAGAAAAGAAGCACCCATCGCCTTCTTTTCAAGGACCCTCACCAAGCCGGAGCGGAACTATAGCCAGCTGGACAAAGAGGCGCTGGCTATCGTTGCCACCATAAAAAGATTCCATGAGTACCTCTACGGCCGGACATTCACCATCATAACCGACCACAAGCCACTGCTGGGAATCCTTGCAGGAAACCGGGCCACCCCAAAATTCTGTCTCCCCGAATGACAAGGTGGTCCGAGTTCCTGGCGGCCTACAACTATGGACTCATACACAGACCGGGTAAGACGATCTCCCATGCAGACGCCTTAAACCGCTCGCCGCTACCGGAACCTGACACCGACCCAGCACCCACGACGACCACCCTCAGCATAGAGACTCTACCCAACCTGCCCATAACTGCGTCAGACATTGCCCGAGAGACTAATAAAGACAAACGTCTGGCGCAGGTGTTGCATTGGGTAGAGAAAGGATGGCCAGAAAGGGACAACGACGAGTCCGTCAAAACATTCCGAAACCGGCAAACGGAACTCTCGTTATTAAAAGGGTGCATACTATGGGGGGATAGGGTGGTAATTCCTGAAAAACTACAAGGGAAGGTTCTGGAACTACTACACGAGGGGCACCCTGGCATCGTTAGGACTAAAGCCCTGGCCAGAAGTTACGCTTGGTGGCCAGGGATGGACAAACAAATTGAGACCTGGGTAGCAAGGTGCCAACGATGCCAGGAAACTAGGCCAAGCCCACCCACAGCACCCGTCCTAGAGTGGGAAACCCCAAGGGGACCTTGGTCTAGGATCCACAAAGACTTCGCCGGGCCCACAAAAGGACACACCTTCCTTATAACAGTAGACGCTTACTCCAACTGGCTGGAGGTAAGCAACATGAAAACAACAACCACGGAGGCCGTGATCAAGGAACTCTGCAAACTCTTTGCAACGCATGGCCTCCCAGACGTCGTCGTTTCCGACAACAGACCCCAATTCACCTCGCTGGAATTCAAAAAATTCCTAGCGGAAAGGGGCATCCGCCACGCGCTGACAGCACCGGCGCACCCGGTGGCGAATAGCAGGGCGGAACGGATGGTTCAATTCACAAAGAAAACCATCCGGAAAATAGACCACGGGGAGATCCAGGAGAAAATAAACAAACTACTCTTCACCCAACACATAACCCCAAATACCACAACGAATAAGAGCTCAGCTGAACAATTAATGGGAAGGAAATTCAGGTCCCCACTCGACAGGTTACACCCCACGTATAACCCGGAGAAGCCCCCAGACTCAAACAGCAAACACCGAACTTTCGCACCAGGCGACCCCGTATACGTAAGAAACCTGACGGGAGACCCATTATGGGTACCGGCCGTCATCACACAAATAACAGGCCCACACTCGTACCAGCTACAAACAGCAGACGGACGAGCCTGGAAACGCCACATCGAACAATTAAGGTCGAGGACGACCAACCAAGAGACCACCGACGCACCAACAGGCGAAACCGACCCCCACAACACAAACCAAGGGGGGAGGGAATACCCAGGGGACCAAAACCAAAGAAAAGTAAACCAGCCATACTTACCGGAAAGCAGCCAGCACGACCCCTCGCCAGGAAGAGACAGCCAGGCCAGCTCGACCGACCCGGGGAGACCGAGCGGGAGCGGTGAAACCCGCAGCTCAACCAACCCGGGAGGCCCAGGAGGGAGCTACGGAGAGTGGCCCGGCCCGACCGACCAGCCGGTTCCCACGACGGCATCAGGAGCAACAGAGATCCCGACCGAACCGGCCGGGATCCAACCTACGACTGAGCTGCGCAGGTCCAGTAGGCTCAGACGGAGCCCCGCCTACCTACGTGACTACGCAACGTAAGGACCAAACCAAGAGGGGAGGGGTGTTCTGTCCTTAATTAGCATTCTTGAGATCCCGGCGCTTTGATTGGCCAAAGCGCGGGGCACTCTGATTGGTCAGGCGAGCCGCGCCTGAGAATCTCCCACGATTGGTCTATTCGAATCGCGGGAGATTCAAAGTGGTGCCATTGGCTGCGGCCGCCGCGGCTAAAAGAATAAAAGCCGCGAACCTTTTGCAAAGCACCAGTTCGGTTCCTACTTTAATAAAAGAGCATGATTTGAAGTCACCAACTCCTGGCATCATTTTCGAGGACACGACAGTTGACCTTCCATTCTTCTTGATAAAATGAGGACCCAGATTGTTGGGAACAATATGTTGACTCTGTAAACCGTTTAGAGGGGGCTGTAAAGCATTATGAAATGGTATATAAGTCTAAGTATTATTTTCTACTGCTATCATCACATACACATGAAGCTCTGTGTTTTTCCTGCTGAAATGGTGTGCAGAGAGAAGATGCCTACACTTGAGCATCATGTGTGTCCAGGGCAACTATTTCTTCAGCATACAAACTGATGTTTCTCTATTTGACCCTATGTACCTTCAACCATTCCTTTGCTTTTTTCCCCCATTCCAGGGAAGATAAGCCCTCCTGAATTCTCAACCTACTTATATTTTCTCTTCTGCCCTACTTTGATCTACAGAAAGAGCTATCCAAGGTAACTCCTTGCATATTGTCCTTGTCTTTTTCGGCTCCCTGGTTTCTTAGATCTATGAGAAAAGGAATGGGCAAAATGGGCTTCAGGAGCTACGACCCATGCCCCACAGAACGATATAGTAACCATTGTATTTCCCAAGAAAAGAGAACTGCTCTCTTATCATATCTCAATCCTATCCTACTTCTTTCCTTATAGAGATTCATGCATCCGCTGGAATTACGTCATCCAAAAATTTGTTGAGGTGAGAGAAACACATTAAGTTTCCATTGGCTGTTTGGTTTTATCAGGCCTCCCTGGATTAGGAAAGTGTTTGGAAACTGTTGGATTTTCCCACAAGACTTAGCTGGACTGGGACCCCTAAGGTGTCTTTTCCAGCCAAGGTAGTAAATAGCAATAATTGTTTAAGTAGCCCTGAGTGACCAAAGGCCACCATTTAAATTTCCCAGAGTTCTTTAGCCTTAAGTGAATGAGATATAACATTTGTCCTGAGTCAACTTTGATGCAAAAAAGGTCACTTCCCTAAGAAATGTTCAATTTAAAACTTTAGACACAATGTACATATTTCCACATATCTCCCACAGGAGAAAAGAGTGTGAAAGAGAGCAGAGTTGATGGAACTTAGGGCCACTCAGGAAGTGAGCGGTGCAGAAATCTGTGACAGATTGACTAAAACTAAACAAAAGAGGGGCTGGTGTAGGAGGACAGCATTTGGGCATTGTACTGTAGGATATTAAAATGGCAGCCAAATCCAGCTTCTGAGATCATAGACCAGAAGAAGTTTTTTCTTAGTCATAGCCGAGAGCTGGCAACTTCCCAGAACACTGAGATACAAGCAGATCACTAAGGTAAAGTTTTTTCTCTCTGTCCCACAGTTCCTGGCGTGTATATATTTTATGAATTTCCTCATGAAATATTATTTAATCCCTAACTTCAGCAACATGCATAAGCAGCCCTTCACCATCAAAATTCAGCTGCTCTCCATCTTTGATTCAGTATTACCTGGTATGTGGAAACAATTATGATTTCATTCCTGTAATAGGAATATGTGATCAGACTGATCTATCATGTTTTAGATAAAGTGAAGAGAGACGTTCTATAGGTAGTTCTCAACATACAACCATTTTTTAGTGACCTTCAAAGTTACAACAGCACTGAAAAAAGTGATTTATAACCATTTTAGGTTATATAGGACTTTACAGCATTCCCATACTCGCTGATCAAAATACATGCCATAAATACTGGCATATATTTATGATGGTTGCAGTGTCCCCGGGTCACATGATCATCTTTTGCATCCTTCTGACCAACAAAATCAATGGGGAATCCAGATTCACTTAGCCACTGGGTTACTAACTTAACAACTGCAGTGATTCACTTAACAAGTGGCAGGAAAAGTCATAAAATGGGGCAAAACTCAAATAATTATCTCACTTAGCAACATAAATTTTAGGTTCAATTGTGATTATAAGTTGAGGACTAGTATATCTGTAGCAGCTAAGTAATACATTGTAAATACAACACACAGTTGCTTTTGGTACCAAGATAGGTGGCATATAGATTTAATAAATAAATAAATAGTTACCTCATCCCACAGCCCAAGATATATATGATTTTGGACTATATGTAACATCCAAAGAAAATGATGCAGTAGCTCTGGCAGGCCATTCATGATGAAAGTATGTAAAACAAACCAAAAGTCAAGCAAAGAAATCTATATGAATTCTGTTAGATCTGGGGTGGATTGGTTTGAAGGAGATGCGAGATCATCGTAGTGAGTTCAGCTCTTTATTTAGAATAAGAACAGTCTGAATAATAGGAGCCGTGGCATCCCTTCATATAGGGCTGGCTCGCGGCTCTGCGGCCAATGGCAGCGCTTTGAATCTCCCGCAATTCATCTATTCTAACCACAGAATTGTGAATATATTGGTATAAGATATTTTGTGTGGGGATAGCCGGGGTGGGATTCTACTGGTTCTATAGAACCGGTTGTTATGATTCTGCGCAGTTCAGAGAACTGGCAAATTGTGCCTCTGGCTGGCCCCACCTCTCTCTGCCTGCCCATTCCCTCCCTGCCCAGTCAGTCCTTATCACATTGCGCACATGCCTAACATAGCTGACAGTGTTCTTCCCCGCCCAGTCACACCTTAATATATTTTTCCCCTACTGACAATCAGCTGTTCCTATGATCAGCTGTGCCCAGATTCCCCTCACTGTCTTACTGCTTCACCCAGGAGGTTTTCCTGAGGCCCAGGAAGGCAAAAAATGGAGAGGGAGTTCAGCTCCCTCCCCCCCCACCCTCGCTCCATTTTTTGCCTTCCTGGGCCCCAGGAAAGCTTTCTGTGAGCAAAAATGCCCCCCCCGGAGGCTTCCCTGAGGCCCAGAAGGCCCTAAAATGCTGCTGCAAAAAAGAAGAAGGCACGCGGACCCAGTCCCAGGGCCATGCCCATAGAACCAGTTGTTTAAAAATTTGAATCCCATCCCTGGGGATAGCTATAAACATATACTTTTAGCAGTCTATCTGCATTTCAGATCCTATGAATATTTAACTGCAGCCTTTTCTCTGCCTCTGAAAAAGAGTAATTTATATTAAACCAATCATTTTTCCTTGTAAAAATATGAAGTTATCTTCTCTCTGTGCCCAGCTAAAATTACTCATAGGTGTTTACTGAATTATGGAGCGGAGTGCTGCCTTCAGTTCAAACTACACTGACTGGCTGCCTCCTATATTCTGCATACATGTAGGGAAGAAGACCAGTTAGGTCCTGTGGTAACAGTTGCCTTGTAACCAGTTTACAATGAGTTCTAGGCCTGCCTTAAGCCTAAAAGGGGACTGGGGGACTTTGGGCAAGTCACTTGCTCTCAGCCCAGCCCAGCCCACATCACAGGACTGTTGTGAAAAAATAAATAGGAGGCAGGCAAGAGCTGGTAAGAGCACAAAATAGATAAATAGTGGGAAATGGAGACACTAAAGTGTTCTGGCCCTTTAGAATTCAAACAGACAAGCACCTGTATAATATCCAAGTCTTAATAATTATCAGTAAGATAAAAAGCCTGGATAGTAGACATTGTAGTACCTGGAAACAGCAGAAGAAAGAGAAAGAACTAGAGAAAAATAACAAAAAAAATACAAATATCTGCAATAGAACAATTGTGGCCAAAGGTAATAATAATAATAATAATAATAATAATAATAATAATAATAATAATAATAATAATAATAATAATAATAACAGTAATAAAAATAATAATAAAAATAACAACAACAACAATAATAATAATAGTAATAGTAATAATAGTAATAGTAATAATAGTAATAATAGTAATAATAATAAGTGCCATAGAGGCAATCCCAAAACATTTGGAGCACAAAATGAACACCATCAGCATTGACATAACCACTATCAGTCAATTGCAAAAGCTGGTGTTGTGTATGCACCATAGTTAATAAAGTACGAGCTTGAGGTCAAGTGCAGGGTTCTGGCCCTGCACTTCTGATTAGCTGTTAGGCAGCCAGCTCGGATTGGTTAGTTCTGAGGAATCCGATTGGCCCTTAACAGAGGATTCTTATTGGTTAAAAGAGCTAGCGTTCATAGCTCGCTATTGGACAATTCTTACAAGGGTTGCCTATATAAGGCAGAGTTCATTGTTGTTGTTTTGAGAAGTCACTATGCTAATAAAGAGCTGAAAGTCACTATTCAGAGGCTGTCTCCATTTACTCCGACCCATGTCCAAGTACTTAACACTGGTGACGAGGATGGGATGTGGAGACGTCTGAATCGAAGAAGCCAGGAAGCAATACCGAGCACGTGATAAGACGACGCCAACAACGGAACCATGTCCGGCGGCATCGTACCACCCGCTCCGTTCAATCCGAAACAAGAGGATTGGGAATCCTACATGGATCGCTTCCAAATGTTTCTCGAGACGAATAACTTGAAGGACGCCACACCAGCAAAGAAGCAGGCACTGTTCCTGATGCATTGCGGCCCAGCTGTATTTAAGATGGCTAAAGCACTCGCCAAGCCTCGAGAAGTGAAAGCCATGAGCTGGGACGACCTCGAACCCATCCTGAGAGACCATTACGCGCCAACCGTGCCTACACTCGTGAGACGCCACAAGTTTTATCAGAGAAACCAACAAAAAGGGGAGAGCGTGGCCAATTTCGTGATGGACCTCCAAAATTTAGGGGGTTTCTGTGGGTTTGCTGATTTAGAAGAGGCACCAAGAGATTGAGTAATTCTGAGATTAGATGCGCTAGGCGTGCAAAGCAAGCTGATGGCGAAAGGCGACATCAGCCTTTCTGACGCCATCGCCAAAGCCACGGCTGCGAAGGCAACTAAAAAGCCGGCTGCATAACTACGGCGAAGCCGCACTCCAGTAACACCACCGACCAGCGAAATCTTACCCAACTCAGAAGGGCAGCTCTCAACAACGCACCACGAGGACCTCTCTTCGTCGTCAGACAGCGACAAAGAAGGGGTCCATTGACTGCGGTCCGACCAGGACCCTCGCCCGAAGCCCTTACGCCCTTGCGCTGGCTGTAGAGCAAACCATGCCAGGGCCGAATGCAAATTCCGTGATGCACTCTGCCATGAGTGCGGGAAACGATGCCACATCGGACGGGTCTGCCGCAGCTTACCAGGACCCAGCCAGGCCTAAAAAGGGGCCAACTATCGCCAATCGACAGGAAACCATCCTGTAAGGTGAGAGCCAGTAAACCACTCCTACAGAAATCGAGCTTTGCAAAAAGAAGAGGCTCACCATACTATCACTATAGGTTACGCCTCAGTTTTGGACACTAAGAAAATCCGAGTCACAGTAGCCATCGAGAACCAGCCTTGCCACATGGAGGTTGACTCGGGATCGTCCCTCTCGATGGTGTCTTGGAAGACACTCCAGCAACTCATCCCCACAATTCAATGCCAAGACCTCCAATTTCAACGCCTCATCCTCAAGGACTACCAAGGGAATCGAATCCCCGTTGTCGGGTCCTGCCAAGTCCGAGTCTCCTTCAAGAAGCATACAGCGTACTTTCTTCTAACAATCATTGATAGAGATAGGCCTAGTCTATTAGGCCTCCAATGGTTCGCGCCACTCGGCATTGAAGTGGCCGGCGTGAACCGAGTCGGTGATTGTGAGTGGGAGGAAGACCTTATCTCTGATTTCAGCGACGTCTTTGCGGACAGCTTAGGCGAGTATAAAGGGACCCCAATCTCATTTAGTCTAGATCAAAAGGTAGCCCCCATTCGCTTGAAGCCCCGTCGAGTTCCATTCGCTCTTAAAGCAAAGATCGACGAACAACTCGACAAGCTAATTGCTCAAGGAGTGTTGAAGCCCATCAATCACTCTCCATGGGAAACCCCTATTGTAACACCCATTAAGCCAGACGGGTCAATCTGAATTAGTGGGGACTACCGGGCCACTTTAAACCACGGCCTACAGCAGAATGCGTATCCAGTTCCGGTGGTGCAGCACCTCCTCCATTCCTTGGGGGGCGGAAAGGTTTTCGCTAAATTAGATTTAGCTCAAGCTTATCAACAACTACTAGTGCATGAAAAAACGGCCCAAGCCCAAACAATTGTAATGCACAGAGGTGCCTTTAAATGTACCCGATTGCAATTTAGAGTTAGTGTAGCCCCGGGGATCTTCCAGAGCCTCATGGAAAGGTTATTACAGGGAATCAAGGGCGTGGTTCCTTATTTTGATGACGTATTAATTGCAGCCCCTACCAAAAAAATCTTGCAGGATCGTTTGAAATGCATTCTCAAAAAAATTCCAAGAGGCTGGACTTAAGGTGAAAAAAAATAAATGTCACATATATACTGACAATGTTGAGTTTCTAGGATACCGAATTGATAGTCAGGGCATTCATCCTACCGAGAGTAAATTAAAAGCGATCAAAAATGCTTCCAGACCACGCAACAAGGCCGATCTCCAGGCATTCTTAGGCCTCATTAATTTCTATAATGTGTTTTTACTGCACAAAGCAACTGTCGGTGAACCGTTACACCGATTACTAGATAAGAAAGCATTGTGGGTATGGGGTTACCGGGAAGAGCAAGCATTCCGGAATGTTAAAAAACTGCTCACATCTGAATCTGTACTTATGTAGTATAACGAGACTTTGCTGTTAGTTATAACCTGCGATGCATCGCCTTTCGGGGTGGGCGCCATTTTGAGCCATGTACTGCCTAATGGGAATGAAGCCCCTGTTGCATACTTTTCGAAGACTCTTTCACAAGCAGAGCGGAACTATGGAAAAATTGATAAAGAAGCTCTTGCAATAATTTCAGCTGTAAAGAAATTTCATGAATATGTGTATGGAAGGACATTTACCATTATAACTGACCATAAACCGTTGCTAGGGATAATAGCCGGGGAGAAGCCAACCCCCTACATATTATCCCCTAGAATGACCCGATGGTCAGAATTCCTAGCTGCTTATAATTATCGCCTGCAATATCACCCGGGGAAAGCCATTCCCCACGCCAACGCATTAAGCCGAGCACCGCTTCCAGAGACTCTCGACGATCCAGCACCAACGGCAACTACGTTGCAGATCGAAACACTCAATTCGCCGCCTATGACCGCCCAAGACATCGCGAGAGAAACCAAATGAGACCACACCCTAGCTCGAGTCCTAGGCTGGGTAGAACGCGGATGGCCATTGGACCAAGTACCAGATGACTTCGCACCATTTAAATCTTGACAGACTGAACTTTTTTCCCAAAAAGGCTGTATCATCTGGGGCGATAGAGTCGTTGTCCCAGAATGACTCCAGAAGACACTGCTACGAATTCTGCACGAGGGCCACCCCGGCATCGTGCGGACGAAAGCGCTTGCACGAAGCTACGCATGGTGGCCGGGCATGGACCGGCAAATCGAGCAGTGGGTCAAAGCGTGTGCCAATTGCCAACAAGTCAACAATGCCCCACCAAAAGCCATGTCTACTGAATGGGAGACGCCACATGGACCCTGGTCCAGAATCCACCTGGATTTCGCGGGGCCAACCAAGGGCTATACCTTCCTGCTGACAGTCGACACCTACTCCAATTGGTTAGAAATTCATTGAATGACGGCTACAACTTCCGAGGCAGTGATCAAGATCCTAAACAGACTCTTTGCAACCCACGGATTGCCTGACATCCTGGTGTCCATTAATGGGCCACAGTTTACGACACGAATGTTCAAGCAGAACCTCGCTGACCGTGGCATCCGCCATGCGCTCACCTCGCCTGTGCACCCTGCGACCAATGGCCGAGCGGAACGCATGGTCCAATTTGTTAAAAAGACTTTGCAAAAAGTGGACTATGACAATATCGATGACAAGGTCAACCAAATTCTCTTGTTGCAACACATAACTCCACATAGCGTCACCGGCAGAACTCCCGCCGAACTACTGATGGGACGAAGACTCCACTCCCACCTCGACCAGTTGCACTCTGCTTACGAACTGGAAAAGCCAATAGGATCCAGTGGCCGCTGTCGCACCTTCCAGGTAGGAGACCTCATTTACACACGAAACTTATCGGGCGATCCGTTATGGATAGAGGCAACAGTAGTACGAGTGACCGGCCGCAAATCCTACATAGTGAAATGCTGTGACAATAGACTGTGGAAACGGCATATCGACCAATTACGGTCACGACTCACAACGGCCAGTCAACAACTCCCCCATGACCAAACCAAGGGGGGGGAGGTACAGAAGAAGATGACGATCCAGGGAACCTGCTCGAAGGGAGCAACGAATTAAGTGATACTCAGGAAATGGAGCAGGAAGGAGAATTGTTTGCACCGCAAGAAATTGCACCTGAGCAAGAAGCAGATCCACTGCCAAACAACAATCTACCTCAACAGGATTGCAACCAACCAGTCCAACGAAAATCCGAAAGACTTAAAAGACAACCGTCCTATTTAAAGGACTATATAACTACACCGTAATTAAGAAGCCAGGGGGAAGGGGTGTTGTGTATGTACCATAATTAATAAAGTACGAGCTTGAGGTAAAGTGCAGGGTTCTGGCCCTGAACTTCTGATTGGCTGTTAGGCGGCCAGATCGGATTGGTTAGTTCTGAGGAATCCGATTGGCACTTAACAGAGGATTCTTATTGGTTAAAAGAGCTAGCGTTCATAGCTCGCTATTGGACAATTCTTACAAGGGTTGCCTATATAAGGCAGAGTTCACTGTTGTTGTTTTGAGAAGTCACTATGCTAATAAAGAGCTGAAAGTCACTCTTCAGAGGCTGTCTCCATTTACTCCGACCCATGTCCAAGTGCTTAACAGCTGGTTTTGCTTGGAGCAACTGATATCCTGCAACAATACCTTTAACAGCTCAAACACTAACATCTGCCTACCCCTGGTCCCTTGGAAGGACTCAATAGGTGGACAACAAGGCCATATCCAGGAAACTAATCTGGTTAACTGTGATCGACAATAATAATAATGGTGGACTCGCATATCAATTTGCAGGTGTCTAAATCTTAGACAGTGTAGGCTACAGCCTTAGTTAAAAACAGGTTTTTAAGATATTTAAAATTTAATAGCTGAAAAAGTGAAGGGTTGGACAATGAGAAAGAACACACAGTTATAGCTAATTGGTTGAAGAGAGCTGGCCACTGCATGAGGGAATCTGTTGCTGTGAGAGTAAAGGGGGAGTTGCTTTCTGCAATTTGCCTGATAGTGTTTTTGCTGTGTTGATTTATCTGGCAATGCTCCTGTTAGCCTATCTTATTGACTGTAAATATATTTATTTATATAAAACTGCAAGTTCATGTCCATGTCTCTGACTCCATTTGGACACCAGCTGAATGGCATCCATTTGTAGTTGTCAAAATCTTAGACAATGCAGGCTACAAGCCTTAGTTAAATACAGGTACATCACACAAAAAGTGATCTTCTCAAGTCATACACCGCCAAGGTACTTTTAGTTCTTGTTTAGTGACCACAGTTGGGACCAGCAACATTAAGTCAAGTGGTTGTTAAGTAGTACCCTAACTATATGATGAGCTTACTTCAGCTTTCTTTTGCTTTACAAACTTTTGAAGGTTATAAATGTGAGGATTGATTGCAAAATTGAATTTTCATCACCATCATGACTTCAAATGGCCACTAAACAAGGTAGTTCTTTTTTTTTTTTTTTGTAAAAGTTTTATTGATTTTAACAACAGACAAAAAACATATAAGACATAACACATGACATAAAAAAAATAAAAAAATAAAAAAAAAATTTAAACATTCTTCATAAATTTACAGTGTATCGGTTGGTTTACCACTCCCTTTTGTGCATCCATTTCTTAGTCATCAGAATAATTATATTACATAATAACTCACATTATCAATCATCAATAAAATATCCCAATATCATTATTAAACAATCATTTGACTATAATTTTACTAATTCATACTTAAGCGAGATAACTATAATTAGGTTAAATTATTTTATGACAAATCATGAAATCATATCAAATCTATCATAATAAAATATTCTTAAGAATTATCAAAACCAAGAAAAATTATATATTCATTATTTCCTAAATTTCTAAATATTCTATTATCATATTGTATTATCGAACCATTGATAAAAAAGATCCCAAACTTCATAAAATTGTTTGTCTTCTTGTTCTCTAATTTCAAATGTCAATCTACTCATTTCAGCACATTCCAATATTTTCTTAATAATTTCTTCCTCTATTGTCATTTTCTCACTCTTCCAATGTTTAGCAAATACAATCCTAGCTGCTGTTAATACATTTACAATCAAATATTTTAATTTTTTATAATATATATCAGGTACGATTCCCAATAAAAAAATCTCTGGTTTCAAATCTTTATGTTTCTTTATCATTTTTTCCAGCCATATGCGAATTCTAGTCCAATATTTCCTGGCCTCCTCACAAGTCCACCACATATGGTAATATGAGCCAGGTATCTGATGACATTTCCAGCACTTTTCAGATTTATTCTTGAACATTCTTGCTATTCTTGTCGGGGGAAAGTGCCACCTGTAAAACATCTTATACAAATTTTCTTTATATGCTGTTGACATTGTCATTTTATAATTTTGTGACCACAGTTTTTGCCATTTCTCTAAATCAATCCCATATCCAAAATTCTTCCCCCAAGCAATCATTGTTTCTTTAACTTGTTCTTCCTCTAATTTAATTTCCAACAAATAACTATATAATTTTTTAATCACTTTTTCATCAGTACCTGTCAAAATCCTATCTAAGTCAGTCAATTTATCATAAAATCCTTCTGTTTTAGAATCTTTAAGATACCTTGCATGTATTTGCGCATATGAAAACCAATTCATCTTTATACCTTGTTCTTCTAAATTTTGCATCGTTTTAAGTTCATCCTTTTCATCCAATATTTCCTCATATCTAACTGTTTGTTCCTTCTTATAAGTTATAGGATACGAAAAAGCTTCAATAGTTGATAACCAAACTGGAATTTTCAAATAACATTGCTTCTTAATTTTCTCCCAATTCAACCATAACGATTCCCATATATAATGCCTTCTGAAATAACCCTGTGATTTAGTTCCCTTATACCATAAAAAAGCATGCCAACCCAATAATAAATCATGACCTTCTAATGTCAACAATCTAGTCTTTCTTAACGTTATCCATTCTTTAACCCACATTAAGTTTGCAGCTTGATAATACAACTCCCAATTAGGAAGGCCAAATCCTCCTCTAATTCTAGCATCCTGTAAAAGTTTTAATTTTATTCTCACTTTCTTGCCTTGCCATATATACTTCAACACAATTTTATTTAGTTCTTCGAAGTAATCCTTACCTAACCTAATTGGTATTGTTTGAAACAAATATAAAATTCTGGGTAAAATATTCATCTTGATTGTTGAAATTCTACCTATCAATGACAATTGTAGGTTTTCCCATTTTTTCAGGTCGGATGCTATCTGCTGTTTAAGCTTAATATAATTATTGTCTTTCAATGTAGTACACCTTGACGTCAAATATATCCCCAAATATTTAACTTTATTCGTAACTTGAATTTTCAATAAATCTGCCAGCTCTTCTCTTTGCCTTAATAACATGTTCTTTGTCAAAATCTTTGTTTTGTCTTTATTTATTTTCAAACCAGCCATCTCACCATACGTCTCTATCTTTTCCAATAGTTTTAAAGCTGTCTGTAAGGGATCTTCCAAAATAAAGACCAAGTCATCCGCAAAGTCTTGCAATTTGAATTCCTCTTTTTTGACTTTCATTCCTTTTATATTTATATCCTCTCTAATATTTCTATTTAAGACTTCCAAGGTCAATACAAATAACAAAGGAGATAATGGGCATCCTTGTCTTGTACCTTTTTTAATATTAATAGAGTCTGTGAATTCTCCATCTATCATTACTTTTGCCGTTTGCTTATAATATACGGCTTCTATTGCTTGTATAAATTTTCTAGCAAAGCCCATCTGTTCCAATAATAATAACATAAATCTCCAGTTCACATTATCAAATGCCTTTTGGGCATCTAAGAATATCAAAGCCATTTGTTTTTCAGGGTGCGCCTCATAATATTCCAATGTGTCCAGGATTACCCTCTTATTGTCTTTAATCTGTCTCTTTGGTAAAAATCCATTCTGATCAGAGTGAATAAAATTATTTAGGTATTTTTTAAGCCTTTCTGCCAAGATTGAAGCAAAGATTTTATAGTCTGCATTCAATAAAGAAATAGGTCTATAGTTCTTAATTTGTAATGGGTCAACCCCTTCTTTTGGAATAAGTGTAATATAAGCTTCTGACCATGTTTCAGGTATTTTCTTATTTATCATAACTTCATTCATGACTTCTAACAGTGGAATGCTCAGCGATTCTTGTAGTGTTTTGTAAAATTCTGCCGGGAAACCATCTGGTCCTGGTGCTTTCCCATTGTTCTGTATGTTAAGTGCTTCAGTTAATTCCATCATTGTTATAGCACTTTCTAACATTTTCTGAGTTTCATCAGGTATCTTAGGTAGGTTAGCATTTTGTAAATACTGTTTAATTTTTCCCTCATCAAGATCCTCTTGTTTATATAATTGTCCATAAAAATCTCGAATGATTGCCTTTTTCTCCTTATTACCATAACAAATTTGACCATGATCATCTATTAACTGTGATATTTTCCTTGATTCTTTCTCTTTTCTCAGCTTATATGCCAACCATCTACCTGGCCTATTTGCATTTTCAAAATAGTTCTGTTTAGCACTTCTAATTTTTGTGCCAATTCTTCTTTCTCTGCTTGATCCATTTTGTGTTTAATTATGTCCATTTTAAGTTTGATATCTTTTTTCTGTGGCATCTTCTGTAATTCTTTTTCCAGTTTTTTATTGTCATCTTCTAGAGCTTTAATCATTTGCCTCTTCCTAATGTTCTTTTTCTTTATATAGTCCATTATGAATCCTCTTGCATATGCCTTCATTGAATCCCAAACATTCTGTATTGAAGTATCTTCTTTTTTTGTTTTCATTGAAGAAGAAAGCCAATTCTTTTTCCATCCATTGTGTAAAATCTTTTTCCTTTAAAATAGTATTTTTTAATGTCCATCTAGATCTTCTTTTTTGTCCTTTCCATTTAATTGTCATTGGATTATGGTATGCCCACGTACTTGTTTCAATATTCATTTCTTGAATATTAGATAATAATTCTGTTGATGTCCAAATCATATCTATTCTGGACCACGATAAATGCCTGTTTGAATAAAAAGTATATTGTTGAGTTTTAATGTTTCTTTCTCTCCATATATCTTTTAAATTTAGTTCATCTATCATTTTAAAAAAGGATTTAGGGAGAGTTTTCCTATTTTGTCATGTTGTTTTTGCTGTATAGTCCAGGTTATTGTCTACAATTCCATTAAAGTCCCCCATCATAAGTATGTTAACATAGTCCAGTTCAATCATTTTCATATGTAATTTTTTATAAAATTCTTCTTGCTTATCATTTGGGGCATAAATTGCAACCAAGAGAGTTTTTATATTATTATCCACTATTTCAACTATTAATACTCTTCCATCTTCATCCGTATAAATCAATTTGGCTGGAGTGGTTTCTTTAACGTACAAAACCACTCCTCTTTTCTTACAATGGGTCAGAGAAGTAAATATTTTCCCTAACTTTGGTCGTATCAATAATTGTTCGTGTTGTTTTTTAATGTGTACTTCTTGTAAGCAAATTATATCAAATTTTAGCTTCTCTAATTTATAAAAAGTTTTCCTTCTTTTGATAGCTGAGTTCAGTCCATTTATATTCATAGAAATCAGTTTTTTCTCCCCCATAGTTATGTTTTATATTTAGGTCTAACAGCTCTCATGGATCTTATTTCACGCTGTTCTTTGATCTCCATTTGTCTACCTATTGCACCTTCTTCTTTTTCCATCTCCATTTGGCCCTCTTCAAGTTCAATTAAAATCTTTTCTTTTTCCGTCTCCATTTCTCTTCTTTCAAAAAATTCCTTGTAAAACATTTCTGCTTTTGCAATTGAATCAATTCTGTATCTCTGTTCTTGCCATATAAACATTAATGCTTCTGGAATCAGCCATTTATAATTCACCTCTTTTTTCAATAACATTTTAGTCAAAAATTGATACTCTCTTCTAATCTCTCTCATTTTTCTAGGTGCTTGTTTTAAGACCAGAATCTCTTTGCCTTTATATTTCAACCCCTACTCTCTTATCACTTGTAATATTTGGTTTTTAATAGTTTTTTTTAGTAAATCTAACATGGACCTCTCTTGGTAATTGATTCCTCATCGCATATCTTGTGAAGACTCGATATATCTCATCTACTCCATCCATCATCTTTTCCTCTGTTATTTCCAAGACTCCAGCCAAGATTTCAATCATTACTGCCGCCAAGTTTTGTCCTTTTTCTTCCTCGATATTTTGGAATCTAAGATAAAATTCTGACCTGTCCATCTCCCACTTCAACATCCCACTTTTTTCTTGTTCGACCATTGTTAATCTGTTATCAATATTCCCAATTGTATCATCTCTTTGTTTGTCTTTCTCTTCAATTTTTTGGATTCTCTCATCATGTTTCACCATCATTTGTTGAAAATTTTCAATTTTCTCATCCATCTTTTCAATTCTTTGGTCAATACTCTCCATTCTTTGTTCCATACTCATTTTAAGATCTTGTATTCCTTGCATAACCATCGTTAAATCTACTTGCGTTTGTCTTGCTTCGCCATTGTTGAGAGTCGTCCTCCAGATGATGGGGAAACAGGAGCAGAAGTTGAGATGCCCAAAGGTAAAATTTTCTTACTCATTTCGATAACTCAGGGTCTTCCGGATCTTTAAATCCAATTTGTGAGGTAGCCAATTATAATCCAATTTTTAAAAAAGGAAAACACCACAAAAAACAAAAACAAAACCAGTAATAAGTAAAAAGCCCAAAATTAAAAAGAAAAAGATTCTTCAGGTTCTTCAATACCTTAATCCAATTGTAAAATACGCAAATATAATTCAAAAATAAAAATAAAAAGATGAAGAAGAAAAAAAGAGCAAAATAAAGCCCAATAATATCAAAAAATAATAAGCAAAGAAAAAGGGAAGAAAAAGAAAAAGAGAGTTCTTCAAATTCTTCCCACCTTAATCCAATTGAAAAACCTCAGAAAATGAAAAAAAGTCATAAAAATAAGTCAAAAAAGGAAATCAAAAAAGCAGACATCCCTATAAAAAAAAGAAAAGAAGCAAAAAAAGAGTATTTTGAAGCTTCCCCTTTAAAAATAAATAAATAAAAATAAAAGATAATAAAAGATAAAAAATAAATATATCAATATTACAAAATAGTGTGGGGTTGGAGGGGAGGGATGAAACAATTAATAAGGAGTTTAAAAAAAAAAAAAGGGACACACACTGCCTTTTATTTATCCAAGGCTCTTATTTGACTTCTCCACAAGTTTCAAAGCCAAACTTCAAATATTCATTTAATAATAGAAGTTCCAAAGAGCACCTGTATAAACATCCTCCAGTACTCTTCCCTCCATCTTATCATTTCCAGTAGCCTTGAGAAAAGTTTTTCAAACAAAAGTTTTTCAACTTCAAACAGAATATTTCCAAGCCTCTAGTTGGCAGTGTTACAAAGTTTCTTCAATCCACTCCCCCTTCTTCCCCCCAGAGAAAAGCCTAAAAAGAGAAAAAAAAATATGTATGTTTTTTTATATATATTTAAAAAAGATATTAAAGGGGGCCTCTATTTTTAAAAATACAAACAGTCAGAAAAGCAAAGAGAAAACCAGTAAATATAAAAATATAAAAGAAAAAAGCCAGTCTGGTTAACTATATCGCAATAGAAATTCAGTAAAGAAAAAAAAAGTTAAAATAAAAAGCCAAGTCTCACTTTGACGTTACTAAAAAAGATCACTGCTAAGTCAAATTCTGTCAATAATTTTACAGATTTCTTCTAATATTAGAGTGTTCTTGAGTCCCAAGCAAAAAAAAAAAAAGATCCTCACCAGCCAATACACTTCTTTCTATCCCATTCTTCCGGAGCTGTCCCATCTTCAGCAGCCTAATGGCTGCCTCTCCGCCGTTGGCAAAGGGGCTTCTTCTGGATCGACCAGGGACTTGCGATGTCCCCGGAATCTACAGAACGCGCCCCTTACTGTCACCGTCACTATGAGACGGTTTAGGTCCATTAGGACCGACCAGGGACGAAAATATCAGCTGTGATCTTGGAGCCCCGAGATCGCAGCTGTATCGCAACGACGAAGCTCCTCCTTCTCCCCTTAACAAGGTAGTTCTTAACAACTGGAACTAAAAATAACATAGTCAAGGCCATTCTGCCTTTCTTCCATTTGGATATCCCCAAAGTACTTTTAAAAAGGCAATTGGACTTCTTTGGGTTTTATTTTCTGTGAAAACTTTACATTTCTCATTCAAGAAGCTTCTTCGTTCATTTTCAGAACTGAAGCAGCTTCCTGAATGAGAAGTGAAACATTTTCAAGGAAAAAAACAAGAAAGTCAAATTGCCTTTTGTAAAGCACCTTTGGGACAATAATGACCTAGATGATTGAGAATTTCTATAGACATTCCATTAGGATACTAGCCTAAAAGTCTAACTTGATTTGCAATTGTCTGTCTTAAATCTGTAACAATAATTGAGTTTTTAAAATCTCCTCTCTCTCCCAAAACTGGGAAGAACTAATGTATTTCTTTACCTCTCTCATTCAGGGATATGTTTGCTATTCATGATCTCATATTTCTTCCTGGACTGCTGGCAAAGCATATTTGCTGAGATCCTGCGCTTTGCAGACCGTTCTTTCTACAAGGTGATAACAAGGGGTGGGGGAGGTTGCAAGAAAGGTATGAGGAGTCTGGCTTTCATTCATCATGGATATACAGTACTTGAATGGTCCATTAGCCATGAGGAACAGTTTGAAAAACTTTGCAAAGAGTTATGAGATGTTATGGCTCTGAAAGAAAAGCAAATTTCAACTGAAGAAGTTGACACTGAAGCATCCAATTGCTTGTAATCAAAGTTGTTGTGAATGAATAATACCAATAAAGTTATCTTGAGCTTGAAGTCAAGT
Organism: Hydrophis major; assembly: GCA_033807585.1. Classification (NCBI taxonomy): domain Eukaryota; kingdom Metazoa; phylum Chordata; class Lepidosauria; order Squamata; family Elapidae; genus Hydrophis; species Hydrophis major. The sequence continues at coordinate 216,840,586 of CM066329.1, forward strand.
GCAGGGTTCTGGCCCTGCACTTCTGATTGGCTGTTAATGGCAGGATCGGATTGGTCCATTCAGGAGCATCCGATTGGCCATTAACAGGCCATTCCCATTGGTTAATGGAGCTAGCGCTCCAGATTTGCTATTGGTTGAATAGTTAATGAGTTGCCTATATAAGGAAGGCTATAGCAGCCCTCAAGCTGAGCTGTCACAATATGTAAAGAAAGAATTTGAAGTTCACTGTTTCTACTGGCTCATCTCCATCATTCGCACCCATGCTCCAGACTTAACACTTGTGACGAAGGTGGGATTGGATGACATCAGAGCCAACTAAGATGACTAAGCACGTGGCTGAAACGCACAACGGCGGAACCATGTCCGGCGGCGTAGTACCACCCATTCCGTTCGATCCAGCTCAAGAGGACTGGGAGTCCTACATGGATCGTTTTCAAATGTTTTTAGAAACGAATAATCTGAAGGATGCCACAACCGGGAAGAAACGGGCGGTATTCCTAACGCACTGTGGCCTGACGGTATTCAAAATGGCTAAGGCATTAGCGAAACCAACTGAAGTAAAGGCCATGGACTGGGACGTCCTTGAACCGCTACTAAGGGCCCACTATGCACCAACCGTTCCAACGCTTGTAAGACAGCATGAGTTCTATCAAAGGAACCAGTGGAAAGGAGAAAGCGTCGCCGATTTCGTTGCAGACCTTCGGAACTTGGGAGGCCTTTGCGATTTCACTGACCTAGAAGAGGCCTTGAGAGACCAAGTAGTCCTCGGACTAGACGCCCTAAACGTACAGAGCAAAATAATGGCAAAGGGCGACATCACCCTTAAAGATGCCATAGCTGAAGCTACAGCAGCGGAAGCGACCAAGAAGTCGGCTGCCCAGCTACGCTGAAATCACGCTCCAGCACACCCACCAGCTGGCAAAATTTCACCTAACGCAGAAGGGCAGCTGCAGACGGCCCATCATGAGGACCTCTCTTCGTCATCAGACAGCGACGAAGAAGAGGTCTATCGCCTGCGGTCCGATCGGGACCGACACCCGAAGTCCCAGCAACCGTGCGCTGGCTGCGGGGCCAACCATTACCGCTCCGATTGCAAATTCCGCGATGCACTCTGCCACGAGTGCAGGAAACGAGGCCACATCGGACGGGTCTGCAGAAGCCTCCTCGGAGCCAGCCAGACCTCAAAAGGAACCAATCTCCACCAATCGACAGGGAATTGCCCTGTAAGGCGAGAACCAGTAAACCACTCCTACAGAAACCGACCCATGAGTCGTCTAGCGAGAGGCCCACCAAACACTCACTATTGGCCATGCCTCTTCACTAGACGCTAAGAAAATTCGGGTCAACGTGAACATTGAAAATCGGCCCTGCCAAATGGAAGTTGACTTGGGATCGTCTCTGTCAATGGTCTCATGGAAGACCCTCAAGCAACTCATCCCCACTATCCGGCGCCAAGACCTTCAATTCCAACGGCTCGTGTTAAAGGACTACCAGGGGAACCGAATTCCAGTCGCAGGATCCAGTCGAGTCCAGGTTGTATTCAAGAACCGCACTGCGTACTTACCCCTGACGGTGATCGATAAGGACTGGCCTAGTCTGTTAGGCCTGCAATGGTTCGCACCACTCGGCATTGAAGTGGCAGGCATTAACTGAATTGGCGGCAGTGACTGGGAGGAAGACCTCACCCATGAACTCAGGGATGTCTTAGAGGAAAAGCTAGGCGAGTACAAGGGGACCCCGATATCCTTTAGCCTTAATCCAAAGATAGCTCCCATCCGCCTTAAGCCTCGTTGAGTTCCGTTTGCTCTAAAGCCGAAAATTGATGAGCAGCTTGATAAGTTGATTGCCCAGGGAGTTTTAAAGCCAACTGACCACTCCCCATGGGAAACGCCGATTGTGACACCAATTAAGCCGGATGGCTCCATTAGAATTTGTGGGGACTACCAAGCCACCCTAAACCATGCCCTACAACAGAACCCATATCCGGTGCCGGTGGTACAACATCTCCTCCATTCCCTGGGGGGTGGAAAAGTCTTCGCTAAAGTAGACTTAGCTCAGGCTTATCAGCAACTGCCAGTTGACGAAAAAAAGGCACAGGCACAGACTATCGTAACACACCAAGGTGCCTTTAAGTGTACGTGGCTGCAATTCGGAGTCAGTGTAGCCCCAGGGATCTTTCAAAGCCTAATGGAGAGACTATTGCAGGGGATCAAGGGCGTTGTTCCCTATTTTGACGATGTGCTCATTGCTGCTCCCACTCCAAAAATATTATGGGAGCGTTTAAGACTGGTATTACGAAAATTCCAGGAAGCAGGCCTGAAAGTCAAAAAAAATAAGTACAAGCTGTGTACCGATCGTGTTGAATTTTTAGGGTATTTAATTGACAGTCAGGGTATTCACCCTACCGACAGCAAATTGAGGGCAATAAAAAACGCTCCCAGATCCCAGAACAAGACCGACCTCCAGGCGTTCTTAGGCCTCATCAATTTCTATAATGTATTCTTGCCACACAAGGCTACGGTTGCTGAACCGCTACATCGTCTTTTAGACAAAAAAGCAAACTGGGTATGGGGTCACAAAGAAGAGCAGGCGTTCCATAATGTAAAAGAACTACTGACTTCGGACGCCGTACTAATGCAGTACAATGAGACTTTGCAAATAAACATTACATGCGATGCATCGCCTTTTGGAGTGGGCGCCATTTTGAGCCATGTGTTACTTAATGGTAACGAAGCTCCTGTTGCTTACTTCTCAAAGACGCTCTCAAAAACCGAGCGAAATTACAGCCAGATCGATAAAGAAGCCCTGGCAATTGTATCAGCTGTTAAAAGATTTCATGAATACGTGTATGGCCGGGTTTTCACCATTGTAACTGACCACAAACTATTGCTGGGGATCATCGCTGGGGACAAGCCAACTCCCTACATACTTTCTCCCAGAATGACCCGCTGGTCAGAATTCTTGGCTGCCTACAATTATCAGCTGCAATATCGTCCTGGTAAAGCCATTCCACACGCCGAAACGCTGAGCCGTACACCGCTCCCTGAAACTATCAACGATCCTGCACCAACGATGACAGCGTTGCAGATCGAGACACTCCACACGCCGCCATTAACTGCCCGTAACATTGCGAGAGAAACAAAACGCGACCCCATCTTGGCGCGAGTCCTCACATGGGTGGAACGCGGATGGCCATTGGACCAAGTACCAGACGACTTTGCACCATTCAAAAGTCGTCAAACAGAGTTGTTCTTGCAGAAGGGCTGTGTCATCGTTATCCCAGAACGACTCCAACAGACATTGCTAAGAACCTTGCATGATGGCCACCCTGGCATTGTGCGCATGAAGGGCCTCGCACGAAGCTACGCGTGGTGGCCAGGCATAGATAGACAAATCGAATCGTGGGTTAAAACTTGCAGGAGATGCCAAGAAGTAAGCAACGCTTCACCTAAGGCAACCCCAACCGAATGGGAGACACTGCGGGGACCCTGGTCCTGCATCCATCTGGACTTTGCTGGGCCGACCAAAGGCCACACGTTTCTGCTAACCATCGACGCCTATTCGAATGGGCTCGAGATTCACCGAATGAGCAGCACAACCACTGACGTTCAGGTATCCGACAATGGGCCCCAATTTACCGCGCAACCTTTTGAGCAGTACTTGGCTGACCGTGGTATTTGACATGCGTTCACTTCGCCTGTGCACCCTGCTGCCAACGGTAGGGCTGAGCGCATGGTTCAATTCATCAAAAAGACTCTCCAAAAGATCGACTACGACAACATCGATGAGAAAATCAACTGAATCCTTTTTCTGCAGCACATCACACCTCACAGCGTCACCAACAAAACTCCTGCTGAACTGCTAATGGGATGAAAGCTCCGCTCCCACCTCGATCGATTACACCCAGCCTACGAACCGGAAAAGCCACTCGGATCCAGCGGCCGATGCCGTACCTTTCAGGTAGGCGATTTAGTATTCACTAAAAACTTATCGGGCAATCCGCTGTGGGTAGAGGCGACCGTAATCCGTGTAACCAGCCCAAGATCATACCTTGTTCAGTGCTCTGACGATAGACTTTGGAAGTGCCACATAGATCAACTACGATCGCAGCTACCGTCTCGCATGTCCGAACTCCCCTATGACCAAACTGAGGGGGGGGGTAGATACAGAGGAAAGCGAATTACAATGAGAGGAAAACCTTTTTGAAGAGACTGATAATGGAATTGAAACACAGGAACAGGAACCAGAGACCAGAGTGAATTCACCCCAGGGAGTGGCCAGTGATCCTGGTGACGACAGGAAGGCGAACCCGGAACCAGAGGCACCCCTTCCGTTGAACAACGATCTACCTCAGCAGAAGTGTAGCCAACCGCTAGGCACTTTGCGAAAATCAAAAAGACTAATAAAACAGCCGTCCTACCTTAAGGATTTTGTAACCGCGCCCCGTAGGCAGAAGCCGGGGGAAAGGGGTGTTGTGAATGAATAATACCAATAAAGTTATCTTGAGCTTGAAGTCAAGTGCACGGTTCTGGCCCTGCACTTCTGATTGGCTGTTAATGGCAGGATCAGATTGGTCCATTCAGGAGTATCCAATTGGCCATTAACAGGCCATTCCCATTGGTTAACGGAGCTAGCGCTCCAGAGTTGCTATTGGTTGAATAGTTAATGAGTTGCCTATATAAGTAAGGCTATAGCAGCCCTCGAGCTGAGCTGTCACAATATGTAAATAAAGAGTTTGAAGTTCACCGTTTCTACTGGCTCGTCTCCATCATTCGCACCCATGCTCCAGACTTAACAAAAGTAATAAATACAGGTAGTCTCTCATTTAGCAACTGGTTGCAGTTACAACTATGATGATAAAGTTAGAACCAAAGCTCATATATACAACCTCTGGAGGTCTGTAAAGCAAAGGAAAGTTGAAGTAAGATTGCAAGCATCCATGCTAATTGTTTTAATGGGCTTGTAAAATATTTTAATTTTTGCCAGTATCATATGGGCACCAGAGTCACTTTAGGTGAGATCGACAGCTATGTAAATTCAACAATAAATAAATTTGGCAAATAAATAACATAAATGTTTCACTTAATGACCACGTAACAACTGCTCCAAATTGTGGTCACTAAATGAAGACTGCCTTTAGTAACATGTATGTTTAGGGAGTATAAGAGAGATCAAATAACGTGTTCGAGTTTGCAAGATCCCCCATGATGGTTCATTCATGCCCTCCCAATGGCTGAAATCTAACTTTTCATGCCCCCCTTGACCCTCCCCGACCCTTAATTTCCACCTTTCCTAACACCCAGAACGCCTCCTTGCTCTCTCATGCCTGAAAATAGGCACTTACCTGCCTGTTTGAGAGTTGCAATTTCCCCCTGGTTTCCCCACTGACTTAGTGATGGACATTCTAATCCCAATTGCCCTTGTAACTCAAGGACTACCCATACACAGGCAATTTAGAGGGGATTCTCTTTGCTGGCCAAAATACAGTGATGTTCCAGTTTCAAGCCTGGCATTTCTGTGTTCTTCATGCTCTTTATTTCATTCTTCCTGCCTAGGACTGGTGGAATTCCACAGCATTCTCGACATTCTATCGGTCATGGAATGTGATTGTACACGATTGGCTGTACTGCTATATTTATCAAGATTTTCTGTGGGTAGGTAAGGCTGTCATGGGCTGTGAGAATAAACTTTGGGGGCAGAACTGCAGCCAGGGCAATGGTCAAGAGGAGATGTCTCAGCTCAGAGCAGGAATGGAGGAAGAATAACATCTCAGAAGAGATTCTCCCTTGTTGTTTAGAAAATAAAGGGCAGGAAGTTTTGGGGGAAGTGCTTTGAGACTTGCCAGATTCTGTTTCTGTAACCTTACAATAAAAGTCCTATTATTTGGTTTGGTTTACTGTGTGGAGCCCCTGAAAAGTCTGACATGCTTACCAAACCCATCCTATATTGCCCCATACAGTAAACCTGCTGCATGTAATTTCTCTGTGCCTGTCCTCATTGTTTATTGGTGATCACCATGATGAAGTCTATGATTTACTGTTCTCCTTCTCTTCCAGCTGATTGGAGAAAGAGCCCGAGCTGGAGCTATGCTCATTGTCTTCCTTTTCTCAGCCGTTTCCCATGAATATATACTCACCTTCTCTTTTGGCTTCTTCTATCCTGTCACATTTGTTCTGTTTGCTGGGACTGGAGGTAAGTAGCTCCTCAGAAAATGGACTGAACCTTTCCTCAGAAGAGTCAAGCAAGGCCCGTAAAACATAATGTGGCATGGATTATTCCTGGTGAACCTTCATTCATTCTGTTCTGCCCTCCTCTGGTTTGGGGTTTCCACACTTCCCAAATGGCACTCATTCATGTCCTTTTTGATGCACTTTTTTTTACCACTGGTAGGTTGGATTTGCTCCAACTGTATTCAAAATATAGTAAGCCAGTGGCCAGGGTCTTATGATGGATCTTGTGATGCTTACCCATCCATCACAACACCACCAATTTATGTGACCCACACCTGACCCATCACAGGACCCATTACAAGAACCTGACCTGACGTGACCTCACCCTCACAATGCCTGCTGACAACATGGAGACCTTATAAGCAGAACGCTGACACCCCCTACATCCCACTGAAGATGGAAACCAGCCCACAAGCTCAGAGAACGACCCTCCACCCCACAACTCATGTACTCTGATTTATTATTATTATAATTTCCAGTATGCCTTCGGACATCTTGGCTACGGAACCCTGGGTATCGCTAGCCTAGATGAGTGGAGCTTTCCAAATTGAGAAAGACTAGCTAAGGAAAGATTCAAGGCATTATCCTGCCCCCTTCACCAACCAGTATTTCTCAATCTTGGTGACTTTAAGATGTGTGGACTTCAGCTGCCAGAATTCCCCAGGCAGCCATTGCACTGTGTTATTGCCTCAGACGGTGCATTTTATGGTTAGGGTGGAGGCTGCTTTCTCATCCTTGTGACAGTTATTTCAGTTTAGTATTTTTTTATTTTCAAATCTTGCTGGTCATTGAGTAAACAGTAGTTCTTCTGTGAGAATATTAAGATTCTCTATTCTAACAGGAGGGACATTTTAGAAATTAAAAAGCAAAAACAGCAAAATCAATAACTGGAAAACAAAAGTTTCCTATTTCAGAAATCCAATCACAGTTCCAAAAGAGATGAAAGTATTCTTTTATCTTCCCACTGATCGAGACCACAATCAGGATGCAGATAGAAGAGGAACAGGAAAATAGCCTAGGTTCTAGGAGCAGGGAGTTCCATCTGCAAGGGCATTGCTTTGAGAATTCTATTTTCCAAATTATTTTTCCTCCATGGGGGTAGGGATGGGGCATATTGTCTTATAATTAACATGGAAATTGCTGTTATTTTAGATTTTATAATGGGGACCATTCCTATTGTAGATAACAGTTATTAGAAATCAATAACTGAGAGATTTCCACGGCTCAGTATGGCTGGAATATACACAATTAACCCTTTTTCTATTTGTCTTCATAGTGTTCTTTAACTTTGTTTTCAATGATAAGAGAAAAGGCCCTGTCTGGAACATCATCATATGGATATGCCTCTCTTTGGGCCAAGCAATCATTTTCTCCTTATACAGCCAAGAGTGGTTTGCACATGTCCACTGTCCACTCAAGGAGGTGAGTAGACAGTTTGGAGTTAGAGTAAGTCTTGGGTTCCCTCTTGGTTTCAACTTTTGTTGCTTTCAGATATAAAGAGAGTGATAAAATAGGAGAAAAAAACCCTCTGTAATCTGACTGGAACCATTTAATTAAAGATTGCTTCATTATTCCTGATATTTATTAATATTACAGCCACCTTTTAACTCTAAAACATTAACATGCTCCAATCAATAAAAATAAAGAAAAAAATATTTCACATTAGCTGTATTTTGGGGCATTTCAATATGTGAAAAAAACACCTGTTATTGATACATGAATGTTGCAACATTCTTATTGTTTTATTTTCACTCCATTTCTTTCCATTTTATGGAGACCTGAACAGGAAAAAAGGCCAAATCAAAGGTCCATTGAGAGCAGCAGATATGACCAACATGTTGCCAACCATGTATGTTGACTTTTGACAGTGAGAACAATCAACCAATGGAACAGCTTTCCCTCAGAAGTTCTGGGAGCACCATCACTTGAGACTTTCAGGAAGAGATTGGACTGCCATTTGTCAGAAATGGTGTAGGGTCTCCCGCTTGGGTGGCGTGGGGTTGGACTAGATGACCTACAAGGTCCCTTCCAACTTTGATTATCTGTTATCTGTTATCTTTGATTGGGAATTCAGCACCTTTTGGGGACACCAGGTTCTGTTAACGCTTTATAGCAAGATCCTGCTTTACAGTATAGTCGGAGATTCTCACCTGCAGGGAGTTAAAGCAAACCTTTCTTCCTTCTCCTCATATCAGTTGCTGCAAAAGGTGCTCTGTGACATCCAGTATTGAAAATTCTGGGTCTAAGAGCCTTTGACAAGCAACGTCCTTCAAGTCTGGGCTCCCTTGGGTTGAGGGGCCTGAGCTGAGGCGCTTGAGAAGCAAAACTGCCAGAGCCAGATCCTGTTTTCCGGAATAGGCTAGGCCTTCAATTCAAAGTCTCTCCAGTGCTGCCTGCAACATTGCTGAAACTCTGGGAATGTTATTGCACTGATGGGCTCCTGATTATGTTGGAACATATATATGGCTGATCTTGCTGACTCATATCTAGGCATGTGATTAGCTGGAATTCATGTTTCATTTTGTCTTATGGCAATTTCCCTTCCAGCTATTCTGTCTCTCTTGACATAGTCATTGTTTTCTTTTCTCAGAAGACCTTCTGGGGGCTAGTGACTCCACGTTCCTGGTATTGCCACCCATAAGCAACTATTTCCAGCCTACCCTAGCCTTCTACTTTGCTTCAAAAATGACATCTCACAAGAATATTTCATTACTCTGCTGCTGCGACACAAGGACTCACAGCATATCAAGCGTCTCCTCCACTCCCTCCATGGAAAGCTGTATTTGGAAATTCCTTATCCGATAACATTGGGACCAACCATATGATGCCTTTCTTAATGGCTGCATCCCTTAGTGATTATATCCCAATCCCAACTATAGTTGTAAATCAAGGACTACCTGTACATCTATAATCCCTTGGCCCCTTCAGTCAAAATGGGAGCTTGTGGGTTATATATAGAGAATGCTAGATTGTGCAATGCTGACAAAAATATACATAAGAGATCCGCTTAGTAATTCCAACTCTGAATAGTTACTGGATAGAGCCTATTTGCACAGTAAAGAATAGAATAGAATAGAATAGAATAGAATAGAATAGAATAGAATAGAATAGAATAGAATAGAATAGAATAGAATTGTGGTGGTCTCCCATGGAAAGAATGAGACACAGAGGCTGGTGTACTCGGGATGGGAGTCTAGAGCAAATCCTAGTGCTCCCTTTTATTGAGAATTTCGTACATAGTAAGCATTCACATTGTGGATTACAATAATTAGATATAGTACACAGAATTGTTTACCATTGTCTGAGCTGCTTAATTGTTCCTGGTGTTTGTTTTTAATTTCCTTGCTTATCTCAGTGACCCTTAGGCAGACATGTATGTATAAGGTCTTAGACTAATCATTACCCAATACTGAAGTCAAAGTTTATTTCCACATCTCCCCTGTTTTAATTTTTTGATGATCGCAGATGCCTCGGTAGCTTTTCGCCATCTGCAACAACAGTTCTCCTTCCATAGGCTTCACCCGACACATTCCTAAAAGCCCAGGGAGACATTGGATACAACAGCATACACAAAGAGAAAGTATAAAAAGCAATATCACTCCAACAATTAGGTGACGAATCCATGAACCATCTGGCAACCAGGACCAAAGTGCAGACCACACGTCCATTCCCTCATCCTCCGATTGTAATGGATTCTCACTCAGGGTTTGTTCCATATGCTGTATAGTAGCTGTAATGTTTGGAGAATAATCAGAGATATACATGCAACAATGTGTATGAATCACAGCGCAAACTCCCCCTTGCGCAGCCAAAATAGTGTCCACCGCATATCTGGTTTGCAGGACAAAGTCAAGAATTTTTCCTTGCTCTTCTTCAAGCAGCTTTAGTGTTTTAATGGTGTCTTTAAACATAGTAACTGTCCAATTGTTTAAACGATGCAAATCTCTATAGTTCATCATGACTCCTAAAGGAGGAATAACTCCCCTTGATATCTGTGTCCAGTAGTCATGATTCAAAACAGAGTTTACTTCCGTTGTGGAACACGCATTGCGGATATGAGCAGTCCCCAAAGATTTTAAAATGACATGAGATGGGATTACTTTCCCAAAGGTGCAGACTCCTTTCCATCGTGCTGGCATGCGATCATAGGCCATCTGTCCACACAGCAACCATAGATTTGCTCCCAGGAGATGGCCAACTGTATTTGGTTCAGCATAGATTAATCGTACAAAAGATTCCATTAACATAGCCAAATAAGTGGGCGGTGGTGCGTATTTCCCATTTGCACATTTGGGCAGCTGGTTTTCTATCATGATGGGACAACATGTGGCAGGGATAATTGGACACCCATTTTCACTGATCAAAGATATGATATCAAATTTAGAAATATTATGTACAAAGTAAGTGAGATTTTTAGTTTTCATGTCATCCGGATAAACCCGACTTCCATTGCCAAAAATAATTGTTTTGTTACAAAATGGATATGTTCCCAAGTAAGGCATATTCTCTACTGTCTCATTGTGAGTCCAGCAGATACCCGCCACCTCTTGGATTCGGCTTCCAAGACGCAATGTATTTATGTTACTTGTAGTCCAACTGTTAGACCACATCCCTGAACAACCATAGCATTGTCCCTTATACCAGTCACCTTCGGCCAGAGATACTGCAACCATTGGAAGTCCTGATGTTTTGTGAGTTGGCATGTGCATACATACCCAACAACCAGTTTTATTATGAAGGTTTGCTAGCTTCCCCATGTCCTGGATCAACGTGTTTCTTTTCCATTCCCCCAAATCCATCCCCTTGCCCCTTTGGCTGATGATAAGGACGCCCACAGTGAGCAGGAACCCAAACAACTGTCCCCTCATCTTCAACAGCAGCGTATCCTCGGCCCCAAGTTATCAGCGGGACAGGTCCTTTCCACTTTGGATCTGGTAGTCTCTTATACCGAACTTTCAGTCTTGACGTTCCTGCAGAAGGGGAGGAAGCAAAATGCCTACTAGCTGCTGTAGCAGCGAGAGATCCTGTCATGTTTAAAAAATTTAAAGTGTATAAGGTAATATTAAGAATGTTTTGTATGTAAGGCAAGCCATATCCATCCACTTCCCTCGTTTTTGTTTTTGTGTGAAGGAGTGCTTGTTTTAGTGTCTGATGAGCTCGTTCCACAATGGCCTGACCAGTGGAATTGTAGGGAATGCCAAATTTATGTATAATTGACCATCGATGACAAAATTCCGCAAAGGCGGTGCTAATGTAAGCAGGGCCATTATCGGTTTTGATCTCCATTGGTGGCCCCACATGTGTGAAGGTACGGAGACAATGGTTGACTATACCAAGTTTCCCACAGAGTGAGGGAGATAGGTAAAAATAACTGAACTAGATCTATGCCATATAAATGCATACTGCGATTTCGGCCTTTGATGATTAACTCACTATAAAGCATAGCCATAGTAGAAACTGTTTTTCTGGGAGCATTCTGCAAATGCAACCATTCAATGATATAAACCTGCGCTTCATGTAATTGACATAAAGCTGCAGTAGGCAAGGCTGGAGTTTGTAAAATTGCCAAAGCAAACGGAGTATCAGGAATGCATCGATCATGTAATTTTTCCATTATCCAATAATAATTTTTGTGTGAAATTGTGACAGCAAATTTCTACCCCACAAGTTTATATGCAGGGGCAACACAAGAGGTTGAATCCTTGCAGTCTCACCAGTTTCTCTATGCAATGCCTTCAACTAATGTACACTACTTCTTGCAAACTGCATACCACCCACTCCATGAACAGCCAGAGAGTCCTCAAGCGCCCATTCATTTGGCCATTCCTTTTGGCGTATCACAGAGACATCTGCTCCGGAATCTATAAGGCCAGAAAATGATTTTTCCTGAATTACAATTGTCATTTTTGATTGGTCTGTAGTCAAATTTTTTGTCAGCACTAGCAATTCTGCAGCAACTGGAGAACTTGCCATTTCAGTGGACCCAAAACCACCAGTTCATGGGATCCCAATTAAAGGATTTATTGGGATGTATGGAAGCAATAATAACTGGGCAATAGAGTCACTTGCCATTAATGATGCAGGAGTATCAGTGTACAATTGTATCTTAATAACCCCTTTATAATCTTGATCAATAACTCCTGGAATAACAAAAAACCCTTTTTCTGATGCAGAAGACATGGGAAGTACTAATCCCACTGTTTTTACTGGCATGGCCCATGCAAATGAGTGTCCTCAATATACACTTGATTAGGAAAGGTCACATTAATTGAGTTCAACATTTTTAAACCCAAACCTGCACTCCCAGTAATTGCAGGCAATGCTTTTGTGACAGCCTTGGGAGCGGGGCTAGCTGCATGCCCCAAATTTAGTTTCCCGGATTTTGGTTCTGATCAGAGCGACATTGAATTGCCCAATGAAACCCTTTTTTGCATTTTGGACAGACTGATTTTGGACGGACGTCCTTAATTTTGTTTTTGTTAAATGCCATCCCCCCCCCAGGGGCACGGCACTGGACTTTAAAATGGCCAGGCTTTCCACAATTAAAACAATTCTGTCATAGATTCAGGCATGGGTAGAATGAATGGAGACAGTCTTAGTTAGTGAACTTTCAACTCTTTATTGCATAGTGACTTCTAACTTGTATAACAACAACTCTGCTTTATATAGGCAATGCTAATGTGAAATAACCAATAGGAGCTGTGAAACGCTAGCTCCAGTACCAATAAGAGTCCTTCGTTAAGGGCCAATCAGATTCTCAGAACCCGACCAATCCGATCTAGCCGCTTAACACCCAATCAGAAGTGCAGGGCCTGAACCCTGCACTTTACCCCAAGCTTGCCTTTATTCAACTATTTACATACATAACAAATTCCCTGTAGGTTTCATCCCTTTTTGCAATGCCATAGCCAAAGTCTCCATGTTGTAAGCCTGAGAACCCACCACTGCACATGCCTTTAACAGATCAGCCAGAGTAACCTCACCTCTAGCCACCAAGGGCTGCAAGATATGCTTGCAGTCAGCGTTTGCATTTTCAACTGCCAATTTCAGCAAAAGTTCTTTTGCAGCTTCCTCATTAGAGATTTGCCTGGTAATAGCCAATTGCAGCCTTTCCACAAAATCATTATAAGACTCAGATGCTGTTTGCTTAATTTGAGAAAAAGACCATGCTGGGGTTCCCACATCCTGAATGCGGGACAACGCCCCAAGGACAGCTGCCATAACCACTGGAGATATGTGATCAGACAAATTAGCAGCTTGATCAGCAGTGGATTCAAACAAGCCTGCCCCGTAGATTTGGTCTGGCATATACAGCCCCCCCAAATTCCTTCCCCTAGTGACAGCCTCCCTTTGGTATTCTGAGTCAAAGACCACATACTGAGTAGAGCTCAATATCATTCTCATTAAATCTTTCCAGTCACTAGGAATCATGCGTGAGGTAGCCAAACTTGTCAGAAGCCCCTTTGTAAAAGGACTTTGAATACCATAATCTTTTACTGTTTTTTTAATTTCCCTAAGAACTGCTAAAGGAATCGGAACCCATTCAGTCTGCAGATTGCCTTGAGCATCCACTTGCCTATTGACTGGAAACAAATTCATCTGGTAATCTCATCAGACTCTAATTTCCCCTCATTGATAGCCTGATGCATCATGGCTTGAACTTTTTCCATTTTTGATTGGACTTTCTCATCCACAGGCATAGGCACTGTTGGAAATGATAAAGCACACTCTAATTCTGGGGTAGGTGGGTGCAATACAATTCCTTTATAAGGAAGAGGTTCTACTAAAGTTTTTAAAAGAGGTTGTTGCTGGGTCTCTAACGCAGTCATAACAATCTTCCAAAATATCAAAATTTCAGCTGTTGCCCGTGGGTCTTCATGAAGGATAGTTCCAATTCTCCTCCATGTGTCTAACTTTAAAGAGCCATTCTCTGGATACCAGGGACATTGCCGCCAGATCTCTTGCAGCAGCTCTCTCACATTATCTTTTGAAAGAACTATTTGCTCCCCCCCGGAGGGTTTAAAGTTAAAGAAGTTTGTCCTGACTAACTTCAGCAGCTCACTTACATGCCGTTCCTGTGGCTGAGAGAGTTTTCCCCCCATGTTCTCTGAATAATCCTATTGTCCAGCAATAGTTAAGTACATACTTTACCTATTCCAGGTGAGGAAACACGGAGGTCCGGACACGTACCACCTGCAGTGGATCACGTCGGGGTCACCACTTGTGGTGGTCTCCCATGGAAAGAATGAGACACAGAGGCTGGTGTACTCAGGATGGGAGTCTAGAGCAAATCCTAGTGCTCCCTTTTATTGAGAATTTTGTACATAGTAAGCATTCACATTGTGGATTACAATAATTAGATATAGTACACAGTTTATATAGTTTACCATTGTCTGAGTTGCTTAATTGTTCCTGGTGACAAATGGTTGCCCAATCTCTTCTTAAAAACTTCCAATGTTGGAGCATTCACAACTTCTGGAGGCAAGTTATTCTACTACAATGAACAGGAATAAGCATGCATGGTGCAAATGGAGAAATTCCCTAAGATTCAATTGAAAGAATGGATTAGTAAACTAAAAGAAAATCAGTTATATAAATGGGAAGACTGAAAGAACAAGATAAAGAATATAATACAACTAAAGAATGTTTTATCAGATATTAAATTACATTGGTTGAATTTAATACAATTGATAAAAATGGAAGACAGATTCAAGGAGAAAGATAGTTAACAAAATTTGAAATGATTATAAAAGAATGTGAGGTGAATGAAGAATATATAGGTAAAAAAATGGGAAAATATATAGAATGTTAACTGAATTAGAAGAGTAGGCAAAAGGTTTAAAATTAATTTGGGAATCAGATTTAGAAGAAATAAATGATAATGATTGGAAAAATATTTGGAATAGAAGAGTATATAAGAATATGTCAGAGTTAAGCAAAATGGATATAAAGTGATATGGAAGTGGTACCTAACACCATGTAAATTAAATCAAATAAATGTTAAATATACAAATATTTGTTGGAGGTGCGAGAAACAGGTTGGAACATATAAACGTATGTGGTGGGATTGCGATAGTGCACAAAAACAATGGGACATGGTGTTTAAGGAACTTAGAGTACTTTGTATGGAAATTTAGATATGTCACCAAGGATTGCATTACTGTTGCTGATGGAAAACAGGATATAAATAAAACAAAAAAGGAATTGATTGTAAATTTGATAATGGCAGCTAGATTAGTGATGGCTAAATATTGGGGACGAAATTGGGATATTCAAAGAAATGAGTGGCATGAAATTTGGAGTATGGCAACAAATGATAAATTAACAACAGAAATTAAATTTTAAAACGGGATGATTAAAGCAAACAATTATAATGAAATATGGGGGGATTTTATTAAAACAGTGTTGGTGGAAGGCAAAGGGAATCAACCTACTCAAGAATATATGTTGTTTTGGAGGGGATTTAGGGCACAATTGGAATATATTGTGTATCTTTTAGTTGTTATAGAAGAAGAAACATAAGAAAAAGGTGGGGGTGCACTGTAATATTTGTATTTTTTCCCTTTTTTGTATTTAGATTTAAATGCATTATGTTTGTATTATTTGTATTCAAAATAAAAAATATTATTTTAAAAAAACAGGAATAGGCATGCATAGAATGGAGAATCCTATTGTTTGCAAGCCTTCTCACTGGTGGCTGCTATTACTATTAAAGTAAAGGAAGTTCAGTTTCCATCCATTATTCCTTTAAAACTGAAGAAGGTGAGGTTCAACCTGGAAATAAGAAGAAATTTTCTGACAGTGAGAGTAATCAGCCAATGGAACAGCTTGCCTTCAGAAGCTGTGGGAGCTTCATCATTGGAAACCTTTTAGAAGAGACTAGACTGACATCTATCAGAAATGGTTGGGGAGGGTTGGATGACGAACCCTCCAACTCTGTTGACCTGTTAAATGACATATTTAGAACCACTGTGATCCTCCATGGTGTACTTGCTGTGAATTTCCCTTTTTGTCCCAGGCAGACCATTTTATAAAAGGGAGATCAGCTTGCTGTACAATAAACACTTCTGCCTTTTGAAATTAAAAGGTGGGCAAAATGTCATTTGCCATTTATGGATGTATTTCTCCAGTGTTTCTTGCTTAATGCATATCTGTACTAAATATACCAAAGAGATAAAAGAAAAGATACATTGGAGACTTCCGGTGGCAAGGCAAGGATGAACAGAGGTGCAGAAGCCCGTCTGTAATCTCAGTTAATCTCTTTTTGCGGTTGGCGCGATCCTTTGAGGGTGCACGAGTCCCGGAGAGATTCATGCCGGCATGGGGGAGACTCGGGTTGCAGTGTGGGGAAGGCAACTCCCCTGCAGTGAAGAGGAACCCTCCAGAGCCAAATGAGCAAGAAACAGCCCCCTATCAATGGCAGCTCCGAAGTCCAGACTGCCACCAATGTAAAGAAGCGAGTGAGTGACAGTTTGTGAGATCATTGGGGAAGAGTGTGGCAGAGAAAATTAGCGGCGGAGAGGAGGATTGGAATGCCATAGACTTTTATAAGGCTGTTACAAGTGTCTGTCCGGAGCCCTAAAAGAAAGCAGCCAAAAAGCGGATGCGAGGCAAATGAAAGTGAAAGGGCTTGGCAGACAGAAGAGAGAGAGAGGACAATAACGAGTAAAAAGGGAAGTTTACGAGGTTGGGAGACTAGCGGCTGGAAGGTGCCTGGAAGTTGTGGAGGATTTGGACTATCTCATTTGATTTTTATTCTGAAAGACTTTATCAAAGTGGAGATGGGAAGAAGATTGGAGCTGACGAAACAGAGACAGTGTGGCGCCACAGGCGATACTTAGAAACCCTGAAGCTATCGTAACAATATAACTGATATAAACCATTTAACAACCCTTTAGGGAGCATATTGATCTAATTGAGGAGGTGGTTCCATCTGAAGAAAATCAGGAAAATTGAACTTAGGAACGTTAAGACAAAAAGTAAAAGTGGAAGCTTCCAAATGTGTGGAGATACCATGTAATTGCAGTCACTACTCAGCATTTTTTACCTCCCCACTTCCGGTGCATTTGGAGTGAAGGCTCTCAAACTTAGAGATGGAAAGCTAAAAACTTACTTCAAAATTCCTTTCCCCCCCCTTTTTACTCCCTTTTTTCTGCATAAATTTGCTCAATTTTATTTTTCTTCTTTTTCCCTCACCATCTGGCGCTATGATGAACTATCTCTCCTTTATTGTCTCTTTATGCATACTGGGGAAAAGAAAATTGATTGTTGTCACTGATTGTTAAATAATTGAATTAATTGATTTAATTGATTTATTAATAGCAGGATAAAGATGACATCTTAAGGGAGTTTGATGAAGTTTACAGGATTAGCACTAATTATGCGAGATGCCACAAATGCCCAAAAGAAGTCCAAATACGATTTGCGAGAAGGAGTGTCCGGGATATCATATATAGGATGTCAAGAGATGAAACAATCACGTATAAAGGTAAAGATGTCTTGATTCTCAAACAAATACCAAGAAGAGTAAGAGAACAAAGACAAGACTACAAGTTCTTATCAGCTTACCTAAATCAGAAAAGAATCGTATTTAAATGGCTAATCCCAGAGGAGATGTTAGTTTTTTGGAACGAAAGGAAAATTAAAATAGACTCCATGGGAAAAGCCCAGGAATTTTATGAGTGATTGGTAGGCCCGGAAGACCAGAGCAGTAAGGAGGAACTGGAAACAAACTCCCAGGAAGATCAAGGCTATCATAAGAACAGAGATGGAACTTTAGGAAATCAAGGAAATACTCATCTACACCAGGAGAGAGAAGAAAGTAGGACACATCTTCAGGCACAAGGAGAGACCAGAGCCATTACAAGACAAAGAGCGAAACAGAATTAATTAAATGGAAGAAGAAAAGAAACTACTATCAATTAATATAAATGGTTTAAAGTCGACGATAAAAAGGAAAAGGATAGCTAAACTAATCAAAAAAAATGCTGATATAATATGCCTACAAGAAACTCATAAAAAGAAAACAGATGAAAAATATCTAGAATGTCCGAAATTAGGGAAGCTATTTACCGCACCAGCAGACATGGGTGAAAAAGAAAGGGATTGAAGTATATGTTAAAGAGGATTTGAAAGCAGATTTAATATGGTTGGATTCTGAGGGAAAAACTCTGGTTTTGCAGATCTGGATTAATGCCATCCCAATTCTCTTAGTGGTAATCTACACCCTGAACAGAGATCAAAAAGAGTTTTTTAAGCATCTTTATGGAAAAATAGTAGGATTGGAAAAAAGAAATATTTGTATCATAGGAGACTTTAATTCTATTGCTGATTATCAAAAAGACTACAGTAATGGGGGGAAGAACAAAGGGGGGGAAAAAGAGCTTCCCAAGATATGTATAGAAATGATGAAGGAGTTAAATTTGATTGATGTATGGAGAAGATTATATCCCGAGAAAAAACAATTTACATTCTATTCAAATCCTCATCAAATATGGACAAATATGGACAAATATGGAATTGATATGGCATGGATGAATGGGTAAATAGCAAATGAGATAAAAGGGGTTGAAAATTTACCTAATGAATGGGCAGATCACAATCCAATTCAGATAACATGGAAGGGTAGGGAAAAACCCAAGAAAAGATGGGCGTTAAATTCTCAGTTAATAAGAGAAAAAGAATACACCAACAAACTCAAGGAGGAATTATATTATTTCTTAAAGGAAAATGATAATGGAGCAACTATGAAACAAAACATTTGGGATACAATGAAGGCAGTAATAAGAGGTATAACAATCTCTTATAACACCAAGAGGAATAAGGAAAAATACGCCCAGCAAAACATATTACAACAAAAAATTAAGGAATTAGAAACTCAATTACAGAGTACCTCAAAGGATTCAAAATTGCAAAATCAGATAATAATAACTAAACATAAATTAAATTGAATTGAACAAGAGAGAATGATTATAAATTTGAATAGAACTAGACATAGAACTAGAACTAGAACTAGTATTTTGAAGAGTTATATAAAAAGGAAGAAGTTAACGAAGATAGAATAAGAAACTATTTAGATGACGTGAAGGATAAAGCAATTGGGGAAGAAATGGAAGAATTATTAAACAAAGACATTACTTGGTTTGAATTGAAATCAGCAATAGAGAACCAGAAAAACGATAAATCCCCAGGACCAGATGGGATTCCAAGGGAGCTGTACAAGGCAATAGCAGAACAAATAGGACCTCTTATGGTGGAAGTTTTTAATTACGTTTTATTGGCAGCCAGGATGCTGGACTCATGGAGGGGGGCATTGATTTCGCTGATCACAAAGGAGGATTCGGATCCCCAATATATATATAATTATAGGCCGATTTCACTGTTAAATACTGATTACAAAATATTCACTTCTATTATAGCAAGTAGACCAAAAAGAATGTTTAGTGAGCATATATATGAAGATCAAAATGGATTTCTCCCGACCAGACAAATCAGGAACAACTTAAGAATAGTACTAGATGTCTTAGAATTTTACAAAGTCCACCCCGAAAAACAAATTGCACTTATGTTTTTTGATGCAGAGAAGGCCTTTGATAATTTAAATTGGCAATTTTTAATCCAAAAAATTTATAATATGAATTTAGGCACCAAATTTGAAAATATTATAAAAACCATTTATGATACACAACAGGCTAAACGGGGAATATACCCACCCAATAAAAATAGAAAAAGGAGTCAGACAGGGCTGCCCACTCTCACCCCTTCTCTTCATATTATCATTAGAAGCATTACTAATGTGAATTAGACAGAACCCAGACATAAAAGAATTAAAGGTTAAGAAAGAAGAATATAAGTTGCAAGCGTTTGCGGATGATATGATTTTTTTCATTGAGGAACCAATAGAAGAGGACAAAAATTGATGAATGCATTCGAACAATTGGGAGCATTAGCAGGACTTAAAATTAATAGGAAGAAAACAAAATTAATGACTAAAAATTTAACAGAAAAACAGAAAATAGAACTAGAAGAAGTTATGGGAATACAAGTGATAAAGTTAAATACTTAGGAATATGGTTGACAGCACATTGTAAGACACTTAAGGAAAATAATTATGATAAATTGATGCAACAGGTAAAGAAGGATTTAGAAACATGAAGCAAGCTGCAACTTTCATTATTAGGCAGGATTGCAGCTATTAAAATGAATATTCTTCCAAAATTCCTATATATATTTCAGATGATCCCAATCAAAGTACACAATTTTTTTTTGAAGAACTTAATAAAATAACTGTAACATTTATTTGGCAAGGGAAAAAACCTAGAATAAATTTAAAGGCAACGCAGGATATGAAGAGCAGGGGAGGGCTGGCACTTCCAAATTGGGAGTTGTATTATAGTGCAGCTTCTTTAGTATGGTTGAAGGAATGGGTGAATTTAACCAATAAGAGAATATGATTCTTAGAAGGCCATGACTTGCAGAGGGGGTGGCATGCTTTTTTATGGGATGTAGGGAAAACTAGCCAGAAATATTTTCACAGACACCTAATCAGAGACTCATTATTAACTAATTGGAAGAAAATATGGAAAAAACACTATTTAAAAATACCAATTTGGATTTCAGCAATGGAGGCGATGATTCACCCAAATAATCTGAATATGACTAAAATGATTAAATATAAGGACCAATTGGATACACAAGGAAATTTGAAATCGTGGCAAGAACTTCAAGAGCGGGGACTAAAAATTGATCAGTGGGCATATCTTCAAATTCAAAGGACAAGAAAGAATTTGGAATTAACAATAAACTCCAGCAACTAGATAAAATTTTATTAGGATCAGGCAAAAAAATATATAACAAAATTTTATAATTACTTATTAGAAGTAGAATTAGAAGAAGAAATTATAAAAGGGAACATGATAGCCTGGAGTAGGAATATAGGATGTAGCATCACCATAACAGAATGGGAAAAGGTCTGGGGTAGAAATAATAAAATTACAAAATTAGTAGCATACAAAAAAAACACCTATAAAATGTTTTATAGATGGCACCTTCCTCCTTCAAGCTTAGCGAAGATGCACCCCAATATGAGTCCGAATTGCTGGAAATGCAAAAAAAAAAAAGAGGGAACTTTTTTCCATATGTAGTGGTCCTGTATAGAAGCTCAAAAATATTGGCAGAAAATTAGAAATTGGCTGGAAGAAATGAATTCAAACCAGAGTCCTTTCTGTTAGGGATCTTTGATAAACAAATACCAAAAAAGTGAAATATATAATAATACACATTTTGACAGAGGCCAGATTGGCTTTTGCACAATGTTGGAAGGAACCTCATGTTCCATCAGAGATTATCATTCAAAAAATTTCAAGTTATGCAGAAATGGACAAATTGACTTTGGCATTAAAAAATAAAGACACTTCAAACTACTACAACAGCTGGAACTGCTGGTACAAATGGATAGACCAAAGATAGACTTCACACTAAAAGGCAAAAGAGGATAGGATAAATCCATAGTAGTGATACACAGATATATGTAAGGATTAGGTGTGTGTATATGGCATAAAATAAGGATTAAAAAAGAGGTCTTGCAAACTGTTGAAGATGAGAATGTTTTTAATTGTTTTCTATTTTTTTCTTTCTATTTTCTTCTCCCTTTCTTCTTTTTCTCTCTTTCATTTATGTATGTGTTGTTGGTTTGTTTTAATTGTAAAATCAATAAAATTTATTTAAAATAAATAAATAAATATACCAAAGAGGTGTAGTCAAACATTATGAAAGCAAATTCATATCATACTCTTTCAAAATGGTTGTTTGGAAATCCATATATCTTTTCATACTTTTGCAATATGACTACATCAACTCCTACAATCTTAATCTCAAGGAGGCAGGTTATGCTTTTTTCTCAGATCAAGATCATATCTTGGACTCTGAATCTGAAGAAGGTTCTCTTCTCTTCTCTTCTTAAGTTGCTCCATTTGCACCAGTGGAATTCCAGCCTCAGGAGATACAAGCCAGGAATCATGTGAGGCTCAAAGACAGGCAGCAACAGAACTGGAGTAATTACAGCCTCCAAATCGTTGGCAAAGACATTCATTGAGGCTCCTTACCAAATACGGATCTTCTGGGCTTTGCAACATCTGGTTGCAAACTTATTTAAGAGGCAGCTTTGACCCAAGTTTCTTTGTTGTAAACAACCATCTGATTTCTTGTGTCTGGTATGTCATTTCCTTTGATTCGTGTAAGAAGCCTAGACTCTGGACCCTGGATAGGGCTGGTAAACCTTGTTTGGCTCTCTGAAATTTGGATTGAATCTTGGTTATTCTTCTACAGGCTCCTGTGGGAAGCAAAACGACTCAGGGAAGCCTTAGCTTCAGAATCTCTGACTGATATACCTTTTTTTTTTTAATACAAGTTTTATTAATTTTTTACAACAAACACAAACACATAAAACATAGGACGTAACATAAAAACATCATCATTCTTCATAAATTTACAAGCAGTGTATCGGTTGGTTTACCACTCCTTTTTGTGCATCCATTTCATAGTCATCATAATAATTATGTTCATAATAACTCATATCATCAATCAACAACCATATATCCCAATATCACTATTGAACAATCATTTGACTGTAATTTAACTAATTCATACTTAAGTGAGATAACTGTAGTTTAATTAATTTATTTTATAACAGATCATAAAATCATACCAAATCTATCTTAATAAAATATTCTTAAAATATTATCAAAACCAAAAAGAGAAAAAAAATGCATATTCATTATATCCTAGGTTTCTAAATATTCTATTATTATATTGTATTATCTAACCATTGATAAAAAAGATCCAAAACTTCATAAAATTGTTTATCTTCTTGTTCTCTAATTTCAAATGTCAATCAGCTCATTTCAGCACATTCCAATATTTTCTTAATGATTTCTTCCTCTAATGGTATTCTCTCACTTTTCCAATTTTTAGCAAATACAATCCTAGCCGCTGTTAATACATTTACAATCAAATATTTTAAATTTTTATTATATATATCAGGTAAGATTCCCAATAAAAAAATCTCCGGTTTCAAGTCTATATGTTTCTTTGTCATTTTTTCCAACCATATGCAAATTCTAGTCCAGTATTTCCTGGCCTCCTCACAAGTCCACCACATATGGTAATATGAACCAGGAATCTGATGACATTTCCAGCATTTTTCAGATTTGTTCTTAAACATTCTTGCAATTCTTGTCGGGGGAAAGTGCCACCTATAAAACATCTTATACAAATTTTCTTTATATGCTGTTGACATTGCCATTTTATAATTTTGAGACCACAACTTTTGCCATTTCTCAAAATCAATCTCATATCCAAAATTCTTCCCCCAAGCAATCATTGTTTCTTTAACTTGTTCTTCCTCCAATTTGATTTGCAACAAATAATTATATAATTTTTTGATCACTTTTTCATCAGTACCTGTCAATATCCTATCTAAGTCAGTCAATTTATCATAGAATCCTTCCATTTTAGAATCTTTAAGATACCTTGAATGTATTTGCGCATATGAAAACCAATTCATCTTTATACCTTGTTCTTCTAAATTTTGCATCGTTTTAAGTTCACCCTTTTCATCTAGTAATTCCCCATATCTAACTGTTTGTTCCTTCTTATAGGTTATAGGATAAGAAAAAGCTTCAATAGTTGATAACCAAACTGGGTTTTTCAAATAACATTGTTTCTTAATTTTCTCCCAATTCAACCATAACGATTCCCGTATATAATGCCTTCTAAAATAACCCTGCAATTTAGTTCCCTTATACCATAAAAAAGTATGCCAACCCAATAATAAATCATGTCCTTCTAATGCCAACAATCTAGCCTTTCTTTTTTTTTTTTTTTTTTTTGGTAAAATTTTTATTGATTTTAACGACAGACAAAAAACATATGACATAAAAAAATATATATAATTCTTCATAAATTTACAGTGTATCGGTTGGTTTACCACTCCCTTTTGTGCATCCATTTCATAGTCATCAAAATAATTATATTACATAATAACTCACATTATCCATCATCAATAAAATATCCCAATATCATTATTGAACAATCATTTGACTATAATTTTACTAATTCATACTTAAGCGAGATAACTGTGATTAAGTTAAATTATTTTATAACAAATCATAGAATCATACCAAATCTATCTTAATAAAATATTCAAAAAAATTATCAAAACCAAGAAAAATTATATATTCATTATTTCCTAAATTTCTAAATATTCTATTATTATATTGTATTATCTAACCATTGATAAAAAAGATCCCAAACTTCATAAAATTGTTTATCTTCTTGTTCTCTAATTTCAAATGTCAATCTACTCATTTCAGCACATTCCAATATTTTCTTAATAATTTCTTCCTCTAATGGTATTTTCTCACTCTTCCAATGTTTAGCAAATACAATCCTAGCTGCTGTTAATACATTTACAATCAAATATTTTAAATTTTTATTATATATATCAGGTACGATTCCCAATAAAAAAATCTCTGGTTTCAAATCTATGTGTTTCTTTATCATTTTTTCCAACCATATGCGAATTCTAGTCCAATATTTCCTGGCCTCCTCACAAGTCCACCACATATGATAATATGAGCCAGGTATCTGATGACATTTCCAGCACTTTTCAGATTTATTCTTGAACATTCTTGCTATTCTTGTCGGGGGAAAGTGCCACCTGTAAAACATCTTATACAAATTTTCTTTATATGCTGTTGACATTGTCATTTTATAATTTTGTGACCACAATTTTTGCCATTTCTCTAAATCAATCCCATATCCAAAATTCTTCCCTCAAGCAATCATTGTTTCTTTAACTTGTTCTTCCTCTAATTTAATTTCCAACAAATAATTATATAATTTTTTAATCACTTTTTCATCAGTACCTGTCAAAATCCTGTCTAAATCAGTCAATTTATCATAAAATCCTTCTATTTTAGAATCTTTAAGATACCTTGCATGTATTTGTGCATATGAAAACCAATTCATCTTTATACCTTGTTCTTCTAAATTTTGCATCGTTTAAAGTTCACCCTTTTCATCCAATATTTCCTCATATCTAACTGTTTGTTCCTTCTTATAAGTTATAGGATACGAAAAAGCTTCAATAGTTGATAACTAAACTGGAATTTTCAAATAACATTGTTTCTTAATTTTCTCCCAATTCAACCATAACGATTCCCGTATATAATGCCTTCTGAAATAACCCTGCGATTTAGTTCCCTTATACCATAAAAAAGCATGCCAACCCAATAATAAATCATGACCTTTTAATGTCAACAATCTAGTCTTTCTTAACGTTATCCATTCTTTAACCCACATTAAGTTTGCAGCTTGATAATACAACTCCCAATTAGGAAGGCCAAATCCTCCTCTAATTCTAGCATCCTGTAAAAGTTTTAATTTTATTCTCACTTTCTTGCCTTGCCATATATACTTCAACACAATTTTATTTAGTTCTTCGAAGTAATCCTTACTTAACCTAATTGGTATTGTTTGAAACAAATATAATATTCTGGGTAAAATATTCATCTTGATTGTTGAAATTCTACCTATCAATGACAATTGTAGGTTTTCCCATTTTTTCAGGTCGGATGCTATCTGCTGTTTAAGCTTAATATAATTATTGTCTTTCAATGTAGTACACCTTGACGTCAAATATATCCCCAAATATTTAACTTTATTCGTAACTTGAATTTTCAATAAATCTGCCAGCTCTTCTCTACTTCCAAGGTCAATACAAATAACAAAGGAGATCAGAGTGAATAAAATTGTTTAGGTATTTTTTAAACCTTTCTGCCAAGATTGAAGCAAAGATTTTATAGTCTGCATTCAATAAAGAAATAGGTCTATAGTTCTCAATTTGTAATGGGTCAACCCCTTCTTTTCGAATAAGTGTAATATAAGCTTCTGACCATGTTTCACTTAGCGCAAAATTCTGACATAACTGTGCTAGTGTATGCAGGACCATTATCTGTTTTTATTTCATTTGGGCGTCCCAACAATGCAAAAGTGCGAATGCAATGATTGATGACATGTTTGGAGGCTTCTCATCTTTGCGGGGTCGCCATTATGAACCTTGACTAAGTATCAATTGTGACATGCAGATACTTCTAGGGGGTAAATGGAGGAAACTGAGTAACATCCATTTGCCATATTTCACAGGCTTTCAACCCGCGGGGATTTACCCCTAAGGGAATGGAATGGGCTTGTTGACTGCAGGTGGGGCATTGCTGTCTAATGGCTGAGGCTTCGGCCATAGTGAGGTTGAAATGCTTCATGAGAGCTTTAGTGTTTTGATGGAAATATGAATGGCTCTCCCAAGGAGTTAATGTGTGTGAGGTCATGATACCTGCAGCCGCTTGATCAGCCACATCATTGCCTTCCTGGAGAATTCCCGGGAAGGGTTGGTGGCTGCGAATGTGTGCTACAAAGAGGGGGTGCTGACGCTGTGCAACAAGGTGTTGCAATGTAACAAAAAGAGAGAGAAGGTTTTTATCAATAGCGGGAGAGAGGTAAGAATCACGAATAGTAGAGACTATTTGAGTAACATATAGGCTGTCTAAGATCAAGTTGAGGGGTTCGTTAAAATTCTGGAGGACTAATATGGTTGCAGCAAGCTCAGCCCTTTGTGGTGATGTCTGCACAGGGGTGGTTTTAGTGTGCCACACCCCATTCCTTTGCCAAGCGCATGCCCCTCGTTCCCTACTGCCATCAGCAAATATAGTCAAGGCATTGACCAAAGGTCCTTTGCTGATGGGAGAGGAGAAAGAGATGGGTATTGTCTGAATGATTTGAAAACGTGGATCAGCGGGCAGGTGGCAGGAAACTAATCCAGGCCAGTCGACTAAGGCAAACTGAATTTCCTGGGAGTTTTGGAATAGAGATTCCCATATTTGTAATGAAAAAGGGATAAAAAGTGTGGAGACATCTATTCCCATAAGTAATTTTGCACGGCTCCTGCCTTTTATGATCAGTTGAGCCAATTGAGCTGATTTGGAAGTGATGGAGCATCGTGGCATATGGGAAAGATGAATCCACTCTATGATGTGGAGTTTTTGGTCCTTTTGAGTTACTGCTGCGGTCATATGCCTCGGGGTGGCTAAAATGACCATATCTAGAGGAGTATTGGCAGCAGCTCTGTCTACACATGTTTTTCGGATATTCTCTTCTATTTGAGTTATTGCTTGAAGCTAAGGTTGCTGCAAGGATATTATGTCAGCAGGCTTTTTTCCCCAGGTAAGGGCTTCAAACAATGGAGAAAGAATATCAGTGGTTAAAGACAGGAAAGGTCGAGCCCAGTTAATGGTACCCAGATATTGCTGAAGTTGAACCAGAGTGGGTTGAGAAGGCAGAGACAGAGAGGGAAGTGAAGGATAGGCAGTAGCAGAAAGCATTTTATAGCCCAGATATGCGTATGGAGTTAGTACTTGCATCTTTTCAGGTGCTATGTGCAAACCTCCTTTTGCAAGAACGGCTTTCAGGAAGCAAAATGAAGTGAACATCGTACCCGGTGGCCCAGGAGCGGCAACAAGGATATCATCCATGTAATGATACACCAGAAATTGTGGAAAAGCAGAACGATAGGGTAGCAAGATATTATTGACATAGTGTTGACACATGGTGGGGCTATTGAGCATACCTTGGGGTAGGACTTTCCACTGAAAGCGGGAGGAGGGAGAGGAGTTGTTTAAGCGAGGTAGTGTGAAAGCGAATAGGGCACGATCTTGTTCATGCAAAGGCATAGAAAAAAAGCAATCTTTTAAATCAATGACCATGAGATCAAATTTTTCAGGGATGATGTTGGGATTTGGAAGACCACATTGTAGCACCCCCATTGGTTTTATTATAGTATTCACGGCTCATAGATCCTGCAATAGCCTCCATTTTCCTGATTTTTTTCTTAATGACAAAAATGGGGGTGTTATATGGGCTGACAGATGGTTCAACGTGCCCTTTGACAATTTGGTCCTGGATAAGTGATTGCAAGGCCTCTAGTTTGTCTATTATGAGGGGCCATTGGTCTACCCAAACAGGTTCTGTGGTTTTTAATTGTAGCCGCAGTGGAGTTCTAGCAAAAGATTCCATTAATCAATAATGAGTTTTGCATTAAGTTGAGACATAAGATCACGGCCCCACAGGTTAGTATGTAGTGGAAGAACCAAGGGTTGGAGGTAAGCAGTGCGAGAAATATCAGAGGAACTCACCGGTAGCCAGTGTTTGCTACGGTGGGCGTGCTGAACTCCTCCCACTCCCCGAACGGCTGGGGCAGTTTCCAAAGGCCAATCGTCCAGCCACTAAGCCATTCGGATGACACTTACGTCAGCTCCAGTATCTAAGAGACCCGAAAAGACTTTGTTACGGATTGTGAATTGTTACACAGGCCTGGCTTGTTCCACTGTTTGATGGACAGTAAATGCCCATGCATCAGCCATTTTAACAGGCACCGGAACAGCGGTTACTACTAATTCTCCCTTGCTAAATTTTGTGGGAGTATTTCCAATTACTGCCATGGCCACTGAGGAAAAGTCATCGGAATCTCTCAGAAATGGAGAAGCAATGATTCCCCTTGCCATGAGGTCTCAGATGAGATAAATTATGAGGGGCATCAAGGCAGGAGGGATCATTTTCAGGCATGTGGGGAGAAAGTAAACAGTGCCTGGAATGTCAATTTCCATATCTTTGGAGGCAATTAGTTGGAAAGATATGGAGTCAGCCTTTGGAGCGGGGCTGGCTGATCGCCCCCCTTCTAGTTTCCCTGAGGCTGAGGAATGTTGCTGCAACACTGGTTTGCCCAGTGGTACCCTTTCTTGCACCTTGGGCATATTGTTTTAGGCTTGGTATTGTTTTGTGTATTGTCTCTGGCTCTGCATTGAAGCAGTTTCCGGCTGGCCTGTTTTGAGAATTTGCTTGCTGCAAGGCCATGGCCAGATGCTCCATATTATAGGAGACAGTTCCCATGATTCTGCAAGCCTTTAGATAGTCCAAGAGGGAAGCCCCACCTTGGGCAGATAGAGGCTGCAGAATCCTCTTGCAATCCTCATTTGCATTTTCAACAGCCAGTTTCAACAGAAGCTCTTTACGGGCTTCTTCATTCGAGATTTGTCTGTGAATGGCTTTCTGAAGTTCCTCTACGAACTCAGCATAAGGCTGATGTGAGCCTTGAGTAATTTTTGAAAAAGATCCTACGATGCCAGAGGTAGGATCATCAACTTTGTCAAGGGCTTTGACCGCTATGATACTGATAAGGGCAAGGGTACGTTGTGGGAGAGCCGCCTGAGTTGGTAAGTCCGCAAATCGGCCATACTGAATATTTGATCCGCTCTCGTGGTTGCGCCACGATCACGGGCAAATTTTTCAGCTTCAGCGCGAAAGTCTGACTCCCAAACAACATACTGCGGTCCAGTCAGTACCATATGGAAAAGATCCTTCCAATCTTGGGGTAACATAAAAAAGGAGGAGCTGATGGTGTTAATGAAACCTCTGACATATGGTGCCTGGACGCCGTACATGGCCATGGCTTGTTTTAAATCTCTGATTAATTTCATGGGTAAAGGTTCAAGTCTAGGCACCACATTTCTGGCTCCATCCCCTATATATTCAACGGGACAGAGAGAGCTCTTCCATGCGTCTCTGTGCCATGGCTTGTGCGATCGCTCCCATGAGTGTTTGATCCTCCACTGGATTTGAGTTAGGAGGATTTATGGGTTCAGGAGCAGTGGGGGAGGAAGCTTCTAACGGGAGAGCATCCTTTGTTTTGGTTTCAGCTGTATAAGGAGGAGGACCCTCCTTAGGGGAGGGGGCTTTGGTAAGTGCTAAATCATGGATGTTTAAACATTCCATGACTATTCTCCATGTCGTCAGAATCTTTGACGGAGCCCTGGGATTACTATGAAAATAGTCACCAAATGTTGTCATGTGGAGACTTTCAAGGACCCTTTCTCCGGATAAGCTGGGCATTGTGTGTAAATGTAAGTCAAAAGGGTGATAAGGTCCTTTTTAGTTGGAACCGGAAGCGTTTTGCCCTGATTCCTAAGAATAAGAGTTGAGCTCTTTGTTAATTCTCCTAATTCCTGCAAATGTGCTATCTGCGCTTTGGAGAACTTTCCGCCCGTACTCACTTGAAGGGAGGATGTCTTCTTTAAGGAAGATTCCTGGGGAGGGATCCATGACACGAGATGCCGTCCCTGAGTTGCAACTGACTCATCCGGCCAGGTGAGATAAGCAGTCGAAGACAGACGCACCTGTTTCTTTTAATGGATCACGTCGGGGTCACCAGATGCGGCTTTGCTCCGCATTAGGAAGGCTTCTCACTGGGTGGTCGAATGCATCAAGAAAGACACCAGGCTAGTTCTATCTCGGGTGAGCTGCCCCGATCACGAGCTCGGGAAGCTCTTTTATTAAAAACACATAGTAATACGTCACAAGCGGTGAACTCTATCCAATCATTATGTTACATGAGCAGAAATATTAGTGGACACATAGTAGCATCAAATCACAGTACTATATGGTCAGTTTTAGTAGGTACAAAGTAGCCAATCAACGCTTGCAGTCCAGTTAATAGCCCATGGTGTTGTATTGCTGATTGCTGTTCTTTGTTCCTGGTACACGCTTGCAGCCTACGTGAGGCCTTGAGGCCTGGCATGAACTGAAACTTGTTGATTCATTACTGCAAGGCAGACTCATCCCCCTCGGAGATAAGTCCCACCACTGTTGTATCATCTACAGATTTAGCAATATTATTACTCACGTGAGTGGGAATGCAGTCATGCACATAAGGAGTATAGAGTAAGGGACTCAACATGCAACCCTGTGGTGTATCAGTGTTAAGAATAAAGGCTGAAGAGGTATGATTACCTAATCTGACCCTCTGTGAGTGGCCAGACAGGAAATCCACAATCCAAAGGCAGATTGAATTAGAAAGCCCAAGGTCAAGAAGTTTAGACAGCAGTCTATGTGGAAGAATTGTGTTAAACGCAGAACTAAAATCCACAAAAAGGATCCTCACATAGCCCTCCCGCTGTTCTAGAAGAGTCAGAGCAGTGTGAAGAGTGATGGCTATAGCGTCCTCTATAGATCTATATTTTCTGTATGCAAACTGGTGTTTATCAAATTTATGCGGAAGACCAGAAATGATGTGCTGGCAGACCAATTTCTCAAAGCACTTCATGATGATAGGAGTGAGTGCCACTGGTCTGTAATTGTTGAGGTTATTGATAGGGAACTTCTTTGGCAGAGGAACAATGGTGGAAGCCTTCAAACAAGATGGAATAGTGGACTGGGATAAAGACAATGATACATAGTTGCAAACACATTAATGATACATAGTTACAACAGAAAAGATTCAATATTCTAGGCTCAAAGTGTCCCACTCTAATCATCTAATGAAGCCATAACATCTGCAAAGGGTTCCTGAGCCTTTAAATGGTCTCTCAGTATGATTCAGTAGGAATCGCAATCATGGGAAAGACAGCTGACCTGATAGTTGTGCAGAAAACCATCATTGACACCCTCCATAAGGAGGGAAAGCCTCAAAAGGTAATTGCAAAGAAGTTGGATGTTCCCAAAGTGCTGTGGAAGTGAAAAGTGTGGAAGAAAAAGGTGCACAAGCAGCAGAAATGACCACAGCCTGGAGAGGATTCTCAGGAAAAGGCCATTCAAAAGTGTTGTGGACTTTCACAAGTGGACTGAGGCTGGAGTCAATGCATCAAGAGCCGCCACACACAGACGGATCCTGGACATGGGCTTCAAATGTCGTATTCCTCTTGTCAAGCCACTCCTGAACAACAAACAACATCAAAAGCATCTTACCTGGGCTAAAGAAAAACAGAACTAGTCTGTTGCTCAGTGGTCCAAAGTATTTTTTTCTGATGAGAGCAACTTTTGCATCTCATTTGGAAACCAAGGATCCAGAGTCTGGAGGAAGAATGCAGAGGCACACATTGCAAGATGCTTGAAGTCCAGTGTGATGTTTCCATAGTCTGTGTTGATTTGGGGAGCCATGTCATCTGCTGGTGTTGATCCACTGTGCTTCATTAAGTCCAGGGTCAACACAGCCGTCTACCAGGAGATTTTGGAGCACTTCATGCTTCCTTCCACAGATGAGCTTTATGGGGATGCTGACTTCATTTTCCAACAGGACTTGGCACCTGCCCAAACTGCCAAAAACACCAAAACCTGGTTCAATGACCATGGGATTACTGTGCTTGATTGGCCAGGAAACTTGCCTGACCTGAACCCCATAGAGAATCTATGGGGCATTGCCAAGAGAAAGTTGAGAGACATGAGACCGAACAATGCAGAAGAGCTGAAGGCCACTATTGAAGCATCCTGGTCTTCCACTTCAGCAGTACCACAGGCTGCTAGCTTCCATGCCACGCTGCATTGAGGCAGTAATTGCTGCAAAAGGTGCCCAAATCAAGTACGGAGTGCATATGCATGCTTATATTTTTCAGAGGTCCGATATTGTTCTATGTACAATCCTTGTTTTATTGATTGCATCTAATATTCTAATTTTCTGAGA
The DNA here is from genome assembly GCA_033807585.1 of Hydrophis major. NCBI lineage: Eukaryota > Metazoa > Chordata > Lepidosauria > Squamata > Elapidae > Hydrophis > Hydrophis major. The sequence continues at coordinate 216,873,379 of CM066329.1, forward strand.
TTGTAGATATGGGATTTTAATGAGCTGTAAGCCATAATCATCACAATTATGACAAATCACAGCTTGAACTATCTTGCCTTGCATGTAATGAATCTATCTCATATATTAGGTTCACCTGTTAAGTTGCATTACTGAAATAAATGAACTTTTGCATGATATTTAATTTTTTGAGTTTCACCTGTACAAATGAAATAATTCCTGAAAGGAAAGGAAGGAGAAGGAAATATCCATGATAGTCAAACCCTTGAATAATCTGCAATTCTGTTGAAGCTGAAGCATTGTTAGAAAGTCTATTCTATAGAAATGGTAGCAGAGGATGATTATATAGCTACACAGATTGATACAGAGGTTGGTTATGTAGCCATATAGATCAAATAAAGTGTACCGCGTATAGTCACTGTGGGCCTTGCTGCTTAATGGTTTCAACTGTCACAACTGTTGCAGGAAATTTTTCTTAGAACATAAAGGAACCTAGATTATAACCATAGATGCTAACTAAACGCTGCCATCTACTGACTAATTAATTCTCTGTAGTTGCTGTAATATAAAATACATTCTATCATGTATTCCAACAAGCATGAAGCAGATCAAGGAGGGAGTCCAATAAAAGAGAGAGAGCAAATTTCACATTCACAGGTCGCTTTGGGCTAGTCAATCAATCTTTCAGCTTTCACTTTCAAGATCAGGAGGAAAGTCCAGGTGTTTCATTGTGAATTTTCAAAAGGGAAGATTTACACAGAATATATAAACATCTTATACAATGACCTAAGTTCCACATGAGCTGTAGACCAGATAAGTGGAAAGCTCAGGGGGATGTACCAAAAAAGAATTAGACATTATTCTGAGAGGAATATTGTTGCCTACTCTAATTTGGGAATTGGCTCCCGAAAAATTGTCCTCTATGAGCAGGTATGGCACTTTGAGCAGCACAAAGAAAGTGGGTACAGGGGAAAGGAGTTCTTAAACAAAAATGGGGGTTGTTAATGTTGAATTTTGAAGCAGAGGTGGGATGCAAATTTCTTAACAATCGGTTCTGTGGGTGTGGTCTAATTTGTGGGTGTGGCTTTGTGGTCATGAGACTGGGTAGGTGTGGCTTGCTGACTGGGCATCATTTGGTGGTCATATGATTGGCTGAGTGTGGCTGGGGGATCATGTAACTAGCTGGGCGTGGCTTGATGGTCATGTGACTGGCTAGGTGTGGCTAATTGGCCATATGATGGGTAGGCATGGTTAGTTGGCCATGTGACTTGCAAACCAAATATAAGTCATCCTCGCTTCACAGCCAGTTGCTTAGCAAATGTTCTAATTTATGACTAACCTCCCCAGGTGTTATGACAGACACACACACACACACACACACACAGGTTTTCTGTTTTTTGCCAGTTTCCAACAATTTCTTCTGGTTTCCGGTTAAAAATGTCCATTGGGGAAAATGGACTTGTTTAACAACCACAGTGTTTGCTTAATGACCACAAAATGCACTTAATGACCATGGTGTTTGCCTAACCTGGAGTCTGCAACCTTAAACACTCAAAGAGTTGTTTTTCTATTTTCTTTTAAACAGGTATCTCCCTCTGTCTCTCTTTCTTTCTCCCTCTTTCTCATCTCTTTTTCTTTTTCCCTTTTTCTTTCTTTCTCTCATCTCTTGTCTCTCTCTCTCTCTCTTTCCCTCCCTCCATCTGTGTGTGTGTGTGTGTGTGTGTTCTCTCTCTCGTTTCCTTCCTTCCACTCTTTCTTTCTCTCTATCTGTGTCTCTTGTCTCTCTTTCCCTCCCTGTGTCTCTTGTCTCTTTCCCCCTCTCTTTCTGTTTGTGTGTGTGAGTGTGTGAATTGTCTCTCTTTTCCCCCTTTCTTTCCGTCTCTTGTCTCTCTCTTTCCCTCCCTCTCTCTGTCTCTCACTCTCTTTCCCTCCCTTCCTCCGTCCCCCTCTCTTTCTGTCCATCCCTGGGGGGGGGGAATATGTCACTTTTTTCAGTGCTGTTGTCACTTTAAATGGAGGCTAAACAAATAGTTGTAAGTCAAAGATTATCTGTATCTACGCTTTAACCTTCCAATTAGCATCTAACTGGATGTCAGAATAATTTCCTTATTCCCCAAATGCAGGAAAATAACCCAGAATCACAAGAAGTTGTACTTCTGAGTGTTTTTCAAGCTTAGCAACTTTAAGACATGCGGACTTCAATTCCCAGAATTCCCCAGGCAGCATGAGACCTGATCATTTGATTACTCCCAAGTCAGTAACATGAAAGAATTACCAACTTTAAAGATACTGAGCATTGTATCTCTGTATGAATTGATTTAATAATATCCCATACTTACCACGCTCATGTCTCTGCTTGGACAGAACCATCAAGGCACTTCTACTGGATTGCCCCTTGTACCAAGGCTCTGATGTAATATTGCCTCCTCCTAACTAAATGCATGGATTGACCTCAAATGGATGTCACCTATTTTCTACTGGTGGATTAATCTATAAAATGTAATATAAACTGCCCCTTCATCACAAGGACACAGCTTTAGAGATATTAAAGCCCCCCCCCCCGCCCCCCAAGGGATACTTGCTCCAGGCTACCTTTAAATGCTTTAAAGCCCAGTTCAGTTACAGCAACGCTTCCTGGAACTTCTCCTTGTAGCACTGAGCTCCTTGGTTTTTATTTTAAAATCCAGCTGGAGAAGCAGCTCCTCAGTACTACAAGAAGTGCCGGGAAGCCAATGAATTAGTCAATTAAAGAATACTTTTAAACTACTTTCTCTCCCAGCAATCTGGGCTGAAGCAGAATTAAACCATATCTGTTCCTTTGTTTTCTGAATGGATTTTATAGGAAGGCGGCTTAATTTCACACGCGCACATACACCAGCCACTTCCCACTCGATCTACTTCATTTAGGAAGCATGGAGGACGTCATCAGCAACAGCAAAACTCAATATCTTCCAAATGGGATAGGCACAGGAGGGGGGAGGAGAGAAAGGGATTCTTGCTCCAGGCTTAAAGCATGGCAGCTCCAGCAACGTATCTTCAGCCTCATCAGAGGCAAGTGGCTGGGAGGGGAAGGGGCAGGCCCAGGCAGGGGCATGATTTGCCAGTTCTTCAAACTGGGCAGAATTATAACATCCAGTTCTATAAAACCGGTGGGAACCGGTAGAATCCCACCCCTGCTTTGAAGTGAGGTTGGATTTGTGAAGGAATTCTGGTTGTTTCAGAATTCAGGACATCTCAGCATGGAAAATATAGATAGCAGCAAGCACTAGGAAGGCCTCCTGTAGTATAAAAGTATACTTCCATACACAGGCCATTCATTTGCCATTGCACAGAGAAGACATGCCAACCTCACTCCAGGTTTAAGGGCAGCTTTCTCCTATCTGGTGTCCTCTGAATGGTCTGGAAAAACCCCAAATAGAGTCATTAAGGGTAGGCCAGGTTAAAGACATATACTTCAGTACACATTGCTCTGAACAAGATATACAGTATGCTTTTTAAAATCTTAGCAGCCATCGTCATGTATATGTCATGTATAAATGCTTACCGTGGCACTTGCCATGGCCTCAATTATATGTTCTTTTTGCAAGCTGGAAGACAAGCAGATTTCATACAAGCAAGAGGTTGAGAAGAAAGATCAGCAGGCAGTATAGTTGACAGTTGGCCAAGTGAGTGTGCAGGGGTCATTTCTGTCTGAGAAGTCTAGACAGACAATGTCTGGAGCATCATGGGATCCGCCATGGGGAGCATTGGAGACCTCTTAGATCACCCCATCCTGCTTAACTAATGGGTGTAATTCCTTTCTTTGAAGGATGGTACCAAAGGCCAGGTAGGTGGCATAGCAGAATACTAAAGTCCTCTGCAAGAATATCTACAACATGACTCAACCTCACACTGTTTCCTTGCTCATTTCCCTCTCTGGCCTAGATCCGGTTCCTGATGAAAAGCTATTCATTTCTGAGAGAATCGATGCCTCCTCTTCTCCATGCCAGGGACCAAGTTGGTGAGTTTGACTTGGAGGAACTTAATGGTGATTATGATGGCTGTAAGTCGCTCACATAATCGCAAAACTGATTTTCCACCAATTGCAGCACCTAGTGGTAGCATAAGATAGTCATCCAACTACTGGCATGCTAATTGCTATCATACACCGATGGAACCATTGGATTAGACTTTCCATTTGCCTGATAGTGATTGCGTAGATGGTGTAAATAGAATTTAAGTGTAGCAAAATACTAAGTGTGCTGTCCCAGCCAGTCTATGGGAATTGGATAGTTACTTAGGAATTATGAGCTGTCCCCTTAAGGGAATGCATCATGGTAAATGTAGTAAAAGGTATCCTGGGAAATGTAGTTCATGTCACATGGCCACCTCTCTAATCACGATTGGTCACTAATTTGACCGATGGGTTGGGGGAGTTTCCCTCACTTTTGCCTGAACTCTTTAACTCATGGCAGCTTCTTTCTATCGCTATGAGATGGGTTAGGAGATACCTATCTTTTATTACAAGACAGATATACAAAGGATTGGTCATTAAAAAAGAACTTCTTCACAAACGTGAGTTATAAGGATACCTGAAGAAACCAATAAATGTAATTTGTTACAGACATCTTGTTGAGTTATCTATCTGCATCTGTACAGCTTTAAATCCACCTCTGGAGAGAAGGCGGAGCTTCGTCGCTGCGATACAGCTGCGATCTTGGGGCTCCGAGATCACAGCTGATATCTTCGCCCCTGGTTGGTCCTAACGGACCTAAACCGTCTCGTAGTGACGGGGACAGTAAGAGGCGCGTTCTGTAGATCCCAGGGACATCGCAAGTCCCTGGGCGATCCAGAAGAAGCCCTTATGCCAACGGCAGAGAGGCAGCCATTAGGCTGCTGAAGCTGGGACAGCTCCGGAAGGACAAGATAGAAAGAAGTGTATCAGCTGGTGAGGATCTTTTTTTTTTGCTTGGGACTTAAGAACACTCTAATATGAGAAGAAATCTGCAAACTTATTGACAAAATTTGATTTAGCAGCAATTTTTTTTAAGTAATGTCAAAGTGAGGCTTGGCTTTTTATTTTTACTTTTTTTTTTCTTTATTGAATTTCTATTGCGATCTAGTTAATCAGACAGGTTTTTTCTTTTATATTTTTATATTTACTTGCTCTCTCTTCTCCTTTTTGACTGTTTATATTTTTTAAAATAGAGGCCCCCTTCAATATTTTTTTTAATATACATAAATATACATATATACTTTTTTTTTCTTTTTAGGCTTTTTTCAGGGGGGAAGAAGGGGGAGTAGTTTGAAGAAACTTTGTAACACTGCCAACTAGAGGCTTGAAAATATTTTGTTTGAAGTTGAAAAACTTGTTTGAAAAACTTTTCTCAAGGGTACTGGAAATGATAAGATAGAGGGAAGAGCACTGGGGGATGTTTATACAGGTGCTCTTTGGGACTTCTATTATTAACTGAATATTTGAAGCTTGGCTTTGAAATTTGTGGAGAAGCCAAATAAGAGCCTTGGATAAATAAAAGGCAGTGTGCGCTTTTTTTTTCCAATCCCTTATTAATTGTTTTATCCCTCCCCTCCAACCCCACAGCATTTTGTAATATTGATATATTTATTTTTTATTATACCTCATTTTTATTTTTATTTTTTTTAAAGGGGAAGTCTCAGAATATTCTTTTCTCACTTTTTTTTTTTTCATAGGGATGTCTGCCTCTTTATCTCTATTTTTGATTTATTTTTATGGCTATTTTTCATTTTCTGAGGTCTTTCAATTGGATTAAGGTGGGAAGAACCTGAAGAACTCTTTTTTTTTTCTTTTTCCTCTTTCTTTGCTTATTACTTTTTGATATTATTGGGCTTTATTTTGTTTCTTTTTTTCTCTCCATTTTTAATTTTTACTTTTGAATTATAATTGCGTATTTCACAATTGGATTAAGGTCTTGAAGAACCTGAAGAATCTTTTTCTTTTTAATTTTGGGCTTTTTACTTGTTATTAGTTTTGTTTTTTGTTTTTTGTTTTTTATGGTGTTTTCCTTTTTCTTAATTGGATTATAATTGGCTACCTCACTAATTGGATTAAAAGACCCGGAAGACCCTGAGTTATCGAAATGAGCAAGAAAATTTTACATTCGGGCATCTCAACTTCTACTCCTGTCTCCCCGTCATCTGGAGGACGACTCTCAACAATGGTGAAGCAAGATAAAGTGTAAGTGGATTTAACTATGGTTATGCAAGGAATACAAGAACTTAAAATGAGTATTGAACAAAGAATGGAGAGTATTGACTAAAGAATTGGAAAGATTGATGAAAAATTTGAAAATTTTCAACAAATGATGGTGAGGGAATCCAAAAAATAGAAGAGAAAGACAAGCAAAAAGATGATACAATTGGAAATATCGATAACAGATTAACAATGGTCGAACAAGAAAAAAGTGGGATGTTGAAGTGGGAGATGGACAGGTCAGAATTTTCTTAGATTTCAAAATATCGAGGAAGAAAAAGGACAAAACTTGGCAGCAGTAATGATTGAAATTCTGGCTGGAGTCTTGGAAATAACAGAGGAAAAGATGATGGATGGAGTAGATGAGATATATCGAGTCTTCACAAGATATGCGACGAGGAACCAATTACCAAGAGAGGTCCATGTTAGATTCACCAAAAAAACTATTAAAAACCGAAAAGCAGGGAGAAGTTATATAGAAGATATAGAATGGTAAATAAGATAGGTAATGGTATACAAGATGAGCACGAATTTAATTGAAGTCCATACAAAGAGAGGTAATCTAGGGCCAAACTACTTTCTTAAAAGAAGTTTTATATTTTTGTGTTTTGTGTGTCTGTGTTTTGTTTGAGAATTAATAAAACCTTGGAGGAATGTTGGATGAGAATAATGGTAATCAAGTCAGAGAGGAATGAAGATGATGATTATAAAATGGATAAACATAGAAAATAATAATAATAACAATGAAATTGAATACGAAAAGAGAAATAATCAGAAATTTGTTAAGAGATATTTATATGTTTATATTGAAATGGTGTAAAACAGAATTATGTTGCATAAAATAATATTTTACTTGACTTGTAAAATTAATAATGGAAAGAGGTTTTATGTATTTAATGGTTAATGATGGTTTGTTTGTCTTTAAAATCAATAAAATTTGTTTAAAAAAAACAATTAAAAACCAAATATTACAAGTGGTAAGAGAGAAGGGATTGAAATACAAAGGCAAAGAGATCCTGGTCTTAAAACAAGTACCTAGAAAAGTGAGAGAGATTAGAAGAGAATATCGATTTTTGACCAAAATGCTATTGAAAAAAGAGGTGAACTATAGATGGCTGATTCCAGAAGGATTAATGTTTACATGGCAAGAACAGAGAAACAAAATTGATTCAATTGTGAAAGCAGAAATATTCTATAAGGAATTTTTCGAAAGAAGAGAAATGGAGATAGAAAAAGAATATTTTAACTGAATCTGAAGAGGACCAAATGGAGATGGAAAAAGAAGAAGGTGCAATAGGTGGACAAATGGAGATCAAAGAACAATGTGAAATAAGATCCACGAGAGCTGTTAGACCTAAATATAAAGCATAACCATGGGAGAAAAAAAACTGATTTCCATGAATATAAATGGACTGAATTCAGCTACCAAAAGAAGGAAAATTTTTTACAAATTAGAGAAGCTAAAATTTGATATAATTTGCTTACAAGAAGTACACATGAAAAAACAACATGAACAATTATTGATACGACCAAAGTTAGGGAAAATATTTACTTCTCTGACTCATTGTAAGAAAAGAGGAGTGGTTTTGTACATCAAAGAAACCACTCCAGCCAAACTGATTTATACTGATGAAGATGGAAGAGTATTAATAGTTGAAATAGTGGATAATAATATAAAAACACTCTTGGTTGCAATTTATGCCCCGAATGATAAACAAGAAGAATTCTATAAAAAATTACATATCAAAATAATTGAACTGGACTATGTTAATATCCTTATGATGGGGGACTTCAATGGAATTGTAGACAATAAACTGGACTACACAGTAAAAACAACACGACAAAATAGGAAAACTCTCCCTAAATCCTTTTTCAAAATGACAGATGAATTAAATTTAAAAGATATATGGAGAGAAAGAAATGCTAAAATTCAACAATATACTTTTTATTCAAACAGACATTTATCGTGGTCCAGAACAGATATGATTTGGACATCAACAGAATTATTATCTAATATTCAAGAAATAAATATTGAAACAAGTACATGGGCAGACCATAATCCAATGACAATTAAATGGAAAGGACAAAAAAGAAGATCTAGATGGACATTAAACAATTCTATTCTAAAGGAAAAAGACTTTATACAATGGATGGAAAAAGAATTGGCCTTCTTCTTTAATGAAAACAAAAAAGAAGATACTTCAATACAGAATGTTTGGGATACAATGAAGGCATATGCAAGAGGATTAATAATTGACTATACAAAGAAAAAGAGCATTAGGAAGAGGCAAATGATTAAAGCTCTAGAAGATGACCATAAAAAACTTGAAAAAGAATTACAGAAGATGCCACAGAAAAAAGATATCAAACTTAAAATGGACATAATTAAACATAAAATGGATCAAGCAGAGAAAGAAGAACTGGCACAAAAAATTAGAAGTGCTAAACAGAACTATTTTGAAGATGCAAATAGGCCAGGTAGATGGGAAAAGAGAAAGAATCAAGGAAAATATCACAGTTAATAGATGATCATGGTCAAATTTGTTATGGTAATAAGGAGAAAAAAGCAATCATTCGAGATTTTTATGGACAATTATATAAACAGGAGGATCTTGATGAGGAAAAAATTAAACAGTATTTACAAAATGCTAACCTACCTAAGATACCTGATGAAACTCGGAAAATGTTAGAAACTGCTGTAACAATGATGGAATTAACCGAAGCACTCAACAGACAGAACAATGGAAAAGCACCAGGACCAGATGGTTTCCCGGCAGAATTTTATAAAACATTACAAGAATCGTTGAGCATTCCACTGTTAGAAGTCATGAATGAAGTTATGATAAATAAGAAAATACCTAAAACATGGTCAGAAGCTTATATTACACTTATTCCAAAAGAAGGGGTTGACCCATTACAAATTAAGAACTATAGACCTATTTCCTTATTTAATGCAGACTATAAAATCTTTGCTTCAATCTTGGCAGAAAGGCTTAAAAAATATCTAACTTTATTCACTCTGATTAGAATGGATTTTTACCAAAGAGACAGATTAAAGACAATATGAGGGTAATCCTGGACACATTGGAATATTATGAGGCGCACCCTGAAAAACAAATGGCTTTGATATTCTTAGATGCCCAAAAGGCATTTGATAATGTGAATTGGAGATTTATGTTATTACTATTGGAACAGATGGGCTTTGCTAGAAAATTTATCCAAGCAATAGAAGCCGTATATTATAAGCAAACGGCAAAAGTAATGATAGATGGAGAATTCACAGACTCTATCAATATTTAAAAAGGTACAAGACAAGGATGCCCATTATCTCCTTTGTTATTTGTATTGATCTTGGAAGTCTTAAATAGAAATATTAGAGAGGATATGAACATAAAAGGAATGAAAGTCAAAAAGGAGGAATTTAAATTGCAAGCCTTTGCGGATGACTTGGTCTTTATTTTGGAAGACCCTTTAGAGACAGCTTTAAAACTATTGGAAAAGATAGAGATGTACGGTGAGATGGCTGGTTTGAAAATAAATAAAGACAAAACAAAGATTCTGACAAAGAACATGTTATTAAGGCAAAGAGAAGAGCTGGTAGATTTATTGAAAATTCAAGTTACGAACAAAATGAAATATTTGGGGATATATCTGATGTCAAGATGTACTACACTGAAAGAGAATAATTATATTAAACTTAAACAACAGATAGCATCCGAACTGAAAAAATGGGAAAACCTACAATTGTCATTGATAGGTAGAATTTCAACAATTAAGAATATTTTACCTAGAATTTTATATTTGTTCCAAACAATACCAATTAGGTTAAGTAAGGATTACTTCGAAGAACTAAATAAAATTGTGTTGAAGTATATATGGCAAGGCAAGAAAGCGAGAATAAAATTAAAACTTTTACAGGATGCTAGAATTAAAGGAGGATTTGGCCTTCCTAATTGGGAGTTGTATTATCAAGCTGCAAACTTAATGTGGGTTAAAGAATGGATAACGTTAAGAAAGACTAGATTGTTGGCATTAGAAGGTCATGATTTATTATTGGGTTGGCATGCTTTTTTATGGTATAAGGGAACTAAATCACAGGGTTATTTTAGAACGCATTATATACGGGAATCGTTATGGTTGAATTGGGAGAAAATTAAGAAACAATGTTATTTGAAAATCCCAGTTTGGTTATCAACTATTGAAGCTTTTTCGTATCCTATAACCTATAAGAAGGAACAAACAGTTAGATATGGGGAAATATTGGATGAAAAGGGTGAACTTAAAACGATGCAAAATTTAGAAGAACAAGGTATAAAGATGAATTGGTTGTCATATGCGCAAATACATGCAAGGTATCTTAAAGATTCTAAAATAGAAGGATTTTATGATAAATTGACTGATTTAGATAGGATTTTGACAGGTACTGATGAAAAAGTGATTAAAAAACTATATACCGTATATACTCGAGTATAAGTCGACCCAAATATAAGCCAAGGCACCTAATTTAACCACAAAAAAACTGGGAAAACTTATTGACTCGAGTATAAGCCGAGGGTGGGAAATGCAGCAGCTACTGGTAAATTTCAAAAATAAAAATAGATACCAATAAAAACTTTCACTAGGACAGTTGAGAATAAGTTTGATGTTCACAATTTCCTCTTTGAAAGAGACCAGTAAATAGGGAACAAGAAGATGAAGAAAAAGAAGTGTGTTTTTTCACACTTTTCACACTGCAGTGAACAAAAATGGCATCATAGGAACAGGCTTATTCTCAGTCCAAAGGTTTGTTTCTGATTTCTTCCCTGATTTAAGGGAAATTTGGGAAACAATCTCACTATCATGAAAGGTTTAATTGATTCACTAACCCAAAAGATGATGATGATGACAGTGGGAGGCAGGAGTCTCTCTCCCTTGAAAGAAAAAAGCAAGAGCCGTTCTTATGATCTCTCCCTCTCTCTCTCTCCCCGTAATACAGTCAAGCCCTTTCCAGCACGCGCGATCTGCCTTCACCACTTTGCACCTTGCAAATTCAAAATCCTGGGGTTTTTGCATTTGCAAGGTGCAAAGCGGCGGGGGCGGATCCTCCCCCTCCTCCCGAGTGGACTGAAAGCAGCTGGAGCTGAGGAAACTAAGCTGATTGGAACCGAAGCAACCTCGGCTCACGTTGTTTTCTCAGCCTAGAGAAAGGGGAAGGGGGCTCATCTGGACCAAGGGTGAGTCTCCCCCTCAGTTTCCCCTGAAGGATCTTCCGTCGCTTTTGCCTTCTCCCTACATCTTCCCTCTGTTAAAATCCCCCCCACACACACACTTATTTTGGGTCGGATAGATTTCGTGTCTGAGCATTCTCACATGGCGGTGGGTCTCCCCCCCCAAAAAAAAACAGTTAAAAAAAGAAAAAACAATATATCCTCAAGCAAGAACTTTTCTGCTTCCGATTACCCCCATGCTTAAAAGTTTCAAAGGAAACACGGAAGCAGGGAAGTGGCTGCCCAGCTTCGGAGCTCCACACCATTTTTTTTTCAAGAGGGGAATCTGACTCGAGTATAAGCCGAGGGGGTTTTTTTCAGCACAAAAAATGTGCTGAAAAACTCGGCTTATACTCGAGTATATACGGTAGTTATTTGTTGGAAATTAAATTAGAGGAAGAACAAGTTAAAGAAACAATGATTGCTTGGGGGAAGAATTTTGGATATGGGATTGATTTAGAGAAATGGCAAGAATTGTGGTCACAAAATTATAAAATGACAATGTCAACAGCATATAAAGAAAATTTGTATAAGATGTTTTACAGGTGGCACTTTCCCTCAACAAGAATAGCAAGAATGTTCAAGGATAAATCTGAAAAGTGCTGGAAATGTCATCAGATACCTGGCTCATATTACCATATGTGGTGGACTTGTGAGGAGTCCAGGAAATACTGGACTAGAATTCGCATATGGCTGGAAAAAATGACAAAGAAACACATAGATTTGAAACCAGATATTTTTTTATTGGGAATCTTACCTAATATATATAATAAAAACTTAAAGTATTTGATTGTAAATGTATTAACAGCGGCAAGGATTGTATTTGCTAAACATTGGAAGAATGAGAAAATACCATTAGAGGAAGAAATTATTAAGAAAATATTGGAATGTGCTGAAATGAGTAGATTGACACTTGAAATTAGAGAACAAGAAGATAAACAATTTTATGAAGTTTGGGATCTCTTTTATCAATGGTTAGATAATACAATATAATAATAGAATATTTAGAATATTTAGAAATTTAGGAAATAACGAATATATAATTTTTCTTGGTTTTGATAATTTTTTTGAATATTTTATTAAGATAGATTTGGTATGATTCTATGATCTGTTATAAAATAATTTAACTCAATTATAGTTATCTCGCTTAAGTATGAATTAGTAAAATTATAGTCAAATGATTGTTCAATAATGATATTAGGATACTTAACTGATGATTGATAATGTGAGTTATTATGTAATATAATTATTTCGATGACTATGAAATAGATGCACAAAAGGGAGTGGTAAACCAACCGATACACTGTAAATTTATGAAGAATGTTATGTTTTATGTTTTATATGTTTTTGTTTGTCGTTAAAATCAATAAAACTTTTATCAAAAAAAAATAAATCCACCTCTGTGCACAAGGCAGAAAACTAAGAAAAGGGATATGGATACAAAGCAAAAGAAACCTCTTGCCTGGGTCAAATACATTTCACCAAATCGTTCACCAAATCACTCCTATTTGCCAGACTTTATTTTGTATGAAGAGCTGCAGAACATAGGTGATTTATTTATTTATTTATTTGTCTTTTATAAGCAGCTCAAAAATTTTAAAAAAAATCTGATATACAGTGCAAAATTTTATTGATTGCATTTTGTCCTATACATCTCCCTGTGAACACTTCCTTGTTTGTTGCTTTTATATGCCATATAAACTACTCTACCTGACTCTGTGGTTTCTTTCCCAAACCCCCAAAACTTTAACCTTAGACTGTCTACTATTGACCTCACCCCTTTCCTAAGAGGTCTGTAGGGGGCGTGCATAAGTGCACCAATGTGCCTTCCATCCCTGTCCTACGGTTTCTTTTTTCTTTTTCTTATATGTATCCATTTCATGTATCCATAACTATGTTTATACTTGTACCTGTTATCTTATAATTGCTTGACAAAATTTAAAAAATGGAGATAGATTTTCAAAAACCTGAATTCTACATCCTGTATCACACCTTAACTACTTTTTGTACATAAGAAGTATCATAATAAACTACTTTTTGTACCTAAGAAATATAAGAAGAGCTGTGGTGGCAAAGTGGTTAGAACACAGTATTGCAGGTTAATTGTGCCAAATGTTAGAAGTTCGCTTCTCACTGGCTCAAGATTGACTCAGCTTTCCATCCTGCTGAGGTCGGTAAAATGAGGACCCAGATTGTTGGGGACAATATGCTGACTCTGTAAACCGTTTAGAGGGGATTATAAAGCATTATGAAGTGATATATAAGTCTAAGTATTATTTGCTACTGCTATCATCACATACACATGAAGCTCTGTGTTTTTCCTGCTGAAATGGTATGCAGAGAGAAGATGCCTACACTTGAGCATCATGTGTGTCCAGGGCAACTATTTCTTCAGCATACAAACTGATGTTTCTCTATTTGACCCTATGTACCTTCAACCATTCCTTTGCTTTTTTCCCCCCATTCCAGGGAAGATAAGCCCTCCTGAATTCTCAACCTACTTATATTTTCTCTTCTGCCCTACTTTGATCTACAGAAAGAGCTATCCAAGGTAACTCCTTGCATATCGTCCTTGTCTTTTTGGGCTCCCTGGTTTCTCAGCTCTATGAGAAAAATGGATTTCAGGAGCTACGACCCCCAGAATGATGTTGTAACCATTGTATTTCCCAAGAAAAGAGAACTGCTCTCATCATATCTCAACCTTATCCCTACTTCTTTCCTTATAGAGATCCACACATCCGCTGGAGTTATGTCATCCAAAAACTGGTTGAGGTGAGAGAAACACATTAAGTTTCCATTGGCTGGTTGGTTTTATCAGGCCTCTCTGGATTAGAAATGTGCTTGGGGATTGTTGGATTTTCCCATAAATCTTAGATGGACTGGAACCTTAAGGTGTCTTAGCCAGCCAAAGTAGTAAATAGCAGTAATTGTTTAAGTAGCCCTGAGTGACCAAAGGCCACCATTTAAGTTTCCCAGAGTTCTCTAGCCTTGAGTGAATGAGATATAACATTTGTCCTGAGTCATCTTTGATGCAAAAAAGGTCACTTCCCTAAGAAATGTTCAGTTTAAAACTTTAGACACAAGTACATATTTTCAAATATCTCCCACAGGAAAACAAAAGGAAAAAGGGGTTTGAAAGAGAGCAGAGTTGATGGAAGTGAGCAGTGCAGAAATCTGTGACAGACTGACTAAAACTAAACTGAAGAAGGGCTGGTGTTGGAAGACAGCATTTGGGCATTGTACTGTAGGATGTTAAAATGGCAGCCAAATCCAGCTTCTGAGATCATAGACCAGAAGAAAGTTTTTCTTAGTCATAGCCGAGAGCTGGCAACCAGTATGTCTTGCCAGAACCCTGAGATGTCAGTAGATCACTAAGGTAGAGTTTTTTCTCTCTGTCCCATAGTTCCTGGCATGTATATACTTTGTGAATTTCCTCATGAAATACTATTTCATCTCTAACTTCAGCAACATGCATAAGCAACCTTTCACAATCAAAATCCAGCTGCTCTTCATCTTTGATTCAGTAATGCCCAGTATGTGGAAACAATTTCTGTAATGGGATTAAGTGATAATCTGATCTGTCCCAAAAGGATGCACTTTCTGTTCAGAAAGACTTCCAGAGCTTGGGGTATGAATTTAGTAGTATGGGCTGTAGGTTCATCTTTTCAGAGTTTCTACCAATATACATGGAACAAAAATGGAAAGGCCAGCGTCTAGTGGAGTTTAATGTGTGGCTAAAAAAGTGGTGTAAAAGGGAAGGCTTTGGTTTTATTAGTCATGATGTCTGCAGCTGGTCCAATGAAAAACTGTACAAAAGAGATGGTTTGCATCCAGCAAAGAAAGGGACTTAATTATTTGACATTAAATTCACAGATTTCCTGGATAAACATTTAAACTGAACAGCGGGGACAGAGAATTAATGGATACAGAACATTTCTGTCCCAAGCAACCTAAAATTAATAAGGATACCAGTGCATGCAACTTTTACCCAAAATCAGGCAAAGCAGGCAGGCAAATTGAGTTGCTCACAGAATCACAGATTCATTCAGAAATTTATCTATCTGCCATTGGTTAGCTCAGTCTGTCACACAAAATTTGCTTGCAAGCAAACTCACAACACACCATGTATGCAAATATTGAATTTTTTATTTAAAAAAGAGCAACTTTTACCCAAAATCAGACAAAGCAGGCAGATTGAGTTGCTCACAGAATCACAGATTCATTCAGAAATTTATCTATCTGCCATTGGCTAGCTCAGTCTGTCACACAAAATTTGCTTGCAAGCAAACTCACAACACACCATGTATGTAAATATTGAATTTTTTATTTAAAAAAGAGCAACTTTTACCCAAAATCAGACAAAGCAGGCAGATTGAGTTGCTCATAGAATCATTCAGTGATCTATCTGCCATCAACTAGCTCAGTTTCACAAATTTGGTTGCCGTGAATCTGCACTGAATTTGCTTGCAAGCAAACCTTCAGTCCTAAGGGAGGTTCGGCTATGCTTAAAAGCAAAGCCGAAGATCTAAAGACTAGTTAGAAAGCAAGAAATCCAACCATTTTCTGCTTCCTAGCTAATCTAAATCTGGCACAGCAGAACAGATGATGGTTGGAAAAAGGAAAAATAGAAATTTAGCAGGCAAGTTTGCTGGGTAAGGAGTGAGTGGGTGGGGAGGGTTCCCGTGGGCCATGTGGGTGTTGCAGCCTTGTGTTTCTGCGCAGCCTGGAATAATTGCTTTGGAGGGATGTTCTGTAGGTGAGATTTCTGTATGGCTCACCAAAATTTTCTCATGGCCCACCGGCTGGCAACCGCTGGACTAGAACACTGGGCCATATCTAACAAAATCAAATTCAATGTAGAAAAAAGTAAAGTTCTACACTTAGGCAAGAAAAAACAAATGTACACACATAGACTGAGTGAAACCAGGTTCAATAGCAGTAACTGTGAGAGGGATCTTGGAGTCTTAGTGGACAACCAACTAAATATGAGCCAGCAGTGTGCAGCAGCAGCCAAAAAAGCTAATGTAATCCTAAATTGCATTAACAGAGGAATACAATCGAAATCAAGTGAGGTACTAATAGCACTCTATAAAGCCCTAGTAAGACCATACCTAGAGTACAGTTTTGGTCACCACATTATAAAAAAGATGTTGAGACTCTAGAAAAAGTACAGAGAAGAGCAACCAGGATATCATGCCCCTGGTGGAGACTGACTCTGAGAGAGAGGAGGAACCATCAACAGGGAGTGGAAGGGTAGCTCCAGAGGTTGAGGAGGAGGCTGGGGAAGGACAAAGGCTGGCTGAACAGGCAGAGGAGGAACCAGGCCCATTCCCTATCCATCCTGTTGCGTCCGTTGCAGGAAAGGAGACTCAGAGCCAGTGACTCAGTTTCAACTCTTTATTTGGTCCTGAGATCGGCTCGGGCTCCAAAGGAAAAACAGCAGCTTTTATTCTTTGGCTGCTGCGGCCGCGGCCAATGGCACCTCTTTGAATCTCCCGCGGTGGGCCAATCAGTGTGGCTCGCTCGACCAATCAGATCGCCGTGTGCTTGACCAATTGCTACGTGGTGTTTACATGTATGTTAACACCCCTCCCCTCTTGGTATGGTCCTACGTAACATAGTCCGGTAAGTAGGCAGGGCTTCATACTTGCCTACTTGACCTGCGCAGGTTAGTTGGTGCTTGGCTCCCGGCCGGTTCGGTCGGGTTCTGTGTTGCTCTCTGCCTCGTCGATGGAATCGCCTGGAAGGTTTTGCCGGGCCTTTCGTCGCAGCTCCCTGCTGGTCTACCCGGGCTGGTTGAGCTGCGGTTGTTGCTGCTCCCGCCTGGTCTTTCTGGGCTGGTTGAACTGGCCTGGCTGCTTCTCCCTGGTGAGGCTTCGAGCTGGCTGCTTGTCGGTGAGTATTGCTGGTTTCTTTCTGTTGGTGCTTGGTTCCCAGGGTCTTCCCTTCCCTCTTGGTTTGTGTTATGTGGGTTCCCTTCTCTCTCTGGGTGTCTGTCTGTGTCATGCTCTTTATTTCATTCTTCCTGCCTAGGACTGGGGGAATTCCACAGCATTCTCGACATTCTATCGGTCATGGAATGTGATTGTACACGATTGGCTGTACTGCTATATTTATCAAGATTTTCTGTGGGTAGGTAAGGCTGTAATGGGCTGTGAGAATAAACTTTGGGGGCAGAACTGCAGCCAGGGCAATGGTTAAGAGGAGATGTCTCAGCTCAGAGCAGGAATGGAGGAAGAATAACATCTCAGAAGAGATTCTCCCTTGTTGTTCAGAAAATAAAGGCCAGGAAGTTTGAGGGGAAGTGCTTTCAGACTTGCCAGATTCTATCTCTGTAAACTTCTAATAAAAGTACTATTATTTGGATTGATTTACTGTGTGGAGCACCTGAAAAGTCTGATATGCTTGCCAAACCCACCCGATATTGCCCCATACAGTAAACCTATTGCATATAATTTCTCTGTGCCTGTCCTCATTGTTTATTGGTGATCACCAAGATGAAATCTGATTCACCTGTGCTCTTTCTCTTCCATTGTAGAGAGAGCCCGAAATGGAGCTATGCTCATCATCTTCCTTTTGTCAGCCCTTTCCCATGAATATATACACACCTTGTCTTTTGGCTTCTTTTATCCTGTCTTCTTTGTGCTGTTTGCTGGGGCTGGAGGTAAGTAGCCCCTCAGGAAATGGACTGAACCTTTCCTCAGAAGAGTCAAGCAAGGCCCGTAAAACATAATGTGGCATGGATTATTCACGGTGAATCTTCTTTCATTCTGTTCTGCCCACCTCTGGTTTGGGGTTTCCACATTTCCCAATTGGCACACATTCATGTCTTTTTTGGTACAATTTTTTTTACCACTGGTAGGTTGGATTTGCTCCAACTCTATTCAAAATATATTAAGCCATTGGCCAAGGTCTTATGATGGATCTTGTGATCCTTACCCATCCATCACAAGACCACTAATTTATTTGACTCACACCTGACCCATCACAGGACCCATCACAAGAACCTGACCTGATGTGACCTCACCATCACAATGCCTGCTGACAACAGGGAAACCTTATAAGCAGAACACTGATACTGACACCCCCTAAATTCCACTGAAGATGGAAACCAGCCCACAAGCTCAGAGAATGACCTTCCACCCCACAACTCATGTACTCCAATTTACTATTATTATAATTTCCAGTATGCCTTCGGACATCTTGGCTATGGAACCCTGGGTATCGCTACCCTAGATGAGTGGAGCTTTCCAAATTGAGAAAGACTAGCTAAGGAAAGATTGAAGACATTATCCTGCCCCCTCCCCCAACCAGTATTTCTCAATCTTGGTGACTTTAAGATGTGTGGACTTCAGTTGAAATTTATGCACCCAATGGAGCCCAAAAACTATTCTGTAAAAGTTTACATAATATAATTCAAGCCATAGAATATGATGAGATTTGTATTATAGGAGACTTTAATGCTATCTTGACAAAAAAATGATACGAGAAAAGGAAATAGAAGAATTTTACCAAGAACTTTTTTTTGAAATGGCCAAAAACCTAAGTATACAGGATGCTTGGAGAAAGAGGAATATGGAGAAAAGTAAATTTACATGGTACTCAAACAGGCACAAGTTTTAGTCCAGGATAGACATAGTGTTGATCTCGAAGGAGATGGATTCAGAAATCAAAGTAGTATATATTGAGATGAACCTTTGGCCGGACCACAACCCCATGAAACTCTGCTGGAAAGGGCATAAGAGAACATCAAGATGAACTTTTCAATGATCAATCTTAAAGGATAAAGATTTCAGGCTAAAGTTGGAGAAAGAATTAGGCTTCTTTTTTAAAGAGAATGAACAAGAGGATAAATCCCTCCAAAATCTCTGGGACACAGCAAAGGCATATAAAAGAGGAGTGGCAATATCATACATGGCAAAGAAAAACAAGGAGAAGAAACAATTACAGAAAACTCTAGAAGATGATTTTAAAAGTCTGGAGATAGCACTACAGAAAGAACCACAAAATAAAAGCATTAAAAATCAAATGAATATAATCAAACACAAACTTTATCTTCTTTAAAAAGAAGTTCTAGCTCAACAATTAAAACAGAAAAAACAGAATTTTTTTGAAAATGCAAATAAACCAGGGTGATGGTAGCACATAAACTGAAGAGATTAAGGGGGAAATGATGAATCAT
This sequence comes from Hydrophis major, assembly GCA_033807585.1. NCBI lineage: Eukaryota > Metazoa > Chordata > Lepidosauria > Squamata > Elapidae > Hydrophis > Hydrophis major. Next base: position 216,892,997 of record CM066329.1, read on the forward strand.
GGGATGAAGATGGAAGGATGTGCTATCAGGAAGATGCAAGGAAAAATATCGCTCAGATGTTCTATGAGCAAATATATAACAAAAATGATGGGCATATAGAAGAGAAAATATTGGCATGTTTAAAGAAAGCAGATCCACCCAAATTACATGAGACAAAAATTATATTGAATGAGGAAATCAAAATGACAGAAATTATCAAGGCAATCAATAAACAAAAAACAGCAAAGCCTCAATCCCAGATGGCATCCCGTCTGAACTATATAAAGATCAATAAAACATTCTGGGCCAATCATTATTAGAAGTCTTCAATGCAGTTTTAGAATAGGCAAAAAATCTGTGATTGTGGATCAAAGCTAATATTATATTGATACACAAAGAAAATTCGGATCCGTCACTGATTAAAAATTATAGACTGATATCTCTTTTGAACGCAGACTATTTGCAATGATCATAGCTGAGAGGCTAAAAAGATTTTTAACAAATTCATTAATAGAGATCAAAATGGCGTCTTGCCTAGAAGACAAATTAAACACAATATAAGAACAATATTAGATATCCAAGAATTTTATGAAGTTCATAGCGGACAACAAGTGGCATTTCTTTTTTAGATGCCCCAAAAGCTTTTGATAACATTAAATTGTCATTTTTATTACAACAACTTAGATATATGGACTTTGGCTAAAACTTTTAAAATACCATCACAGCATTATATACTAAACAGGAAACCAAAATATTAATAAATAGAGAAGCTACAAAAAATCTCAATATACAGAAAGGAGACAAGGATGCCTGCTGCCCACTATTTATATTAACCCACTATTTATATTCACATTGGAAATGCTAACAAGGACAGTTTGGCAAAATCCGCAGATAAAAGGCTTAGAAGTTAAAAAAGAGACCTTTAAACTTCAAGCCTTTGCCAATGATTTGGTCTTTATTATGGAAGATCCAGAACAAACAGGCCTTTTAGAGATACTTGAAGTGTATGGCGACGCTGCTGGTTTAAAAATTAATAAAGGCAAGACTAAAACGATTGTTAAGAATATGACTAATAAACAGATTGGATATTTGGCTAAGATATGGCGGCGCGTGCAGATGCAGCGGCTACTCGCTCCCCTGATAGTGTGATGTTTATGTGTTCTTCGTTGTGTATGTATAAGTGTTCGTCGCGTCCCTGTGTTTCTAGGCTAACATACAGCCGTAAGAGACTTTTAGATGTCAGTAGAACGGGTCTTATCGAGTTAGACCTGGCGTGCGTGGAGATGCTACGGAGCTACGGTCTTTTCCAGCGGCTCCAGCGGCCTGCTATGCCGCCGACCCCTACGGGAGTTACACGCCCGCTTTGGACGCGCCGCAGGCGGTGCTCGAGAAGGAGGAAGCGAGGCAAGCGTGGAGGTGTCCGAGCGAGGTTAGCGGCTAATCCAAACAAGCCAGCTATTCCTTCCATCCTACTTGCTAACGTATGCTCTTTGGACAATAAACTGGATCACATACGACTTTTGCGAGCATCCCAGCAGTCCGTGAGAGAATGTTGTGTTTTTGTTTTCACTGAGTCATGGCTCAACGACGGCGTCCCGGATTCCGCCATCCAGCTTGAGCAACTAACATGCTATCGGGCTGATAGGACTCTCACTGGGAGAGGTAAGACCCGCGGCGGCGGGATCTGTGTTTATATTAAAGACGCCTGGTGCCAGGACACAGTAGTGTTACGAAAACACTGTTCAGCCCTTGTAGAGTTTATGTTACTTAAGTGTCGGCCTTTCTATCTGCCGAGGGAGTTTACAGCCGTCTTGCTAGCCGCTGTTTACATCCCTCCCTCCTCCAACAACAAGGACAGGGAGGGGGCTCTGTGGGAGCTGAACAGTGCTATCGGTGAACAACAGATAGCACATCCAGACGGGTTTCTCATTGTGGCGGGGGATTTTAATCATGCAAATCTTAAGTCGGTGTGTCCACAGTTATACCAGCACATTGACTTTCCTACAAGGGGAGTCAACACACTGGACCTTGTTTATACTACTCAGCGTGGAGCCTACAAAGCCTCCCCTCTCCCCCATTTGGGTGCTTCTGATCATATTGCAGTTATGCTAATGCCGGCGTATAGACCAAAGATTAAACTCAATAAACCGGTTCAGAAACAAATTAGGGTGTGGCCAGAAGGTGCTTCCTCTGTGCTCCAGGACTGTTTTGGAACTACAGCCTGGGACATGTTCAAAGAGGCAGCCACCTTTAATGGCCACACTGACATTGAGGAATACACAGAGACTGTTACTGCCTACATCACCAAGTGTATTGATGATGTCACGGAAACAAGGACTATTACTGTACGGGCCAATCAAAAGCCTTGGCTCACAGGAGAAGTCTACAGGCTACTGCGGGCCCGGAATGCCGCCTTTAGAGCAGGTGATGATGTTGGCCTGAGAACAGCCAGGGCTAACTTGGACCGGGGTATCAAAGAGGCAAAGAGGCAGTATACCAGGAAGACAGCCCATCATTTCAGTGACAGCAGAGATACCAGGAGCCTGTGGCAAGGTCTTCAGACCATCACGGACTACAAACCCCGGCCTCGGACCTGTGATAATGACATCACTCTGCTGAACAATCTGAATGATTTCTTCGGTCGTTTTGAGGCACAGAACGGCACTCCTGCACGAAAGTCCGTACTTCCACCTGGCGACCATGTGCTGCGCCTGTCTCCAGCCAGCGTGAGACGATCCTTTTCCAGGATTAGTGCCCGCAAGGCTGCGGGGCCGGACAACATTCCTGGTCGCGTACTAAAGGACTGTGCAGAGGAACTCATGGATGTCTTTACAGACATCTTTAACATCTCTCTGAGCCAGGCTGCGGTTCCTACATGCTTCAAACTAACTACCATCATTCCAATACCCAAGAAGGCTTCCCCTTCCTGTTTTAATGACTACCGCCCTGTTGCACTGACTCCCATCATCATGAAGTGTTTTGAGCGGTTAGTCATGCAGTATATTAAATCCATCCTTCCTCCTACCTTGGATCCCTTCCAGTTTGCATATCGGGCCAACAGGTCCACCGATGATGCTATTTCTACTGCCCTTCATTCAGCTCTCACCCATCTGGACACTAAGGACTCACATGTCAGAATGCTGTTTATAGACTTTAGCTCAGCGTTCAACACCATTATCCCCCAGCAGCTTATACGGAAACTGGATCGGCTGGGTGTGAATACCTCATTGTGCAACTGGTTGTTGGACTTCCTGACTGGGAGACCTCAGACAGTCCGGGTTGGCGGCAACTCATCGGGAACTATTATTTTGAATACGGGGGCCCCCCAGGGATGTGTGCTCAGCCCTCTACTTTTCACTCTGCTGACCCATGACTGCACACCTAAGCATGGTACCAACATCTTCGTTAAGTTTGCGGATGACACAACTGTTGTTGGTCTCATCCATAATAACAACGAGTCTAACTATAGGGATGAGGTGAGCCAGCTCACCACATGGTGTGGTGTTAACAACCTTTCTCTTAATGTTGATAAAACTAAGGAGATCATTATCGACTTCAGGAGAGCACGTACCCAGCACCCTCCTCTGTCCATTAACGGTACAGTTGTGGAGAGAGTGAGCAGCACTAAATTTCTGGGCGTGCACATTACAGAAGATCTTACCTGGAGTATCAACACCACATCACTTTACAAGAAAGCACAACAACGTCTTCACTTTCTCCGCAGACTGAGAAACGCCAGAGCCCCTACCCCTATCATGCTCTCTTTTTATCGTGGGATTATTGAGAGCATCCTGACCAGCTGCCTCACTGTGTGGTATGGCAGCTGCACAGCATTCTGCCGTAAGACCTTGCAGCGCACAGTGAGAGCAGCTGAGAAGATTATTGGTGTCCCCCTCCCACCCATTCACAATATTTATAATACACGCCTGACCCGTAAAGCTATTCAGATCTCAGGCGATGTCTCCCACCCCACACACAGCTACTTCAGCCTCATGCCATCAGGCAGGAGACTGAGGTGCCTTCGGGCTAGGACTTGTAGATTAAGGGACAGCTTTGTCCATCAGGCTGTCAGGCAGTTAAATTCCCTGCCAGTTCTCCCCCCTAGTCTGTTTCCGTTGTCTTCGCATTAATACTATATACATACATGAACATTCATTGTGTTTTAATTGCTGCTTTTCCCATGCACTTTAGCACTCACAGTACTTTTAATATTTTAACTTTTATCCTGCATTTCTATTGCCCTCGAATCCGCTGCACTAGGGTTACTGTTAGTGTTTTATTGTATTTTATTGTTCATTGTATTTTTTTATTGTTTTTATTGTTCTACTGTATTTTATTGTATTGTTGTTACTTTTTTTACTGTACTGTGGGAGAGTGGGAACGTAATTTCATTCCTATATATGATTTGCTTGTCATGTATGGAGTGACAATAAAGGAACCTTGACCTTGACCTTGACCTTGACCTTGACATCCAAATAGTAAAAAAACATAAGATATCTTGGATATTTTAGCTATCCGCGAGATGCATTGCAATCAAAGAAGATAATTACGACAAATTGCTAAAGCAATTAAAAGAAGGCCTGGAAAGATGGAGCAATTTAAGATTCTCTTTACTAGAAAGAATATCAGCAATCAAGATGACCATACCACCAAAAGTGCTCTTCTTTTTTTTTTTTAAACAAATTTTTATTGATTTTAAAAACAAACAAAACATAAGACATCAAAGTAGAAAACCTCCTTTCTCAAAAATTACTTATAAGTTTTAACAAGGCAAATAAAGCATTATTTTTTAAAGCATAGTTCCACGTTATCACATTTCCATTTAAACGCATATATATCTTTTCCAAATTTCTCATTGTTTCTCCCTTCACTTTATTCAATTATATTTCTTTCTACCAAGGTTTTATTAATTCTCCATCAAGCATAAACACACAAAATACAGAACATAAAACAAGACATAAAAAGATAAAACCTTCTTAATTATTATTTATACATGTCTTTTCCAAATTTCTCTTCCTTTAATTTTATTCCTCCAAGGTTTTGTTAATTCACAATCAAAACATAGCTAACCAAAACACAAGACATAAAACATAAAACTTCTTTTGAAAAGTGGCTTAGCCCCGGGTTACATCTTTTTTTACAGACCTAAATCAAGTTCATGCTCACCTTATATACCATTCATATCTTATTAACCATTCTATATTTTCTATGTAACTTCTCCCTTCTTTTCACTCTCTTAATTATATTTTGTTTATTTCATCTTATTTCAAAATCATTATGTTTGTATCTTTTGTCTGTTCTTTTCCAATCATCTATTTATCTCTTCTCTTTAGCAAAGAATTTCCCCTGTAATCACTTTTAAGGTATGATGCCTTTCCCTAAAATAATACATAATTTCTATCCTGATTCTGCTTAGTACATTCTACATGTTGCATTTTGGAAAAAAAAAAGAAGAATAATAAACTTATAATATAGTTAAGTATATAATTTCCATTCTAATTCTAATTCTATTTAATAGTATAACTAAGCATTAATCATTTTATACATTCTCTTTAATATTTCATTAAATATTGAAATCTATCATTATAAAACATTTTAATATTTTAATATTTTGTTAAATCTTATAATATTCCAATAGACTATTTCAAATGCAAATACTACAATACTATCTTATGTACTCTTACAGAATCTTTCTTAAATTATACACTGTCCTTTATCTTTTATCTATAAAAAAGATTCAGACCATAGCTTTTTTTCCCTTTTTCCCTCCCTTTCTTCTCCAGTCTGATCCTTTTGCCCCCCCCCCCCCCCCTCTTCTAACCACCACCTTTTTAGCTTCCCTTTTCTTGGTTGTTTTATTGAATCTTAAATTCTCATTTTTCCTTCCTCTCTTCCTATTTTCTTTCTTAATCAAACTTTTTTGTCCATGAAAAATGGTTTCCTTTTCTTCTTCTTCTCCTTCTTCGTCAAGTATTTGCTGGTACGTAGAAACTGCGATTTCTAAAATGTGGAAGACAGCTCCCAATGAATTCTTGCCATTTTGTTCTCTTAATTTTTCATATTCCATTTTTAGTTGATCCACAGATGGTGTCATTGTAAATTTTTAAGAACAACCCAGATGTTTTTAGTCTTAAAGTAATTTGCAAATGTCAAAGTTATCAAACAATCTAAACAGCCAGAGATTATTTCCTCTTCTTCTCTTTGCAACTTTTCCTCCTGGGGCAAAATCCCAAATATATTTTAAAACCGTATTGCAATTAGTTGTTGGTCTTATAATCTTCAAAGTGTCTCCTCCAATCAGTTTTTAAAGATTTTTTTTAGTCCTCTCCTTCCCACTTATAACAAAGAGCTTGTTTTTACCTTAAAGAAGCAGATTTTTCTGTGCTCATTGTTTTCTTCATAAGGAAGGGGAGTGAACTTTCCTTCAGCATTTTCGCTGCTGTAGCAACTTCTTTTGGAAACAAATGTATCAATCCAAAAGTCAGGTTTCCAGGGTATTTTAAAAGTAACTTAATGTCCCGATTCAGCCAAGAAAACTTCTCCTTTTGTCTTCCTCCTGCACAGTCTTATCCGGTTGAAGATTTCTTTATGGCTGCCATTTCTGACAGCCGCTCCACCGCCTCAGGAAAAAGGAGTCTAGCCAGCTGGGGAAGGGGGGTGCGATATCCCCAGACCCCTGCCTGGATCTCCTCTGTCTTCCGCTGCCTCTTCAGGGCAGCGACAACCCCCAAATCCAGTTGGATCGGGGGTACCTCAGTGGCGAGCGCAGCAGGGACCCGCAGAGAAGCGGATTCCTGCCACCACCGAAGCCTTGCAACTGGAAGTTTCTTCTTGTTTCAAAACATACCTGTTAAATTGGGCCAAAAATTCTTTGGAGATTTGAATAAATTGATGATAAACTTCGTATGGCAAGGGAAGAGACCCAGGATTAAATTAAAGTTATTACAGGAAGGAAAAGAAAGAGGAGGATTTGAACTCCCATGATGGGAACTATACTATCAGGCAGCTGCACTTACCTGGATTAAAGATTGAATAAACTTAAAAGACAGAAGAATATTACAATTAGAGGGCCATGATCTACAGCAGGGCTGGCACGCGTTTCTGTGGTATGGCAGCCATACATTATTTTCTAAGGCATAAAATTAGGCAAAGCTCTCTATCTGATATGGAACAAAATTAAAACTCAAAATTATATGGAAATTCCTGCCTGGATATCTACACTAGAAGCAATAGCCTACCCAAACTTGTACAATCAGGAAAAAGCTATTACCTATAAAGATATCTTAAACGATGAGGGGCAATTGAAGCCTAGACAGGAGTTAAAACAACAAGGGGTAGACTTGGAATGGTGGGCCTATCTTCAAATTCAATCAAGGCATGGTAAAGATAAAAAAGAATGGGGAATTAATATGCATGATTCGGTATTGGATAAAATTCTGTTAGGGCCAGAAGACAAACAAATAAGGAGAATTTATACATACTTACTGCACTATAAAATTCATGAAGAACAGGTAAAAGAAATGATGGTGACCTGGGCTAAGGATTTCAGTTACAATATAAATCTGGACCTCGTGGTGGGATTCAGTCAGTTCGCACCACTTCGGGAGAACCGGTTATTAAATTATTTGAATCCCACCACTGTCTGGACCAATGGCAATTATGGGAGCAGAACAAAAATAATAATGCTAGCCACGTAATACAAGGAAAATGTGTATAAGATCTTCTACTGGTGGCATCTCCCACCTGCAAGATTGGCCAGAATGTATAAAAACCAGTCATCTAAATGTTGGAAATGTCAGCAAATATGGGACACATACTATCATGCATGATGGTCTTGCAAAAAAGCTCAGGAGTTTTGGCTTAAGATCTGGAAATGGCTAGAGAAAATGACGGAGACAAAAATAAATTATAAACCAGAGACTTTTTTATTGGGAATCATGTCAGCACAGTATAGTAAAGATGATATATATTTAATAATCCATGTTATCGTGGCAGCAAGAATTGTGTTTGCCCAGAAATGGAAAGCTAGAGAAATACCTAGCAAAGATGAGGTGATAGATAAGATCTTGACCTGCACCGAAATGAATAGGTTGACCTTGGAAATGAAAGATAAGGATGAATCTGATTACTATAGGATATGGAATAAATTTTATTATTGGGGGGAACTGAAAGGGAGTTCGCAAAATTAATGATTTAACTGATATGAAACTGAAAGGGTTTAAATAGTATAAAGACCTAATGTATATAAATGTATATAAGATTTTGTATGAGATATAAGGGCAAAAATGTATGTCAAAGAAGTCCATCACATTCAATGTTTTTAAATATTGTAATCAATAAAATTTGCAATTAAAAAAACATGGAAATTGCTGTTATTTTAGATTTTGTAATGGGGAACGTTCCTATTATAGGTAACAGTTATTAAAATCAATAACTGAGAGATCTCCTTGCCTCAGTATGGCTGGAATATACACAATTAACCCTTTTTCTGTTTGTCTTCATAGTGTTCTTCAACTTTGTTTTCAATGATAAGAGAAAAGGCCCTGTCTGGAACATCATCATATGGATATGCCTCTCTTTTGGCCTAGCGATCATTTTCGCCTTATACTGCCAAGAGTGGTTTGCACACGTCCACTGTCCACTCAAGGAAGTGAGTAGACAGTTTACCTCGTGGAGTTAGAGTAAGTCTTGGGTTCCCTCTTGGTTTCAACTTTTGTTGCTTTCAGATATAAAGAAAGTGATAAAATAGGAGGAAAAATCCCTCTAATCTAGCTGGAACCATTTAATTAAAGATTGCTTCATTATTCCTTATATTTATAAATACTACAACTACCTTTTGGCTCTAAAACATTAAAATGTTCCAATCAATCAAAAAAAAAGAAAAAAATATTTCACATTAGCTGTATTTTGGGGCATTTCAATATGTGAAAAAAAGCACCTGACTGTTATTGATTCATGAATGTTACAAAGCTCTTATTGTTTTATTTTCACTCCATTTCTTTCCATTTTATGGAGACCTGAACAGGAAAAAAGGCCAAATCAAAAATCCACTGAGAGCAGCATATATGCCCAACGTGTTGCCAACCATGTATGTTGGCTCTGATTGGGAATCCAGCACCTTTTGGGGACACCAGGTTCTGTAACGCTTTATAGCAAGATCCTGCTTTACAGTATAGTCGGAGATTCTCACCTGCAGGGAGTTAAAGCAAACCTTTCTTCCTTCTCCTCATATCAGTAGCTGCAAAAGGTGCTCTGTGACATTCAGTATTGAAAATTCTGGGTCTAAGAGCCTTTGACAAGCAACATCCTTCAAGTCTGGGCTCCCTTGGGTTGAGGGGCCTGAGCTGAGGGGCCCGAGAAGCAAAACTGCCAGAGCCAGATCCTGTTTTCCAGAATAGGCTAGGCCTTCAATTCAAAGTCTCTCCAGTGCTGCTTTCAACATTGCTGAAACTCTGGGAATGTTATTGTGCTGAAGGGCTCCTGATTATGTTGGAACATGTATGTTATGTATTAGCATACTCACTTGTGATTGGTCGATCCTCGACGGCGGGAAATTGAACAGCTGTCACTGACTACAACGCGAACAGCCTGGACTGTAAAAGGTGCTGCCACAGCTGCAGTTGCAGTTGTTTTGAGAAACAGAAGATATTGTTACTGAAGACTCAGTTCCGTGTCTCATTTACCCGCGATCTAACAATATATATGGCTGATCTTGTTGATCTAAGCATGTGATTAGCTGGAATTCTTGCATCATTTTGTTTCATGGCAATTTCCCTTCCAGCTATTCTGTCTCTCTTGACATAGTCATTGTTTTCTTTTCTCAGAAGACCTTCTGGGGGCTAGTGACTCCACGTTCCTGGTATTGCCACCCATAAGCAACTATTTCCAGCCTACCCTAGCCTTCTACTTTGCTTCAAAAATGACGTCTCACAAGGATACCACATGACTCTGCTGCTGCGACAACAAAGACTCTCAGCACATCATGCATCTCCTCCACTCCCTCATGGAAAGCTGTATTTGGAAATTCCTTATCCGAGGGTGCTAAAATTTGGTTTGTAGGTTCAAAGGCTCTATCTGGTTGAGACAGAACTGTGATGATCAAAGATCAGTCATTGTGCAGGGTGCCAAGATGTCTGACTGCATGGTCAGTGTTTATTACATTTATAGGGTTTTTACAAGAAGACAAAGGCAACATAGGTACAGCATCTGGATTGGAGAATAGATTCCACATGGGTGAAAGCTCCCATCCACATTGGTACAACCTCCCAACCAATCCTTAAGACTAGTGGTGATGTTAGTAAATGAGATCACCTATATGCCAGGAAAGTTAGGGACTTTCCACCTTTACCAAGATCTAGGGAATGAGATCATGCCAATAACCAAGAGGCCCACATAGGTTTTCTAGATGGCAGTTTGCTGCTTAGCATCTAGCACCATCTGTAGGATCTCAGTAGCTACCACAGAGAACATCTACAAAGATCCCTGTGTGAAGTTCATGGGTCTTCTTGGTGCTCAAATTCCAGGGGAAAAGGGCTCACAAAAATGTATCAATGACAATCTTTGGTTGCCTCCAAGACTTACAAAAATATCTCCCTTTCTTAACCTATTTAAAATAAAACAGGAGAGCTCCATTTTGAAATGCAGGTTATCCCACCTCCCAGCTTTAATCCAAACTCTGTTGTCTTTTAGATCAACAGGCAACTTTCCAGATATTGGTAAAATCCAGCTCTCATCAATAGATGGGCGTTAAAGTTCAATAATATCAGAAGTATTGCTTATGTTTCCTACATTTAGACTTTCATTCAACATTTTATCTCCAGCAGTGAAGAAAGGGAACCTGAATTACCAGCAGCAATATCCATTCAATGCCTACTGTATTGTGTGAATGATTTTTGAAACTATATTTGAAAATAAAAACAGATTATGCCAAATCAATCTATTAAATTAATAGACCAGAGAAATTTTGTGGACACAGTATACTTAGACTTCAGCAAGGCATTTGACAAAGTAAACCACAATCTACTTCTTGGTAAGCTAGAAAAATGTGGGATAGACAGCATCATCACTAGTTGGATTTGGCTGACAAACAGTATTTAATGAGTAGTCCTTCATGGCCCTACCTCTATATCGAGGGAAGTAAGCAGTGCGGTACCAACAAGATTTCATTTTAGGCCCAGTACTCTTCAATGTCTTCATAAATGGCTTAGATGATGGAATAAAGTGGAACTCATCAAATTTGCTGATGACACTAAGCTGGTAGGAATAGCCAACACCCCAAAAGTCAAGCTCAGTATCTCAAACATCTTGACAGACTTGAGCAATGGACCCTATCAAAAAACATGGAATTTAATTTGGAGAAAATCAAAATTTTACACTTAAGTAGGAAAAATCAAAGGTACAAGAACAGAATAGTTAAAACCTGGCTCAAAAACAGTAACTGTGAGAAGGATCTTACAGCGCTAATGGATGGTCACATAAACATGAGCCAGAAGCGTGCAGCCGCCGCCAAAAAAGCTAATAGAATCATTGGTTGTATAAACAGAGGGATAGAATCAAAATCACATGAAGTATTAGTACTGCATTGTAAATCCTTAGTAAGACCACACCTGGAGTACGGCATCCAGTTTTGGTCACCACATTACAAAGAAGATGTTGAGACTTTGGAAAAAGTGCAAAGAAGAGCAACTAAGATGATTAAGGGCCTGGTGACAAAAGCATGAAGAATGGTATTTAAGGGGCTGCTACAAAGAAGAGGAAGTCAACTTGTTTTTCAAAGCACCAGAAGGCAAGACAAGAAACAATGGATGAAAACTAGCTGTCAGGATTCCAGTAGTTACCCCCAATTAAATCATGAGTCTCAAGCCAAACTTCCAAAACTAAACAGGATTTATTGGGAGTTAACATGTCAGCATGACCTGGGTGTAGCCAACTCTGAGACACATAATTCATTGTCACCCTTGTCCCTGGTTTTCCCCCATCCCTCTGGGTGTATCATAATTCATATTCTCCAACGAAACACATCCATAGCCAAGAGTCATCAATCATGTTCTCCAATTAGATTTTTGTATGGCAGAAACTTCAGTCACCTAGTTACAATCTCTGAAACACTATGAATGGAATGCACTTTGGATTCCAAGAGCTGAACTGCTCTTTCAAACCCCTTCCCCCCTCCCTTTCTGTTGGCAACTATAAAACAGCCATAGAAATGTTTTATAAGTTGACACTATTCAAGGAGAGAAGTAACCTGGAATTAAGGAGGAACTTTCTAACAGTGAGGACAATTAACCAGTGGAACAGCTCTCCTTCAGAAGTTGTAGGTGCTTCATCGTTGGAGGTTTTTAAGAAAAGACTGGACAACTACCTATCTGAAATGGTATAGAGTCTCCTGGGGTCCCTTCCAAATCTATTCTGATTGATTGAAATAGAGATCCCTCATCTGCAAGACTGCAGTATGAGACAAAGGTAAAGCCATCTGCTCACCATGCCATGTTTCTCATCCAAGGAGAAACAAATTGCTCCTGCAGTGCAGTATTAAAAACAACACAAGTCTTTGGTCACAATCTTTATGGTGCTTCAATTATTTCTCTCAATGTAACAAGAAAGTGACGTCTTTCATTTCACTGCAGAGGCTGAAGCATTGTCTAAATGTGTGCACAGCATTCAGTCAGTCAGAGCCAGTTTGTAGTAGTGGTTAAGGCATCAGGCTACAAAAAGGGAGACCATGAGTTCCTCTTAGACTCAAAGCCAGATGGGTAACCTGGGACCAGCCATTCTCTCATCCTCGGAAGGATGTGTTGGCAAACCATTTCTGAAAAACCTTGCCAAGAAAACTGCAAGGACTTGTCCAGACAGTCTCCCAAAAATGGACAAGACTGAATGGAAGAAGAAAAAAAAATCCATCAAGGCCAACAAATTATTCTGGCTGCAATCATGTAAAACCAAACAACACTATAGATATATTCATATTTCTCAGAAACAACCCTAACCAGAATGGTAATGTCAGCTGGCTCTCCAGCCTGGGTTTTCCCTTTGATGCTTCCTTGCCATAGTAATGGGGAGGGGGGCATGACAATGGGGTTTGGGAAGTGTGCTGGTGTGAGGAATATCCATGTGAACTAAAAGGTTTGCTCTTAAGAATAACAGCACTGCTGAATGGAGTTGTTTACACCCAATCAAGGCCAACTGTCCTAGAATTCCAGATGGATGAAAACACCTGAAGATGTGCTCCCACGTGACACTTTGTGGGATGTGGATTGAACATTCAGCCTGGGTCCCTGTGGTGATGGATTTGGGAAAACTTTCAATATGTAACTTTCACACCTTTTGACTCAGATCTTGCTTTTCTTTTGCCGCTGTCATTTCAAACTCAGTAAAAGTACCTCTTCTCTACCTCAATGGAGTTGGGGGTTTTCTTTCTTGGGTTTTGAATGGAAGCAGGCCTGACAGGTACAAACATATGAGCAAGGTTTGAGAGGGAAATGTTTTAAAAGAACAATGAGTGATGCATAAAATAGCAGAAAAGTTTAAAAATTAGTATGTCATTCACCTTCTAGCCCATCTCAAATGATTGCCCCAGGGAACAGACCTTCCAAAAATATTTAATAAGTTAATTAACATGCAGACTTCCATCTTTATTATAATTAATAAATTATTATAAATTTACATTTAAATTTATGTGGCTGCCCATTTCATATATGTGACTCTGGGTGGCAAGCAATTTATATGAGAAATAATGTTTAAAAATAACAAACAACATTAAAAGCAACATGAAAAACATTACAAGCATTAAATATATTGTCTTGGAAGAGTTAATCTTCCTTTCCAGAGGCAAAAGCCTAGAATGGCATCTACAAAGTATCATTTCCACTTGTGGTTTGAAGATAGGGCTGAATTGCTGTAATTTTAATGAGCTTGACTCAATTGAAACTACTTTCTTATTACTTAGGGAGAACTGTGCTTGAGCATCAACTTTGATATCCTTTTGATGAATGGCTACCCCAGTTTTTCTAATTTTCTTGCTCATAGTAAAAATTTGAATCAAAAACTTTTATTATGACCATACAACTGAAAATGTGCTGACTGTAGACCTATTCCACCCCCTTGCTGTTTGCTGATTCCCAGAATGTCAGTGTTCAGTATTGAGACTGCTGTTCTGACAGCATGAAGTCTGTCTCTGATGATTCTATCATTCCACATAGCGCTAGCGTGCAAAAGATTGCAGCAGTGAAGTTTCCTTTTGCTTCACTGGCTGGACATCCTTTCAGCAGGAGGGCTACTTGTACAGTACTTGCTCTCTGCTCTCCCCTAACAGTTCACTAGGCATTTTGTAGCTAGGGAAGTTCATCATCCAGCATATTGTAAACATCCTGAGTGTGAATCCATGTGGCTTCCTAATTGCCACTGTTGGCAGAATACTGTATTTCTAGCCATCTTGCAATGCTAATTAGAGCTACGTTTCTTAAAGTGTGGTCATAAGACCCCAGGACCCTCTTAGGGATCCACAGAATCATTTGCGAGACAACGTTGAAAAATAATATTAAAAATCCCATCAAATAATTATGAGAATAGCAGCAGCAAACACGTCACTTTTCATTTTTAATGTAGTAAATATCAATACATATAACCCACATAAACAAAAGTTCTTTTGAGGTTTGCCTTAATTTTAAAAGTGCCAAGGGGTCCTAAAAACACTGAATTAAGAGTATTGGAATTTGCAATGCCACCGTTCTGGAGGGAACCAGCCAGGCCCAGGCAAGGTTGCAATAGAGATCTACTCGGACGATTTTATTTTTTCCACTATGTATCAAGAGAGGGAGTGCTATTTCCGCACTAAGCAACAGGGTTCAGATTTCGCGCGTTGCTCTATAGAACCCGGATTGCTGGCGGTGAGTGAGGCAGAGGGAGGAATTTTATACCTGAGAGTGCTTTTTGTTGTTGTTATATATATATTTTTTAAGATCCAGGAAATCTTGGCTCCTCTTTCATCCGTTTAGTTCCACGAATCGAACCTGAATTTCCTCCTCCAATCAGGCGGGGGGAAAAAAATACCTGAAAGCGAAAGGGAAAGGAACCATCTTCCCGCGCGCGCCTTTTTGTTCTCCAGGGCTCATTTCCCCGCCGCGCTGCAAAATCAGGCCTGGCAGGAGGAGGCGTGGCATTTCGATCCCTCCCCCCCGCCCTCCTTCACTAAGCGCCCCACTAGCCCCCACACCCCAGGAACTGAAAAGCGGTCATGGACGAGAGAGCGAGATTGCTCGGAATCCTTGAGGAGCTGACAGGCGAAGAGCTGGAGATGTTTGCTTTTTTATTGCCCGACGCCATCCCGCGCGGGAAACGCGACACTGACTCTCGGGTGAATCTAGCGAAAGCGATCCTGCAATACTGCCCCGAAAATGCCTTAGATGTCCTCATCGAGGTGTTAAACAAAATCCCGAAGAAAGATCTCGTCTTGCAACTTAAAGACGACCTGAGACGAGGGGCTCCCCGTTATGATAGGATCGAAGAAGAAAGGGAAGTGGCGGCGGCGGTGGGTAAGCATCCAGCAGCCAAGCAGCCGCACACGGTGCTGGCAGGCTGAGATCCGTAAAAACCCGAAAGTTGCTGTCCTGGAATTGTGTATAGGATTATCAGGAGTAATAGGACAACCTCAGCCCAATTACCCCTGTTTTAAAATAGCAAAGACAGAAGAAATGTAGCTGCATGCTGCGGGCCAGAAAAAAAAATTTTTTTTTAATGTATGTATCGATCACCTATTGTACTGTATTTATTTTGAGTGCCCCTGCTATCACAATTTGGAGACTTGTTGTGTTTTACAAGGCAAATCATCGCAGGAAGGAAAGGCTTTCAAATATTCTTCAGTTCTTTAAAATAACCCAAAACAATTGAGATGTACGCAGAACACAACTTGGGAATGGGGAGACAGAAGAGAGACTGGGAAAAATACAAAAATTAGTGTGAATATTGTTGGTTGCAAGATCTGCATTTAAACCTAGTCACTGGGACTGAGGTGATTATTTCTAGTTGTCATTTCTAGTTATAACTAAAAGAGAATTCCGAAGAAAAAGAGAGAGTACACTTTTTAATAATAAAGCAGATAATAAAAGGATGGAAAGAGAAAATAAGGATTAATGTTTGTTAACAGAGATCAGGGTACTCATAGAAGAGAACAGTGCTGGTGCTTTCAATAGAAGATTTTACCCAATTAAGAGTTACAGATACAAAAGTTTTAGTAGTATACAAATACAAGGCCCATGATTGTAATCAACCATTAGTCATTACACCGACTTGTGGTTTATGTGTTTGTGCCTTCAAATCTGGACTCCTAAGGATAGCTTAGACAAGTTCATATAGTTTTCTTGGCAATGTTTATAGAAATGATTTTCATTTTTTTCTTCCAAAGCCTGAGAGAATGGGTGAGCCAAAGTTCATATAAGCCAGTTCATGTCTCTCAGTTTCTAGCATGGTACATTTAACGACTACACCAAACTGACTCTCATGTGGTTTTTACAATTTATTAATTTTTTTATAAAGCTTGTTGTGGGGGAGCGTATCTAAATACCCATAGTCCACATCCTGTATAATGAAATCCTCTAATTAAAATCATTTAACAATAAAATTCCTGCTTATGGTTGCCTAGGAATACGGCAAGCAGATGGCCATCTTTTTCTTTATTCTACTTTACTTATCCCATAAAAAGTAGATCATAATGCAGCACTTTTTATGACCATCATATAATCTTGCGTGATGACCTGGGTGTTATGGTAGTAACAGTATAGTATTAATTCCTTGAACAGATTTTAGGCAAGTACTGGTAATCCCCGAATGACTCCTGGTTCAGTGGTACTGAACAAGTGGTAGTAACAACTGCTTCTTGGCAACCTTGCAATCTTGTGATTGCCATTTCTAACCTTCCCCAAGTCAGTGGAGAAGCCAGGACAGAAGGTTGCAAGCAGCCTGGCTACTTGCTATTTCTAAGCACTGAAGTCATGTGATGTGTACTTTACAATCGTATTGCTTAGCAACAGCAATTCCAGTGCCAACTATTGTTAAGCGAGGACTACCTATATGGTGTTGTCAGATAATAAAGGAAAGAGGTGTCAGCTCATCTCTTTTACATCTGTAATTTTCTCTTTCCCTCTTCTGTCATTTTTCAGCACCACCCAAGCTGGTTTCACAAGAACAGCTGATGAACCTAGCCAGAAAAATGGGCAAGAACTGGAAGGAGATTGGCATTTTGTTCCTGGGTATGGAAATTTCACGTCTGGAGCAGTTTGAAGAGGAGCATTCTAAAAACATGGCCATGCAAATTTTCTCCATGCTGTGCGACTGGAGGAACCGTGAAAAGAACAAGGCCACTGCACTCAACCTGTATAATATTCTCGACCAGGAAGGGGTAAAAATTGACTCGAGTGCCTATGCTTTTCTTTTAGAATAAAATGCAACAGAAAAAGATCAACCCGAAAGAAGATGAGCCTCATCAGCATTCAGAGTCTGTCGCACCACCTATGGTACTTAATATTGTCATTAAATACCAAAATTTATATTCAATGGGATGCCCTTGTAAGGATTTTTATAGCATCAGGGGAAACAGAACAAGTGCTGGTGCTTTCTTAACTCAGGTATACATTTTCCTGGAACTGTATGGCTACTATATGAGCCCAGAAAAAGATAGTCCTTCTTTAAGGAAGTGACAAAGGTGCAGAGCGTGTCATCCCACCTACTTAAAAGCCTATTCTTAGCTTTGGATCTAAAATGTTGCAAAGAACTAGGAATAACAATAGGTTGGGGTGGAGGTTGGTAACACTTTTCACATTGGACAGATTTTTAACTTCTTTCCCAAGTTTTCTTTCCCTTGTTTCATCTTTTGCTGTAGCTCCTTTTCTAATGCACAAGCCTGCAATTGTTCAGTTCTCTTTATTTTTTTCCTCCCTTTTTATTTTTTCCATTCTGTGGTGAAGTTTTATTTACTTTGTATAAAATGACAAAGCAAATCTAATTCTCTGTCTTCTCCATTGCATCTGCGTCATGTGCTAGTCTTGTCTGGTTTTGGCTTCTTCACTTGGATCCTCTCCCATTTACAAAAAAAAAAAATCTTTTAAAAAGATAGGTTGACAGACAGGCAGATACAAACAGATAGATAGATGATAGATTAAATGATAGATAGGATAGACAGAAGATAGATTGATAAACGATAGACACAAACAGATAGATGATAGATTAGATGATAGGATAGATAGACAGACAGACAGACAGATTAGATATAAGGGTATTCAAACTTGGCAAGTTTAAGACTTGTGGATTTCAACTCCCAGAATTCCCAAGCTAACATGATTGGAGGAGGAATTCTGGGAGTTGAAGTCCACAAGTCTTAAAGCTATCAAGTTTGAAGACCCCTGGATTAGATAGATGTAGGCAGGCAGGTAGATAAATATGACCGGCATTAGACAGGTAGATGGATGACAGATAGATAGATAGATAGATAGATAGATAGATAGATAGATAGATAGATAGATAGATAGATAGAGATAGATAGATAGACAGATAGATAGATAGCATTAGTACTTAGACTTATATACCTCTTCATAGTGCTTTATATGAGACAGAAACAATCAATTCACACTTCATTTGCTGACGGTTTTATAAAGAAAGGAAATGAAACATTTTGAGACTAAACTCAGAGAGAACCCAGTAATATTTACCTTTCTAATCACACAGATTCTATATCCTTTTGAATGCATGTCACTGGTTTCCCATCCCTTTCTAGTACAAACTGAGACATAGTCAAATACTCTGTTTGGTGCAAATTCTGTTTGTTCATTTGCAATTTAATACCATCTGATTTTATTGGGTCTGGTTGTATCACCTTTTTTATTGCAGTCATTAAATGAATCATATGGTCCTTAAGCAAATCCAGCTTCTCCCATTAACCTTGCTTGTGGGAAGCACTCTAGGAATGTCACAAATGGCAATCATGTTATCCCTGGATACTGCAAACAGGAAATAAAATGCTACTTGTCAAGTACCCAAATTTTGATCATGTCGTGGGGATGTTGCAATGGTCACAAGTGTCATAAGTCGGTTTTCAGCACTGTTGTAATGGAACAGTTGTTAAACGAATGATTGTAAGTCAAGGACTACCTGTACTCTCTGCAGCACATGTTAACCCTGGATAGAAACAAAGTAGTTATTTCAGTTTAAAGTTTAAAGGCTTAAAGTTTTAATTTAGATTTTTGTTTAAATAAATGTCTGTGCCTTGTTGATCATCATTTTAAAACTCTTTAATGATCCATTGCTTACATTATACTGGCTCTAGGCCTTCTTTCCTGTTTGTTGTCTTTGCTTCTGTAAATTCTAGGTCCGTGTTTATCCTATGTTTGTTTTTACACTTTTTAAACATAAAAAGGATCATTTAACATCTACCAAAACAACATTTTAAAAAATATAAAGGACTTAATGCTATTTGGAAGCAGAGACTTTATTATTTCTAATGCTGCCATGTCTAAAATGACAAAGTTTTATAAAAGTACATTTAAATACATAGGAAGGTAAGTAAAATGTGCATACATAAATTCAACCTCTGTAGCACTTAGCTTTACCTTGTTTTTGTATTTTCCTCCATTAAAAATACAAATAACTTCAGTAAGTAAAACAAGTAAAGCTAGAACCCAGGAGACTGAAATTCTAATCACACTTCTTAGGCACAAAGCCTGATGCATGTTCTTTGGCCAGTCACTCCCTCTCAGCTCCAGGAAGAAGGCAAGGGCAAAATACGTCCAAAATTCTTGCCCCAAAACTATAGGGATTTTTTAAAGGAGTCAGTACTTACCCAAACAGGGAGATAGATAGAGAAGAATGGATTAGATTTTAATTAAATCTTAACTTGGAAGGGGCGGGAAACTCTATTTTTATCTTCTAAAGTAGGGCTTGCCCGTGTTGTTTTCTTGGTAAAAATACAGGAGTGATTTACCATTGCACTGTCCCCCATAATATGAATCTGAATGCCTTTGCCATTGTCACAAAGTGATCATCTGACTCTCAACATCTTCCTACACTGTTTCTGCCAAATACAGGTGCCTGCTTGCTTTAGCTGGACACCTTCATATCTGGGAATATATACTCTTGGCATATAGCCCCAATATTCTTCACTAGTCCCTGTCAGAACAGCCCCAGTTCATGATGAAGCAGCACAGTAGAAATTGGGGGGGGGGGGGCATTGGAAAATCTCAGACTAGGTTAGGAGCAAATCATGGAAACTATGGGTCCTTAAGACCCAGCAACACAACCAAAGCAGGGCTAGAGAAGCCTGAAGTGTTCCAATATTTGAGGGGATGCCACAGAGAGGAAGGGGTCAAGCTATTTTTCCAAAGCTCCTGTAGGCCAGACAAGGAATAATGGATAGAAACTGAACAAGGAGAGATTCAACCTGGTGTGGTGGTCTCCCATGGCTCCCTTTTATTGAGAATTTCGTACATAGTAAGCATTCACATTGTGGATTAAAATAATTACACAGAATTGTTTACAGTCGTCTGAGCTGCTGAAATGTTCCTGGTGTTTGTTTTTAATTTATTTGCTTATCTCAGTGACCCTTAGGCAGACATGTATGTATAAGGTCTTAGACTAATCATTACCCAATACTGAAGTCAAAGTTTATTCCCACATCTCCCCTTTTTAGTTTTTTGATGATCGCGGATGCCTCGGTAGCTTTTCGCCATCTGCAACAACAGTTCTCCTTCCGTAGGCTTCACCCGACACATTCCTAAAAGTCCAGGGAGACATTGGATACAACAGCATACACAAAGAGAAAGTATAAAAAGCAATATCACTCCAACAATTAGGTGACGAATCCATGAACCATCTGGCAACCAGGACCAAAGTGCAGACCACACGTCAGTCCCTCATCCTCCAATTGTAATGGATTCTCACTCAGGGTTTGTTCCATATGCTGTATAGTAGCTGTAATGTTTGGAGAATAATCAGAGATATACATGCAACAATGCGTATGAATCACAGCGCAAACTCCCCCTTGCGCAGCCAAAATAGTGTCCACCGCATATCTGGTTTGCAGGACAAAGTCAAGGATTTTTCCTTGCTCTTCTTCAAGAAGCTTTAGTGTTTTAATGGTGTCTTTAAACATAGCAACTGTCCAATTGTTTAAACGATGCAAATCTCTATAGTTCATCATGACTCCTAAAGGAGGAATAACTCCCCTTGATATCTGTGTCCAGTAGTCATGATTCAAAACAGTTTACTTCCGTTGCGGAACGCGCATTGCGGATATGAGCAGTCCCCAAAGATTTTAAAATGACATGAGATGGGATCACTTTCCCAAAGGTGCAGACTCCTTTCCATTGTGCTGGCATGCAATCATAGGCCATCCGTCCACACAGCAACCATAGATTTGCTCCCAGGAGATGACCAACCGTATTTGGTTCAGCATAGATTAATTGTGCAAAGGATTCCATTAACATAGCCAAATAAGTGGGCGGTGGTGCGTATTTCCCATTTGCACATTTGGGCAGCTGGTTTTCTATCATGGTGGGACAACATGTGGCAGGGATAAATGGACACCCATTTTCATTGATCAAAGATATGATATCAAATTTAGAATTATGTTCAAAGTAAGTGAGATTTTTAGTTTTCATGTCATCTGGATAAACCCGACTTCCTTTGCCAATAATAATTGTTTTGTTACAAAATGGATATGTTCCCAAGTAAGTCATATTCTCTACTGTCTCATTGTGGGTCCAGAAGATACCCGCCACCTCTTGGATTCGGCTTCTAAGATGCAATGTATTTATGTTACTTGTAGTCCAACTGTTAGACCACATCCCTGAACAACCATAGCATTGTCCCTTATGCCAGTCACCTTCGGCCAGAGGTACTGCAACCATTGGAAGCCCTGATGTTTTGTGAGTTGGCATGTGCATACATATCCAACAATCAGTTTTATTATGAAGGTTTGCTAGCTTCCCCATGTCCTGGATCAACGTGTTTCTTTTCCATTCCCCCAAATCCATCCCCTTGCCCCTTTGGCTGATGATAAGGACGCCCACAGCGAGCAGGAACCCAAACAACTGTCCCCTCATCTTCAACAGCAGCGTATCCTCGGCCCCAAGTTATCAGCGGGACAGGTCCTTTCCATGTTGGATCTGGTAGTCTCTTATACCAAACTTTCGGTCTTGGCGTACCCGCATAAGGGGAGGAAACAAAATGCCTACTGGCTGCCGTAGCAGCGGGAGATCCTGTCATGTTTAAAAAATTTAAAGTGTATAAGGTAATATTAAGAATGTTTTGTATGTAAGGCAAGCCATATCCATCCACTTCCCCCGTTTTTGTTTTTGTGTGAAGGAGTGCTTGTTTTAGCATCTGATGAGATCGTTCCACAATGGCCTGACTAGTGGAATTGTAGGGAATGCCAAATTTATATATAATTGACCATCGATGATAAAATTCTGCAAAGGCGGTGCTAATGTAAGCAGGGCCATTATCGGTTTTGATCTCCATTGGTGGCCCCACATGTGTGAAGGTATGGAGGCAATGGTTGACTACATGTTTTGTAGCCTCTCCTCGTTGAGGTGTTGCCATAATAAATCCTGAATAGGTATCAACGGTGACATGCAGATGGTGCCATGGTTTGAAGGGAGGGTGTTGTGTGACATCCATCTGCCATAGTTGACAAGCAGATGTCCCCCGAGGATTTACTCCTTGAGGAAGAGCAGTGGATTGAGCACTGCAACTAGGACATTGTTGAATAATAGCTGCAGCTTCTGCAGCAGTGAGACCAAATTGTTTACAAAGAGCTTTAGCATTTTGATGAAAATAGCTATGTGAGTCCCATGGAGTAACAGGAGAAAGTGAGAGACAGGACATGGCCGAGGCCGCTGGGTCAGCCACGTCATTCCCTTCCTGCAGCTCCTCGGGAAGTGGCTGGTGGCTGCGAATGTGTGCGATATGTAGAGAATGTGTGCGAGAATGAAGACAGCTTTGCAGAGCTAGAAACAAACTCATAAAATTAGCATCAACAGATGGAGAAAGATAAGCAAATTCAATGTTAAGTATCAATTGATAAACATAAAGAGAATCCACAATAAGATTTAGCGGTTCTTGTGCAAATTCCTGTAAGGCCAAAATAGCAGCAGCTAATTCAGCCCTTTGTGCTGATTGCTGAGGAAGGGTAATTTTTGTTTTCCATACCCCTTCCTATCTCCATGCACAAGCACCGTAGGTCTTACCACCATCCGCATAAACGGTTACTCCCCCAACTGGCTGCTTAGCAATAATTGAATTAAAATTTACAGATACGTTTCGAAGCAACTGGAAACGAGGGTCACTGGGGGTGTGGCAAGAAATCTTCCCTGGCCAATTTTCAAGAGCAATTTGCAATTCAATGGATTGACTATACCAAGTTTTCCACAGAGTGAGGGAGATAGGCAAAAATAGCTGAACTAGATCTATGCCATATAAATGCATACTGCGATTTCGGCCTTTGATGATTAACTCACTATAAAGCATAGCCATAGTAGAAATTGTTTTTCTGGCAGTGGCAAATGCAAATGAGTGTCCTCAATGTACACTTGATTAGGAAAGGTCACATTAATTGAGTTCAACATTTTTAAACCCAAACCTGCACTCCCAGTAATTGCAGGCAATGCTTTTGTGACAGCCTTGGGAGTGGGGCTAGCTGCATGCCCCAAATTTAGTTTCCCGGATTTTGGTTCTGATCAGAGCGACATTGATTTGCCCAATGAAACCCTTTTTTGCATTTTGGACAGACCGATTTTGGACGGACGTCCTTCATTTTGTTTTTGTTAAATGCCATGCACGGCATTGTTAAATGCCATGCACGGCACTGGGCTTTAAAATGGCCAGGCTTTCCACAATTAAAACAATTCCCTGAAGGTTTCATCCCTTTTTGCAATGCCATAGCCAAAGTCTCCATGTTGTAAGCCTGAGAACCCACCACTGCACATGCCTTTAACAGATCAGCCAGAGTAACCTCACCTCTAGCCACCAAGGCCTGCAAGATACACTTGCAGTCAGTGTTTACATTTTCAACTGCCAATTTCAGCAAAAGTTCTTTTGCAGCTTCCTCATTAGAGATTTGCCTGGTAATAGCCAATTGCAGCCTTTCCACAAAATCATTATAAGACTCAGATGCTGTTTGCTTAATTTGAGAAAAAGACCGTGCTGGGGTTCCCACATCCTGGATGCAGGACAACGCCCCAAGGACAGCTGCCCTAACCACTGGAAATACGTGATCAGGCAAATTAGCAGCTTGATCAGCAGTGGATTCAAACAAGCCTGCCCCATAGATTTGGTCTGGCGTATACAGCCCCCCCGAATTCCTTCCCCTAGTGACAGCTTCCCTTTGGTATTCTGAGTCAAAAACCACATACTGAGGAGAGCTCAATATCATTCTCATTAAATCTTTCCAGTCACTAGGAATCATGCGTGAGGTAGCCAAACTTGTCAGAAGCCCCTTTGTAAAAGGACTTTGAATACCATAATCTTTTACTGCTTTTTTAATTTCCCTAAGAACTGCTAAAGGAATCGAAACCCATTCAGTCTGCAGATTGCCTTGAGCATCCACTTGCCTATTGACTGGAAACAAATTCATCTGGGGAATCTCATCAGGCTCTAATTTCCCCTCATTGAAAGCCTGATGCATCATGGCTTGAACTTTTCCCATTTTTGGTTGGATTTTCTCATCCACTGGAGTAGGTGCTGTTGGAAATGATAAAGCACACTCCAGTTTTGGGGTAGGCGGGTGCAATACAATTCCTTTATCAGGAGGTTCTACTAAAGTTTTTAAAATAGGTTGTTGCTGGGTCTCTAAAGCAGTTATAACAACCTTCCAATATATCAAAA
Organism: Hydrophis major; assembly: GCA_033807585.1. Taxonomy (NCBI): domain Eukaryota; kingdom Metazoa; phylum Chordata; class Lepidosauria; order Squamata; family Elapidae; genus Hydrophis; species Hydrophis major. Next base: position 216,917,843 of record CM066329.1, read on the forward strand.
TTTCAGCTGTTGCCTGTGGCTTTTCATGAAGGATAGTTCCAATTCTCCTCCATGTGTCTAACTTTAAAGAGCCTTTCTCTGGATACCAGGGACATTGCCGCCAGATCTCTTGCAGCAGCTCTCTCACATTATCTTTTGAAAGAACTATTTGCTCCCCCCCAGAGAGTTTAAAGATAAAGAAGTTTGTCCTGACTAACTTCAGCAGCTCACTAACATGCCGTTCCTGTGGCTGAGAGAGTTTCCCCCCCATGTTCCCTGAAAAAATCCTTTTGTCCAGCAATAGTTAAGTACGTACTTTACCTATTCCAGGCAAGGAAACACGGAGGTCCGGACACATACCACCTGCAGTGGATCATGTCAGGGTCACCACTTGTGGTGGACTCCCATGGAAAGCATGAGACACAGGCTGGTGTACTCAGGATGGGAGTCCAGAGCAAATTCTAGTGCTCCCTTTTATTGAGAATTTCGTACATAGTAAGCATTCACATTGTGGATTAAAATAATTACACAGAATTGTTTACAGTCATCTGAGCTGCTTAAATGTTCCTGGTTTTTGTTTTTAATTTCCTTGCTTATCTCAGTGACCCTTAGGCAGACATGTATGTATAAGGTCTTAGACTAATCATTACCCAATACTGAAGTCAAAGTTTATTCCCACACCTGGAAACAAGGAGAATTTTTCTGACATCAATCAATCAATGGAACAGCTTGCCCTTGGAAGCGGGAGAGTCATCACTGGAAGCTTTCAAGAAGAGACTGGATTGCCATATGTCAAAAATGGTGTAGGGTCTCCTGCTTGGGCGAAGGGTTGAGCTAGATGGCCTACAAAGTCCCTTCCAACTCTGTTAATCTGTATCTCTAAGCAAAGGTGCTGTACTCTTGCTCTGCTAATCCCTTAAAACAGCACCATTTTTCTTTCTCCACCTGCTTCTCTTCAAGAAGAGAAGGGCTACAGAAAGGTATAGCAGAAACCTATGGAAAAACAGGTGATTTGGACAGAAAAGATGAAACCAGAATAAATAATCACTAGATAGTTACAATTTCCCAAGGGCTACCAGTTCTGAACTGCAAAATTCCAAGCTACTATCTGCAGGGGTGGAATCCGACTGGCATAACAACTGGTTCGGGGAGTGCATGCATGTGCCTCAAACATGCTACCGGCTCCGGCAAGCATTTACCTTCTCCAGCTGATGAGCGGCACTCAGCTGTGCTGCACAAAGCAGCTGAGGAGGAAAATGCATCCACTAAAGGACAGCCAAAAAGCTGGGCGGGCAGGAGGGCCAAACAGTAGACCAAAACCTCATCCCAGTGAATCGGTTTGGTGTCAGCTGCTATTCGGAGCTGCCAGTTCTATGGAGCTGGACCGAACTGGTAGGATCCCGCCCTGACTAGCTGACAGCAAAGAGATTGAATTGTTTGCTGCTACTTAGTGGCTGTTGGATTGTGGAGTCCACATCTGATAGTCCTAGACTAGGGGTGTTAAACTGGATTTTTTCGAGGGCCAGATCAGCATTGTAATTTGCCGGCCAGCTGACCAAGATAGACGGGACGGACGCTTCCTGCAGCACTCTGCTGGCCATAACGGGGTGTGTGGGGTGTGTGCAAACTCCCACCCCCATGCCCTGTTTTGGCCAGCAGAGTGCTGCAGGAGGCTGCCCAGGCCGAAAACAAGGCGCAGGGGAACTCTGCATGCGCCCCCAGCCAGCGCTCTGTTTTGGCTGCCAGAGGCACCACGGGCTGATCCTTTGTTATTTCCAGGCCAGCCCCAAGGGCCAGATTTAAGCAACCCATGGGCCAGATCCAGCCTGCGGGCCTTGAGTTTAACACCCCTGTCCTAAGCTTTCCTTATTTTTTGCAAATGCAGTGAAGAAATTAAAAACATACATTCACTTTAATTTTGGAACACACCCATAAATACAGAAATAGATAACAATTGCGGGGTGGGGGGAAGGAGCAGGTGGCAGGCCGCACACATTAGTGTTACATTTGCACATCATATTTGTCTGTAAAATGGTTTAGTAGCAACATACACACCATGCCAGTGGCACCTGCTCATGGGTCCCTGTGCAGGGTTGGAGGAATGTAGCTTCCAAGCCATTTCAACAGTGGTGTGCAGTGACTGGAAGTAAGGTGATTGATGCCTGCTTTTGAACCACATAACCACATAACTGTTCCAATCTGTATTGTACACAATCTATAGATCTTTGCCAAGCCTCTCAATTTCATCAAGGAAGAAATTCAGGTCATCTCTGGTGACTGCTGGATTGGTGACCACCTGGCGGAAAAAGTTCACCTGTTTGCCATGTGGCTGATAGCCCACCAACATGGAACCTTTCTTCATCATCCGCTCCTTAATCAGTGGAGCTACCTAATCAAGAAAAACAAACAAACAAAACTTCTCAGAAACTGGTTGCACTATGATGGTACAAGATATGCATTCATATTATGTGTGAACAGAGTTAATTCTGGGTATCATTCATATTAATCTAGTTCATAACAATATTAGTAATCTCTATCACATTTGTCAAATTTAAGTAATCATTATATTTTTTTAAACATACATAAACTAAAAAAAGCCTAAGTCCTCATCTTTATCTCTATCTTCATTATATCTTTCTTGTTCAGTCTAAACATTTCTTACATATAATAAGAAAGATATCTTTAAAAAAGACATCCACCCCCAGCCACCCTCCCCGCATAATGAAACTTTATTTCCAGACAGGTTCTAAAAGTGGTTTTCAAATGTGGAATCGAATTAGGTCCTTGTGTGCAATTTTTTTTATCAAGGATGGCTACATAGGGTTGCCCCCTTGATGTATATAATAAATGTTTATATGAAAATCTGGCAAAACCCATATACCGTATATACTCGAGTATACGCCGAGTTTTTCAGCACATTTTTTGTGCTGAAAAAAAACCCCTCGGCTTATACTTGAGTCAGATTCCCCTCTGAAAAAAAAATGGTGTGGAGCTCTGAAGCTGCGCAGCCGCTTCCCTGCTTCCGTGTTTCCTTTGCAACTTTTAAGCATGGGGGTAATCGGAAGCAGAAAAGTTCTTGCTTGAGGATATATTGTTTTTTCTTTTTTTAACTGTTTTTAGGGGGGGGGAGACCCACCGCCATGTGAGAATGCTCAGACACGAAATCTATCCGACCCAAAATAAGTGTGTGTGTGTGTGGGGATTTTAACAGAGGGAAGATGTAGGGAGAAGGCAAAAGCGACGGAAGATCCTTCAGGGGAAACTGAGGGGGAGACTCACCCTTGGTCCAGATGAGCCCCCTTCCCCTTTCTCTAGGCTGAGAAAACAACGCGAGCCGAGGTTGATTCGGCTCCACTCAGCTTCGTTTCCTCAGTTCCAGCTGCTTTCAGTCCACTCAGGAGGAGGGGGAGGAGGAGGTGGTGGTAACGGCTCGCGTTGTTTTCTGATAGTGAGATCATTTTCCAAATTAATTGATTCACTAACCCAAAAGAAGAAGATGTTGATGACAGTGGGAGGCAGGAGTCACTCTTTCCCTTGCAAGAAAAAAGCAAGAGCCGTTCTTATGATCTCTCCCTCTCTCTCTCTCCCCCCGTAATACAGTCAAGCCCTTTCCAGCACGCGGAATCCGCCCCCGCTGCTTTGCACTTTGCAAATGCAAAAACCCCAGGATTTTGCATTTGCAAGGTGCAAAGTGGTGAAGGCAGATCGCGCGTGCTGGAAAGGGCTTGACTGTATTACGGGGAGAGAGAGAGAGAGGGAGAGATCATAAGAACGGCTCTTGCTTTTTTCTTGCAAGGGAGAGAATGACTCCTGCCTCCCACTGTCATCATCATCATCTTTTGGGTTAGTGAATCAATTAAACCTTTCATGATAGTGAGATTGTTTCCCAAATTTCCCTTAAATCAGGGAAGAAATCAGAAACAAACCTTTGGACTGAGAATAAGCCTGTTCCTATGATGCCATTTTTGTTCACTGCAGTGTGAAAAGTGTGAAAAAACACACTTCTTTTGCTTCATCTTCTTGTTCCCTATTTACTGGTCTCTTTCAAAGAGGAAATTGTGAACATCAAACTTATTCTCAACTGTCCTAGTGAAAGTTTTTATTGGTATCTATTTTTATTTTTGAAATTTACCAGTAGCTGCTGCATTTCCCACCCTCGGCTTATACTCGAGTCAATAAGTTTTCCCAGTTTTTTTGTGGTTAAATTGGGTGCCTCGGTTTATATTCAGGTCGACTTATACTCGAGTATATACGATATTCAAGATTCAGTTATAATGCTTTATTGAGTTTTTTCCCATTTATACATAATATCAATAGTTATTAAACAGGGCTGTGACATTATATATACATTTATGTGTCCTATCAAAACTTACAATACACAATACTTTCATACCCTCTTGTGTATTATATACATTATATACATTATTTACATTTTCTATTCTTATATCTATTATCAATCCATATAAACCATGTTTCCCACACTGCATTGTATTCTGTGTTTGCTTTCCCTTTTAATTCCAAAGTTAATTTATCCATTTGCACACACTCTAAAAATTTTTTTGATTATTAAGCCTTCAGGTGGTATGGAGTTTTTTCTTCCAGTACTGAGCGTATGAAAGATTCGGTTATTATTCATGACCTTTTTCCGAGATTACCTATGATCCAATAGATCCTCAATCCAAATCAAAACTTCTTACTTGTGACTCGGGCAACAGGTGCTCAGGTTAACCATTTCAAAAAGAGCATCTTTGGAATTAATGGTAGATGATATCTCATAAATTAGGGAATCAAAAAACCCTGGCAAGGCTTCACAGTATCATTGGCCTCTTTACCAGGGACCAGGCAAGCTTGGTATGGCTTTGCCCCCTCAGTTTGTCAGTGCTTAGCATGTGTATTCTGCACTTCTAAGCTTTGTCAGCTCTGTTATAGGTTGTCTTGACTAGCTGCTTTCTTTAGTTTCTTTCACACGAGTGTTGTGAAACAGGTCAGTAGGCTTTACAGACTTACAGTTTTACAACCACAATTGAGCCCAAAAATTATGTTGCTAAGCAAGACAGTCGTCAATTGAGCTTTGCCCCATTTTATGACCTGTCTTGCCACAGTTGTTAAGTGAATCACTCCAGCTGTCAAGTTGGTAACACAGTGGTTAAGTGAATTTGGCTTCCCCTTTGACTTTGCTTGCCAGAAGGGCGCAAAAGGTGATCACATGACCCTGAGACACTGCAACGTCATAAATACAAACTAGTTGCAAATACCTGAATTTTGATCATGTGACTGTGGGGATGCTGCAATGGTCATTAGTGTGAAAAATAGCCATAAATCACTTTTCTCAATGCTCTTGTAACTTCAAACGGTCACCAAATGAATGGTTGTAAGTCAAGGGCTACCTGTATCCTAAACTGACTGGGTGGAGTTTGCTTAAACTTGGAACCAAATTGGACTTGGAGTGCTAGCTGACAATTAACCAATTAACCCCCTCCTTCATGTTCCTCACTACTCTAGCCACTCCCCTTACCCCCAATGAAGCATATTGTGGAAACAAGGTCAATGACCAATGGGTATTGTTGCCTCCATCTGGATCCCCTTAGTCTATGTCCTCTTCTGACACTGGGAAGCTAAACATTCGGGGGCAGTTCCTAACCGTGGATTTTATGTGGGTTTAAGCTACATCTTCACCATAACAAGGCAGAATGGCCAATAGCCAGTTGTAAGAGATAATTGGATTTCTAGCCCTGTAACATCAATGGACATAAGGCTGGCATCACAACACAAATGTCTTTCTTTTCTGCACATTAGCATTCCTGCATTGCATCCTGCTTGATTCTGTAGGCAAGCAACAAATGCACACATGTCCATTTATCCTGAAAGAGCTTGCCTCCTTTTTAATGAACACTGGATGTGGAAACATGTGTGAACTCTGCTTTGCACTTTTTTATAACACAGGAGTCTCCAGAGGGAGTTTTTCCCTGCTCTTACTTCCTATTTCAAAGATGCCAAAACTTACCTTCTCCAGTTTCACCCAGTAATCAGCGCAGTCTTCCTGCCCTTTCAGACTGGGAGGTACATACCAAAAACAGAGATTGATGAACTCTGGCTGAAAAAGAAAAAGAAAAAGGAGTAAAAAAAACCCTAAAAGTTATCTTGTGATAACTTTTCTTCCCTCTAGTCTTTGTGCAGTAGGAAGCCACTTTCTTATGGCAGTAATACATTGTTAGTAAAGAAACTGGAATACAGAACCATAAAATGATTTATTTGGTTTTAATATAGCACACAGGTGTCAAACTCATGACATCACGTTGTCATCATGTGACGTATTGAGACTTCCCCCCCACTCCCGTGGGTGAGGTCAACACGTGACTTATCCAGCCCAGGGGCTGCGAGTTTGACATCCTGATCTAGCATGATGTATAAACCCAACCATTACAGCTCGTAATTCATCGTTTATGCCACCTATAAGCAATTTACGATCTCCCTATGGGGCCCAAGGCTCCTCAAGATTGCATTATTGCAAGTCTGTGGCAAACTGTCCAATTACATGGCACAACTTTCTGCACTGTTTTAGCAAGAGCAATGAAATGGATATATTTAGTTATCCATTTCATATCCAAGGTTAAAAATATTAGTTCCCATTTTTTAAACAGTATGTCAATCCCCCACAAAAGTGAAGTCCAAATTCCTGCCTCCATCCCTTCAGATGATGCCATTACTGCATAACTGCCCTTTTAATACTTGTTGTTGCTTTTTGAATGAGACCAGGCATCCCAAAAATGCTGCAAGCCCTAATTTCTGGATGGAGATCCAGCCTGGTGTAGTGCTTAAGGCATCAGGCTAGAACCTGGCAAACAGGGGTGGGATTCTACCTGTTCACACCTATTTGCTAGAACTGGTTGTTAACATTCTAAGCAGTTCCGGGAACCAGTTGGTAGAAGAAATTACTGGCCTAATCCTGTAAGGAAGGCAGGAAGGAAACATTCTGGTGTTGCTTACAGAAACTGCCTCTCCGTTAACCCTTATTACATTCTTGGCAGGACTAGATTTCGTGTCTCTGGAACTTCTCTGGAGTTTTTTTCCCCTCCTTTGCTTGTGTGGAGTGACCATTCAAAGTTACAATGGCACTGAAAAAAGTGACTTTTTCACACTTACAACTATTGCAGCATCCCCGCAGTCATGAGAGGTCAGGCGAGGAGATGTGTGCCTCGATATGAGTGATATTGAGTTGGCCATGCCCAGCCAATAACATGACCACTAAGCCATGCCCACCACCCAAGCCACGCCCACAGAACCAGTTGTTAAAAATTTTGAATCCCACCCCTGCTGGCAAATCGTGAGTTAGACACAAAATCAGCTGGGTGACTTCGTGCCAGTTACTTTCTCACACTCCTAAGAAGAAGGCAAGGGCAAACCACTTCTGAAAATCATTCCTGCAGGAACTTATCCAGGCAGTCAGCAGGAGCCAACTATGACTGGAAAGCACACATTCACACACAGAGAGACAATCGGGATTATCAGTTATGTGAAAACATGTTTCAAAAAGAAAAAAGAAAACTGCTGACTTAATGGAGAGTTATAATTGAAGTTTCAGATCATGAATTGGTAGGAATCATTTAAACCAGCAGTCGCCAACATCTTCAGCTGTACAGATTGGCAACAGCAGTGGTGGCGGGGTGGTGGTGGAAGAGGATGGTATTGCGCCCACGCATGTCACTTGCACAAATAGAGCTTTTCTCACTCGCCTGCTGCTTTCACAGTCCGGTCCATTGAATCCAAACCTCCTTCAGTTGAGGAATCCAAATTAAAGCATTTGTGACTAATGGATATCCAGCTTCGGTTTTTCACCACATCCAGAACCCACCTCTTCCCTTGTTAATCAGTGATCTGAGCACAAGACATGGTCTTATGTGTAAGAACAGCAGGGGTTCGGGAGAGCCCCTAGCTAAGATTCGGCACAGTTCAGACAACCCCCAAATCCCGGCTGGCCCTGCCCACCCTGCCCCTCCCAGGAGTCCCCACATGGCCCATTTTGGATGCAGGTAAGTGCAGGGTGTGTGAAGAGGCTCTGGGAAGATGAAAAACAGGCCTCCCATAAGTTCGGGAAGGCCAGAAACAGGCCCATTTCCAGCTTCCAGAGAGCCTCCGGAGCTCGGGGAGGCTGTTTTCACCCTCCCAGAGGCTTGAGGAAAGCCTTCGGAGCCCAGGGAGGGCAAAAACACTTCCTCCATGGTGAAGGAGGCCGACTAGGCCACACTCACCCTGGCCACGCCCACCCAGCAATGGGGCAGAGAAGCTGTTACTAAAACTTTTGAAACCCACCTGTGGAGAATAGCCCATTATTTAGCAGACATTCGGAGATGATAAAGTGCCCCCTTTTCCTAGCAGCTTCACCAGGCTAGAAAGCGGGAGATTGCGAGTTCTAGTTCCGCCACAGCCATGAAAGCCAGTTGCATGACCTTGGGCATGACCCACTCTCAGCCCAACCGACCTCACAGGATTGTTGTTGTGGGGAGAATAGGAGGAGGATACATTCACTGCCTTGAGTTATTTGTAAAAATAATAAAGATGGGGTCCAAGTAAATAAATAATATCATATAATACACATGTCAGCAGCAAAGCAAGCCCTGAAGGCCAGATAGCTCATACCTCTATAACTAGTTGAAAGCCTTCTCTCTTCTTGATTTCATCAGCTAGATACCTAGGATAAAAAAAGAAGAAAATGTTAGGGAAGATGCTTGAACCACATGCCAGTCACCAGGGGTGGCAGAAAGACTTTCCCCAAATATAGGATCTTTTCATATACCTAGTATAAGCAAAGGCCCTATCCACTCTCTGCTCCAAGCCTTTGCTACCGTTGGCCTTCCACATCAGCCACAACTTAAAGCAATCTACTTTGCGTCCACACTGGATGGTTTGGTCTCCCCTGTCATAAGCTATGTCATAGAACTTGTCTGTCTGGAAGAGATAGGTAGCTTGGGCACAGTGGCATCTCTGCAGTAGTCCCTGGGAAGAAAGAGGTATCAAAATAGTTATCTTTTTTAAAAAAAAACAAACTTGTTTTTCACATAAAATTATTTATTCTTCTTGACAGTGCAAAATGCTCTAAGTAGAAGTTCATTTCAAAGAACTTCAAAATGAACTGGAAAATGTGATAAGAATAGGGCGATCATAGACTCAGAAACCAGAGAGTTTAAAAGAGAGGTGCACAACATAAGACCTTGGGAGATTGTTAAGATACAATTGGTTCAAGGCAATATGATCAATGGTGTGGGATAAGAAGCTAAGTCATATTTGGAGTGTGTTATTCATTGCAGTCTCTAGTTCAAAGCAGGAACAGCATGGTAAGTAAAATACCTGTCAAAATTGGAGAGAGGGCAAACAGGAAGAGAGAGTATCCAGAGGTGAACTTCTGTTATAAAGACATGCCAATGCAAAAGGCTCTTTTTTTGAATCCCAACCAAAGCATTTCTAATTTTCATGAAAGAAAATAACAAGTTCCATGAGATCTTAATAGGCTGTCATGCCCATATTGGCTCTGTTCGCTGTGGAAGAAACTGGGGAAGGGCACAGTCTGGATGGGCAGAGCAGGGGAGAGGTAGAGCAAGGGAGAGGGAATTCAGAGGAAGACCCAGGTCCATCCCCTCTTCATCCTAGGGCACGCAGGGAGGAACAGAGAGGGGAGCAACGTGAATTGTGTGGCTTACGGGGAAGGAAAGGGCCCTGATTCCCTTTATTAGCTGCAGCTGGGAACACAGCGTTTAAAAAGGGAAGCTGTACACAGCAAGCTTGGGAGCAAATCGTGAATTATCTGGTATCATTGAGGCTTATCTGTGTTCCTGGCATCTTCCCAACTGTGTGTGTTTTGCTGTGCTTTCAAGTCTGCAATTCCTTCTCCTGCCCTGTCAAGTTAATTACTGCAGCGTGGTTTGTTTGGATTTTTAGTTAAGTTTGTATGTACTTTGTTTTCGGACTGAATTTCCTCCACTTAAAGACTGTTCCTGGGAGAGTTTTTCTCCAGCAAAAGGTAACCTGGACATTGGGGGGCAAAGTTGGAGATAATAAAGGGACTCTTCTTGCTTATTTGACTGTGTTGCCTCATTTGACTTTGTGCCACGCCCCGGATCATCACATAGGCAGACAAACTCATATTAGAATAGATCCATAATCCCACAAAATTTTCTATTGGTTATTTATTTCAACACTTTTAGAAACTTTAGCTTGGATTTATAAAGTTTCTAAATATTATGACTCAGAATTGATTTAAATATTATTTTCATAGCAAATATGTGATAATGCTTCACAGATACTGAGAAGTTGGACAATATTAGCCTTGACTGAGAATATCAGACTTCCATATTCTACAGCAGGGGTGTCAAACTCACAGCCCATGGGCCAGATGCGGCGTGCACTGGGCACACCCACTTCCATTTTAGAAAAGGGGGGGAAAGTTGAGATATGTCACGTGACCACGTGATGCCGCGAGTTTGACACCCCTGTTCTACAGTATGGAGTTCCACCTGTAATGCTGCTAGCTGAAGAAGTACTGCAGTAATTAAGCAGAAAAAATCAGCATAAATCCTGAACGAGTTAATGTGCAAGAAGATCTCACTTTGACTTTTGGGTAGAGAGTTGGATTAGGTAGCTTTGGCTTTCTTCTAACCATATTATCTGGAGGGAGAGAGAACTTATACAACATGATATAACTTATATCATGCATCATGTCTAGGAAGAGAGGGAGGGAGGGAGAGAGAGGGAGAGGGAGAGAGAGAGTCTGAATACTTACAGAGTTATCCTGGACCAGGAAGGCAGAACACTGAAGCCCAGTCATAAGCATTTTGTGAGGGTTCCAAGTCACCGAATCAGCCCTGGATGGAAAATAAAAATGAGCATTTTATAATTGGATAAACTGCATGCAAATAAATGCTAATAACCATATTTAGAAGACTGTTAAAACTTCAGTGGTGCACCTTTGTATTTTGGATCTTTCATATATGTATGTATGTATGTATGTATGGTAGGTATTCAGCTTTGTTCGGGTATTTTCTCATGTCATTACAGTTGTGCTTTTAAAGTTGAATCTCATCTGCCATCATCAGGCTTCTGTACTGTGTTCGTCTGTGAGTCAGACTTTCACAGCCATTTCAGTTTTAAATTTGGGGCTAGCCTACTGCTGTGCCAGAATGGTTTTTTCTTAATACAGCATAGGCTAGCCCCAAATTTAAAACAGAAATGGCTGTGAAAGTCTGACTCACAGACGAACACAATACAGAAGCCTGATGATGGCAAATGAGATTCTGCCGAAACGTTGCTACAACTTTAAAAGCACCACTACTATGATGTGGGAAAATACCCGTACAAAGCTGAATGCCATACATGTAAGTACCCGCGAAAACTTAAGAAATAAAATGTATTAAAAGACACACATTTTTTTGAGCTGCAGCTCACGACTTCAGATGCAAAAGAATAGTTAAGCTGATTTTGATACAAAATCAAAATTTGATGCTTGTCACCCCAACAAGTTTTTTTTTTTTTTCAGAAGGGAAATTGATAATTAAACAAAAATGGTTGCCATCTGCTGATTTCTTGAATTTTTCTCAAGGAGAATTTAACTTAAAAATGAGAAAATTGGGAATTTGTAGGTTTTAGGATGGCATTGGTTTCCCTCTGCTCATCTAATGGAAATATTTAAGGTGGATAAGAGGAATTATGAATTGTAAAAGGGTAAAACTGAATTTGACATAGAATTTTGTACAAATGATGATCAAATTATTTCTAAGATATACAAACTTGGAGAAAAAAAATGGCGGCAGAGGATGAATAAGTTCAAAGTCAAAGTCCTGGCTTTTCACAGCTCATTTCTGTAGGAAATAATGTCTACCTTTCAATCCCATCCAAAAGATGCCGATGTCTTTGGGAGAGAAGAGCACTGCCGCCCCAGGCTGCCTACAGCAGAAAAAAAGGGCCACATGAGTTACTTAAAAAGAAGTCCAGTCAAAAGCAATGAGGATAGTGCTACTGTTGGAATTCCCAAATTAAAAATACAAGAATATCATTCAAATGGTAACAGGGTAGCTAAAGGGCTAATTTTTAAAGGCTAAAAGAATCTCAAGATAGTTTTCAAGCAGAATATGAAAATCTGGGTTCATGCAGAATGTTCACAAACATGAAGAAAATCACTTTTCTACAAATGTACCCCCCCGAATAATAAATCACACTTCACTCAGCAACACAGCCTCCCGCTCTACCTCTGTGTGACTGAACCATTCATCACATATTTTCTCACCAATCTCCATTGGGGAATATATATGTATCTGCTGGGTGAGTTGTTAAGGCAGTGCACATCAATAGAATAGAATAGAATAGAATAGAATAGAATAGAATAGAATAGAATAGAATAGAATAGAATAGAATAGAATTCTTTATTGGCCAAGTGTGACATACAAGGACGTTGTCTTGGTGCAAATGCTCCCAGTGCACATAAAAGAAAAGATACATCTGTCAAAAGTCAAAAATCATAAGATGCAACACTTAATGATAATCATAGGGTACAATAAGCAATCAAATCATACTAGGAAACAGTCAATAAAAATTGTAAGCATACAAGCAACAAAATTACAGTCATACAGTCACAAATGGGAGGGGATGGGTGATAAGGAGTGATGAGAAGATTAATAGTAATAGTGGTGCAGACTTTGTAAATAGCTGGACAGTGTTGAGGGAATTATTTGTTTAGCAGAGTGGTGGCATTTGGGAAAAACTGTTCTTGTGTCTAGTTGTTCTGGTGTGCAGTGCTCTATAGCGTCATTTTGAGGGAAGGAGTTGAAACAGCTTATGCCCTGGATGTGAGGGGTCTGTACATCTCTAGAAGGTCCTTACTGCCACAGGTTGTACTTACATCCACATGGAACCAGAGTTTGTGCCTTTTGCACACTTCTGCAATTTCAGGTAGGGGGTCAAACGCTCCCAGGACTGTGGTGCCACAGGTGGCATTGACAAAGAAGGGGAGCACTCTCTGGAAGAGAAGATGAGAGCTTTCTTTAGCATACTGTACTGTATATTTGGCCCAAACGATAGGATCTGACACATGTCCAAATTTCATTTTGTTCACATGTTGGCCCTTGATAAAGGAAGCATAAGCTATTACATGAGTACACTGTTTCTTCTTTTGCTGCACACCTCAGACAAAGAGTCAGAGTTGGCAAAGTCCCTATGCCCATTGAGTGTCTCTTTTAACAGGATCATGTGGGAAGAAAAAGCAGCCTGTTACATATAGCTTAGTGCAGTGATAGCTAACCTTTTCAAGCACTGAGTGCTCAAAGCACGCACAAACCCCCAACATGCAATGCACGCGTGTCCTCCATGCATGCGCACGCATTCCCCACGCATGTGTCCTGCCCTCGTGCCCACCGCACATGCACCTCATGCCACTTGCATCCCGCCCCGTCCCCTGCATGCATGGCAGAGACCCAAAAACCAACTGGCCAAGCGGGAGGTGCATGCGCATGTGTGGCAGAGCTGAGCTTGGGTGATGGCTCGCATGCCCGCAAAGAGGGCTTTGCATGCCACCTCTGGCATGTGTGCCATGGGTTCGCCATCACGGGCTTAGTGGAAGCAAAGGGAAAATTGTAACTTCCTCAAAACCCTCCCCAGGCAACATACCTCTGATTTGGCCTGGTTGATCTTTTTCTCTAGATCAGCAGGGATCATCTTCCCTCTGAGGAAGAAAAGAGTGGCTGAAATGACTGAGCCCTGAAAGTCCTTTCAGCAGGTCCTTCTTGCTTAAGCCACTCTGACTTCAAATCATTCCAAGCAGGCGGCAGAATGAAGCTATGTGTTTCACTTTAATAATATAAAAGGAACTTTAACTTTGAACCTGCCTCTACTGTAAATTACATCAGAGGAAAAGTTTCCACATTAGCCTTGTATGAAGCACTAGGATTTTTTTAGCACAGGAAGATTTTTCCTCTTGAGGAAACCACTTATAATAACATCGATTTCATGCACACTGAAATGATATGTTTTAGAGCAGCCCACCAGTGGGTTGTAAGGGGCTTGCAGCTGGGCCGTGGAAATGGCCAGTGAGTACACATGTACATACACTCATCCTCACTTGCATGAGCAGTGGCCAAACACATGCATGCCCACTCTATTTGCATGAGTGGCAGGCACATGTGCATGCCATTTGCAAAAATGGAGCTGTGCACACACCTACTTGCCAGTTGCTTGTGCAAATTATCCCCTCCTTCCTCCACTGGTGTGCAAAGCCAGAAACATTGGGAAACTCTGATCTAGAATAAATTCTTCCATATGAACTTGCTATTTATGCAGATCAATAATGATAAAGAATGAGAACTGTTGCCAGATACAAGACTAATCATAGATCTGCTTAGTTGCTATTACTTAGGTGCCTTTGTTTTATCCTATGTTGAAAGGTCATATACAAAGTGGTATTTCAGTCTTAGCTCTTACAATGCCCTCACTAATTGTTTCTTTATTTCTTTATTTATTTGTCAATTATGCCACCAGTTAGAAACAACAGCTTATAGAGAGCACAATATTTACAATCTTAAGGGCTAGAAATGTGAATTTACTCAAAATACATATTCTTAGCTGGTTCAATTTCACAGACATCACCAAGCTGAACTATGGAGCACGTGAAACTGAAACCCAGAGCTCTGATTAAGGGATTGTAATTTTTTAGACCATAATCACTGCAATGGCAAAGGGTTCCTAAGATCTGGGATGGGTGGGTGGGAAACAACTGAACAAGGGAATAAGCAATCCACAATGGTTCTAATGTCTGTGTGTATTGCAATGGTGGGATTAAAAAAAAAAAAAAAAAAGATCACCGGTTCAGTGAGCGTGGCTTTGTGCGCATGCAAACACTTTGTGCGCGTCTGCCAAACGTACAATTTCGCGCAGGCGCAGAGGCGTTCCAACTCACCTTCTGCAAGACTGCACTCTCCTGGTTGCTTCAGCAGCTGCCACGTGGCACTCTGCTGTGCCATGCAAAGCAGCTGTGCTTCAAAAGCAGGGGATAAAGGTGAGTATGGGAGCCCCAGTGAGCAGGTGGATGCAACAGCAGAGCAACGAAGACAACCAATTTGGTCTCCTTTGCTCATTGGTGCTACCAGCTCTGCAGAACCAGGCAGAACTGGTAGAATACTACCACTGGTGTATTGGGTATGGTTAGGGAGATAATCCAGATTAAATGGTCCATTTATTACAACAAGACGGAACCTTTGATCTTATCTAACTTTATAAGGCTTTCCAGTTATTAACACTCACTTTTCATCCGCTGCTACAAGGTAGACATTGTCAGTGCCGATGCCCAAAAAAGCTGCTCCCTTTTGGATGGAGTAGTGGCACTAAAAACCAGAAAAAGAGGGTCAGCATTGTAAGATTTCCTCTAAGAAAAACTTTCTCCCAGGACCCTGTTCTGAGTCTGGGGAAGCGAGTTAGGAATTAAACCATTTAGAAATCAACTACTACTCATTTACTTTTTTACATTTCTATCTAACCAATGCAATCCTGACCCTTGGTTCTGGGGAGAGAGAGCATTCACAGATATTATCCCCCTATCTTCTCTAAATTTAGAGCAACAGATTACAGATCCTGACATAGATCATGGTCTACCAGAAGATGCACAGCAATACAAGGCTTCAAAATGAAGGTCATTTGGTGGTTTCACAGCTATTATTTGCAAAATGGGAATAATTAAGTTACTTTAGGCAGGTAGAGAATAACAGCAAGATTTTCTGGCATTGTCCCTATCTCTGGTATTCTTTTTCTAGGGGGCCTACATACTTACAAATATGTGCAAGCCAGTAGTGGGATTCAACCGGTGTTACTACCGGTTCGGTGACTGCGTTGCACGTGTTTGTAGAAAAACCTTAAGCTGTGCCGCCCGGACATCTGAAAAGCGCTGCATGCAGGTGCGCAGCATTTGGAAAGCTTCTTTTTTCCTGCCTTTTCAACCTTACACAAAGCAGCTGAGGTTGAAAAAGCAGGAAATAAAGGACAGGTAAGAGCCTGGCTGGGCGGGTAGGCCAAACAGCAGCAAACACAGAACTGGTTTGGTGTCTGCTGCTCTTTCAGAGTCTTCAGAGTTCTATGGAGCTGGGCAGAACCGATAGCATCCCACCCCTGGTGCAGGTAAGCCCATTTTCCCCTTTTTTGAGGAGATAAATACCACCTCCCCTCCCAAAAACCATAAACAAAACAAATATGTTCCACTATTGTACAGTACAAAAATATTCAGCTTTTTTTCAGCAGAGTTATGTTTGATCTCAACTGACACTCCAATAAACAAATAAACCTAAATGAGGTCAGAATAAAATTAGATTTAGTTTGATTTATAAGGAAATGATACCTACAAAGATCAGAAATGTACGTGTCCTGGAATTTCCTGCAACTATCTATACAAGTGAAAACTGGAGTTTGAAGAAGCAAGATAGGAAAACCATTGATACTTTTGAACTTTAGTGTTGGAGAAAACTCCAGGGAATACTATGGACAGTCAAGAAAACAAATCAATGGATCATTAAAAAAATTAACCCAGAATTCTCACTCAAAGCACAAATGACCAGATTCAAATTATCCCACTTTGGACACATTAAGCAAAGATCTAGCTTTCTAGAGAAGGCTATAATAATGCTGGGAAAGAAATAAGGAAACAGAAGAATGGGACAATCAGTAGCCAGACTCAGTTACAGTCATGATTAAGATGCCATTTGGAACTTCCCAAAATGTTTGCTGTTAACAGGCCAGTCTGATCCAACTTCTGATGTACACAAGTTCCAGCTTCAGTTTATCTTAGTTACACCCAACCTGGTTCCCTCCAAATGTCCCCTGATACCAAATCTTATTTTAGTATTGCTGATAAGACAATGCCCTCTCTCAGTAGCACTGCTGGGAAGATATTTGCCCTAGAGACCATTAGTGTTTTCCTGGCTCTTCCAAATCCCCAACAACAATATCTGCTGTCTAAGGTGCTGCTTGTCCCCCTGCCTCAGGAGTAGGTCTAAAAAAAGTCAGTTTTGGGGGCAACAGGTCATACTTTCATTTCAGATCTTGGAAAGTCCCAAAAGCATGGGCAACATTGTGGTAGAATTATTCAAAATAAACATGTTAAGTCTATTGTGGAGGATGTGTTTTAATCATACCCCAAAGCAAAACATTTTGCCGCCAAATTTCAATAGCATAATCTGAGGAGGCAATACCCTCCCTCCAGAGGTGGGATTCAGCAGGTTCTGACCAGTTCTGGAGAACCAGTAGCGGAAATTTTGAGTAATTCGGAGAACCGGCAAATACCACCTCTAACTGGAGATTTTACAGTATCCTTCCCCTGCCACACCCACCAAGCCACACCCACAGAACCGGTAGTAAAAATTTTTGAATTCTACCACTGTTTCCCCCACCAAAACAAAAAGCAAATTAGGCTGGGTTAACCAAAAGTAAGTACCCTGTTTCTCCAACAATACGGCCTCCCCCAATAGGAAGTCCCAGCATGTTTTATAGGCATGAAATGAAATTAAGGCCCTCCCCCCAAATTAAGGCCTATATTAAAACATGCGAAATGGGGGGGAAGGGTGGGGGGGTTGCCGTTAGGAAGTAATTTTGTTGCACACTCAGATATGGTGCTGCCTGCGTTGACCCCGATATGAAGTGCCCCACCAATGCCGAGGTCAACATCCAAGCCATCGCTGCCCACCCACCCGAAGATGCAAGGGGGGGGAATTAAGTCACCCCCGAAAAGACGGCCTAGCCATTTTTTCGGGGCTCAAAAAAAAAAAAGACCCAGCCTTATTATATGAGAAACACGGTAGGTTGGTTCTCCAGAGCATGCACAAGAAAACAATACCTCTTCTGATGTAAACACTGCCAGCTTTGGTATTGCCCAATGCCCTTTCTGTTTGCAGTCTGGGAAACGGTGATACCGTGCCACATTCATGGCATACATGTTGGAGATGGACCCTCCTACCAAGGAAAACAACCCAGAGAATTGTTCAATGACCCACTCATTACCATTTTAAAGTCAAATCTTAAGGTTAGTATGTAACTCCCAGACATCTCCAGTGCATCAGTTGTAGACACAATGAATGGCAGAAATTGCTTTCATTTGGATAATCCAGAATTAAGGGCCTTCTCTGTGGTGGCTCCCTCCCTTTGGAACAATATTCCCTCAGAGATTCGCCTCCCATGCTGTTGCTTTTCCAAAAGGCTTTGAAAATACAGTTTTGTCAGAGAGCTTGGAGACCCCATTCAAAGCCAGCCAAGTAGGTTGTCTGATTCTGTTGTGGCCACCAGGGGGTGGTGGAAGGTAGGCTTGAGGTTAAATTATGAATTTTCATTGGTGGATTTTTAATGTTGTATGCAGCCCAAAGTCACTATGTGAGAGTTAAGCAGCTATATACATTTGCTTAATAAATAAATAATATTGGATGCATGTCACCT
Source organism: Hydrophis major (assembly GCA_033807585.1). NCBI lineage: Eukaryota > Metazoa > Chordata > Lepidosauria > Squamata > Elapidae > Hydrophis > Hydrophis major. The sequence continues at coordinate 216,936,269 of CM066329.1, forward strand.
CTAAAAAATTTATAAACAAACACAAGCCCCTGAAAATACCCGGATTCTAAGTTTTACATACCAGGGGAGAAGATTCCGTCACCTTTTTCCCAGCCAATCAACTTTCGCAGTTTCTTCAGCACTACCTCCTCCATCAAGACAAATACAGGTGCAATCTCATAAGTGTATCTAAAACACAAGTGGCCTTATGAGTTTCATATGAGAAACAGCCAAAATTGCCAGCAAATTGTCAGAGAGCAATGAAGGTATTGGTTTAGATTAGGAGTACAGTGGCTAGAATACTCCACTGCTCTAGTTTTTATTAAAACTGCCAAGATTTATCTACTCCATCAGGAGAGGTTTCTTGGACAAATTTGCAAGTGCCAGATTTTTGTAGTTTTCTTTCTTTTTTTAAATTTTGATTTGTCTTTTTCTTTACTCTTTTTTTCTAATAGAAGTTTTTATCTTATGATGATATTATTAATTGCCTATAGCCTTCAATAATAGGCAATATAAAATGAAGTAAATCTGTAAATAAATATAAATCTTTGCAGGGATAAAATTAAGGGAAGCAGACTCCCATTCTTTCCCCCTTGTCACCTGTCTCTTGTTCCATACAGTCAACACATCTGATTGTATGGAGCAGGACTGACATATCTGGGCTACAAAAATACGGAAGATTTCTACAGGGCAGCAAGGAGACTTTTTGGTACCTCTTTGTTGCCATGAAGAGTAATCACCCAGATTTCTTCATCCTTCATCATGGTAGCTCAAAGCCCAAGCAACAACAGAAGCCACAGCAAATGAGCAACTTTGGAGGAGGAAAGTTAGCAGTCATGGACCTTATGAGGATTCAGCTGGGAGTAGAATGCAGATAAATATATAACCCCGAAAGGGCTCTAGGTTCCAAATAGAGTCATGCTACTAATGCATGCCTCCTGAGGATCGTGGTATCTTCATATTAATATTTAATCACTTGCAGGGATAGAATGCAAGGGTTTTTCAAGATGGAAGAAGTCTGCATTTAGCCACTACATTCATTGGCACTACATATACTTTGGGCCAGTCACTGGCCTGATTCACATTAAACCAAGATCGGTTTTAGCATTTTTAAGCAAGCACATCTACCATATACCACACTAAATTCCAAGCAAAGAAGTAACATTTTGGCTTAATTTTATATACGAACAGAATATTTTATCTGAGTTTAAATTATTCCATAGAGTGGTCATGAGGATAAAAGGAAGAGGAAAAACTACATATAACACTTAATTTTGCTATTTGCCATGAGGGGAGAGTTGTTAATATAGTTGATATCAAATTACTCCCCACCCTTCGTTCTCACTACCCATTTACTAAGGAGCTGCCTCATCAGTTGCCATAAAACAAATGTTTCACAATCAGAGGAATCTACTCTACTAACAGTCTCCCTGAATCAGAGAGAAAGAAGATTATTTATATTATATTATTGCTTATATCACAATACATTACAGTGTTGCTCATTGGAATTTGATCCACTGCATATTTTTGTCTCTGCAACTTTGGATCATTTCAAAACCTTGACAAACTTAATTGATACTGCAACAATGAAGGACATTCAACAGAATTTGTGGATAAAATACAGTACATCATAAAAAGCAAAGACTTTTCCTCAGACTGCTTTCTAGACTGCTTTTCACACTTGTAAAAATTACAATCTCTAATCCAAAAAAAAGCAGCAGTGAAATTCACCTATGCTGTAGCTGAGTCTTGGGAATTCTTTTCCTTTTTTTAAAATTTAAATGCCAATATATATGAGAAAGTGGAGAACACGTACTGGCTAGTGTTGAGCATCTCTGTGATCATCCGTCCAGCCAGAGCATGGGGATCAAGGCCAGAAAATAGCTGATTGCAGAAGCGGGGATGACCTGCAAGAAAAAGAAAGAGGCTCCTGCTGCGTTCCTTTGGATCAGCCACTGAACCCCCACCACTTTTACTGAACCGAATCCACTTTCATGGGGAAAGATTGAGGCTTGCAGCCTTGTGCATCAAGAGGAAAGGAAATTGTGCCAAGGGAAATAGTCTCTAGGGAAGTACTTCATATTTTCCGTGCCATTATAGATATTAACGTGATTATTGTTGCAACGTGAGCATTTAAACCAAAGGCTCATTTGTATTACTGGAACTACCCATAATATTCCGTAGTGCTTTCCTGAATCCCAGCTATTTGTTTACATTTCAGTCACCTTCCATCATTGGAGGTCATCTAGTCCAACCCCCTGCTTGAATAGGAGAGTCTATTTCAATTATTAGCCTCTACCTAGGATTGAACTCATAGCCTCCTGATTGTGAGCTGAGAGCTCTACCTCTAGGCCACCAGAGCTGCAATAATTGTACAATAACTATTTTAAATTCATTTGCCCTTATTCTTAAGAAAATAACTATAGTTTGAAAAGAATCACATCAAATCCTAAGTACTGAGGTCTTTTCCCCTCAACTTGAAACTTAGTCTCTTCATACACATTACATTTCAACCCAAATTTCCAAGCTCAAATTATCCTCCTTGGATACATTGCCTGAATATTGTACCTAGCTCTGTGGAGAAGTCTAAAATGCTGGGAAAGAGAAGAAAACAACGAGAAACAAGGTGGGTGGACTCAATTATAGTAGCAATGAGTATACCATTAGAAGATCTGAAGGACTAGATTAGGGACAGATCAACAGGGAGAAAATCTATTTATGTTGCTAGGAGTTAGCACTAACTTTATGGCACATAATCAACCACACACTCATTATTTTAAAAAAGACCATCCAACGTACAGTAAATTGGGGAATCAACTAACTCAAGTTGCCAGGATAGGCAAACTAATTTCAATAACTGGACCCAAACAATCCTATATCCTAAGAAGTTTTGACGAAGAAACAATACTCTCTTAACTCTTGACACGCAGAATACTTACATGTTTTCACACTGTATCTGATAACATCCCGACAGCGTTCCAGCAACCTTTCATGTGGCTCCCCATTGTCTTTTAGATTCAGGTCCAGAATTTGCAGCAGTTCCTCAGGTTCCTTCCAAATACACACCTACCGCAAGATAGTCAGCTCATTTCCGAAAAGCCATAGAAGGTTGTAAACAAGCTGAACAGTGCAATCCTATACCCAGGTTATGCCTCCTGGATGACAAAGGGTTAGTATAAAATTCTATTTATCAGCACAAGTCCAAATTCCGCTGCCTGAAGGTGCTATTATGTTTTCAGAAATGTAAGTTAAATTTCCCAAGCTCCTCCAATGTTTTAATCCCTGACATTTTTAGCCAGCATTCCTGATTGGCCAGGAGTCTGGGACCTATAGTTTCAATGCTTCTTGGAGATATTAGGTGGAAAAATGTTGCCCTACTATATATTAAATATGGTAATAAACTGGGTGTTGGAAGGGGAACTAGAAAAATTGAGAAAAGAGTGGATTATACCCAATTTAGTTAATGCAATTGATTTTTCTACTTTGTTAGCTTGCAAGTAAAATTCAGTTTGGATACCTGGCCCAAGCTATTACTTAAAGTATATAGAGTGGACACCCCAGCTCATTTCATTTAGAATGAAAATCAATATGACTTACCTTTTCAGAAGCATCCATCCCTTTTCGAATTCCTTCTTCAAGCATGATTTGGAAGGCTTCCTGCAGGAACTTCTCACCAGCTACCCGATCCAAGCCAGGAGATGACAAAGAATCTTTTGCTGCCATTGTCAAGCACACCTCCTCCTATAATAGGCCAGGCATCAGGAACATGAAATCAAATTAGACCCTGAAGGGAAATCCACTAAAACATCTCCATATTGTATATTTTGTAACATTCTTTTTTTCTGGTACTTATCTCCAGAAAAAAGAATGTTACAAAACGCAAATTGTTAAATTTTGAGCATGGGCGAGAAAGAATGGAGACAAGCCTCTGAACGGTGAACTTCAGCTCTTTATTTACATCGTGACTTCTCACTCTAACAGCAGTTGAACCCTCCTTATATAGGCAAACCCTGTAACTTTTAACCAATAACGAGCTAGGAACGCTAGCTCTTAGAACCAATAGGAACTCTCTGTTAAGGGCCAATCGGATTCCCCGGAACGGGCCAATCCGGTCCGGCCGCTTAACAACCAATCAGATGTGCAGGGCCAGAACCCTGCATTTACTCCAAGCTCACACTTTATTAATCTTTATGCATACATAACACCCCTTCCCCCTGGCTTATTTGCAGGGCGCAGTTACATAGTCCCTTAGGTAGGACGGTTGTCTTATTAGTCTCTTTGATTTCCGTTGTATCGGCTGGCTGCAATCACACTGAGGTAGATCGTTGTTTGGCAGTGGGGCTGTTTCTGGTTCAGAGTTCACTTCTACGTCGTTGCCCACATTCTCTGCAATTTCCTGAGGTGCAACCGTTTCTTCCTCCGGCTCCGCTTCCTGAGTTTCTATTAAACCGTCGTTTCCTTCGAACGGGTTTCCTAGGAATTCATCTTCTTCCGTACCTCCCCCCCCCTCAGTTTGGTCATAGGGGAGTTGCGGACTGGCCGCTGGAAGCCGCGATCGTAACTGATCAATATGCTGTTTCCAAAGTTTATCGTCAAGGCATTGTACAAGGTAGGATCTGGGGCCGGTTACATGTACTACTGTCACTTCCACCCACAACGGGTCGCCCGATAGGTTTTTAGCATAAACCAGGTCTCCTACCTGGAAGGTACGACAGCAGCCGCTGGATCCTAATGGTTTCTCCGGTTCGTAAGCTGGGTGCAACTGGTCGAGGTGGGAGCGGAGCTTTCGTCCCATTAGCAGTTCGGCAGGAGTTTTGTTGGTGATGCTATGTGGGGTGATGTGTTGCAAGAAGAGGATTTGATTGACCTTGTCATCAATGTTGTCATAGTCTACCTTTTGCAAGGTTTTCTTCACAAATTGGACCATGCGTTCTGCTTTGCCATTGGTCGCAGGGTGCACAGGCGAGGTGAGCGCATGGCGGATGCCGCGGTCAGCGAGGTACTGCTCGAACGCGAGTGCGGTAAATTGAGGGCCGTTATCGGATACCAGGACGTCTGGTAATCCGTGGGTTGCAAAGAGTCTGTTTAAGATTTTGATAACCGCCTCGGAGGTCGTAGTCATCATGCGATGGATTTCGAGCCAATTCGAGTAGGCGTCGACGGTAAGCAGGAAGGTGTGGTCTTTGGTTGGCCCCACGAAATCCAGGTGAATTCGGGACCAGGGTCCACGTGGTGTTTCCCATTCAGTAGGCATGGCTTTTGGTGGGGCGTTGCTGACTTCTTGGCATTTGGGACAAGCTTTAACCCACTGTTCAATTTGCTTGTCAATGCCCGGCCACCATGCGTAGCTGCGCGCAAGGGCTTTCATTCGCACGATGCCGGGGTGGCCATCGTGTAAGGTTCTCAGCAGCGCTTTCTGGAGTCGTTCTGGGATAACGACTCTATCGCCCCAGATGACACAGCCCTTCTGGGAGAAAAGCTCGGTTTGTCGAGTCTTGAATGGTGTGAAGTCATCTGATAGCTGGTCCAATGGCCATCCGCGTTCTACCCAGCCTAGGACTCGTGCTAGGGTGTGGTCGCGTTTGGTTTCTCTCGCGATATCTCAGGCGGTTAGTGGCAGCGAGTTGAGTGCCTCGATTTGTAACATGGTTACCGCTGGTGCAGGATCGTCGAGAGTCTCTGGAAGCGGTGCTCGGCTCAATGCGTCGGTGTGGGGAATGGCTTTCCCCGGGCGGTATTGCAGCCGATAGTTATAAGCAGCTAAGAATTCTGACCATCAGGTCATCCTAGGGGATAATATGTAGGGAGTCGGCTTATCTCCGGCTATTATCCCCAATAAAGGTTTGTGGTCAGTCACAATAGTAAAAACCCGGCCATACACGTATTCGTGGAATCTTTTCACAGCTGAGACAATTGCGAGGGCTTCTTTATCAATTTGTCCATAGTTTCGCTCAGTCTTTGAAAGAGTCTTTGAAAAATATGCAACAGGGGCTTCGTTCCCATTAGGCAGTACGTGGCTCAAAATGGCGCCCACCCCGAAAGGTGATGCATCACAGGTTATAACTAACGGCAAAGTCTCGTTATACTGCATGAGTACAGAGTCAGAAGTGAGCAGTTTTTAACGTTTTGGAACACCTGTTCTTCACAGTAACCCCATAGCCAATTTGCTTTTTTATCTAACAACCGGTGTAACGGTTCAGCGACAGTTGCTTTGTGCAGCAAAAATACATTATAAAAATTGATGAGGCCCAGGAACGCCTGGAGATCGGCCTTGTTTCGTGGCCTGGGAGCATTTTTGATCACTTTTAATTTACTTTCGGTAGAGTGAATGTCCTGGCTATCAATCAGGTACCCTAAAAACTCAACACTGTCAGTACATAATTTACATTTGTTTTTTTTAACCTTAAGACCGGCCTCTTGGAATTTTTTTAGGACTAATTTTAAACAGTCCTGTAAGATTTTTTTTGTAGGGGCTGCAATTAATACATCGTCAAAATAGGGGATCACGCCCTTAATTCCTTGAATAACCTTTCCATAAGGCTCTGAAAAATCCCCGGGGCTACACTAACTCCGAATTGAAGCCGGGTACATTTAAAGGCACCTCGGTGCGTTACAATAGTTTGGGCCTGTGCCGTTTTTTCATCTACTGGTAATTGCTGATATGCCTGAGCTAAATCTAATTTAGCAAAAACTTTTCTGACCCCCAGGGAATGGAGGAGGTGCTGCACCATCGGAACTGGATACACGTTCTGCTGAAGGGCATGGTTCAAAGTGGCCCGGTAGTCCCCACAAATTCGGATTACCCATCTGGCTTAATGGGTGTTACAATAGGGGTTTCCCAAGGGGAGTGATCAATGGGCTCTAACACCCCTGAGCTATCAGTTTGTCGAGTTGTTCATCGATTTTCAATTTTAAGGCAAACAGAACTCGACGGGGCTTTAGGCGAATGGGCACTACCTTGGATCTTGGCTGAATGAAATCGGGGTCCCCTTGTACTCGCCTAAGCTGTCCGCGAAGACGTCCCTGAACTCATAGACAAGGTCTTCCTCCCAGTCACAGCCACTGACTCGGTTAACGCCAGCCACTTCAATGCCGAGTGGCGCGAACCATTGGAGGCCTAGTAGGCTAGGCCTATCTCTATCGATGACCGTTAAAGGTAAGAATGCTGTGTGCTTCTTGAAGGAGGCTCGGACTCGGCAGGACTCGACGACAGGGATTTGATTCCCTTGGTAGTCCTTGAGGATGGGGCGTTGGAAGCGGAGATCTTGGCGTTGAATTGTGGAGATGAGTTGCTTGAGTGTCTTCCAGGACACCATCGAGAGGGACGATCCCGAGTCGACCTCCATGTGGCAAGGCTGGTTCTCGATGGCTACTGTGACTCAGGTTTTCTTAGTGTCCAAGGCTGAAGCGTGACCGATAGTGATAGTATGGTGAGCCTCTTCTCTCTGCAAAACTCGATTTCCGTAGGAGTGGTTTACTGGCTCTCGCCGTACAGGACGGTTTCCTGTCGATTGGTGATAGTTAGCCCCTTTTGAGGCCTGGCTGGGTCCTGGCAAGCTGCGGCAGACCCATCCGATGTGGCCTCATTTCCCGCACTCATGGCAGAGTGCGTCGCGGAATTTGCATTCGGACCTGGCATGGTTGGCTCCACAGCCAGTGCAAGGGCGTAAGGGCTTCGGGTGGTGGTCCCGGTCGGACCGCAGTCGATGGACCCCTTCTTCGTCACTGTCTGATGACGAAGAGAGGTCCTCGTGGTGCATTGTCGCAAGGTGCCCTTCTGAACTAGGTGAGATTTCGCTGGTCGATGGTGGTACCGGAACGCGGTTTCGGCATAGTTGTGCAGCCGACTTCCTGGTTGCTTCTGCTGCAGTAGCATCGGTGATGGCGTCGGCAAGGCTGATGTTGACTTTCGCCATCAGCTTGCTTTGGACGCCTGGTGCATCTCACCCCAGAACTATGCGATCTCTTAGTGCCTCTTCTAAATCGGTGAATCTGCAGAGGCCTCCCAAATTTCAGAGGTCTGTTATGAAGTCGGCCACGCTTTCTCCCTTTCGCTGGCTTCTCTGATAAAACTCGTGGCGTCTCACGAGCATAGGCATGGTCAGGGCGTAGTAGTCCCGTAGGATAGGTTCGAGGTCATCCCAATCCATGGCCTTCACTTCTCGGGGTTTGGCTAGTGCTTTAGCCATCTTAAATACGGTTGGACCGCAATGCGTTAGGAACACCGCCCGTTTCTTCCCGGCTGTGGCGTCCTTTAAGTTGTTCGTCTCTAGGAACATTTGGAAACAATCCATGTAAGACTCCCAGTCTTCCTGTGTTGGATCGAACGGAGCGGGTGGTACGATGCTGCCGGACATGGTTCCGTTGTTGGCGTCATCTGTCACGTGCTCGGTGCTTTTCGAAGTTTCGTTGGTTCAGCTTTCTCCATATCCCATCCTCATCGCCAGTGTTAAGTTTTGAGCATGGGCGAGAAAGAATGGAGACAAGCCTCTGAACGGTGAACTTCAGCTCTTTATTTACATCGTGACTTCTCACTCTAACAGCAGTTGAACCCGCCTTATATAGGCAAACCCTGTAACTTTTAACCAATAACGAGCTAGGAATGCTAGCTCTTAGAACCAATAGGAACTCTCTGTTAAGGGCCAATCGGATTCCCCGGAACGGGCCAATCCGGTCCGGCTGCTTAACAGCCAATCAGATGTGCAGGGCCAGAACCCTGCACTTACTCCAAGCTCACACTTTATTAATCTTATTGCATACACAACACAAATAGTCATTGTAACTAGGCTCATATCAACTTCCAACTAGTGACACTCAGTTCTTTGAGCTTAACACTGGGACAATAAAGGTACTTGTTTTTTTTTCCAGTACCCTTTACAGTGTAATGTTTATGCTAACACAGAGATGTAGCCGTCCCTATTGCATTCATACGTTTAATAGCATGTGGGATACAACTGTAATTTATGAGCAGCTAACCTTCAATGAACTTTTTACTTTATGGACAATGGCAAAGACATCAATTCACACTGAGAAGGAGAAGGCAATGATAAAGCGCTCCTGTATTTTTATCAAGAAAACCTCATGATTAGAAAATACAAAACAATTGAAAAGACTTGAAAGATCAAGTTATGGACAAATCTTTATGCAGGAAATTTATCTATATGGTCACTAAGAGCTGACAACAACTTGATAATGATGGCTCATAATCGATCAATTTTTGGCACTGAGGCCCTCATATGACAACAGTGATAAATAGGGGAGTTGTTAGTTATAAATATGTATTTGTGACCAAACAAAGCTATATTATAGAGGGAGCCATTCCTATTCATGGATATTAATTAGGCGCATACATTGTGATAATCCAGGTTTAAATTTATCATGGCTTATTGTATTAAACTCACGGTGATTTATGGGTATGCAGATCTGGCAGAATCAAATAATTTAACAACTGGTTCTCTGCCCTAATGATTTTTTTCCAACAACCAGTTCATCAAACTGCTCAGAAAGTTAACAACCGGTCCTCCCAAACTGGTGCGAACTGGCTGAATCCCACCACTGATTTCCCCTCCCCCCCATCTTAAGCCATTTCCATTAGCAAGGAGATATAATATCCCCACACACTGGATAGCCTTAAAAATTCTGTGCTAAACCAAATTCCATATTCCTTTTAAATTACATGTACTAAACAGATTTGCATAAATGCTATCTTACATTACTGCTTCATAGTTTATGAGATCAGACAAAACTATATAAACCACAATGGGCATATGATAAGATGAAAGGATCATGCACGATTGCGCATAAAGATTATAAAAGAGTCATACAAGTGAAGAGCTTTTGTGGATTTGGTTTTGATTTAGACAAACTCTTTAAAGCAGTGGCCACCAACCAGTGGGCTGGCGATCACTGGTGGTCCATGAGAAAATTTTGGTGGTCCGCAGAGAAATGTCACCCCCAAAGCAATTAATCCAGGCTGCGTGCGAACACAAGGCTGTGCCGCCCACATGGTCCATGGGAACACAAAGCTTGCATTGCAAACAACACGAGGTAGTGAGGGGAGGGGGAAAGGGCACCCACTTGCCCCATGCGCCCCATGCGCCTCACCTGGCCACTGGGCTGCTTCTTTCCACTTCTTTCTTCTTCTGCTTTTGGGTGCATGCAAGGAAAGCAGCAAAAGTCTTTCTTTCTCTCCCCCAAACTCCACCAGAAATGAGTCTTTGGGACCCTGCAAGGCAACCTGTTCCAAGAGGCTACAAAGACTCATTTCTGGCAGAGTTTGGGGGAGAGAAAGAAAGACTTCTGCTGCTTCTGCTACTTTCCTTGCATGAAGCAAAATCTCTCTCTCCCTCCCTCCCTCTCCCCCCAAGAACGGAGATGGAGATGGTATCCTGCGATCCCAAATAAAGAATGATCGATCAATAGGAAAACGGGGTGGGGAATTTTCCTGCAGACTTTTTTGGGGGATTTTCCCAGGATCTCTGGTCCGTGGGATTTAAAATTATGAGTTTGGTGGTCCCTGAGGTCCAAAAGGTTGGTGACCCCTGCTTTAAAGGACACTGAACTTTTGATGAGTAAATCAAAAAAAAGCTGGGTCACTAGCAAGTTTCAAGATTAATAAACAGAAGACAGATACATTAATAAAAAGATAAAATATCAAATAGAATTGAATGTACAATATAAAACAAACCTTAAAATTGAGAAAGTAAAAATATTTGGGTTGTTTTAGTATCGTTTTACTTAAATGATAAGTAAAAATAAATTGTTCACTAATTGTGATATATTAGAATTATCTGAAAGAGACTAAAATAAAATCAAGAAAAAGAAGATAACAGAAGGCTATTCTTGTCACTGGATGTCTTATGTACAATTAACAGAAAGCTTTAAACTGGTTTTAAAAGAACTTACCATTTTGAACATAGACCAAGTTTGCAGCAGCATTATATACCGATAAGGAAATGTTATTGCTAAAATGTATGAGCTTTTGCTGAAATGTGATACAAAATAAGGAGTAAAATAATGTATGATAAAATGGATAAACTTGTTGGTTTTAATATGCAAATGGACCAATGGGGAAAATATGTAGTTGAAAGCATAATGTACATTATGTGCTAGTCTTCTAGAATATTTTTATAAAATAATTATTGTATGTCACCAGAGAAATTGTCTAGAATGTATAAAGGGACTTCAAATTTACATTGGAAATGAGAAACATAAGTAATAAGTATCATGCTTTGTGGGTGTGTAAAAAAAACACAAAAAAAAGGGGGGGTGTTGTATACTGATTCGGATGATTTTAAAGATTAATATATAATTGAGACCAGGAGTCTGCCTCCTGAGACTGATGGATAAAAGTCATGGTACTTTGATTCTGTATATGATAACTGCACATTGCATCTTACAATCAGTAAAAGATTCATTGCAAATCACTTAGGTTCTTAATCTGTAAAACAGCATTTTTTTTAAAAAAAAACAAAACCCTACATTCTTACTTTCAACCAACAGACATCACCACATGCACTCATTACACATTAAGACCCCATAGTTTTGGGGGAAATAATAACATTCTTGAAATTATTAGACACTGATGAAATCTTCACATATGCGTTAAACAAGCCCAATATTTTTTCCATCCGCAAACCACATCCATGCTTTAACATTTTTTTGTAATTCAATAACTACTTCTGCAGATTTCCAATTTTTCAACTTTGAAAGCCCATCTTTCCAGCCTTGGTAATTTAAAAATTGCAAGACTGAAAAATGTTAGACTGAAGAAGTTCAAAGACATTTCAGATTTGCTAGTGTGATTAACTATAACATAGCTGAAAACACGCAGCCCATACCACCTCACCTTCTCGTTGAATGGGAGTCAGGTGTGCTGCCTCTTTCTCTGTCCCTGGAAGATTTGCTGCACCCTACAGATGAATTATTTCAAAAGACAGAGAGATGATGAGCTCCTGCTTCTTCAGACACAACCTCTGCTAACAGTATTTTCAGCAAAGGAAAATCTGCTCCAACATTATTTTGTAGTTTTACTCTCCACATAAGAGGAAAGAAAGAACATAATGTCCAATTGCTATGGTTACCTGCCCAATCCTGTACAGATTTCCACTGCTTTCAGGGACAAAGTACAAAGGGAGTGACCACATAACCAGCAAGTATCATTATATATTGTGGGAGTAAAAATATTTGCACTCAAACCCTGCCCTCTGGATTGCTCCACAAGTTTTTCCCCACCCCCAGAGTTGTTTTACCCTTAAAGGGATGGGTGAGGATACCTTGGGGTACCAAAAACTTCCTTTATATTTATTTGTATCAAAAAGTAACATCAATTACATTCCACATTTCTACTCCTCCAAAATATGTGGATTTTATGTGTGCCTGCACACAGAAGCCCAAAGAGTGATTTGGGGACCTAAATTTGCATACAGGAACTATCATGATTGCAGATATACATACCTGCATGCAGACACCTGCCCAAACAACTCCTTTCTCACCACCCAGCAATCAAACATTGTCCAGATATAAATTTCTCTGCTGGGTTCTGGAAAATAATTGTGCTATTTTGCAACAGTGAACAAAGAGACTTGCAAACGTAGGGATTCTGCTCATCTGGTTTGATATATTCATGATGTGAATTCTGCATGATGTGAATTCTGGCCACCAGATTGTTGATTTGTTTGCCTTAATTTGATTATTCAAGATCATTCATTGCTCATACAGGCAGTGCTCAACACATCACTGTAATTGACCCTGCAATTATAGTCATTATGGTCACTGGCTAAGCAGGTCATTATACCTGATTTTACAACCTGTTTTGCAGCAGTTAATCTAACATGGCAGTTGTTAGCAAACACCATGGTCATTAAGCAAACACAGTGGTCATTAAACAAGCCCATTATTTACTAAGGGGCATTTTTCACCAGAAACCTGAAGTAAATGCCCATTTCCAACAAAAACAGCCTAAATCGCAGTCATAGATTGTGGATATTATAAATGGTTGTAAATGTTGAATGACTGCCAAAGGTCCCAATTGTGATCATGTGAGATGGGCACCCAAATTTGAATCAAGGTCCATTGTAACTGCTAAACAATCAATCCTAATGATAAAGCAGAATATTTGTAGCTCGAGGTTGAAATCCAGCCTTACCAGGTGGAATTTTCAAGCTATCAGAAACCATTATAAAACCTTTTTCACCTATGAGTACTCAGTAGCAGATCTTCACAGATGAGAGGTCCAACAAGCAATTCCCGATCATGAAAAAGGTGTGATTCCTACAGTAACTGAACTGATCATAGCCCAATCCACATAAACACTGCTCCTTTGTGGACAAAATAAATCTTCACATTTCACAACATCATAGTTTGAGTGGTCAGCAAGACATAATAATGCAGGATGAGTGAGAATAGGAGGAAAGGATGGAAGAAGTTGGATACTTTCCTTTACTAGTGGTGTGCCAAAACTTTTATTTTCCAAGGAAGATAGCCCCAAATGGATGCTTTCTTTTCAAATATTTACAACAAGCCAAGTAAAGCTATACATTTCCACAAGACTTGGTACATGCAGTTCAAGCCCTAAGACATTTACTCAAGAAATAAGTCATACCAAGCTTTTAAAAAAAATTACTTTCCAGTAACTGCACTCTGCAATAGATCCTTATTTGGCTTTGTTTGACCTCCTGTTTGAACAGTTTGCTTTGGGCAAACCACTGTTAAATATTAGTATGCATATTGTTTTGTCATCTTAACATGTTTTCAGTATTGTTGGAAAAAACATGATATGAGTCCTCACTGAGATAAGTGCATCCTCAAACACAACTTCTTGCACTGTAGAAGGGGAGATAAGGAGGAATGGCGACCCCATCCTTCAGGTATATCATCTTAACACTCAGAGCCTCCTTAGAAAACCTCCAAACAACTGTTCTTCTGTAAAATAGTGAAATAAACTGAAGTGGTTTTCCCCCCAAGACTCTTCGAAGCAATCAACTTTGTGAGTCAAGGCACAGCCTGTCCTCAGCTTTATTGACTTCAAAGCTGTAAAAGTACTTATTTTTCATGATTACCATTATCATCTAACTGGTCAAGCATAATATCAACTCGGTAGCAAATCTTTTCCCTCAGACGACCTTTCTCCATGTCTGACTCAAAGTGCTATCTACCAGCCCTGGAATCTGTGTCTTTGTGAAAAAAAAAATGGTTCATTGCTGATCTCCATCCCTGTCCACAGAGGCAGCATGGCCAACTGGTGATGACCTCATTTTCATTTTGGTCTAGTGGTTAAGGCACCAGCGGGAGTGGAAAGTGGGAGATCATGAGTTCAAATCCCATCTTAGCCATGAAAAACCAGCTGGGTGACTTTGGCCCAATCACTCTCTCTCAGTCCAACCCACTTCACAGGGTTGTTGTTGTGGGGAAAATAGGAATAGGAAGGAATATTAGGTATATTTGCCACATTGAGTTATTTGTAAAAATAATAAAGGCAGGACACAAACAAACAAACAAAATGGAGAGCATACCGAGGAAAGAAATTGGTGGAGTCTCTTGGCCTTGTTTATCTCCTCTTCCTGTAAATATCATCAATAGCAAGAAAAATTTTAAAAGGAGATAATTCCAAATTCACTGACAGTTGTTAAATGGAGGGCAGGCAGAGGGGAGCATTACATTATGAAGAAGTTTCCCCCCTGCTCCCCTCTCATCAGTTCTTAGCCATTAACCTGCCAGATGCTGACTGTGGGGATGCTGATCCCTCTTTGTAAGGCAGGCCTCTGATCTGGAAATTGGCTCAGCGACTGGACAAGAGTCACACAAGTGAGATTGGCAGATATACCAACTGGGTAAATAAATGCCAATAAATAAATAGTTTGAAAGATCCCAGCTCTGTCAAAGTTGGGTTGATCAATGATTGGCGAAGCACATCAACTGATACCCACAGTAAAACTGCTGCCACTTTTTGCCTGTTGAAGAGATAAACACCACTTGAACCCAGAAACAAAGAAGAAGATTAAGGTGATTTAACAGCAGTTTAATCTATATTTACCTTGATAATTTCCTCTTTCACATAAAATAAAGCAAGATGTGTCAGGTTCTTCCCCATCACTGTGGCTTTTAGTAGTTTGAACAAAAAAATATAATTATGGAAAAATACTGATGTTTCAGGGAAATGTCTAGCATTAAATGCAGCTCATTTAATATAATGAAATGTTTGTCTAGGGAATATTATAAGCAATAATTGAATGATGATAAAAACAAAGAGACTATCAAGTTTGTGTGTTTGCCTTGTTTTCTAGGCCAAGGGTTTCCAAATTGGGAGGCATGTGCTGCAGGAGGTCATGAAGAAATTTAGGGTATCATGATGAAATTTGAAGAGGCAGAGTAGAATGATAGCTTTTTGATGTGAAGGTGTGCAAAATCAGTCAGTGTAGAAACCATGGTATACTATAAACATCTAGTTTCTGAAAGCCTTTGATAATATTGATCATGGTATATACATACATGTACGTGCATACATAAAATTTTATAATGGTCTTTGACCAGCATTCAAAGTAAAAGGAAGCATATTGTTGCAAGAAATTCATTAACAGAATTACCACAGTACAATAAAATAATAAACAATATGTAAATTAGAGCTTTATGGCATGACAAAGCTATTTTGCTACCTGAAATGCAAGTGAGAGGTTAACATTCCTTAGAAGATAACATGCATAATATTTATCTGAATAGTCCTCAAATTTGGAAATAATTGCAGACAGCAAAAAATTAACTGAAATTACACAACTATGATAGCGTAAAAAAACATGTTTCTTCCTTTACCTCCCTAAAAACACAAAGGCTGTAAGGTCTTTGCAAATTAAAAAACAACAACCTTGAAATCTATTCCACTGTGAGTGCACAAGGAATAAGCATTAAAAAAGGATATAGGTCAAGCCCATCTATTGTGCAAATACTTTGCAATAAATGGTTTATGGTCTACTATAAGGGAGGCTCATCCAATTTCATTGTACACATGTTGTGCATTGACAATAAAGATTTGAACTGAAGTGAATTGAATTGAATTAAATACTATTTGGCAATAAACTTCATAAGCATTGGTGTTTGTTTGATATTGCCAGTTTATTCCTTAACTGTTCATTTTATTTGCACAAATATATGTGACCGGGAGAAAGGCCAAGGCTACAGAGTATAAGTTTCATGTCAGTGAGATTGGTAGCTGTCTACCAACAGCAATGGTAATAATTCTTTCTGTAGAATTAATCATAATTCTGAGCCATAAGATTAGAATCCTAATCCAGGGATTAACACTTGGAACAGCAGCTTCAAGATGCATTAGGGACACATCAGGTTGCTTCATATCTACAGTAAATAAAACAAAGGGAAGAAAATTGCATCATCTGCATAAAATAAGATTGGAAGGTGTCCATCAATTAATTTTTAAGCCTATCAGTGTTCATTATCAGTATTAAAACTCTTTCAAGAGTTTAGGGAGTTAATAGATAAGTTAAAAAGTAGTGAGAATACAATGAATGATTGTTTTACCCTCTCAGATGCCTGAATAAAATCAGAACGATCCTTTGCCAAGTCACATCTTATCTTAAGGCCAATATTTTTCTATATGGGTGATAAATTAATAATAAGACAAATTTATTTATACAAAACTTAGACCAGGTCAGACATCATCATTAATTATCAGCTCTACTTTGAAATCAATAAAAGCTGCATATAAAGTCACATCAGAGTGATCTGGGTATTTTTTCACCAAATGTAACTCTAGGCAGTGGTGTCTGGTGGACTGTCCTGTTGGAACCTCATTTGCTCAATATCAATTATTCCTCCATTTACCATCCCATATGGATATTTAATCAGTATATTAAAACCTGGTGTACTGTTTGCTGATGGTGTTCGAAAGGCTAACTAATCCATAGTTGGTTGGGTTATTCCTGCCACTCTTTTAAAATAGGGGAGCAATTGTTGCTACTCCCTGCACCTCAGTTATCTGAGACCTTAGCTATGTGAGGAAGGCCAGCACCGGATCCCACCAGTTAGAGTTTTGGACTTGATTAACTTGACTGGAATGCACTCACTCTCAAGGGCTTTATCTCACTTAGGTTGGTTAATCATCCTTTTTAACCCCTGGCATGTGACTTTAACCATTGAGGTAATTAGGATAAAGGCACATCCATCACATAGTCTCCCTTACAAAAGTTTGTCACCTAGCTATATCAGCAGAATGTACATCAAGTATTTTGTTATCTTGAGGGTCAGATAGGTCTAAATATGACTCAAATGAATAAGGGTGACTTACAGCCTTTCATTTAGTGACCATTCAAATTTACAATGAACTGTTAAAAAATGACATGGTATTTTTCCCCACACTTATGACTGTTGCAGCAGTCATATGATCAAAATGTAGACACTTGGCAACTGGCATGTATTTATGACGGTTGCAATGTCTCAGGCTCAGGGGATCTCCTTTTACGACCTTCTGACAAGCAAAGTCAGTGGGAAAGCCAGATTCACTTAACAACCATGTTACTAAACTTAAAAACTGCAGTGATTGACTTAACTGTAGTAAGAAAGGTCATAAAATAGCTAGGTCATGTGAATGGGTGGGAGTGAATGACATTAACTTGGCTACGCCCACCCAGGTTTTGTGGCTCCCAGTGGGGTTTTTTTTGTCTGTGGGAAACAGGCTGGAGTGGCTCTTTGAGCATTTAAGGTTACAGACCCCTGTCCTAGGTGAACAAAATGTGCTTGTGTATACACTTCTTGAATTACAATAATAATATTTTAAATATGAATACTAAAGTCATTTGGATACTGTAAATCTTGGTAATAGTGCATGGTTTTGTTGCTATGACTTTAAAAAAAAATGTTTTCTCAACTTCTGAGTCTAGTCTTTAGTTCTTGGATTTTCTGGTGATGCTTCTGAAGTCTTCAAGAAGAGGCCAGTATTTTTGAAATCAAAATCTGTAACCTCTAATGTCAGCCAGCAGAGGTGAGCACTCCACATAATGCTAAACTGCAACTCCCCACAGCTTCAATTAAACTAACCAACAATGAAGGATGCTGGGCTTTATCATTCAGGAATAATTTGACTGTCAAGGTTGTCTATCTCTGGCATTCCATTTAGTATTTATTGCAAGGAATATTTATTTTACTGTTCAATATAAGTTTGAAGAAGGGAGACATTAACTGAAATAAGAACACACCTGCCATAGACAAAAATAAGAAGATTCTTAGGTTAAAATGAAGCACTGCCTAATTTTGATGTCGCTTGAAGCAGAGAGTGCATATTAAATTCGCTGCATCTCTAAAGTAGTTAGGTATAGGAAAGACTCTTGGCTAAGTTTTCAATAATACTCTTCTCCCCATGTTGCCCTTTTCTCTCAACGTGACTGGTTGGGGATGATAGGAATTATTCATCCAAAGGCACAAGGTTGGGGAGGACTGAGTTAAATGGACAATTGTCTGGCTTCATTTTAAGGCAATTTTTAATTTGGCTTGCTGTCTAACAGGGCAACTATTAAGATGAGGCAAAGGAGTTTTCAAAAAACTCATTCATCAATAATCATACATTTGGAAACACCTTCCTCTACTTTACTGTGCTAAATTGAGTTTATTGAAAAATACAATCTATTAAAAGTTTGACAATCTTAGTCCTGAGGTTTCATATTTATATGCTTGTATTTTAAAAAAATTAGCCTGCAACATCAAACTAATAAAACTATTACTCTTAAAACTTATTTAGAACCCCCCCTTTTTAAAACTGTACTGGTACAGACCAGTCTTTGTGATGTTCTGCCTTTAACAGCAGAGTACATTCAAACAACTGCTGTCTTTCTTTCTTCTAAGATGCATAACATCTGAAATTTACAGATAAGAATAGGAATACCCTTTTGAATTTAAAGTACTGTTACATCTCATACTGCCTATAGATTATTACACCCTCCCATGCACAAATACACTGCTCAAAAAAATAAAGGGAAGGTCTTCCAGTTTGATCTTCTTCAGCGACAGACCGAAACCTCGTCTCTGTGAGGCTTCGATCCATGCTCGCCACTGGAGTGCCCTGAGCCGGCTGGTTTCGGGGCTAAGCCACCCCGTAGAGGTGGTAAAGAGGGGGGAGACTGCCAGCAGGGTTGAGGAGAGCCGCATCTCTCCTCCCCAGCTGGCCATTACTCCCTTTCCTGAAGGCGGCTGCAGTGGTGGTCAGAAATGGCCACCACAAAGAACTCGACTGGAAAAGAATGTGCAGAAGGAAGATAAGAAGAGAAAGTTTTGGTTGATCGGGTCAAACAGCAAAAGCAACAAATAAGGAATTGAAACTGTTAAAAAACAATAACATTGTTCCCTGTTAAAAAACAATGTTAACAATAACATTGTTCCCTGTTAAAAAACAATAACATTGTTCCCTAAGAAGATTTTTAAGCTGCAAAGGAGAGAGAAAGGGGAAAAGATTTGGTTTTCTCCTTTTCCTATACTGACAGCCTAAGAGACTTAAGCAAGAAATTGGGAAAAAATCCACTTTGACATCAACAGGCATTTAATGCTGAAAATAAAAAGTCAAAGGGATAATAAAGATTTCTGGATAGTTAAAAGCTTTTGAAAACAGGAAAGGAGAGAAAAAGAATAAAAGGGTAGGCTCTGCAAGGGAGGAGACTGCCTGGAATTAAAAAAGAACTTACAGCAAAATCTCAACAAGACTTCCAAAAGAAACATTCTAACTGAAATATCGCAACAAAAACCCCAGGAAGAGAAAGTCGGGAAAAAAATAAGAAGGTATAACTCAGGACTATCTGGATTACTTGATGATTTCTGGATTCTTGGTTATTGTTTTGAATGACTAAAATCAATTGGGTGGTTGTTTAAAACTATTTAAAATGGCTCCACTTTTAGAAGAACTGAAAATGGAACTTAAAAAGTACAAAGAAGATGCACAAGAAGGGAGAGGTTCTTGTGGCTTCCTATTTCAGTTTTTAGAAATGGAGATTTGGAATTATGAGAAACAACAAGAAATGCCTGCAGAACAAGAAGATTGCGACAAAGAAGAAGCCATCTTTAATGAACAAGTAATCTTAGATGGGGGGAAAAAGGAAAGGAGGGAAAGAGAATGGAAAGTTTAAGATTGGGAAAAACAACTCCAAAAAAAAATAGAGTGAAAAATAAGTATAAAATCAGAAAGCAACAGAAGAGGGAAATGCAGAAGAGAGAATTAGAACTAGAGAGACAAGGGGGTAAAAAGGGGAGGGAGAAGATGAGAGGGAAGAAAGAAAGGAAAAGAAATTATAAAGGACAGAAGCAAAATATAGAGAAACAGGGCCTATTTAGATATAATGGGTGAAAACTTAATGGAAAAAGGGATTCTGCAAAGGTACATAAGATAGTATGGTTATATTAGAAACAGAAATAATTTTAGAAAATATGAAAATATGAAATTGGAAAAAAAATCCACCTTGACATCAATAGGCATTTAAGTTGAAAATAAAATGTCAAAGGGATTATAAAGATTTCTGGATACTTAAAACCTTTTAAAAGCAGGAAAGGAGAGAAAAAGAATAAAAGGGCAGGATCTGGAAAAAAGGGAGGAGACTGCCTGGAATTAAAAGGAATTTACAGTAAAACTTCAACAAGACTTCTAAAAGATACATTTTAACTGAAACTTGGCTACAAAATAGTGGAAACCCAGGAAGTAAATGTGGAAAAAAGAAGCATGAAGAAACAGCTCGGGAGTATTTCGATTATTTGGTGATCTCTGGATTTTTGGTTATTGCATTTGAATGACTAAAATCAATCGGATGGTTGTTTAAAAGTGTTTTAAAATGGCACTACTTTTAGATGAACTGAAAATGGAACTTAAAAAGTACAAAGAAGATGCACAAGAAGGAGAGGTTATTTTGGGTTCGTATTTCAATTCTTAGAAATGGAGATCTCGAACTATGAGAAACAACAAGAAATGCCTGCAGAATAAGAAGACTGGGACAAAGAAGAAGCCATCTTTAATGAACAAGTAATTTTATGTGGGGAAAAAAAGGAAAGGGGGGAAAGAGAATGAAAAGCTTAAGATTTGAAAAAACAATCAAGAAAAGGAATAATAACTTGAAAAATAAGTATAATATTAGAAAGCAACAGAAGAAAGGAACACAGAAGAGAGAATTAGAACTAGAGAGACAAGGAGGTAAAAAGGGGAGGGAGAAGAAGAGAGGGAAGAAGGAAAGGCAAATAAGTTATAAAGGACAGAAACAAGATATGGAGAAACAGGGCCTATTTAGACATAATGGGTGAAAATTTAATTGAAAAAGGGATTCTGCAAAGGTACATAAGATAGTATTGTTATATTAGAAATAGAAATAATTTTAGAAAATATGAAACGATGTATGATAAAAATGATGAATAGTTATTGTAATCTAGTGAAATGTTTGTTATGAAATAAAACAAATGAAAGAATTAAATTAGGAAAGGATGGGAACATTTTAATTATTTAATGTTTTTATATAAGGGAAGAGAAATGGGGGGGGATTAACTATGGAAAGCTTATAAGTGTTCCCAAGGAAGTATATTTAATTGAAAAGTAATGTTAAAGTTGTTAAGACTTTAATGAATATTAATGATAGAATTGAATTGGAATGGAATGAGTGTTTTAATTACATATAATTATAATCACTTGTTAAGAATAGAGTGTGTATTTTAAGAATGTACCATGCAGAATTTGATTGGAAGTTATGTATTATATTGAATGTTATAACCTCAAGGTATATATTGAAGCTTAAATAAGAGTTGAATGGATAAAATTAAAAGATATAAAGGTCTTATACTCCAATTAGTAACTACAGGAGAAAATTTATTTAATGAGAAAAGAAAATATGAACTTGAAACAGGACAGACAAAAGTATAAATATAATGATTTGAATTGATATGAGATAATTAAAATAAAATTGAGAAAATTAAGAGAGGAGAAAAACTATGTAGAAAATGTAAAACCGTAATAAGATATGAAATAGAACATAAATGTGAGCATGAAATTGAGTTTGTGTCTGTATGAAGAAGTGTAACTCGGGACCATGCTATTTTCAAAAAAAGATGTTTTATTTGTATTATTTTTTGTGTGTGAAAACCCAAATAAAATTTTCAAAAAAAGAAAAAGAAAAATGGGTGACTTGGGAGCCCAATTTTTTTTTGAACCTGAATGGAAAAACGGATGCCAGGATGAGATTTGGGGTGGAATTTCATGCTGAAAAATGTTATTTCTTGCTGTTTTTAAAAATCGAGCATTTTTGGTGCCTGCAGAGGAATCACCTGACAGGATGTAGGAAGGATGTCTTCTCTGTCATGGTGTCCACCTTTTGAAACAAACTGTTATGTATTGAATATAGTTGTGCTAAGCCCAGCTAAAGTGAAACTAACCTTTCGATGACCCTAACTCCAACTGTTTGGAAGGAAATTTAGAACATTCATATTTGAGTGCACTTTTTCAAGTATTACGATGGGTTAAGGCCCTGCGGGCCCAGAGTATAAATTTCAGGCAATTGCCTTCTTTTCCTCAGTTCCAGTTTTGAGTCAATAAATACTGTTATAGCTATGCTGGTCTGCTTCTTGCCTACTGAAGCCCACTACACAATAGTGGTGATGAAGGTGGAATGCTGCGGAGGAGAGAGTTGCTGCTAACAAAAACAGTGAAATCTCTGGGTGATAGGCTGGGTAACAAGCCCCAGCAGGACTAGTTCTCACCCCTGCCTATCAGTAAGCCACACAGGAGGCTCCCTGAAATCACTGGGTGTCAGACTGGGTAAAGAGCCCTAGTGGGACCACACTCCCCACCCTGCCTGCCAGTAAGATATACTGGAGGCACTGACGTACCTGAGGGATCTATCCCCAGGATTCCTAAGTTAGTCCAGTTCCAACCACAGAAGTACAGGCATTAACCAGAACCTTAGGGGCCTTCTCAAAACGACTAAACTGGGAAGACTCAACAAGTTCAATATTACTCACCCAAAACAGTGGAGCTCATACATCTCCCAAGTAGACAACTATCTCTGGGCTAACCAGGTCATGGATGGCGGCCTGAAGGTGGCAACCCTATATGTCTGCGGACAAGTCGTGTTTGATATCTCTGAAAACTTGATAGCACTGGCAAGCGCAGAGACTGTGGCCTACGCAGACCTCAAGAAAAAAATAAGGGAGCATTTTGAGCCTAAACTCTTGGTCATCACCCAGCGCCATGCATTCAAGTAACATGAGGAGAGGTTCAGGGAATCTGCAGCAGAGTTTATGGCAGCCCTTTGCCAAGCTTTGCCCCAGTGTGAGTTCCCTGATCTGGAAGACCATGTCAGAGACAGTCTAATTTGCAGCCTGCCTAATAGTGAATTATAGCAGCACCTATTCGCCATGGAGAAACTGACCTTCCAAGATGCATTGAAGGAAGTCATGGTGGACAAGGCTGCTGGAGGGGCCATGAAGACTCTCTGGCTACCAAAAGCCACACCAGCTGCCCAGTGATCCACCAAGAGACCGCAGAAGGCTTGGGAGAGGTCAGTGAGAGCAAAGAAATAGAGACACCAAGATGGTCACGCTCCACAGAGCAAGCAACACCTCCACATAGCTGTGCAAGCTATGGGGACTGCATGAAAGAGCAGAGTGCAGATTCCGCATAGCAGTACGCCATGCCTGTGGAAAGCAAGAGTTTGCCAGAGTTTGCAGAGGTTGACAGCGGGAAATGAAACCTGCAACATGGCAGCACAAGGTGAAATGGCCCCCAGGACAAAACAGAGTTGAGTATTGCTCAGAAAGGCGTAGCATCCAACACACAGGAGCCCAATACCACATCAAAGAAAA
The DNA here is from genome assembly GCA_033807585.1 of Hydrophis major. Lineage (NCBI taxonomy): Eukaryota > Metazoa > Chordata > Lepidosauria > Squamata > Elapidae > Hydrophis > Hydrophis major. The sequence continues at coordinate 216,960,071 of CM066329.1, forward strand.
AATAAGACTCCAACTAAAACTGCAAAGGGTCCCATGCTCCATGGAGCTAGATATGGGATTGACCCTATCCCTTGTCTCCTCCATGACTTTCAACCACATTTGCAAATGTAGCCGATGGTGGGTCCCCCTCAAATCATCAAGCTTAGTGCTAACAGACTTCCAGAATCACAGTGTTCCTATAAAGGGCAAAGCTACCATTAGAGTACAATTGAGAGTTCAAGGGTTCCCTCAGCGTAGTGGTCATGGAGGGACCACTAACCAGCCTCATAGATCTGGACTGGTTCAAGGCCCTGGGCATCGGGGTGACAGGAATCCATCGAATTCAAATAGCCGATTTAGCAGTGGTATGCCAACAATATGCTGATGTATTCAGCACTGAGCTGGGACAATACAAAGGGGCACCCATTTCACTTAACCTCGATCCAGCAGTAACTCCAATCCGATTAAAACTGCACAGGGTTCCCTTTGCATTGAAGCCTAAAATTGATGCAGAGCTACACAAGCTGGTACAGCAGGGAATGCTCCAACCTGTAGATCGTAGCCAGTGGGAGTCTCCCATAGTGGCCCCAAGTAAGGCTAATGGGGACATTCACATCTGCACAGACTACAACTGCACCATAAGCAAGGCACTACAGCAGCATGCTTATCCTGTACCAATGGTAAGCCACATCCTCACCTTGCTCCAGGGAGGCTGAAACTTTGCTAAGCTAGACCTCGCCCAGGCCTACAAGCAGCTACCGGTAGACGACGCTACTGCAAAAGCACAAACAATAGTCACACACAGAGGTGCATTCAGAGTGCGCCACTTGCATTTTGGGGTAAGCGTAGCACCAGAATTGTTCCAAAGTATTATGGAACAAACACTGAAGAACATTCCCAGTGTCTGCCTGTACTTTGACAACGTCCTTATCGCGGGGGAACAGAAATCCTGGTGGAACGTCTCCATGCAGTACTCCATGTGAGGCAGGCCTAAAACTAAGGAGGGAAAGTGCCAGATCGGCATGGAATTCATAGAATTCCTGGGTTTCTGCATCAACGCTGCCAGAATCCACCCATCTGAAGCAAAACAAAAGGCAATTCAGCAAGCCCCCACACCAAAATCCGGGGGGGGGGGGGAGAAAGGGATTCAAGCATTCCTGGGCTTGCTTAATTTTTAGCATGCCTTCTTAGTGCATAAGGCTGCCCTGGCAGAACCGCTACACCGCCTAGTGGACAAAAAGCACCCTGGGTTCTGGTTGAGCACTTGACAAAACGTCAAGGCAGTAAAATCATTGCTATCCTCGGACTGTGTCCTAACTCATTTCAATAAAACCTTACCAGTAACACTACTAGCCTGTGATCCCATTGGGGCAGTACTGAGCCACAGGGTGCCAGATTGGGGGGGGGGAGGGGGGCTTGCAAACCTTTCTAGAACGTTATCATTGACTGTGAAATAAGGATCTTTTGATATTTAATAATAATAAAAAAGAACTACAGGAAATGCATACGTGCTTTTGTGCCTTTTTAATTTGAGCATTTTGTTAAAAGGGAAGGTTGCTTTGAATGAGAATTAGGAGGGAATACTGTGTTTCATTTTCCAAATAATACAGCTGTTGAATTGCTTTTCTTAAAAAAAAACAACGGATAAAGATTCCATAAATAAAACCCAGAAAAGAAAAAAAAATACAGCAAAGAGAATGCAACGTGCAAGGAGGAGTATTTGTAAAAACAAGAAATCACTCCCCCCCCCCCCCCCAAAAAAAAAAGGTCTGGGAATCCCAGGTCTAGGCTGCGATAATACTGCAAAGGAAAAAAAAAGCAGTTTCTTAATCAAAATCTTTTGGGGGGGCGGAGGGCGGGGTAAGACACTTGTCCCTAATCAGGTATGACTACAACTCCTATCAACCGAACCTCCACGAGGCCTCCTCGCACCTCTTCTCTCCTTACCAAAGTGGGGGCAGGAGCGGGAGGAGGAAGGGGACTGGGGGGGGGGGGCGCCGGCGGGGGGAAATCCTTCGCAGACCTACCAGGAAGTCGCCAGGCGCGCGCGTGCGCAAAGCCACCGGAAACCCCGCAGAGTGTGTACCGGGTTCCGACGTTTCCGCTTCCAGGGCGGCGGTGGGGACCGCGGCGGCGGCGGCAGCAGCAGCAGAGGAGGTGGTGTGTTTTGGTTCGCTTCCCCGGGAGAGGGGGAGAGCCGGCACGCCGGGAGTTTGAACTCAGGTGCGGGGTATGGTGGGCGCTCGCGCGCGTCTCCTCTGGAAGGGGCGCGCGCACGCCTTAGCGCTCGCGGGGAAGGAGTGGGGAGGGCGGGTATGGCCGCCGCGCGCTCATTGTTAGCTCGGGCGGGGAGACGCGGGGACGGGGGGTGAGGAGTGTGTGTGTGTGTGTGTGTTGGGGGAGGTGGATTTGTCCTCGCGCGTCGCGAGGCGGTGCATGCTCGTCCTCGCGCCCTTCGGGGCTGATGATCTTTCGCTCGCTCTGCCGGGGCTGCGCGCCGCGCGGTCGTCCGCATCACCTGTTCGACCGGCTGTTTGCAGGGAGGGGGTGGGGATGGGGGTTGTCTCTTGCAAGACAGGTGTTAACGATCGAGACGGGGAGATGAGCCCAAGTCTCCGGTCCTTCCCGCCGACTCACTCTAACCCTCATCGGGCTGCGCTGAGGATCGGTTTTAAATGAGGCTGCCAAGCACCCGCGCTGCTGCTGCTGCTGCTGCTTTTTCTTCTTCCTCCTCTTCTTCCTCTTCTTTCTCTTCCACTTCATCGCCGTGCGAATTGTGTGACTGGATGCTAGCTAAAACTTTCTGCAGGGTTTCACGTTGACCTTTGTGGAGCAAAAAAGGCCGTGAAATTGTGAACTAGCCCTTACACCAACACTTGATTTGAAGTTGACCATGTCCTTAAAAAGGTTGAGTCTGAACCTTGACATTTGTTCAGGGACCCGCAGTAAAAGAGTTGGTTAGGGTGAATAAACACTAGTCGTTTTCCATAGTTCTGCAGGATCCTCTCTGAGGAGATAACCTGATATTAAAATATTCTTAATGTGGGGAAAAAGTTGATACTGATCTTTCTAGGAACAAAAATGATCCAAAATACCAAACCTCAGGTTTATGTGAACACTATAGTGTCCATCCTGTGCATTATATATTTAAAGAGTCAAGGATTCTCAATATTCCAATCTATTGAAAAATGAAGGAAAGGTTTTTAATATGGTAGGAAATAATTTATTTTGTGTCATAGGTTTTAATGTAGTTAAGTCAGAGGTCCTTGCTGTTATATTTTTGAGCTTTATTGCAATTATTGATATGGAAAATCATGTGGGCTTTTTCATACCCAGCCCCCAACTTTTAATATAGGTAATCCTCAATTTACAACCACAAATGAGCCCAAAATGTTGGTTGTTAAGTGAGATATTTTGCCCCAATTTATGACTTTTCTTACCACAGTTGTTAAATGAATCATTGCAGTTGTCAAGTTTAGTAACACGATTGTTAAGTGAATCTGGCTTCGCCATTGACTTTGCTTGTTAGAACTGTTCACACAACCCCGGGATACTGCAAACTTCATAAATATTCACACAACACCAGAACGTAGCAACCGTCATAAATATGAATGAATTGCCAAGCATCAGAATTTTGATCACATGACCATGGGGATGCTGCAACAGTCATAAGTGTGAAAAATAGTCATGTCCCTTTTTTCAGTGCTATTGTAACTTTGAACGGTCACTAAATAAACTGTTATAAGTCAAAGGACTACCTGTACTAATGTTCTTCATTTTTTCTGCATTTCTGGTTTTCTTCTCGGTGTGCCAGTTTACTCTTTGGTGCATTGTAACATATTTGGTTTCTTCAGTGCGGCACTATAGATTAATTAGTATTTCCTAACTCTGGTGCCTTTCACACGTGTAAACTTCAACTCCCAGAATTCCCAACTCAGAATTGTTATTTATGAAAATTTGGGGAAATTTCCATAATTGGAGGGTATCCAATTTGGCCAACATAATGACTAGTGGTGCCTGTGTTTTGTGATACTTATTTACATAATCACATTGGTTTTGCTAAAAGGCATGTGCTTCATTCTGTCAGTAATGTTAAATTTGAGGCTGTAGAGTTAAAAATATTGGTTTTGAGTTTTAAACATTTTTTATTGAACTATACTAGTCAAGAGACTTTCATAATAAAGACCATAAATATTACATTAATAATTAAACATAATGCTTATGTGTGGAGACTAGGTTAACTTTGTAAAGTTTTGACATTCTCTACTTGAGCTACTAATATTTTAATGTCAAAAATTGATTCAGATATCCACTGCATGTCTAGTGAGAAATTACCTTCATTGCATGAGTATGGCTAGTTGTTTAACGGCAGTGAAGTATATCTCTGATCTTGCATAGATGGACTTTACAAAGCATTGTGATTTCTACATTGTCCTTATATTTCCTACTGAGAGTTTTTTTAAAGAAAACAAACAGAAAATTATTATATTAATGTTGCATTATGATATTTTAGTACAGAAGGATACAGATCATCAAGATGATGTACAGAAACAGCAGTTCAGAATTTAATGCAAGAGCTTGCAGAAATTATATAGAGATGGGAACTTAGTAATAAGCAGAATACTTTATTAGTCTAGAGATACTGATATCTTTTGCCATTGCAGTAAAACTGTCTGGTGTGTAATTATAATTTTAAAAAATAGTGTTCTCACTTTCTCTTTTTAAATATATGTGTATATATATTTCCTTAACCCACAGGTGGAAACTGGAGATGGACATACAGCAATAGTGTGGCCTCTTTGCAAGGAAGACCTCAGTACCCTTTCTCCAGCAAGGGCCATCCTGCAGGGGGATTTAGGTTTGGGGTGACTCATCTGCAAGAACAGCAGAGTCTGTAATTTTCCTCAGCTTTTAACAAGGCTGGGAAAACTTGCTGCACGCCATTCTGGACTCTCCAACTCCAGAAAGATGTCAACAAAGTGGAAGGTATTGGACGGGACCGGCGCAGAAACGATTTACTGAAAAATCTTTGTAATCGTAAAATTCTTTCCTGAGCAAGAGAGAAAGAAAACGTAAGGACTTGGCGTAATCTCCGTATTGAGGACTGTCAGACTAACGCGATGGCTCAGGTAACAGGCCCAGGTTCTCCCATCCTGTCCCACAGGAATCCATCATTGAGGAAGTGGCTGCTAAGAGCCATCTGTGATAATCCATTCTGTTGTCACGTAAACTGTTCAGCTCTTGATGTTCTGCTGCAAGAGTCAGCACTGCAGAGCTTGGAGTGTTGGGCCCCCCTCCTGGTCAAAATTCTGGGGGTTACCAAGTTGTTCTGGCCCTCTTCTCACAGCCATGTTTGGAGGATGTGTTTGCTTTCTCTTACAGCCAGTTCCAGTTTAAGCCGGAAATGTTTTCGTATTTTTCTCATCTTTCGCTCCAAGCCTAGGGGCTTACATGTATGCTGGAATAGGGGCTGATGGGAGAGGGATGAAGAACCGTCAAAGCACTTCTACTGCTCCAACCCCCATTTTCCAGCTTCACGTTTCATCTGCAATATTCGACTGTAGTATCAAAGTTTCTAGGCAGCACTATTTTTCACAGTGGGATTTACAAAAACAGGACAAAGTAAATGTGTAAAACGTACATAAAACTTTATACATACTTTTTTTGGTCTCTTTATCATCTTCAGACTAACCCAAACAAGCTATCCCAGAAATTCAGTTTTGCCACCCAGATTATGTCATCTGCTATAATTCCTTTGCAATCTACTTGGGGGGGTTGGAAGTGCACTCCAGCCATAGGAAATTTGACTCTGTTTCCTCCAATACATCAAACTGCATCTTTGTTTGATCTTAAAGCATTGAGTCTAATCCAGCATTTACTGCTATATTTCTTTTTATGTAACATTTTATTATTCACGGATTTCCTGTTCTCTTTGCTTCCTCAGTCCAACTATCAATATGTCTTGGGATCTTACAGTCTTAGGGAAATGTTCTTCTGCCCTGATTTTCCATTAGCAGCTATCACTACTCCTGTATTAGCCTTTTAAGCCACTTTTCAAAAATCACAAGAGTGTCATTCCAGAGCTCATTGCCCCATCAGTATGCCAGGTACACTGTGGGGAAACTAAAGGAGCAGCTCCAGCAGTAGCATTTATAGGCATGAGATCCATGTGTTACTGCCTTTCTTTCCTAAGGATCCTTGGAGAGATTGTGGCCATATCGCCTCTCTCCCCCTACCCTCACAATAGCAACTGTGCAAGGAGGGAGAGTTAATAATGTAGTCATATCAACTTGGGAGAGCTGTCTGGTGGAGGCTTAAACCCAGGTGTCCTTGGTTCCAGACCCCTTCACATGAGATGCCTAGATCTAAGAGAAGGGGAGCTTTTTAAGCTCTTAACTGGTGGGCTTCATTCACAGAAGCTGGCTGAATTTTGCCACTATTGGCAGCGCTTCTTTTTCTTCAACAAGAAGAATGCAAACAGAATCCCCGCTGACTGTAGGTTCTGAGTCGAGGGCAATTAGGACTTTACTAATCCCACTTCTGTTTGTTTCACCGTTCCCAGAGAGAGGAGGTGGCCTGTTTCACTGCCACTGAGGCTGATGAAGCCCCAGCCAAACCCAGCTCCCAATTCTTCATAGTTTTTTTTTTCCTTCATGGCTGACTTAGCTCTTCTCCGAAGTATTGTAATTCTCTTTCAATAATTGTGAACATCTGTGACTAAAATGCCAGAGTCTGGCATGTGTCCAAATTGCTGCCATGCTGTACATCTGTGCCCATGCAGCCCCTGGGCTGCAGATCCAGCTACCACTTTTGGTGTTGAAAGTTGTTAGCTTGACTTGTGCCTCATTTAAGGTGTTGGGAGACAATGGGATATGCCCTTCAGGTTTGCATTCTCCCTCTCCTGTCTCCCTTCATCTTTCACTTAATGGACATCTTCTGCCTTCTTGCCAATCAACATGACTGACTTTGCGTTAATGACCTCAGAGTGAGGCCCTGAAAGAAATAATCTCCAGACATTACCAAACTGCAGGATTTCTGCTGTTTTATGGCTGTTTTTCAACATCTATCTTTAAATATGAACAAAACATTAGAAGCCAAGGCTGCCTGTGTCGTCTCTTAATTCTTTGGAGAAGAATTGAGGGAAATGCTTTGCCTCAGGGAAGCTGACCAATAGCTGTGGATTTAAGAAAGCTTAGGATAACTAAATGAATCAAGCACACTTTTATGATCTAGATGGCAAATGGAAATAACTTTCATGCCTGCATGCGTGTATATATAGAATTCTGTCTTGTCTTCATGACCCTGCTGGCACAGATAATAAACAGTAACTTGTTGTGCACAGGGGATAAGACTTGCCCCAGATAACAAAGGAAAGGAAAGATGTTCAGAAAAGCCAGTTCTTTTCCCTTGTTTTAATGGATAAGATGTACAAAGAAAGCTGAACAACTTAGATTCTGGGAGATGTGAAATGATTTCCAAGATACAGAATGAAGAAGTTTGAGTTATTCAGCTGTTCAAACCCAAAGGAGAAGTGTGTATCGGAGGTGGCATTGGCATCATGATGGTTGTATGTGTTGGCACTTCCTTAAAGAAGCCATGGCTGTTTCTTGATGTACACAGTTACCTCGCTTTCCCAGAGAACACACATTTAAGCTGAGGATGGGAGTGGGGGAGGGACGGTAAGATAAACGTGTGACACCCTATCAGCACTTCCTTAACTCATACACATACAGCTAGTCCTCAACTTATGATCACAATGGAGCCCAACATTTATGTTGCTAAATGAGAAATTTGTTAAGTGAGTTTTGTCCCATTTCACAACTTTTCTTGCTACGTTTGTTAAGTGAATTGCTGCAATTGTTAAATTAGTAATAACATGGTTGTTACATAAGTGAATTAATTAAGTGAATCTGGTTTCCCCATTGAGTTTGCTTGTCAGAAGGTCGCAATAGGGGGAATCACATGACTCCGGGACCCTGCAACCGTCATAAATACGAGTCAGTTGTCAAGCATCGGAATGTAAAACACGTGACCATGGAGATGCTGCAATAGTCATGTGTGAAAAATGGTCATGAGTCCCTCAGTGCCATCGTAACTTCAAACAGTCACTAAGCGAACTGTTGTAAGTTGAGGGCTTCCTGTATTTACCTGTATTTATTTACATGGCTTTTGTGTGGGTCCAGGAAATATGCAGCTTTTAAAAGAAAATGCCAGCAAGTACAGTGAGCCTACCTCATCTCTCATGCACCTTTTGGGGTTTGGATCCAAAGTTGGTTCAAGTGGTTCTTTCAAGGAAACTTTCCTAAACTGACCTGATGAGAGTCTTCTTTCTCATCAGATGTTAATGACGTTCGCCAGCCTTTAGTGGGTAAACTTCCACAACCTGCAGCAAGTGTGATCGTATGTCAGATTGTAGCCCACCCCTTAAAACACCACAGTTGCGATCGTAATAGGGAGAACTACTTGGTTTGGAATTAGCTTGGCTGTATTGGTTGGCGTCATTGTGATTTGTTTTTTTTATTATTATTATTATTATTCTGCAGGCGAGCCTCCTGGCCTGTGAGGGACTCTCTGGTGTTTGCCTGGTGCCAACAGTTGCCAGCAAGAAGATGATGCCGAAACAAAGCTCTAAGCAGGTGGAGAACGGGGAGAGAGGGGGTGCGTCGGACATGCTGGTAAGAGCCAGCCTGTTTTCAGCTGTCTGATGCTGCACGTGTGCTTCATCGTCCTCTGTTCCAGACATGTTGGATGACGGAGCAGAGGAAACAGGATTGGGGCAAGGGTAGGCTTGGCTTGCAAATTGCCAGATTTCAACTTTTAAGCCGTTGTAGCCAGTCTTCTCCTTTCTTGTCTGTCAGGGTCATCGCAAGGAGAGCGAGAAATCACGTAGTCGGAAGGAAGAAGAGACAGCAGAAGGGTCTCCTCCTAAAAAATCCCTTAAAAAGGCAGGTAATCTTTCATTATATGGCCTAGTAAAGACCAAGCTCTCCACAGAATGCCTGTCCAGCTCTCAGAAGCTGTCAAAATGTATCTTTTAGAAGTCTTGTTGAGGTTTTACTGTAAATTCCTTTTAATTCCAGGCAGTCTCCTCCCTTTTTTCCAGATCCTGCCCTTTTATTCTTTCTCTCTCCTTTCCTGCTTTTAAAGGGTTTTAAGCATCCAGAAATCTTTATTATCCCTTTGACATTTTATTTTCAGCTTAAATGCCTATTGATATCAAAGTGGATTTTTTTTTTTCTTAAGTCTCTTAGCTTAGTATATGGAAGGGAAGTGAAAAAAAAAACACACCCAAATCCTTCCCCTTCCCTTTCTCATTCGCTGCTTCAAAATCTTTGGGAACAATGTTATTTTTTTTTAATAGTTTAAATTCCAGGGTACCTTGCATTGTTGCTTTTGCAGTTTAACCCGGTGAACCAAAACGTTCTCTTCTTATCTTCCTCCTGCACATTCTTTTCCAGTCGAGTTCTTCTTTGAGGTGGCCATTTCTGACCACCGCTGCAACCGCCTTCAGAAAAGGGAGTAATGGCCAGCTGAGGGGGAGAGATGCGGCTCTCCTCAACCCTGCTGGCAGTCTACCCCACTTCTCCGGGGTGGCTTAGCCCCAAAACCAGCCAGCTCGGGGCGCTCCAGCAGCAGGCACGGATTGAAACCGTGAGATAATTAAAATAAAATTGAGAAAATTAAGAGAGAAGAAAAACTATGTAGAAAATGTAAAACAGTAATAAGATATGGAATAGAACATAAAAGTGAGCATGAAATTGAGTTTGTGTCTGTATGAAGAAGTATAACCTGGGACCATGCTATTTTCAAAAAAAGATGTTTTATATGTATTTTTTTTTGTGAAAACCCAAATAAAATTTAAAAACAAAACAAAACAGAGGCTTATCGGCTGGAAGTGGGTTCTCTCTCCCACCCCCATATTATTGAGCAGGACTGTGGTTTGTTTTCAAGAAATTTCTACCTAGTTTTAAACCTGAAGTAGCTTCCAGTTTAAATATTTGAAACCACAATAATGAAAAAGTAGACTGTACGGTTCAATTTTAGAAAGAGTTACAAGAGACGGGCTGAAAGCAAGCGCCTCAGTTTAAAAATCAGGAGCAAAGCAGGTAACTGAAAAGTGTTAAAAGCATGAAGAAAGAAAACGCAAGTGCCAACCTTCAACAGAAGGGGCAGGTGGCACTGTTTTTAGTAAGGTATTCCCAGGCAGAGCTGCCACCACTAGCAAGACCTCTCCTCATATCCACAACAAGGAAACTTTTGGGCCTGGCCTGGTGAAATTTGGAGCAGGCCTTCAAGGACTGGCAACAGTGCTTGAGCAGCTTCATGCAGATGGACAGGTTCCTCCAAATGATCTGGTGCAAAGCCATTGAGAGTTTTATAATTAGTAACTGGTACTTTGCTTTGTGCTTCGGAAATCGATGAAAGCCAGTGCAGATGGGGGGAAACCAGGGATGGGATCCTACCGGTTTGGTCCGGTTCTATAGAACCGGTAGTTCTGAACAGCAGCTGACGTTTTGGTTTGCTATTTGGCCCTCCCACTCACCCGGGCTCTAGGCTGTCCTTTAATGTCTGCGTTTTCCTCCTCATGCATGGCACAGCTGAGTGCCGCTCGTCAGCTGGAGAAGGTAAATGCTTGCAGGAGCCGGTAGTGCACACGTGCCTGCAGTGTGTGTTTGACGCGAATGCGTGCGCTCCCCGAAGTCGGATCCCACCTCTGGGGGAAACCATAATACGCTCTGAGAAGATGACTATTTAAAACCATTTTGGCCACTACCCTTTAAACTTCTAGGGCAGAGGTGTCAAAACTTGCGTCATCACAGCGTGTTACATGACGTATCGGGATTTCTCCCCCTTCACTAAATTGGGTGTGGGCGTGGCCAGAGCGTGACGTATCCAGCCTGCAGGCCGGGAGTTACAACAGCCCTGTTCTAGGGTTTCTGCACACTTCGTAGGACGATCTTAGATGGACTCCCAGCCAGATGCTGTTGGGAGTGATTTCGGCTTTCCAAATCGGCAAATCAAAAGATGCAGCTATTTGCACAAGTAGAGGATAAACAGAACCACAACCATTGCTACAGCATGTTATGAGTAAGCCCAGGAATGCATGGGATACATGGGAATGCATCCCTTTCTAGCACAGACTTTTATCTTTGTACAGGTTTTTTTTTAATGATTGTAAGCCATCTAGGGTTATCCTGAGGTAAGATGGGTGGCCAATAAATTTTACAAATAAATAAATAAAATAATAGTTAGCTTCACCACCAGCTTGATTGTTTTAAATAGTTCTTCATGTGTTTCTGAAGAATACGAAATAGGAGAACTTTATTGTTCAGGCTTGTGCGACATCTTTGTCAAACATCATTCTCTTTTCCAAACAGGTCATCCTGTTATGATCATTATCCCTAGCCAGGGTAGCCAATAAGATTTGTCATTTAATAAATCTGGAACACTGGAAGTCAGGCTTCGTCAGACAAGCTCTCAGATGCTTGACCACGAGGCTTTTCTCCCTCACTTAGCGTCTACTGCATAATGCATATCATCCTATGGCTTGTGGGATGTAATATGGTTAGTGCCTCCAAATTTACTTTTAATTCTTATGGCCAAATTACAATGCTCATAGACTCTGTTGCTGCATCCAGCATCTTTTGCACTGGGATAATTCAAAAGAAGAATAGGAATTTAGCAATCATTATGTGACCTTTTAAAATAAACATTCTTTCTATGAAATTAAAAAAAAAAACCACTTGTGGAGTTGTACTCTGAGCTCAGTAGATAATATCTGGTGGTAAACCATAAGAATTGGAAGAAAATACTATTCCGCTAAAGTAAATGAGATTAAAAGAATTGGGGCAAAGTACATTTTACATATTTAGCTGGAGTTAATGCTGTCAGATTACTTATCTCCCCAAGATTTTTGTTTTCTTTTACAACTGCCCATCTGCTGTTAACATATTCAGGCGCCCTGAGACAGATGACCAACCTTCAAGGGAAAGGTGGATTTCTTTCTGTGGAATTGCCCTATAATACCCGAGACTGTGAAATAAATTGTTGGGTGGCTGAGTAGATATTTGCTGGAAGCTCCATATTAATAGTAGCAGTTCCTCTCCAGAATGTTGCTATTTTATCCAAAACAGGCCACAGGGGTTTGGGCATTTCTGGAAGTGTATCTCCTGAATAGGAAGATACACTTCCTTCTTCCTTGGAAGATTGTAATGCTCCAAGAAAAAAAATAGCTTCCTGGCCTGGAAACTGACAGCTACCTCTACAGTTTTCAAATGCAGAGGATAAACTGATTGCTTTGCATATGCCTATCGCATATTCAACTAAATGAGATTAAGTGGAAATGGGCAAATATCCACCCCGTTTCTGTCCAAGACCAACCTATTTCCACCAGGGGTCAAATATCTGATATTTTTGCATTTTAAACAGCAGGAGATATTAATGAATCTGTGTAATTAAAAAAAAAATCCAGGCAATCTGTTTTACACCAAACAAAGCTAAAGAGGTAACCTGTATCAAGTGTAGGAATTCAAAATAGTTACATACATGAGAGATGCTTTGTTTTCTTCCATTGTGTTATGAAATTAATTCTGCTGTGGCTTGAAACAGGGAGAGTGGACAGTCTATAGTAGCGGCCCAAAACCTTTTGAACACCAAGGACCGGTTCCGTGGAGAAAGGTTTTTCCACGGACAGGAAGGGGTGTGGTTTTGCATGCTGCCTGCATCCCACGGATGGGACTTCGCTTGTTTGCACAGCCTGGTTTCTGGCATGCTGTGGCCCAGTGCCGGTCCACAGCCCAGAGATCGGGGACCCCTGGTCTATAGAGGAGTCTGTGGTACTATATAAGCACTGACAAATGTCTTCACTAAACCTCCTGACAGACCAGCAAGTTGGAAGATACACCTAGATAGACATGTTGTCTTTTTGTTGAGAAGCTGTTCTATGTGTGCTTGCAGGTAATGGTGATTGAGCAGAATGGATCCTTCCAGGTCCGGATTCCCAAGAACTTCATTTGCGAACACTGTTTTGGAGCATTCCGGAGCAGCTACCACCTCAAGAGACATATCCTTATTCATACTGGTAAGCGTATGGTCATTTGCCAATTGATAAGCTTAAGTAAGGCATCTTGCATTTGCAAATAGGCAGCTGGGGATAGACCTTGAACTAGAGAAGAATGTGCGTGTGTGTGTGTGTGTGTGTACACGCACGCACACACACATTAGGGAAAGGAAAAAGTTATGTTAATGCTTTGTTTTACTGCAACAGAGGGAGTCGGAAGTCAATGCCTTTTTTTCCCCCTTTTCCTCGTCCCCCCTCACTTTTCTTTCCCCTTCCCCTCCACTGTATCTTCCTATTTGTTTTTGTGTTTTATTCTATAATCTTATAAAACGTTTAAGCACACACACAAGACAAGAATATATATCATGCAGGTGTGGATGCTTAACATCCCAAGAACCCAGCTCCTATCTTCACCCTGGAAATAGGTTCAGGGATCTAAGTCTTGAAAGTGTAACAAAGGAAGCTTAGTGACACTATTTGTAGTCCTCGATTTATGACCAATTGCTTAGTGGCTGGTAAGAGCTGTGACAGATCTCTCTAGGGATACCTACAACCTGGTTACGAAATTCTGACACACATGCACATACCCCGGTAACTGCATTTTAGGTGTTTGGCAAGTGGATTTCGTTTATGACCGTTTGCAATGTCCTATGGTCACATTTGATGACCTTTTCACCAAAAAAACCACCCCAGCCTTTATTTGTAGTTTCCAGCAAAACCAGCTGGTAACGAACAGTTGGTTCACTTTAACAACTGTCACAGAAAAGGTTGTTAAATCAGTCACATAGGTGATTTGCTTTACAATGGTCATGAGTTATGACAGTAATGGGCCCAGCTCTATTATAGTTGTAAGATTGTAAGTCGAGGACTACCTGTACTGATTGTGACGCAGAGACTTAATTCACAACATTGTAAAGCGTCATCAAATGTTGTTCTCCATTCACCGGAACAACTTTTATCCAGATTATAACAGAATCCTTATGTATCAACCCACCTCTCAAATTCAGGTGTCCTTAATGTTGTGCAGTTTGTTGTGCAAGAACAAAAATGTTAGCTTTAAAACATCATTCCAGTCTGTTGCCCTGTCCTTGGGCTACCACCAGATGGCCCTCTCCCCTTTGAAATGCATTCACCAAATGCCACCTTAAAACAATTTAGACCTTTAAGATTGATAATTGTATCAAGGAAAAAGAAATATTTACAAGTCTTCATGTTAGATTAGCCATGGAGCTGGGGCTGTTCTGTTCCTCCTTCCATATATTCTATAATGTAAACAATGGAATGGCAAAGTAGTTCTGTTTTACTGTAGAAGAGAAATTGCCTAGCAAACTACAGTAGTATGAGGCCTATGCCTATTTTAAAAAGGATTCAGGACAAATGCTTTGGAATTTAGGTGAGCACAGTTCTCTGTTATCCATGAAAGTCACTGGACTTCTTCCAGGCTGCCCACAGGCTTGAAAAAAACAATTGCATTAGCAGCTGATGCTTTCAGTAGTTAATTCATTAAAGTTAATGTGGTTGTTAAAGTAGCCACGTTCTTTATATCACTTTCACATGTGGGCTTAAAGAAAATCAGGCTTTTTAAATAAATAGTAAGGATCTACTGTGTTTACCTAAGGCTTGAAACCCTTCTTCCAAATTCTCGATCATTTTTGAAATATCCATCTAATAAATACTACCCATCTATACACCAAATCTCTGGAATGTGCTCCTATTTAGAATTTTAAAAAGGCATTTTTGGGAGGTCTTTTTTTGGTGAGGTCATGGAATATTCTTTCAGTCCTGGAACTGTTAAGGAAAAGGTTCATCTATTTCTTTTCTTAAAAAAAAACCTGGATGCATGAGTAGCAGCTTTCTCCATGTAAAAATAGACTTGCAAAAATAATCTCCAGCTCTTGATGAAGTAGAAATCAGGGCTTCCATCTTCACAATCAGGCCCTGCGTTGCCAAGAGAAAAGTAAGGTTAGGAGAGACGAGACTGTGAAATGACATTGCATTTTCATTTGGGTCTGGAATGTCCTATAGCATACATTTCACTAAGAACATACCTTGCTTCAATGTCTTACATGTCTTCTCTAGGAATCTGCTTTGTATGATTAGAATCCTTGCTTAGAATCCTTGCCACCCCGTTTCCTCTAAAAACATAGGGGTTACAACCCTGGAAATAATTAGCTGCTCCCTGCCCTCTGTTAAAGGAGAGAAGCCTTTTGAGTGTGACGTGTGTGACATGCGCTTCATCCAGAAGTACCATCTGGAGCGCCACAAACGTGTCCACAGTGGAGAGAAGCCATATCAATGTGAACGCTGCCTGCAGGTAAGGACTCTCCATTTGTCTTCCACATTTAGAGTGGGAATCTTGCCAGACGTGTGTATTAAGACTTTGCATCGGCATAGAAAGAGCACTGCGGCCTTATCCAGAACTAGACCATCGTTGGTCTGCTTCTTGGATGCATATGCCAGAACCCCTTCAACATTGACCCAAGCCCTTGACTGGCTTGTGCAATTGTAAGTTGTGTCCCTCTGGATTACTCCTACTACACCCCCTTCCCTTCTGGAGAACAGGCCCATGTTCATGGCTGCAAGCCCATCGCCTTCTCTTCTACCCCTTGCATGGCCAGCCCTCTTCACTGTCCTGGTGGAGTCACAATAGTCCGATCCCTGGCCCCTTCATCGTCCTTGTTTCTTTGAGCTACTACTGCCTAAGATCACCTCTGCATCTTTGCCCCAATGTTTACCACTCTTTTTCATTCCTGCCGAAATGTCCCTGACTCCTCCATTCCCTTGTGCTTCTTCTTCTTTTCTTCTGGATAGCCTTCTCCGAGGTCAGTAAAATGAGGACCCAGATTGTTGAGGGCAATAGGCTGATTCTGTAAACCGCTTAGAGAGGGCTGTAAAGTACCATGAAGTGGTATATAAGTCCAAGTGCTATTGTTATTGCTACCATGTTTCCCAGAAAATAAGACTCGGTCTTATTTTCTTTTGGGCCCCAAAATAAATAAATAAATAAGCACCAGGTCTTATTTTCAGAGGATGTCTTACCTGCTTACCTAAAAACCACCGCAGCCAGGCCTTGCACGCCCCGACACCTGTCATGCTGCTGCCCAACTTAGTCTGCAGCTAGAGAGCACACGGCGCATTGCATTGGTGACACCACTCGCATCACCTGGCCTCCTGTCACAAGTGATTTAATTTCTTACAACTTACTTATTCCCACTTTTAAAATCAGTTAACTAATCAGTAATTGTTAATAAAGTTTAATTTAAATAATGGCCCATCTTTGTTGTTCAATCCATATTCTTCTTCTAAAGCATTGCCCTGGATAGTGCACTCAAAGGGCTCGCTAACCCATCTGATATTACACACTCTTCCCCACACGTGGTTAAGGAAATTCTGTCAGCTGTGGATTTTATTTTATTTTTTGCAGTTACATTGTGTTGTTTAAATGTTCCCTTTTTTTTTTTTTTTTAATAAAGTTTTATTTGGGTTTTCATACACAAAATACAAGTAAAACATCTTTTTTGAAAATAGCATGGTCCCGGGTTGAACTTCTTTATACAGACACAAAACTCAATTTCATGCTCTTTTTTGTATTCTATTCCATATCTTATACTATTTTACATTTTCTGTATAGTTTTTCCCCTCTTTTAATTTTCTCAATTTTATTTTGATTATCTCATCTCAATTCAAATCATTATATTTATACTTTTGTCTGTTCTGTTTCAATTTCATATTATCTTTTCTCATTAAACAAATTTTGTCCTGTAGTTACTAATTGGAGTATGACACCTTAATACCCTTTAATTACATCCATTCAACTCTTATTTAAACTTCAATATGTACCTTAAGTTTATGACCTTCAATATAATACACAATACATAACTTCCAATCAAATTCTGCGGTACATTCTTATAATACACACTGTATTCTTTTTTTAAAAAAGAAAGATTGTAAATATATGTAATTATAAACCCTCATTCCAGTTCAGTTCTATCATTAATAATCATTAAAATCTTAACATTTTGTAACACTTCTTTTCAATTAAATATCATACTTCCTTAAAAACACATAGAATCTCCATAATTAATTTTTCCCTTATTTCTTTTCACATATGTTTTATAAATCATTAAATATACCTTTTGTTACATTTATTTATTGACAAGCATTCTACTCAATTATGATAGCTATTTTATCAGACATTTTAATCATTCATATTTTCTAAAATTATTTCTGCTTCTAATATAACCATACTATCTTATGTACCTTTGCAGAATCCCTTTTTCCATTAAGTTTTCACCCATTATCTCTAAATAGGCCATGTTTCTCTATATTTTGCTTCTGTCCTTTATAACTTCTTTTCCTTTCTTTCTTCCCTCTCATCTTCTCCCTCCCCTTTTTACCCCCTTGTCTTTCTAGTTCTAATTCTCTCTTCTGCATTTCCCTCTTCTGTTGCTTTCTGATTTTATACTTATTTTTCACTCTATGTTTTTTTGGAGTTGTTTTTCCCAATCTTAAACTTTCCATTCTCTTTTCCCCCTTTCCTTTTTCCCCCCATCTAAGATTACTTGTTCATTAAAGATGGCTTCTTCTTTGTCACAATCTTCTTGTTCTGCAGGCATTTCTTGTTGTTTCTCATAATTCCAAATCTCCATTTCTAAAAACTGAAATACGAAACCAAGAGAACCTCTCCCTTTTTGTGCATCTTCTTTGTACTTTTTAAGTTCCATTTTCAGTTCTTCTAAAAGTGGAGCCATTTTAAATAGTTTTAAACAACCACCCAATTGATTTTAGTCATTCAAAACAATAACCAAGAATCCAGAAATCATCAGGTAATCCAGATAGTCCCGAGTTATATCTTCTTATTTTTATTTTTTTTTACTTTCTCTTCCTGGGGTTTTTGTTGCGATATTTCAGTTAGAATGTATCTTTTGGAAATCTTGTTGAGATTTTGCTGTAAGATCTTTTTTAATTCCAGGCAGTCTCCTCCCTTTTATTCTTTTTCTCTCCTTTCCTGTTTTCAAAAGCTTTTAACTATCCAGAAATCTTTATTATCCCTTTGACTTTTTATTTTCAGCATTAAATGCCTATTGATGTCAAAGTGGATTTTTTCCCAATTTCTTGCTTAAGTCTCTTAGCTGTCAGTATAGGAAAAGGGGAAAACCAAATCTTTTCCCTTTTCTCTCTCCTTCGCAGCTTAAAAATCTTCTTAGGGAACAATGTTATTGTTTTTTAACAATTTCAATTCCAGGGTACCTTATTTGTTGCTTTTGCTGTTTGACCCGGTCAACCAAAACTTTCTCTTCTTATCTTCCTCCTGCACATTCTTTTCTGGTTGAGTTCTTCTTTGTGGTGGCCATTTCTGACCACCGCTGCAACCGCCTTCGGGAAAGGGAGTAATGGCCAGCTGGGGAGGAGAGATGCGGCTCTCCTCAACCCTGCTGGCAGTTTCCCCCCTCTTCACTACCTCTATGGCGTGGCTTAGCCCCAAAACTAGCCGGCTCGGGGCGCTCCAGCGGCGGGCACGGATCGAAGCCTCGCAGAGATGAGATTTCGTTCTGTTGCTGAAGAAGCTCAAACTGGAAGCCCTGTCAGCCGTGGATTTTATTGTCATTCCATAATTGTGATCTGGCATTCCTAAAGAAGGTCCAGAATTTCCTGCAGGAGTTTGAATTAGCCAGCCAGTTCATTTTAGTTAGTTACTTAATTAGGCCAGCCATTTTAGTTCTATGTCTGTGCAAAACTGAAAGGAAAACTACAAAATCCTGCATTTTAGTTGAGGCTCGGCTTTTTTTTTTTTTTATCTTCTAGAAAGTTCATGTGGAGCACAGATCATTCCCTCTTCTAACTTTTTACCAAGGGATAACTCTATGAGAGATAGAGAAAGTATAACTCCTTCACAGTGAAGTTCCCTGACAGAAGGAGGGTTCATCCCAGGATCTTCATATTTCCAGTCACAAAGGCCCACGGTTCCATGTTCAGTTTTCAACTGCACTGACCTAGAATGCAGGGTTTTTGGTTTTGCATAGAGCAGGGCTGAGAAAACGATGGCCCTTTAATGACATGTGGACTTCCTACTGACTCAGGAATTCTGGGACTTGAAGTCCACAAGTCATAAAGAGGCCATTGTTTTCCCCACCTCTGGCACAGAACCTTGTCTTTTTGGCCATCTCTCTGGATTTTGTTTTTCTCTCTTTTCCCTTTCACAGAGCTTCTCCAGGACAGACCGGTTGCTGAGACACAAACGAATGTGCCAGGGCTGCCCCGGCAAAGCATCTGACTCCCAGCTACTGCTTTAGGGTTGGGCCAGAGAAGAGGCTTTTTAAGAAGTTGCTGGGAAGTCCACCAGATGCTCTGGGAGTGGGCTTGTTCCCCTGCTTATGTTTTGTGCCCGAGTTTGCCTGCTGAGCCTACTCCTGTGGAAGGGTCAGAGCTGAGCAGGCAGAGACTTCAACTATGGTCTTGACACTGTAAATACATGGAGGACAAAGCAGGGCTGGCTTCCCAGCCGTTGGGAAGCTCACTGCAGTTGTGGATAAACATTGCCGGGGTGCGCTTTCCGTTTCTGTTTAGGGTTTTTTTTGTTTTTGTTTTGAAATTATCACCATTTGCCTCAGGAAAGGCTTTGAAAGCATCGCTGGGCCTTCTTGCGAGCCATTCCAACCAGTTCCGGTGCTCTCAATTAACAGATGACCTGCCAGCTGGCCTGATATTTGGGCTTGCAAAAAAAAAAAAGTGGGAGAACAACAGGCAAATATTTTATGAGAAACTATCACTACCAGTCAAGCAGTGAACTATTTTGCTGGAGCTGATCCACATCAGGAACGGCGGGATACTGAGACCTGGGGATCACAGGAATCTGTCTCATTGACGCTAGGCCATAAAGCCCACTGGACTTTCCCCTCCCCCACTTTCCGTGCTATTCTCTTCAACAGTGATTTGTGGTCTCGGCTTTCAGGTTTCAAGAAACAAGGGCTGCAGAAGGTGACAAATGCTGTTGGGTCAACATAGAAGTCTAGCTTAGATGTGTTCCATTTATCAAGATCCAGTTGATATTCAGCTGGCTGGAAGGCTCTGTTTTCCTCCCAGGAGGGGAGGATACTTACGTGTGGTCCCTTTGCCTTCCCTTGTAAATAGTCATCTGTTCAGAACCTACCTGTTACATACCCCTTCACCGCAGAATCCAGAGGTTTCTTGGGTGGCAATTCTGTTTTCCTAAATAAGTGAAAAGCCAGCTCTGGCCCACGGGTACCTATCCCCTCGCTGAAGAACTGCAGTCTCTATGGGGGAGAATGGGGAATGGCACTCTGGCCTTCTTGATATGGCTCTTGGAATAAAATACTCAAGGACTAAAGGTTAGCATTCCCATGCACCATGAATTCGGATTGCTCCTGAGCTGCTTCGTTGAAGTTTGAAAATAAGGCTTGTTGTCAATATGCAAATTTTTATGTGTGCTATTATTTCAGCTTAGTTGCGACAGGCAGCGGCAAGTTTGCAAGGGAAGCCAGGAACCCTTCAAAGTCTCTCATCCCACACCATTTACAATGGTCTTTCTAGAGGGCAAGTAATAATTTATCAGCGAGACTAGAATTTACTTGTTAGGAACAAGCACCTCCATCTGAATGATAGATACAAATCTCATACGTGCTACAAATACATCCCTCCCTGAGTTAACTTTTAAGTTTGCCATAAGCACCTTGCTTTAAGCCAGGTTTTAATCAAGGGCTGTGTTGATAGAGAAATGGTAGTCTTTCTTTGGTCATCCTTGAGAGGCTGCATTTCTGCCTATGCAACTAGAAAGGTTTATAAACAAAGATGGGATACCTTAGGCGAATGTTTTTCAAACTTAACAACTTTTAAAGGTGTGAGCTTTTTAACTCCCGGATGTGCGGCTGGGAAATTCTGGGAGCTGAACTTAAAAATTACCAAATTTGAAAAACCATTGCTTCAGTTCAAGATTGTTTTCTCCATGTACCCTTCCCCCTTCAACCATTTAAGACAGGGCTGTCAAAAGTCATCATGGCGGTGTCACGTGATGTATCTGTACTTTTTTCCTCTTTGCTATACCAGATGTTTGCGTGACCAGCATGTTAAACATCTGGCCCATGGGCTGGGAGTTTGACCACCCTGATTTAAGAGATGCCAGTGTACTAGTAATAGGCATTGTCCTTTTGATCACCTTTCTTCTAGAGATCATGGCAGTTGTAGTCCCAACAAATCTGGTTACTGTAGAGGAGATCATATTTTATTTTATAAAAGAGCTCTTTAATTCCCTTCCCTTTATTCATAGGAAGACCCAAGATTATTCCCAGCCATGTTACATTTCTAAAATTAACACCAACGTCTAGTCTGCAGTTTATAGGAACGATTAGGACATCCCAAACTCTAGGAGGTTTGTTGCAATTTTGGTGGGGCTGATAAAAATTAAAATGGTTGCTCCTTAGAAAGAACACACTGCCATAATGTTTCTCAGTTTACCAAGGACTGTTTCCCTCCCAAAAGGAAATAAAATAATTGCTGTAAGAAAAAGCTTGATGAAATGCAGATATTTGGGGGGGGGGGGAGGAAATTGGAATGTAACTTTTTCAGGGGAAAGTAGCAATGTGCTCAGGTGAGAGAAAAAAACCTTGCTTGAATAGAAGAAATCTCTTTATCAAGTTCTATTTGTTTTTCTGTCCTTCCAGTCTTTATCTAATAATTGAGACTTGGCATTATAGAGCATATTCACAGTTGCCTAGTGTTTCCCCAAGAGATAAGGTGAATCTCTTGAGTGAACTGCCTCCCAGTGCCGGATCCTTTACGTGCCAAGCAGAGTAATGACTCTGCTGTTTTGATTCCTCTAAACTTTATATAGAGTCTAAAGCATGTGCAGCTTTACAAGCACAGGGATGTGTTTTGCTTAGGCTCTGCATCTTGCTAGGGTGCTGCCATAGAAACTTGGGAGGCTGATTAACACTTTATCCTAGGAGAAGAATTCTGTAAGCTACTGCACACTGAACACCAGCTCAATCATTTATCAATAATCTGGATAGGCATTAATTGGCATCTGCCAATTTTGATGTCCAGCTCTTTTTTCCTGCTCAAGAGTGAAAGAAGAAGAATGTTAACCTCAAAAACAAGTTGCATGTGACTTTCATTGCTGAATTTTGCTCAGAAGTGGACTACAGCATAGCATTGAAAGAACAGAATGGGGGAGAAGGCAGAAAGAGCAACTATAACAATTCAGTGAGTAATTTTAATAATTGGACAAAATAATAGGGTTCAAGCATTTTGTTGTTAAATGATCGTCTGCAGACAGTAAGTTAGCAAAATGGGGGAAATAGTTTTCTGTGGGAGGAGGTTTTATTTTAACAAATAGCTTGACCCACCCTAATGAAATTGATAGCATCTATTAATTGATGCTGGTTCATCCCAAGTAGAAATGTTATGCATGTGGGTATAATTGCACTAAGATCTTTGCTTCTTTTTTTATTCCCTACGGAGATGAAATTGAAAGGAAGTGAAACTTGTCTGGACGTTTCACTGATTGCCACTCTTTAAAGTCCAAGGGACCAAAACCATTTCAGAATGAAATTTGTTTTGTTCAAGTGAAATTATACAGAGGTGGTGAGGTGAAAAGAGAACTAATTTGTTGAAAGTTCAAGAAAGTGAGAGTTAGCTTTTAGATAAAAACAATGCCCTGTTTTAAAATATTCAGTAACAGAACAATAGATGGAATTGCTTTGACATGATTGCAGCAAAGAGTTGGATGAATTGGATGGCTTGACAATTCGAGGTAGCAGCAGATTGGAAAATGGGTTTTGCATAAACACGGAAGTATGCTTCCTTTGCAGGAATATAGAGGCACACAATTTTACCCACACTGTCTTTGATAATGTCTCTCCTGGAGATAGAGAAGCCAGTCTTTACAAAGTATGTGGGACAATTTCCTGCATCTTTGTCTAACTTCAATATGTTGCTTATATATGCGACCCACGGGAGGTATGCAAGTCCAGACCTCTGTAATTGACAGATACTGTTGTGTGCATACAACATGGTAATGTATGCAAGCCAACCTGTGTGAAAGTCAGGTGGACTGGAATCTCTGTGTACCCTGAGGAATGCCTGTATTTGGGTTGCCCTAAAGTGCAGCCAGGGGCACATTTTTGAAGAAGCTTTATTTCCCCGTGTCCTCCATCTTACTTTCTTTCCTCCATGGAAGTGAGAAATCCCATTTTGACAATGGATGCCATTGGGAGCTGTTGCTATTCCCATTCTTTTTCCTGGGTGCTGGTCGCAGAAGGACAAATCGTACTTGTCACATGGATCAGGTGCCTTAAGGTGCTTTCCGATGTGCTGCTGCTGGTCTTAATTTAGGAGTTTGTTCAAATAGGAAGAAAATGTAAAGGATCTTTTCTTGCAGTTCATATTTGGCTTTTACATAGGCCTCCTGAAAGGAAAACAATCTAGCACTTCAGCCTGACCAGATAGCCTCTGGACTTACTGTGAAGGTCCGATAGCTTTTTCTAAGATAATTTATTTTCCTTCCCTTTAACTCACTAATTTTGCAGGGAAGGGAATTGGGGCAGGGGTGTGTTACCCAAGGACAGGATCACTTTTAAATTGTAGTTTTTATAAGATGCTATAAACTTGTATCTTTTTACCATTACAGTGTGGCGTCTTTTCCTTTTTGTGCGTCTGCGTTCTATTTCAATAATTGGAATAAACTCAGCTTGCTTTCCCTCCCAAACCTTAGCTTCACTGCTTCTCCATACCATTAGCTTGGGTGTTGCATCTTCTTTGACCAGTTTTATTCTGCCACGTACTTGCATGAAGGCTCTGCAGTGGAACACAAGCGCAGAGAAGATGGCACAATACTGTCTTGACCAGATTCGCATGATCTTTTAGTTTTCTGAAGTTGCATTCCAGTGGTGGACTAGGTTATAGCCAGAGTGGTAGGGCTGACTCTAAAAGATAATTAAGTTGCTAGTCCATACTGACCATAGCTCTGTCAATAGCTGTCTGGGCTTTCAGGCAGAAATCTCTCAATTTTAAATCTAGGAGAATATGCCTTCCTAATAAAAGAAGAAGAAAAAATACACTTATCAGGTTCATGTTACCGTATGTACAGCAGCTTGCAATGATACCTGCTCAGAATATCGTTGTAGGTGTACTGTGGGGAAGAAGTATGTTTTATGTTGACTATGCCCAGATCAGTGGTTATGCTGGAAGCTAAATGTCTGGTTCCTAAACTTCCAGGTTAATGGTTCCAGAAATATACAATTTCCAACCTTGGGCATATTGGTGGAGTACAGAAACTTTAAACCACCTAACTTCATTGGAAGGAAGGGGTGTCTGCTCCATTTCACTTTGGCTGAATTACTGCTGTCTGTCTGCCATTAAGTCATCACTAAATTAGTCCAGTGTGAAATTGGATTGCCAGAAGAATACAAGGAGAAACCCAATGCTAAAAGATGCAGCTTTGACAGGGCTGTGTGAATCTGAAAGGACATTGGCTATTGTGTCCATTCTTTAGGGATACAACAACAGAATGGGTGGAGGACAAGATTGATTGTGAGCCCAAAGCTTGAAAAAATTCCTGTTTTATTTACTTTTTTATTAGATATTTTTCCCCTGCCTTTTATTTATAGGTGGTGAACATAGCTAATACTTCTCCCTATGTTCCTCATAACACCAACTCTCTGAGGTAGGTTGAGCTGAAAGGGAGAGACTGCTCCAAAGTCATCCAGCTGGTTTTCATGCCTAAGGCAGGGCTAGAACTCAGAGTCTCCTGGTTTCTAGGCCAACACCTTCACCACTACACCAAACAAACTCTCTGTGACTATCCCTATCCCTATGGCTTCATCTCAATGTAGCAGTGTTTTGTGGCTGTTGTTAACACCACCAATAGGGCCAAGAACAACTTAAAAAACATTTTATATATGGGCTAGAGGTGAAATTAAAGCCACACCACAGAACCCATCAGAAAGATCTTTCCAGGGTAAGTTTGTGTCATGGGTAGATGCAAGTGAAGAATGACCCTTATTAACAGTAACGGGGTTAATGGCACCCAGTACAGTACAATCAGTATGGATGAACCATTTAGAGGAGGTTTATCAGAAAGTGAAGCATATACAAGAGACGTGAGGTTTTGCTCAAGGTGAACATAAATTTTATGCATAATGTTGAAAAACAGCTGCAGCATTTCAGGGCCCTATTGGACATGCTATGTTTTTCCAAGCACAAAACACATGATGTTAAGTAAAAGCACAGTACAATAAAGGTTTTATTGGTTGACCGCTTTGAGATTTTGCTGCCCATGTTGGTTCATTGTTTCAAACCCACTTGAGATTAGCTGGTGATGTAGGTCGAACTACATCTAGGACTTGCTCTAGAAAATTCTCATGCAGGTGTCTCTCCTTCAAATTCATACATCATCTTCAGCTGCTGGCACAGTGTTGTCAAGTTGTGTTTGCAATGTTTTCATAACCATTGTACTGGGGGTTGATGACTGTTGTGGTAATAATAAAAAGGAGCAATTAGAGAACACCCACAGAACCATCATTAGCATTTTTAAAGGAATCCAGTTTACTAGAGAAGATGAAAACAACTCACTACCCTTCCTGAACATCCTGATCTACAAAGACCACAAAGGCAAACAAAACGCAAATCTACGGAAAAACCACCCCTACTAACCAGGTGCTCTACTCCCAAAGAAACAAACTAACCTCCCACAAGAGAAGCTGTGTAAGGACTTTATTTAAATGAGCCCAAACACGCTGCATCAACCCAGAACAGCAGAAAAAAAGAAATGCAGCATCTATGTAACACATTCCAATAAAATGGATACCCACCCAACTTTATTGACTAGTCCCCAACCACTCAATCGAATACAACTCCAACACAAACCCTTAAAAAATTACACTGCTATACATCAAGAATATCTCAGAAGCTACAAATAGACTACAAAAACCACATGGAATCAGCATAACATACAAGCCAGCTAAAGCCCTTCAAAACATCCTAAGCAAACCAAGAGATCCAGCAACCCCAGAATCAAAAACGAGTTGTCTACAACACACAATGTAAGAATTGCAACAACCACTATTGGGACAAACAGGCAGAAGACTGGCAGGATGCATCCATGAACATCAACTGGCAGTCACAAGACATGACGAAAATTCTTTAATTTCATAACATATAGACAGATTTAACCATAGTTTCAACTGGGAATATGTGATAATCCTAGACCAGGCCTAACCCAAAAATGCCAGGGAATTTATAGAAGCCTGGAAGTCTGCCAAATCAGCCATCACTGGACACATAGACATTAACAATTTATAGAGTGTGCAAAGGAGATAACCAGCCCAAAAGAAAAAAAGACTCCAGCACCTCTCCACCAGTAATCTGTACTCAGATCAGCATAGGTTAACTCCAAGGTCAACTTCAGACCAACAATTAAATTAATACCCCAATCAAGAAACTGCCAAAGAACCATCAGTAAACAGCCCAACCAAAGAATCCCTAAGACTGTCTCCACTCACACTGACAGGCAAGACATCAGAATATAAACTGACAGCTAACAACACTTCTTACTAGCATTGATGATGTTACCTAGTCAGGGCAATGAAACATCTGTAAGAAAACAAGCAAGCTCAGCACCAAGGACCCCTCATGTCAACCCTGAGCTACAAATATTCTTTATTGGTGACTCTTGTGGTGGCACTCTTGACCTTGAAGTTGTTCGCCTGGAAAAAGAAGATCAGGGCAAAGTGCAAATACTGAATTTGTACCTCAAGTCAGCAGGAAGCTCCTCCATCTGCAAGTGTGGTCATGTTTGAAAAGGCCCATTCCCTACTACCCCAGAAATCAATCTGAAGCTATCTCTGAAAGGATTCATACATTTTTATGCTATTTTGGTGTGACACACTGATGCATTATGATGCATTGCCTCCAAGTAACCATCAGAACAAGATTGCTGCAATTGACACCAGCTTGAAAGTCTGTGTGCTTTTGTGCAAAAGATCTTGATAACTTGTGCTTGAATTGCATTAAAAGACCTTGAGGCACCCAAGCTAAATTTATCTCAGATAGACTCAGTTGCTTTGTTGAAGCTATGGCCATCCATGTAAAGCTGAGTGGAGCTTGGGGCCCTAAGTCCTGATTGTACAAACGAGCAGAGGAGAACTACAGTCCAACCTTCAGGAGGATGCCAAACTGCTCATATCCTCAGTGGTAAGTAGAAGAACAGTACTGCTCAGCATGTGTTGAGGTAATTCCCCATTAGGAGAATGAGCGCATACAGGGAGACGTATTTGAGAGTAGTGTTTGAATAATACACACAGAGCACACAGATACACTGTACAGTAAATGTAAGTTTTTACTTCCAGAAAGGTTTAAGCAAAGTTCAAAATAAGCAGTCCAAAATCATTCACAGATAAATCAGTCAGTTTTTCAATCCAGGAATAATCCAATAACAAATTCCAGTGTCAAAAACAGTTCAATATCAGTCTCACATCAAATCAAGAATAATAGTCAATTAGGAAAAATGGAGCAACGGCAATACTTTCCAACAGAAGGAAACAGAGATACACTCACACGCTCTTCTGAGACTCAGACTAAACAACTCAGGTTTCTGGCTCCATCTTATGGCTGTTTGAGAAACCACACCTAATTACAGTTTTACATTTTTTTAAAGATACAGTTTTAAAATGTTTATCCTGGTTTATATATTTCTAACCCAAATACCTGTTAGGTGACTCATATTCTTAACAGCATGTACGGTTAAGAACAAGCAACAAAATGCCCTTCGTATGCTTGCAGCATATGAAACCATGCGGCCTCCAGTCCACGGAAAAACCTCTCTCCATGGAATTAGTCCCTGGTGCCCAAAACGGTTGGGGGCTGCTGCCCTATACCATTTCAGACCAGGGCCTGTCCTGTCTCTTAAAAAATTCCAGTGTTGAAGTACCCACAACTTCTGAAGGCAAACTCTCCCACTGGTTATATGCAATGTGCGAATAACATGAATGTTTTACATTTTCCAGGAGGAAGAGCTCTGTCCTTCAGATTTTCTGCAGGTGTTTCCCAAGGTGCAAAGCCTACCGGTGGGTCAGCATGGCCTTACAAGTTGAAAATGCTTCGAAGGGCACTGACCTGAGATCACAGGGCACTTCTTCGTTCTTTTTCAAGGTGTCTGAACTTCCACCGGTCACAGATCTCCACAATGCCTCGGGGCAGGACAATGAGAGCCAGCCCTATGATCACCACAATACCCGCACTCATTAACACTGGCATCAGATTCGGCTGCCTGGTAGAATCCGGCACTGCCAGAACAAAGAAAAGAAGCATGGACCTAAGTTGCCAACACTCCCACCAGGAATTAGAAAAGCTACTTTCCATTCCTTTGCTATTTCCTCCCTTTTCTCTCTTCCATTGTAGCATGTATCCTCTGCCTTGCTATGTAGCATCCATGCTCATCTTCCCATAGTAGGGCTTCCAAATAGCTTCTTCCTTGTACCAAGGTTAAACGTTATTTCTTTTGCAGACTGAGGATATTGATTTGTTTTGCTTATACTTGCCTACAGAGCTAGGCTTGTCAAATAATGTGATGGGGATTTGCTAGAGACTGTTTTTCAGGGATGAAGTTCTGCCACCACTGTTTCTGCTGTAATGCTCTGCTCCCCAAAGAGCAACATTGGGAAGTTGTCATGTCAGCTAATGACATTTCTCTAGTATTATTAAATGTCATTCTTTACAGAATAGAAGGGCATGAGGTGGCGGGGGGGGGCAGCCATTTTGAAGAGACAGCCATTTTCATTTTGGTAGCAAGAATTATGTGCTGGATTCACTCGCTGCATTAAGTGCAATATGCTTAAATGTAATAGCTAGCAAAGATCTGCTAGAGCTAACCAAAAATAGAACCAAAAGCTTTGTACAATGTTTAAACCCAGCCATTGTCCTCCTCCATCTTTGTGTATAATTTCTAACTGCAGTTTGCATCTAACTCCAGATGATTTGAGGTAAGGGAGGAGGAACAATATCTCCTCATAGTTCAAAGATAGTAAGATGAATACTGAAGCAATTTGTACATGTCAGCTGCCATCTAGAGCCAATACTTATGCAAAAAAAACCCCACCACCCTTGTTTTTTGCATAGATTGAATCTTACAGATCCCATCTATCAAGGGGCAAATGATGTATGAAAGCATACCGATTAGATTTACGTATCACACTAAGACATAACGTGAATTACATATCTAGTGCAATGGGAAAATCCAGTGAGTTGTGGTTTATTCAGCAAAGCATGGTTAGCGAGCAGTTGATTTAGAAATTTGATTCTGCCAGAGCTCCTTACAGAGATGTACGCAGATTCCCTTTCCTGCTATAGCATCACAGGCTGCCTAGCATATAAATAGATCCTGAGTCTGGATCCCACCAGAAACCCAATACCTACCTATCTTCTTTCATCCCTCCCTCCCTCCTTCCCATTCCCAGCATATCTAATTGATGATCTCTGTGAAATCCCAACAGAACAGAAGATAGAAGAATAATATCACAAGCTCACACTTCTTCCCCTGACAACTCACCCTTTGGGTCATTCACCGTAAGGAAGATGCTGCCTGTCTTGTCCTCCTCAATGAGATAAATGAGGAGGTGTCCATCTCCTCTCTTCATCTGGCACCATCTCTCATCCACGGGTGCCACCAACATTCTCAACGTTTGGCTGCAAGAATTGCTACAGTTCTGACTTAGCGGTCCAGTTCCAAAAGCCTTGCATTCCGCACAGTCCCTATCAACAGATGTGTTGTTTTTAAACAGGCCACTTTTATTTACTCTTGCTTAGCATAAAGAATGGGCCCCCCACACCCAGACCTGCCCCCCCCCCCACAAATGCTAGCACCAATGGAGAACTGTTTGATCACCTGGGCAACTAAATGTGGTTCAACCAGTTGGTGATGGGAAGGGGGGGGGATTTTTTTTCTCTCACATCACAATACATTGATTGGTTTTGTTTATAAAATAAACAGGCCAATGTTGCTTGATTTGTCCACCCAGATTAGATTCCTTTTCTATATTGTGAATCCCTACTAACATTCAGTGGCAAAAATGAGCACGTGTTCTGAAGTGGTTTTATAATTTGATTTGCCTGAAGTTGTAAACTGTGAGTAAGACCACCTATAAGTCTGAAGATAAACAAGCATATATACAAACCTAAAAGGGGCAGATTTTTAGTTCACATAATAATAACAATTTGGAACAATACAATATGATCACACAGAAAAAAGTTCCTTCTGTAGTGAAGCTCTAATGTTCCAATCTGCTTATTAAAAGGGGTGAGAGCTACTAATATAAACAGAAATACAAGCTGATAGTGTCATGAAGGTACAATTTGTTTAGTGACCAAGTTACAATGACACTGAAAAAAAGTGACTTACAACCATCTAGTCCGCACACTTACTAGCACTGCAGCATCCGTACAGTTACATAACCAAAATGTGAGCACTTTGCAACCGGCATGTGTTTATGATGGTTGCATGGCCCTAGGATCATGTAGTTGCCAATTCTGATGGTCCAACAAGCAAAGACAATGGGGGAAGCCAGATTTGCTTAACAACTGCATAATCCACTTAAAAGCTGTAGTAATTTCTTAACCATGGCAAAAACAGATTATAAAAATCAGGTGCGACTCAGTTAAATAACCACCTTGCTTAGCAATGGAAATTAATAGAATAGAAATAGAAATAATACATTAATAGAATAGAGAATAATGGAACGGAGTGGAGTGGAGTGGAATGGCATAGAATAAGAATAGGGATGGGGATGGAATGGAATGGGGTTGTGGTTATGGTTATAAGTCCAGAGCTACCTGTAGTAGCACAGTGAAGCCCAATGAAATCTTCCTAAAGCTGGCATCTTCTGAAAATGCTAGGACTGTAGTTCTTAATGTTGTTAATGGGCTGGCTAGGAATATAAAAACTCATGGAGCCCTCCAGTTATTTGCTAATGTCCCCGTCTGTCACTTAAAATGTGATGGCAACCTTGGGTGATACTCTAGAGACCCTGCAATTCAGTAGATAGAATAGAATTCTTTATTGCCAAGTGTGATTGGACACACAAGGGATTTGTCTTTGGTGCATATGCTTTCAATGTATGCAGACAATTCATAATTTAGACAATCCCAGCAATTTAGCATTTGAAACCCTGTTTTAAGCTATCCCAATTTTCTGGTCTGCTTGCTTCACTGATGCCCACTGTATTCCAACTAAATGGAAGGATTTAGGATGCCAACTTGCTCAAGCAAACTTGCACTGAATGTATCCAGTGCTCCTGTGCAGTATTGATGAACAATGGAAAAGTGCAATGTCATTGGCATCAAACCCAGTCAAAGTACATGGTAATGGTTCTCTCTTTGACTTAATCAGGGCAGTGACTGACAATGAGCTTTGCTCAATGAAGCCCCCCTGCTTAAAAGGAACCATGAACAAGCAGCCAGTCTTTTCCTCTGTGCATTGGCTTCCTCTCCTCAGCCTCACCTGTGCACTTCACAGGGCATCTGGTGGTCAACACAGTGGCTGCCCAACCACCCAGCGTCACACTGACATTGGTTGCAGATGCAGTGGCCATGCCCATTGCAGATCTTGCCCTCTTGGGTGCATCCACTGGTATCCAGGCTGCACTCACATGCATTGCCAGTGTAATTGGCCTGGCATTGGCAATGACCACACCTGCACTGCCCGTTACCTGTTGGCAGAAGGAGACAAGCACCATTGTGAAGTTCTTTCTGTTATGGGGAAAATGCCCACTTCAGTAAGCCACCAAGGTATTTGAAGAAAGGTGCAAAAAGTATATTTTATCAGCATTCAGAACTACGGATAAGTCCTGCTGAGTGAGAGTTCAAATAGTGCAGCATTTGATTTATTGCAAATTATATATTGATAGGTTGTATTTAATGCAAGCCAAAACTGACTTAATGAGAGGCAAATACGCACAGTTGAGGCTAGCACATGCATCGTTGCATTTGGGTTTTAAATACTAACACTACATCATGTGTGCAAAATGGAGAAAAGTGAAGCTCTGGTTTGAGAAAAGTACAAAAAGAAGAAGAGGCTAATTTTGAAGAGTTACAGCAGAATACAACAGAGAGCAGGTATGCTTTGAATATGGATTTATCATCTAGTTTGTCCTTGTTCTTGTTTACTTGATTTTTTTAAAAAATGTTATTAATAAATCAGTATTCTTATCAATAGGAACATTTAGAATTTTTGTTTTTATTATGCTTTCTACTGTATATCTTCTGTGTGACTTTATTAAAAATAAATTTCCAAATATATTCTTTTAATCTTTTATAGTTCATCGATAAACATATACAAATTTGTGTTTAAAAATGTTCACTGTCTATTTCCATCAAGCTGGAACTACATAACTTTCTTTGCCACAGAAATATCACTTTGAGTAATGCAAATCTGAATAATGGGACTTTTTTGTGGGATTCCTTAGCAGCACTAATCAAGACCTACCTTAAGTACGAGGGAGCCACAAGGTTACAGATTATATACTCTCTGCAATGACTTAGAAAAGCAGCGCAAGTTCTAAAATTATCTTTGCTGCAGGAATAGAGGATAACATCATGGGAGGAACCCTTCTGTGGATTGATCTGGTGCCTCTTCATTCTGCTGTTTTAAGGAGACCCCAAGCCTGTCCGTTCTACTGATACTAGCAACTTCTAACACAAGCAATGTCCTTTACTATCTTCCTATATACCTCTTTATAAGGATGTGGTGGCTCAGAGGCTAAGACGCTGAGCTTGTCAATCAGAAAGGTCGGCAGTTCAGCAGTTCGAATCCCTAGCGCTGCGTAACGGAGTGAGCTCCCGTTACTTGTCCCAGCTTCTGCCAACCTAGCAGTTCGAAAGCACGTAAAAAATACAAGTAGAAAAATAGGGATCACTTTGATAGGAAGGTAACAGTGTTCCATGCACCTTTGGCATTTAGTCATGCCGGCCAGTTAGGGTAAACAATGTTATCCCTTACAGAGGGGAACCTTTACCTTTTGTTATATACTTCTTTAAAGCACAGAAAAGACAGCAACCTGGTTTTTGTTATCTGTCACCTTATCCCCATCCTCTAACCTCTGGGGTCAACAGGCAGTTTCAGTTTGTCTTCTCTATATAATATGAACATCAGCATTAAAGGATAAACTATTATTTGTCCCATACACAAATCCTCTGCCTTCTCCAAATCATTCGTCTTTACACATTTCCACCAGCATTGCCTGCATATTTACAAGCATAAGCATGAGGTGGAAGGCTAGAGATACATTTTCCTTCTAATGGAAACTTGAGTGCTGAGGCAGTCGAATTATCTGCTCCATGTACAACATTTTTAATGTATTCATATAAAGGAAACAATAAGGAAGAATATTTGTAGCTCAGGGTTGAATTGACCGACCCTCAGATGGACCCACAGACAGACAACTCAACAGACAGACAGACAGAAGGACAGACTGACATATGGACAGACAGAGGGACAGACAGAGGGACTGAGGGACATAACAGACTCCAGTGCTAGTGATGATGTTATTTACTTTGGGTGCAATGAAACATTTGCAAGAAATCCAACTGCACCAAAGGACCCCGCATAAGAGAAACATTCATAATGATAATGAGTTATGTATCTTATATTTATCCCTCTAACGGCTAATGAGAGTAATAGTGCCCATTTGCCTGACTGCCTTGTGTCTGTATATCCCTTAGTCCATTTGTCTGTCCCTCTGTCTGTCTACATATCACTCTGTCCTTCTGTGTCTCTGGCTGGCTATGCAACTGTTTGTCAAGTTGTCTGTCTGTGGGTTCATCTATATGTCTGTCCATCTGTCGATCTTCATCCATCCATCCACCCATATGTCTGAGTGTTCGTCCTTCCACTTGTTCATTTTTTTGTCTGTCCATCCTTCCCTCTCTCTGTTTATCCACTGGTCCATCCACATTGGTCTATCCATCTGTTCTTTGTTACTGGTCCATCTATCCATCTGTTTGACTGCTATCCATCTGTTAAACAGTATGTTTGTCCATCTGTTTGCCTGTCCTCTTTTCAATCTGTCTGTTTGTCCATCTGTTGTTCACCTAAGTATCCATCCATCTGCTGCCTATCTGTTTGGACCTCCTGTCTCAAGTAGATGGATGGACAGACAAACAAAATATGGACAGACAGTTGTGTTAAGCCTGGGTTCCCCAACCAGGGTTAAGGAGACAAGTTAAACAGAATGTGCAGCGTTAGTCAGATAGGCATACAGATAAATGTGTGAGATAAGTTTGTATGTTAGTTAACATACAGTAAAAATAACAGATACGCTTGTGTTATCAAAAATATAGTTTATTTCATTTAGAGTTTTATAGCATAGTCAAAATAACAATCCATTAGTCATGTATCGTTTTAGTCAGTCCATTCAAGGATATTCAATTAGCAAAGTCCGTGTAGAATATCCAATGTCAGTTCACTTACAATAAATCAGTCCTCTCACTGTTGATAAATCAACAGTCCTTTCTCTCTCCCATTCCAGAAGGGGAAAAACGCAGTCTTCAGTCTATCCAGTAATTAGGGATCATCAAGCCAGAGAGAGCAAGCTGCCGTGCCTTGCTTCTTTTATGGTGCTTTTACAGCCACTCCCTTAATTACATTCTTACAGTTAAAGTTACAGACACTTCAACTAACAAACCATGATAACATATTTATTATTTTACCTAAACCAGTTAGGGTAAACAATGTTATCCCTAACATTCTCCCCTTTTTGGTAATAATAATACTATAACTATTTACATCTTTAAATCATATTTGTTACAACTCTCTTTAAACTTAATTACTCCTTGAGCTTTTGTAAATTGGTCTGCAATGTTTTCTTCCGTCATGCAGTATTCCAATTTAATTAGCCCATTTTTTACAGATTCTCTAACATTTAAGTATCTTAATTCAGTATGCTTTGATCTAGTTTTTACAGCAATATTAGTAGCTAACTTTATGGCTGCCTGGTTGTCCTAATGGAATCTTTAACAGTTATACCCATATCTAATAATAACTGTTTGTACAAAATTAAGTCAGTGCATAGTAATGACAGACATGAAAATTCCGCTTCCATCGTGAACAAGCTGATATGCTGTTGTCTGATTGACCTTCACCCTATTAGTGTCTTACCAAATAATATAGCCATCCCAGATGTTGATTTTCTAGTGTTTATGTCAGTTACAAAACTTGCATCTGCATAGGCACTAAGACTCAAATCACCCTTTGGTTCTATATACAATGCATGGTTCATTGTTCCTTTAAGATATCTTAAAATTCTTTTTAATGATTGCCAATGACATTGATGTGGATCTGAATTAAAATGTGCCAGCTGATTAACACTATAAGCTATATCTGGCCTTGACCAATTGCTTATATATGATAAGCTACCAATCAAAGATTGATATATAGACTTATCAAATTTGGGACTTTGATCATCAGTTTGGCAAACTTCCTGACTCATTGGAGTCTTTGCCGGTTTACAAAGTTCCATTTTATACATTTTAATTAATTGGCAAATTTTATCTTCTTGAGATATCTTAAATCCATTTTTTGTTTTGTTAATTGTCAATCCTAGATATTTTTTAATTTCACCTAAATGCTTTAATTTTATCTTTTTAGCTAATAATGATATAATCTCATTAGCTTCATTATTAGTCTTAGTTATCAAAGCAATATCATCTGTAAATAATAACAATAATGACACCGTTCCATTATTTTCTCTTTTAAACACACATGGATCTGCTAAACCAGATTTAAATCCTATATTGTTTAATTCTTTCACAATATATTGGTTCCACTCAAAGCCAGATTGTTTCAACCAGTAAAGACTTTTTGAGTTTCCAAGAATCATTACTATTTACTTTATTGTCTTTTATAATAACTGGCTTTTTCAAATATATAGTGTGCTGCACCGTGCATACAAATAAGCAGTTTCTACATCTAAATGGTTAATGACATAGTTTTTCTTAGCTGCCCACACTAAAGCTGTTCTCAAAGATGTTGCTTTAAGACTTGGTGCGAAAACTTCATCGTAATCAGATGCAGTTTGATTAAATCCTTGAGCTACCAACCTAGCTTTATGGGAAACAGTCCCATCATTGCCAGTTTTTACCTTAAATATCCATTTGCACCCAATGGATTTTTCTCCTGGAGGTAATTTAACATCTTCATATACTTTCATTACCTTTAATAAATTTAGTTCTTTTTCCATTGCCTTTTGCCAATTCTCCTGATTCTTTGCAGGATACATCCTAAGTTCATCTACACTAGTTGGAACTTTAGTTACTTGACAAACTATACTTGCTTGATACCTATCAGGTGGTCTAGTTATACGTGTAGTACGTCAGGTATTACAGGACTTATAGGTGGACTTTCATTTATTAACTGTTCTTGATTATCTAACTCTTCCTGATCAACAGTTTCCTCTTGTTCTGGTCCTATTTGCTCTTCATGGACTTCTTCTTTTATTGGACTCTTCTTATAACAAGTCTGATCTTTTTGCCTTTTGTAGGGTTCAATAATTACTTCGTTATTTAAATCTTGCTCTAATCTATTCCATCCTACATGTTCTAGGAATTTAGCGCTAGCACTGGTGTAAACTCTAGATGTACCTGGTTCCCAGAATCTATAAGATCTGTGATTAGATTCATATCCTACAAAAAATAATCTTTTAGCTCTATGCTGTCCTTTGTGTCTGAGTTGTGTAGGGATATGCACCCATGCTGGTGCTCCAAATGTGTGTGTGTAACTTAAATCAAGTTTTGTACCATGTCACAGTGTGAATGGTAATTCACCTGTTGTTGAATTAACAACATTATTTAATATATGATTACCACACATTATTGCTTCTCCCCATAAATTGTCAGGTAATCCTGAATCAGACAACATAGTATGTGCCATTGATTGTAGTGTTTGGCCTCATCTCTCTATAAAGGCATTATGTTGTGGCCTATATGGTGCAGACTTTTTATGTTGAATACCTAACATTCTAAGTCTATTCTGGAATTTATTATTTGTAAATTCCGCACCATTATCTGTTATAAGAGTTACTAATTTCTTTTTAGTTTTTCTTTCTGCAAATTTAATCCAATTAAATAGATTTAGATTCGTTTCAGTTTTGCTCTTCATTAAATAGCAAAACCCATATCTAGAATAGTGGTCCACTATACTTAATATGTATCAAGCTCCCCCTACACTTGGTTTTTTCGGACCTATTAAATCGGCAAATACTACCTCTAAAGGCTCTTTGGTAGTAAATCCATCAACTGTAGTTGCCGGTATGACCTTGCTTTTGCTTTGATTACAAGCAAAACATTGCAAATACTTATTACAAGGTTTCAAACTTATTCCTTTAGATAGTTGAATAGTTCTCTTAAGCATTTTAAAATTTAAATGCCCTAGCCATCGGTGTAACAAGTGAATACATTCATCATGAGGTTTCTTATTATCATAAACCATGTTAGCCACCTCTAAACCATTATCATTTAAAACATATAATTCACCTCTTAAAGATGCAGTAATTTTCTTATCTTTTTTTTCAATTATGCAGTTATCTCTCCTAAAGGTAACTACATATCCTAGTTTAACCAAAATTCTAACTGAAATTAAATTAAACTTAAGTTGTGGTACATATAACATTTTTACATTCTCTTTTATGAAAGAACAATATGCTATATCTTGACCTTTAGCTTTCAGTTTCCAGCCATTGGCTAATGATATCTGCTGTGTACTCTGGGACATTTTAATAAAATTTTTGTTATCATTTGTTATACAGTGGGATGCTCCACTGTCAACCACCCATAAATTATTTTTTACAGCTCCGTTAATATACATGGCTAACTCTAAATTTTTATTTTTATTTTGGTTACTTTTAGTATTCTGGCCAGCGTTCTGGCGCTTTGCTTTTTTACAAAATCTTGCCAAATGTCCTCTTCCTCCACAATTAAAACACTTTTTAATTGCGTATGCAGTAGGAGATTCAATATCTTCTTTTTGAGGTTGCTCCCTCCTTAACTGATCTCTTTCAAGTCTTCTTCTTGCCTCTTCAATCAATCTGCCAGTTATATCAGTTAAAGTTAAACTTTCCTTAGGCAAAATTTCAAGGGAAGTGACGTAGTTATCATAACTTTCGTCTAGTGAAGATAGAATTATGTAGACTTGGTGTAGTTCAGAGAAAATAAGTTCTTTCTCGTGCAGTTCTTGAAAAATGCTTTGCATAGTTTTCAAATAACTAAGCATATCACCATTCGTTTGGAGGTGCGTCCTGAAAAGCT
This sequence comes from Hydrophis major, assembly GCA_033807585.1. Lineage (NCBI taxonomy): Eukaryota > Metazoa > Chordata > Lepidosauria > Squamata > Elapidae > Hydrophis > Hydrophis major. Next base: position 216,998,415 of record CM066329.1, read on the forward strand.
TCCGTGTTAGATTTATGTGAGCACCAACATTATCTCGGACATAAATCCTCTTCAGCTTCTGCCAACACCCAACAGCTGTTTGCTCTCCGCGGATATGAACAAGTTGCTGGTCAGATAGTGTTAGTCCTATTATTCAAAGAGCTTGTTCATTCTTCTGTTTAAAGTCTTCTATCTTTTGTCTATCTTCCTCAATCTCTGGATCCCATTCCTCTACATTTGGTGGGTTTTCAATTATGTTCCACAGACCTTCTCTTCGTAGAAGTAGACTACATTTCATAGACCATGATACATAGTTTGTTCCATCCAACTTGGATATAAGGGACAAACTTTGTAGATTGACTTGTGCCATGTTTTCTTATATGGATATAAAACTATAATTAATAAAACACAGCTGTCTGTTTACTGTAACGTATAACAACACAAACTCTCACATTTTACATAAATCTGTTTTATCCTAGTTAAACTGACTTTGCAGCCTCTGGGCCCATAACCAGTGTTAAGCCTGGGTTCCCCAACCAGGGTTAAGGAGACAAGCTAAACAGAATGTGCAGCATTAGTCAGATAGGCATACAGATAAATGTGTGAGATAAGTTTGTATGTTAGTTAACATACAGTAAAAATAACAGATACGCTTGTGTTATTAAAAATATAGTTTATTCCATTTAGAGTTTTATAGCATAGTCAAAATAACAATCCATTAGTCATGTATCGTTTTAGTCAGTCCATTCAAGGATATTCAATTAGCAAAGTCCGTGTAGAATATCCAATGTCAGTTCACTTACAATAAATCAGTCCTCTCACTGTTGATAAATCAACAGTCCTTTCGCTCTCCCGTTCCAGTAGGGGAAAAACGCAGTCTTCAGTCTATCCAGTAATTAGGGATCATCAAGCCAGAGAGAGCAAGCTGCCGTGCCTTGCTTCTTTTATGGTGCTTTTACAACCACTCCCTTAATTACATTCTTACAGTTAAAGTTACAGACACTTTAAGTAACAAACCATGATAACATATATATTATTTTATCTAAACCAGTTAGGGTAAACAATGTTATCCCTAACAAGGTGTACACATGGACATATGGACAGTATGTCTAAAGCATATCCATCTGTCCACTGATGCAGTTTGTCCATCTATCCACTGTCTCTTGCCTGTCTATCTACACTTTCATCTCTTCATCTATCTATATGTCCGTTTATCTTGTCTGTCCATTTTTCTACCTGTCTGTCCTTATATTTCTCCAACTGCCCATCTGTCCTTTTGTGTGTCTGTTGGTCTGCCTGTCCATTTGTCTATCTAGCCAATAGCCTGTCTCTCATCTGTATATCCATGTGTCGGTCTGTTCAACCTTCCATTCATTCTTCTGTCTCATTTATCATTTATCTGTCCATCCATCCTTCTGTTTATGACTCTGTGCTGTCTGTCCATCCATCTATCTGAACTGACCAGCTGACTGTCCATTTTGTCCATCTGTCATTCTGTCCATTCTTCTATTTGTTTTTCTGTTTGTCCATCAGTGATGTTACTACTTGGGAAATTAAAAGCCTGCAAGCAATCAGCAAAATTCAGACAGAACCTCAGACAGGCCTCTATGGTTCAACCCTGACCTACATATATTCTCTTCAAATGGAGAGTAATAGTAACTTTCATCATAAAGAAAATCATGTTTTTACCTGCACAGAGTTGCCCATTATGTCGTTCACAGGCAACATTGTCACAACTGCAGAAAGACCCACTTGCTAGGGTTAGAGCTTCTGAACTAAGTAATTCATCTTTCCTGCAATCACAATGCCGGCCAACATAGCCTTCATGACATCTAGAGAGGAGATAAAGAGCATTTCTAGTTAACTATTTACCCTATGGACATTATTAAGTGTTGTACCTTATGATTCTTGACGAATGTATCTTTTCTTTTATGTACACTGAGAGCATATGCACCAAGACAAATTCCTTGTGTGTCCAATCACACTTGGCCAATAAAGAATTCTATTCTATTCTATTCTATTCTATTCTATTCTATTCTATTCTACTCTACTCTACTCTACTCTACTCTACTCTACTCTACTCTACTCTACTCTACTCTACTCTACTCTACTCTATTCCATTCCACTCCACTCCACTCTACTCTACTCTACTCTATTCTAACTGTTGGCTTGTGTGGTTTCATCCTCACTAACTCCCTACATGCTGGCATAGCTGCAATCCTTCAATTATGATTGTAGCTGGGGTTAATCCTTATCTAGGCATTGATAGAAGAGGAGAGGAGAGGAAAGGAAAGGGGAACTCTGCTAATGCTGTGACACATAATTATTATAAATCAATCATTGTCTTTCAACCCTTCTTCAAGACTTTCACAAGAATGATCTCTGTGAGTTCTGAATTCATGTGGAACTAAATAAAATTCTCTTCCTTTTAAACTCAGAGAGATTTCTGAATGCAGTTGCTTGTTACAAATGTATGCTTGATATCTGCTCTTTGCTTTATTTTCCATTTTTTAAACTTCAAACTCTTCTTCAGGTGGCACAATTAGGCATCTATCCTCCACCTTCAAGGGCAATCCAAACAGCAGAATATTTAACATAGACAGTTTCTGAGGACATACCTTTGAGCTTTCTTAGATCAGTTTACGGGGAAAAAGATGACTTGTTAGGCAATGGAATAACATTCCAGAGGTAATGGATTTTGACCCCCCTCCAGATTTTCCCAAGGGAAACTATCCTTTTTAAAAAAAAACCCACACATTTCAATCCAAATGTTTAAATATATAAGGAAGGAAGGAAGGAAGGAAGGAAGGAAGGAATAATATTGCTTGCCTGGTAGTTTAAGTGCTTCTTCTGAATAGAAGCTGACATTTAGACATGAAGATTTCATTTCTTTAGTCTTCTCAGAGACGTTCTCTAATCAGGCCTTCCAGGAACATGCTCCAGCAGAGGTGTCAAACTCAAGGCCTGTGGGCCAGATCTGGATGCTTAAATTTGGCCTGCAGGGGCAGCTTGGAAATAGCAAAGGACTGGCCCGCGATGGCTCTGACAGCCAAAACGGGGTGTGCACATGTGTCCCATTTTCAGCCTGGATAGCTTCCTGCAACATTTTGCTGGCCAAAACGGTGTTTTGTCCATCATAACTTCAAATGGTCACCAAGAGACCAGTCATAAGTTGAGGACTAACTGTAGATCATTTTGCCACTTCATGGAGGCAAAAGAGACTGTAAAATCAATATTACACTACTTTATTGCAATATTCCTGACCTGGACCTTATTCCAGACAAATGAAGGAAAAGGGTTTTTTTGAGCATTTATTGCTCTGCAACAATAAATGTTAGTGAAATTTTCAATATATTTTCTGTGGTCGATAACCAATTTGGTGCTACTTACGGTGTCTAGATTGCAGAGTTCCATCATCACAGTTATATTTTGAGGGAGAGGATGATATTCAGGTCATCGGTTAGTTTATTTTTTTAATATCAAATTTTATTAATTTTTGTCAACATATAAGATACAAAGGAAAATAAAATGTAAGGGAAAACTAGGGGAAGGAAAGGGGGAAAAGAGAAAATGTGAGGTGGAAAGGTAAAAAGAAGCAAAAGGCACTGATCTCCAACTCTCTTTGGCACTAGAAGATAATAACACTACAACCTCAACTTTTTACTTTTATACAATAGTATATACTAGCCAATTCTACATCACCAGACTTATCTAACAAAAACAAAATTTCATTTTTTCCCATTACAAGCACAAAGTTCAGAAGCAATTTTCAAATAGAAACAAAATTATATTCTCTTTTTTAGATAAAATAATAGATTTAACAATCTCTGCTTTTCTAATTTTAAAACATTAATCTTTTCTTTAAAATTGTCCTAAAATCAATTTCTAACACATCTTTTTTTAAAACTTTACTCTTTTTTAACCTCCTCTTAACATACATACATTAAAATTCACGCTATGGTCATGCAATAAGAACTTTTTCTTTTCTTTAAAAATACTAACCATATTTTTGAATTTAATTTAAATAATATCTTACAAACTTCGGGAGTTTTTTAAACAGGGAGTGACTTAAATTCAATGAGTAATCAGACTTGGGATGAATTTTTACAAGTCTGAATGTATGTATTGAAATAAAGTTTTAATGTAGAATTGCATTTATAGAATGGCTTTGTAAATGTTTTTTTTTTTTTTGTATTTTTATATAATATGAGCTCTATACCCTTGCTTTGCTATGAAACTATGTGGTTGGGCTAAGTTTTGGGGGAAGAAAATAAGGGGGAGGGAATTGTGCTCTGCCTACCAGCATCCATCAGTATTTATCTGGCTAGCATCCTGTCAATGTGTGAGAGAGTTGAGGGCTGTTTGGAAACTGAAACATGGAAACTGAAACAGTATTTGCTGTGTGAGCAAGAAGGAGACAGCAAGAAACCGTATTTGCTGTGTGAGCAAGAAGGAGACAGCAAGGAACCTGGACTTGGCTTAGCTCAAGTGTTCTGTACTAAAGCTGGTTGCTGCTGTGAAAATGAAAGTGAAACTCCTCTGCTTGTGTTTTGCATTTGGAACAGATTTCTTGTCAGGTGGGGAGGGGGAGTAGAACTCCTTAGCATCACAGCTAAGTTAATAATAATATACGAAATATGAATGCTCTCATGGTCATTTTGAAAAATCCTTTCTTAGTGAGCACCTAAAAGCCAAGAGGAACATAGATGCCAAATTTCACGTTTGCAGGCTTTATGATACTGGAGATTTTGTGATGATGCATGACTGATATTTTGCTTTTATATATATAGATTTGAATAACTCCCAAGGTCATCAATCAGCTTTCTGGTGCTGGTAAGAGTATCACAGTTAAGGGATAACTTCAGGGGTGGTATTCAATTTTTTTTACTACCGGTTCTGTGGGCGTGATTTGGTGGGCATGATGTGGCTTGGTGGGTGTGACATAACTTGGTGGGCGTCACCTGGTGGGCGTGACAGGGGAAAGTTACTGCAAAATCCCCATTCCCTCCCCACCCTACTAACCTGCTTTCCAGCTCCGTTCTCCTGTGCAGGGCAACAAAAGAAGACCCAGCTGATCAGTTGGGACTCAGGAGGCAGAGAATAGATGGGAGCGGGGCCAGTCAGAGGTGGTTTTTGCCGATTCTCTGAACTACTCAAAATTTCCACTACCGGTTCTCCAGAACTGGTCAGAACCTGCTGAATACCACCTCTGGATAACTTCCTTGTTAAAGAAGGAGTATCATCTCGTTCTACCATCTGTTACCTTTTATCTGATTTTTCCTTTTCTGTTATTCCCCGTGGTTTACTTTTTCCTCTGTTCATGTGTATAATTTTAATTATACAAAATTATAATTGTGTAATTTTCCTCTTCTCACCCAAACTTACAAAACGCTGTAGAATGATGCCGAGGGGCTGCTGATACAGGAATTAAAACAAGAACAACTTAATCCTGAAAAGAGATCACAGTCGTTTGGTAGATATCAGAGAGAAATGAATGGTACCTCATCTGAGCCTGACTATGGGCCGCTCAAGATGTTCCAACTTAGGCCTGGGAAAACTGAGAATTCTTGACTCTGGAGAGAATTCTACATCAAGGCGGGGCCTTTCAGTCAGTCTTGATTGCTGTGTGGACAAGTCCATGCAATTTTCATGGCAGTGTGTTTGGAGGCACTATGAACCCTATCATTGATATATTCCTATGACACTTTTAATTTTACTATCAGCCCATTAGAATGAAGTAAAGTTTCCTTGACTCCCAGTACCTTTGGGACACATCAATGGCAATCAGAAAGATTTTGCTATTTGGGTTTCCGGTTTCGCGTGGCTTCGGGGCAGCAGGAATTCGCGACAGCTCGCGATTCCTGCTATGCTAGCCGCCGAGGTACCCCCGATCCAGATGGGTCAGGGGGATATGGCTGCCCTGTAGGGACAGCTGAAGAGAGAGGGGAGTCGGACAGGGGGTTGGGGGTGTCGCAGACCCCCTCCTCCTCCGGAAAAACCCCTTTTTCCCAAGGCGGTGGAGCGGCGGTCAGCAATGGCCGCCACGAAGAAGCCAGCAACCGGGTAAGATTGCGCTGGAGGAAGTAAGAAGAGTGAAAGTGCTGTCTGAGCCGGGTCAAGTAACATCTTTTAAATTTGTTGGAACTGAGCTGTTTGAGTTGCTGGAGGATACATTGTATCCCTAAGAAGATCGAAAGCGGCGGAGAAGCTGTTAAAGGGAACTTTTTTTTTTTTCTTCACTCTCCCACCCCATGGAAAAAGCAGATATGTTTGGACATATTGGACATTGAAAGTGAATTATTCTGAAAGTTGAAGCTAAGGGACAAAAGGGTTTCTGGACATTGAAAAACTTAAGAAATTGGAAAACCCTTATTAGAGGTATGGATTTCTGATTATTTAAAGTTGATATTGCAAGTGGGAAGGGAGAGAGAAAAAAAATTGGAGCAGAAGCTGAAAAAGGAGGAGATTGCCTAGAATCCCAAAGAAAGGTATATGGTAATTGGACCTCTTTGATTAAACATTAACCCCAGAAAGAGAAAGAGAAGAAGGAAGAAAAGTATTAATTTTTGGAATTTTTTTTTGAATTATTTTTGATTAAAAATATTTGTGGTTGTTTTGGGAAAAGTTTCTTTTTTCATGATGGCATCGCTTGTGGATGAATTAAAGACTGAATATCAAAAATATAAAAAGGAAGATACTTTGGGCACTTTGTTTCAATTCTTAGAAATGGCGTTATGTACTTATGAAAAGTTGACTACGCAGCAGAAGGACTGGGACAAAGAAGAAGAGGAAGAAGAAGCCATCTTTGATGAACAATGGGTTCTTTCCGGGGAGGAGGAGAAAAAGGATAAGAAAAAGGGGATTTTAAGAATTATAAAAACAACCAAAGAAGAGAAAAATGAGCGGAAAGGTGGAGGCAAGGTTAGAAAGCAAAGGAAAGGGAGTAAGAAAAGGGAGGAGGAAAGACAAAGGGGTAAAAAGGGCAAGGAGAAGAATAAACAAGAGAGAAAGGGGGGGAGGAGAAGCTTCAATGGGGGGAAGCAAGATCTAAAGAAAAAAAGTTTATTCAGAGACAATGGGTGAATTTAATTTAGGATAAAAGAGGGATTCTGGAGGGTACATAAGATTGTGTTTTTTATATGTGTATTTAGAGTATAAAATTCATTGTGTAATTTTAGAATCTATTAAACAGAATCCCAAGAAAAATTGTTATACGAAGTACTTTTAAGTTAGGGTAATGAGTTATAGACGTTACTCCAATTGGTGTATAGGAGAAGTATAATAAAAGAAAAAAGATGAATGGATAGTTGGAAATAGAACAGACAAAGAATATTATTGAAAATGGCAATAAGATATGAAAGGATATATAAAGGTTTTGTTATGTTTTTTTTTTTGGATTTTGTATATTGAAAAAAGGCAAAAAAAAATTTAATTAATAAGAAATAATTTGGATGAAAAGGAGAAGTTGGGATAAGATATGAAGTTAAATAGATAAAGTATTGATACTATAATTTGGAATTGTTATGTTCTATTGGTTTTCTTCTTTTATTATTTTTTCTTAGAAAAGAACTTATAAGCTGTTATGCCTTGTGCATTGTTTATATAAAACTGATAAAAATGGTTTACATATATATAAAAAAAAGAAAATGATAATAAGATATGGAAGGATATATAAAGTGAATATGATGTTTGAATTTGTGTCTGTGTGAAGAGTTTCAACCCGGGATCAGACAACCTTCAGAAAAGATCTTTTAGTTTTGTTTGTTTTACTGTGTTTTCTGTAAAATTAATAAAATTTGTTTAAAAAAAAAGAAAAAGAAAATGGTAATAAGATATGGAAGGATATATAAAGGTTTTGTTATGGTTTTTTTTTTGTATATTGATAAAAGGCAATAAAATTTTAATTAACAAGAAATAATTTGGATGAAAAGGAGAAGCTGGGATAAGATAGGGAGTTAAATAGATAAAGTAAATATTGATATTATAATTTGGAATCATTATGTTCTATTGGTTTTCTTCTTTAATTATTATTATTATTATTTTTAGAAAAGAATTTATAAGCTGTTATGCCTTAATTGTTTGTGCACTGTTTTTGTAAAATTGATAAAATTGGTTTATAAAAAAGAAAAGAAAATGATAATAAGATATGGAAGGATATATAAAGTGAATATGATGTTTGAATTTGTGTCTGTGTGAAGAGTTTCAACCCAGGATCAGGCAGCCTTCAGAAAAGATGTTTTAGTTTTGTTTATGTTTTGTGTTTTGTATGTTTATGAAAGGCAATAAAATTTAATAAGCAAGAAATATAATTTGGATAAAAGGAGAAGTCTGGATAAGATATGAAGTTAAATAGATAATGTAAATATTGATATTACAATTTGGAGTTATTTTATATGTTCTATTGGCTTTCTTCTTTAATTATTATTATTTTTTTTTAGAAAAGATTTTTTAAGTTGTTATGCCTGGATTGTGTATTGTCTTTTGTAAAATTAATAAAATTTGTTAAAAAAAAAAAAGAAAGATTTTGCTATTTGGTGTATTTTGTTTTGTTGCCTTCCCAGCAGTGGTGGTATTCAAAAAAATTTACTACCGGTTCTGAGGGCGTGGCTTGGTGGGCGTGGCAGGGAAAGGTTACTGCAAAATCTCATTCCCTCCCCATCCCACTAACCTGCTTTTCAGCTCCGTTCTCCTCTGCAGGGCAACCAAAGAAGACACAGCCAATCAGCTGCGACTTGGGAGGCAGAGAAGAGATTGGGGAAGGGCCAGTCAGAGGTGGGATTGGCTGGTTCTCTGAACTACTCAAAATTTCTGCTACCGGTTCTCCAGAACTGATCAGAACGTGCTGAATGCCACCTCTGCTTCCCAGGCTAAATCGGTAGCCGCTCTTCCTATTAGTTACCAGGTCTGTTTCTGCCTAGCCTGTCAAGATCTTTGACTTTTTATTTATTTATTTAATTTAATTTGTCAATCACTTACAAGATAACAGGTATAAGAATAAACATAGTGATGAATACATGAAATGGATACATATAAGAAAAATAAAAGAAACAATAGGACAGGGATGGTAGACACGTTGGTGCGCTTATCTATGCCCCCTACAGACCTCTTAGGAAAGGGGTGAGGTCAATAGTAGACAGTCTAAGGTTAAAGTTTTTGGGGTTTGGGGAAGAAACTGCAGAGTCAGGTAGAGTATTCCAGACATTGACCTCTCTGTTGCTGAAGTCATATTTCCTGCAATCAAGTTTGGTGTGGTTTACCTTGAGTTTGTATCTATTGCAGGGATGGGCAAACTACGGCCCCTGGGCCACATCCGGCCTGTTGGTCTTTTTAATCTGGCCCGCCCAAGATTGGGGCGCCTGGTTGGAGCACCCAAGTGGGAGCCGGGAAACAACAGATCCGGGCCAGACGACGGCTTGGCGGCTGAGCGGGGCGGCCAACAGCAGAGGGGAATGGAGGACAGTCAACCTGCCGGCCAAAGGGAAAGAGACTCGCCAGCTGCCCTTCGAGGAGCCGGTGCGTGCCCAAGGCAATGGGGGAGCCCTGCTGGCAGCCGCGGAGCAGCGGGCAGGCGCGGGTGACTACAGGTGGGGATGGACTGATGGACGGACGGGGTGGCATGCTTGGAAGCCTCGCAGGGTCTGCCTGCCTTGCTGGCTGCCTGCCTTCCATGCTGGCAAAGGGAGAGTTTACAGGGCTGCTCGGGAGGAGAGGAGATCTGGGGGTGCCCAGCTCCCCAAGGTACCCTAGTTATTTCTTGTGTACATGTTTGTGTGTGTGTAGTGACAGCTCTGATGATGTCATGTGCCGCTACGATCTCCGTTCTCCGCACGTTCCTTTTGTCCCTTCCGTAAAGAATCTTTCGTTGTCAATCTCGGACCGTTGGAGAGAATTGCACTCGGATTTCCACAATTCCCACCCTTCGTGGACAGGGCTCCGTTTCCAGCCACAAACAGTTTTGCGAGAGCGTCTGCTTGACCATGAAAACGCACGGGGTTTACGCCAGGGGTGCTTACTCGGGAGAAAACCTCTCTTGATCACTGTTCAAGGTAGGGTCTGACTGACTGACAGGGGGTGGATTTTGCAGTTTCTGCATTGATACCCCCTCTCCCCCCCCCCAGCCTTTTCAAAGCATCTCAACTACAGTGCCCATGATCCCCATCAAGAAGAGTTTGGGATAATGGGATAAAATCTTACAGGACTTATAAGAAAAAAGGATCTTTTTTCTGTTTATGTTTGATATGTACTGTTAACAAATGCAGTTTTTTATATGTATCATATCTTGTGCTGACCCAGCCCATCTGTCAAATTTTAAAAGTCAATGAGGCCCCCAAGCCAAAAAGTTTGCCCACCCCTGATCTATTGTGTGCTCTTGTATTGTTATAGTTGAAGCTGAAGTATTCATTGACAGGTAGGACATTGCAATGTATTTTGACACAGCAAGGCAGCTTTTAAGAAACACAATGAAATAAACCAGATAAATACCTGCAAATGCCACAGGTGAGGTTGCCATGTCCACCAGAGCAGTGCTGTGCATCAGGCTGGGTGTCTCCACATTGGCAGTCACAGGTTGTTGACACCTCTACATGGACCTCCTCTCCCACTCCCAATACTCGCAACACCAGCTTCTGGGATTCAGGTAGGCAGGTGGTTGCCATTATCTTCACTGTAAATTGCACCTTGGGAAGATAAGTGAATGAGAGGGGCTCCATCAACCTCCCTAAGTGATAAATCTGTGACAGTCCAGATGTTGCCAAATCCCAGATGCCAGCATCCCTCTACCCATGCTTAATCTGCTGGAGCTGTAACATAGCAACCTCTTTGAGAGCCTCTTCAGAGACATACTTGGAGTCTTCAGAACAGTGGTGGGATTCAAATTTTTTTACTACCGGTTCTGTGGGCATGGTATAGCTTGGTGGGTGTGGCTTGGTAAGCATGGCAGGGGAAGGATCCTACAAAATCCCATTCCCTCCCCACCCCACTAACCTGCTTTCCAGCTTTGTTCTCCTGTGCAGGGCAACAAAAGAAGACTCAGCTGATCAGCTGGGATTCAGGAGGCAGAGAATAGATTGGGGGCGGGGCCAGTCAGAGGTGGTATTTGCTGGTTCTCTGAACTACTCAAAATTTCTGCTACCGGTTCTCCAGAACTGGTCAGAACTTGCTGAACACCACCTCTGCTTCAGAAGCTCTTGACTTAAATACTCACCAACTGGTTTACAGACACGTCACTGCATTCTCCTCCCTCTGTCTGCCCATAGGTTTCTGTGTCCCCACAATGGGAGTCATAAGCAATGGAGATCCCAGGTGGAAGGTCTGAGAAATGTCCCAGTTTCACTGTGGAGGCAAGACTCTGTGGAGAGACAAATGGAATCTGTTGTGAGTAGGCTTATGACTTGAATGGTACAACGCTGCAAAGCAAGGCCAAAAAGAAGAATGTTTACACATGCTCTTACTAGCAGACACAGTGATTAGGAAGAGAGCCTGTGCTTCAAAACTCAGCTCAGTTATTTGCTTTAAGAAAGCCACAGTTTACTTCTACCATGGGAACATCAAATTGACTACTTAGGCAGCAAATATGATTGGGATTATGTATATACTTTCAGAACAAAATGGGATAAAATTATAAAAAGTCACCAAAACAGAAATGGTATACCAAATATTAGCCCCTCTGTGTTGCAGGAGCTCAGCATAGCATATAGTAAATATGGCTATATATGGTATCCTGTCAGACATGAACAATCAGGTTCACATGTGCAGGTTCTATGAAACTGATTTATTGCTAATTATGTCTATGCATAGAAATTTCCTCAACTAACAGCACATGATTGGAACTAGATAAGGGCCAATGGAATTTGGGCTTAGTTCATTTGGGCTACGTAGGGATTCTAGGCTGATGCCTCTTTTAACCCTACCCCCAGCTTCTGCCACTCCTTCTTCTATATATCCATATATATATAGGAGCCTCTGTTGCACTGTGGTTAGAGTGCAGTACTGCAAGTTACTTCTGCTTGCAGCCAGCTGCCTGCAATTTGGCAGTTCAAATCTCACCAGGCTCAAGGTTGACTCAGCCTTCCATCCTTCCAAGGTTGGTAAAGTGAGGACCCAAATTGTTGGGGGCAATATGCTGACTCTGTAAACCGCTTAAAGAGGGCTGTAAAATACTATAAAGCGGTATATAAGTCTAAGTGCTATTGCTATTGCTATTGCTATTGCGATATAGCAGGGGTGGGCAAACTATGGCCCATGGGCCACATCCGGCCTGTTGGTCTTTTTAATCTGGCCCGCCAAAGATTGGGGCGCCCGGTTGGAGCGCCCAAGCGGGAGCTGGGAAACAACAGATCCGGGCCAGACAACAGCTTGGCGGCTGAGCGGGGCAGCCAACAGCAGAGGGGAACGGAGGACAGTCAACCTGCCGGCTGAAGGGAGAGAGACTCGCCAGCTGCCCTTCGAGGAGCCGGTGCGCGCCCAAGGCAACAGGGGAACCCCGCTGGCAACCGCAGAGCAGCGGGCAGGTGCGGGTGACTATGGGCGGGGATGGACTGATGGACGGATGGGGCGGCATGCTTGGGAGCATGGCTGCCTGCCTTCCATGCTGGCAAAGGGAGAGTTTACAGGGCTGCTCGGGAGGAGAGGAGATCTGGGGGTGCCCGGCACCCCAAGGTACCCTAGTTATTTCTTGTGTACATGTTTGTGTGTGTGTAGTGACAGCTCCGATGATGTCATGTGCTGCTACAATCTCCGTTCTCCGCACGTTCCTTTTGTCCCTTCCGTAAAGAATCTTTCGTTGTCAATCCCGGACTGTTGGAGAGAATTGCGCTCGGATTCCCACAATTCCCACCCTTTGTGGACTGGGCTCCGTTTCCAGCCACAAACAGTTTTGCGGGAGCATCCGCTTGACCATGCTAACCATGAAAACGTGCGGGGTTTACGCCAGGGGTGCTTACTCGGGAGAAAACCTCTCTTGATCGCTGTTCAAGGTAGGGTCTGACTGACTGACAGGGGGTGGATTTTGCAGTTTCTGCACTGATACCCCCCCCCCCAAACCTTTTCAAAGCATCTCAACTACAGTGCCCATGATCCCCATCAAGAAGAGTTTGGGATAACGGGATAAAATCTTACAGGACTTATAAGAAAAAAGGATCTTTTTTCTGTTTATGTTTGATATGTACTGTTAACAAATGCAGTTTTTTATATGTATCGTATCTTGTGCTGACCCGGCCCAGCTGTCAAATTTTAAAAGTCAATGAGGCCTCCGAGCCAAAAAGTTTGCCCACCCCTGCTATATAGCATATATGGATGCAATATAGCATCCTAGCATTCTTCATCCCATTTTTCCCCTACAAAAACTACCTTTTGAGGTAGATGGGGCTGGGAGGGGACATCTAGCATAAAATCATTCACTGAGTTTCCATGATTGAAGGTGTAGAACCTGGATCTCCTCAGTACCGATCTAACATCTTAAACTCTACACCATCTGAGATCTTATCTGTTACAATGGCTGAGAAAGAGGAAAGAATTCTGTCCTGGCCACATTCCTGTTCTATGCATGGAGGTGGGAACACTTTTCTTCCATTGGCTGACATGGTTTGCATCAACCCAAAGGTGAAGCAAAACATGGCACCCAGTCTCTGCCTATTCATTTACTTGCCTGCATATGGTGGTTTGACTTCTCTTGAACTTGGGAATGTTTGGACACAAGCCAAGGTAATTAACTTCTAAGCAGGATCCTCTCAATTTCGCTCACTGCTGGATCTGAGAATATCCAAACCAAACTCTGAAAATTTGCCCTAAGATAGAAGAGCTGTATGAGAAAGCCTCCTCTGATGTACAGTCCATTCAAGGGGCTCAGAGTGCTTCTAAGTTATCTCCCAGCTAAGATAGTTTATGAAGTCTACTTATTTCTTATTAGAGCAAGAGCATTGGGTCCCTTCAGGCCATTTTCTGAGTAATGCCCAAGTAGATGGGGATACTGGAAAAGTGATCATCCCCCTCGTAAGTGATCAGGATTAATTTCAGATGAGCCAGACTACTCATTGTCCTCACTTTATAGGCATCTTCTATGAGCTGCACCACATTTCTGGAGTCCGACTTCAGTTCCCCCACCACTGACTTTGGGATAAGCTTGCTCAGCTCCTAGAGAGGAGAAGAAAATGTGAGTGGGAGATTCCCCAGTAGTCCAAGTACATCTCCCATTCCCCACTCTTCAACTCAGCAGTCACCTTGTATAAGGACAGCCTGGAACTAGTCACGGCAAATATGGGTTGAATATTAGATTTGGACAACACTTCAGCCAAGTGCCCAAGAGAAGGGTAGTCCTGCAAAGAGACAGAGGCTGTGGTTACAGGGGCAGGTGCTTTTCTTCATTTCCATCCTCTAGGAACCTCCCCTTCCTTCTCCTCAGGGCTTCAGATAGAATCCAGGAGCTTTGGTACTCTCCTTCCAAGCCAAACGTTGTACATTTACGCTCACACTCCAAAAAAAGCAGAGCCTGGGGGAGGCCATTTTCACCCTCCAGACCCTTGGGAGGGTGAAAAATGCCCCTCCCATAAGTACCGGAAGTTCAGAAATGAGCCTATTTCAGGCTTCTGGTAGGCCTCTGGAACCCAGGAGAGGCTGTTTTTGGCCCAGGGGAAGCCTCCGGACTCTTGGGAGGGTGAAATTCCAGTAGGCCATGGCCACCATGGCCATGGCCACCCAGCAGCCAGGCAGCAACCCGGTGGCTGGGATTTTTGAATCCCACCCCTGGACAGAACATTTATATGGCAAATAGAAATACACATCCTCTGTCAAACTACCAGCTTATTTCCCTAGCTGCTATAGAGGAATAGGGAATAGTACAATATTGTGATATTGAGCTCAGTAATATAAAAAGTTGGGGTGGGGAGGCAAATGTACAGCTCTCATTCTTGGTGACAATGACTCCATAACCAAATTAAGGGTTAAAGATACAGGTGAAACTCAAAAAATTAAAATATAGTGCAAAAGTTCATTTATTTCAGTAATGCAACTTAAAATGTGAACCTAATATGTGAGATAGATTCATTACATGCAAAGCAAGATAGTTCAAGCCGTGATTTGTCATAATTGTGATTATTATGGCTTACAGCTCATGAAAACCCCAAATCTACAATCTCAGAAAATTAGAATATTACATGCAATCAATAAGGATTTTACATAGAACAATATCGGACCTCTGAAAAGTATAAGCATGCGTATGTACTCAGTACTTGGTTTGGGCCCCTTTTGCAGCAATTACTGCCTCAATGCGGTGTGGAATTGAAGCTATCAGCCTGTGGCACTGCTGAGGTGTTATGGAAGACCAGGATGCTTCAATAGCGGCCTTCAGCTCTTCTGCATTGTTCGGTCTCATGTCTCTCATTTTTCTCTTGGCAATGCCCCATAGATTTTCTATGGGGTTCAAGTCAGGCGAATTTGCTGGCCAATCAAGCACAGTAATCCCACAGTCATTGAACTGGGTTTTGGTGCTTTTGGCAGTGTGGGCAGGTGCCAAATCCTGCTGGAAAATGAAGTCAGCATCCCCATAAAGCTCATCTGCAGAAGGAAGCATGAAGTACTCCAAAATCTCCTAGTAGATGGTTGCGTTGACCCTGGACTTAATGAAGTACAGTGGACCAACACCAGCAGATGACATGGCTCCCCAAATCAACACAGACTGTGGAAACTTCACACTGGACTTCAAGCATCTTGCAGTGTGTGCCTGTTATGTATGTAAACAGTTTAAATAAAAGCAATCTTGGGGTAAAGTGCAGGGTTCTGGCCCTGCACTTCTGATTGGGTGTTAAGTGGCTCGATCGGATTGGTTGGGTTCAGAGAATCCGATTGGCCCTTAACAAAGGACTCTTATTGGTTCTGGAGCTAGCGTCTTACAGCTCCCTATTGGTTATTTCGCATTAAGGTTGCCTATATAAGGCAGAATTGTTGTTGTTCAAGTTCTTAAGTCACTATGTAATAAAGAGCTGAAAGTTCACCAACTAAGACGGTCTCCATTCATTTCACCCATGCCTGAAACCATATCACTGGCGACGAGGGTGGGATTTGGAGACATCTGATCTTAAGGAACCGGGAAGAAAAACAGAGCACATGCCAAGACGATGCCACCAACGGAAACCATGTCCAGCGGCATCATACCACCCGCTCCGTTCGATCCGAACCAAGAGGATTGGGAATCCTACATGGATCGCTTCCAAATATTCCAAACAACCTGAAGGACGCCACACCAGCCAAGAAGCGGGCGCTGTTGCTGACGTACTGCGGCCCGGCTGTCTTTAAAATGGCGAAGGCACTCACGAAACCTCGAGAAGTGAAAGCAATGAGCTGGGACGATCTCGAACCTCTCCTGAGAGACCATTACATGCCAACCGTACCTACACTCGTGAGACACCACGAATTCTATCAAAGAAGCCAGCGAAAAGGAGAGAGTGTGGCTGACTTCGTGGCAGACCTCCAACACTTGGGAGGCCTCTGCGGGTTCACAAACTTAGATGAAGCACTGAGAGACCACTTAATTCTGGGATTAGATGCGCTAGGCGTGCAAAGCAAGCTGATGGCGAAAGGCGACATCGACCTTGCTGACGCCATCGCCGAAGCCACTGCTGCTGAGGAGACCAAAAAGTCCGCGGTGCAACTACAGCAAAGTCGAAACCCAACGACCCCACCGACAGGCGACCTTTTATCCAAGTCAGAAGAGCAGCTTGTTATGACGCACCACGAGGACCTCTCTTCGTCATCAGACAGTGACGAAGAAGGGGTCCATCGACTGCGGTTCGACCGGGACTCTCACTCTAAACCCTCACGCCCTTGCGCTGGTTGCGGGGCAAACCACCCCAGGGCAGACTGCAAATTCCGTGATGCGATCTGCCATGAGTGCGGAAAACGAGGCCACATCAGTCGAGTCTGTCACAGTTTACCGGGACCAAGTCAGGCCTCAAGGGGAACCAGCTCTCGCCAATCGGCAAGAAACCGTCCTGTAAGGCGAGATCCAGCAAACTACTCCTACAGATATCGAGCGTTGCAGAAAGAAGAGGCCCACCATACTATCACTATAGGTCATGCCTCAGCCATGGACGCTAAGATTCGAGTCACAGTAGCCATAGAGAACCAACCTTGCCACATGGAGGTCGATTCCGGATCGTCCCTCTCGATGGTGTTGTGGAAGACATTAAAGCAACTCATTCCTACCATCCAACGCCAAGACCTTCGAATGCAACGTCTCATTCTTAAAGACTACCAAGGGAATCGGATCCCTGTGGTTGGGTCTTGTCGAGTCCGTGTCTCGTTTAAAAAGCATACGGCATACTTACCTCTAACGATCATCGATAGGGACAGGCCTAGTTTGTTAGGCCTCCAATGGTTCGCACCACTCGGCATCGAAGTAGCCGGCATGAACCAAGTCGGTGATTGCGAGTGGGAGGAGGACCTTATTACTGAATTCAGCGATGTCTTCGCAGATCATCTGGGCGAGTATAAGGGGACCCCAATTTCATTTAGCCTCGACCCTAAGGTCACCCCGATCCGTTTAAAGCCCCGTCGAGTTCCGTTCGCCCTTAAGGCCAAGATAGATGAACAACTTGACAAACTAATTAAACAAGGGGTACTGCAACCCATTGATCATTCTCCATGGGAAACTCCTATTGTAACCCCCATTAAGCCAGATGGGTCAATCCGAATCTGTGGGGACTACCGGGCCACTCTAAACCATGCCCTCCAGCAGAACACATATCCAGTGCCGGTGGTGCAGCACCTCCTTCATTCCCTGGGAGGCAGAAAGGTTTTTGCTAAGTTAGATTTAGCTCAAGCCTATCAACAATTGCCCGTGGACGATAAAACAGCCCAAGCTCAAACAATAGTAACGCACAGAGGTGCTTTTAAATGTACCCGATTGCAATTCGGGGTAAGTGTAGCCCCGGGAATATTCCAAAGTTTAATGGAACGATTATTGCAGGGAATCAAGGGCGTGGTTCCGTATTTTGATGACGTGTTAATTGCAGCTCCTAGTAAAAAAATTCTACAGAATCGTTTAAAATGTGTTCTTAAGAAATTCCAAGAAGCGGGATTGAAAGTAAAAAAGGACAAATGTCATCTGTATACCGACAGTGTTGAATTTCTAGGTTATCGCATTGATAGTCAGGGTATCCACCCTACTGAGAGTAAATTAAGGGCGATAAAAAATGCTCCCAGACCCCGTAACAAAACAGATCTCCAGGCATTTTTAGGCCTTATCAATTTCTATAATGTGTTTTTACCACATAAGGCGACTGTGGCTGAACTGTTACACCGCTTATTAGATAAGAAAGCATTGTGGGTTTGGGGTTACCGAGAGGAAAAAGCGTTTCGAAATGTAAAAGATTTACTTACATCTGATTCTGTACTTATGCAATATAATGAAACATTACCATTGGTTATAACTTGTGATGCCTCACCGTTTGGGGTGGGTGCTATTTTGAGCTATGTGCTGCCTAATGGAAACGAGGCCCCTGTTGCATACTTTTCGAAGACTCTTTCCCATGCAGAACGTAACCATGGACAAATAGATAAGGAAACTCTTGCAATTGTGTCAGCCGTAAAAAAATTCCATGAGTATGTATATGGAAGGACATTTACCATTGTAACTGACCACAAACCTTTACTGGGGATAATCACTGGGGACAAACCAATCCCCTATATATTATCCCCAAGAATGACTCAATGGTCAGAGTTCCTAGCTGCTTATAATTATCGATTGTTACATCGCCCGGGGAAAGCCATTCCCCACGCCGATGCACTCAGCAGAGCACCGCTACCAGAGACTCTCGATGATCCAGCACCAACAGTAGCGGCGTTACAAATCGAGACGCTCAACTCGCCTCCTATGACCGCTCGAGATATCGCGAGAGAGACCAGATGAGATCACACCCTAGCTCGAGTCCTAGGCTGGGTAGAACGTGGATGGCCATTGGACCAGGTCCCAGATGACTTCGCGCCATTTAAAACAAGGCAGACTGAACTTTTTTCGCAAAAAGGCTATGTCATCTGGGGCGATAGAGTCGTCGTTCCAGAACGACTCCAAAAGACGCTGTTACAAATTTTGCACAAAGGACATCCCGGGATCGTGCGGATGAAAGCACTCACACGGAGCTACGCTTGGTGGCCAGGCATGGACCGACACATCGAGCAATGGGTCAAGGCCTGCACCAAGTGCCAACAAAACAGCAACGCACCGCCAAAAGCTGCACTGACCGAATGGGAGACACCACGCGGGCCCTGGTCCAGAATCCACCTGGATTTCGCAGGGCCAATTAAAGGACATACATTGCTATTGACTGTCGATGCATACTCTAATTGGTTGGAAATTCATCGAATGACCCATACAACCTCCGAAGCTGTCATTAAAGTCCTCAATAGACTCTTTGCAACTCATGGATTGCTGGATGTCCTGGTGTCCGACAACGGACCACAGTTTACAGCGCTAATGTTTGAACAGTACCTTGATGATAATGGCATCCTCCATGCACTCACCTCGCCTGTGCATCCTGCTACCAACGGCCGAGCGGAACGCATGGTCCAATTTGTAAAAAAGACTTTGCAAAAAGTGGACTATGATAATATTGATGAAAAAATAAACCGCATTCTACTTCTACAACACATCACTCCGCACAGCGTAACCGGCAGAACTCCCGCAGAACTTCTCATGAGGCGAAAACTCCGTTCCCGCCTCGACCGACTGCACCCTGCTTACGAGCCAGAAAAGCCTGTAGGATCTAGCGGACGCTACCGTACCTTCAAGGTAGGCGACCCCGTTTATGCAAGAAATTTATCAGGCGACCCGGTTTGGATTGAAGCAACGATAATACGCGAGACTGGGCCCAAATCCTATATTGTAAGATGTATTGATGAAAGACTGTGGAAACGACATATTGACCAATTACGGTCACGACTCATATCGGCCAGCCAACAACTCCCCTATGACCAAACTGAGGGGAGGGGGAGGAATGGAAGAAGATGACATTCCAGGGAACCTGTTCCAAGAAAGCGATGAATCAAGTTAAACTCAGGAAATGGAGCAGGAGGAAGAATCGTACGTTCCAAGGGAAATCACACCAGAACGAGAAGCTGAGCCACTGCCAAACAACATTTTACCTCAACAGGACTGCACACAGCCAGTCCAAAGAAAATCTAATAGACCCAAAAGACAACCGTCCTATTTGAAGGACTATATAACCATACCATAATTGAGGAGGCAGGGGGAAGGGGTGTTATGTATGTAAATAGTTTAAATAAAAGCAAGCTTGGGGTAAAGTGCAGGGTTCTGGCCCTGCACTTCTGATTGGGTGTTAAGCGGCTCGATCGGATTGGTTGGGTTCAGAGAATCCGATTGGCCCTTAACGAAGGGCTCTCATTGGTTCTGGAGCTAGCGTCTTACAGCTCCCTATTGGTTATTTCGCATTAAGATTGCCTATATAAGGCAGAGTTGTTGTTGTTCAAGTTCTTAAGTCACTATGTAATAAAGAGCTGAAAGTTCACCAACTAAGACAGTCTCCATTCATTTCACCCATGCCTGAAACCATATCAGTGCCTCTCCAGTCTTCCTCCAGACTCTGGGTCCTTGGTTTCCAAATGAGATGCAAAAAATGCTCTCATCAGAAAAGAGGACTTTGGACCACTGAGCAACAGACAAGACTCTTTTTCTTAAGCCCAGGTAAGATGCTTCTGACATTGTTTGTTGTTCAAGAGCAATTTGACAAGAGGAATACGACATTTGAAGCCCATGTCCAGGATCTGTCTGTGTGTGGTGGCTCTTGATGCACTGACTCCAGTGTCAGTCCACTCCTTGTGAAAGTCCCCAATGCTTTTGAATGGCCTTTTCCTGACAATCCTCTCCAGGCTGCGGTCATCCCTGCTGCTTTTTCTTCCACCCTTTCCCCTTCCACATAACTTTCTATTAATGTGCTTTGATACAGCACTTTGTGAACATCAACTTCTTTTGCAATTACTTTTTGAGACTTTCCCTCCTTATGGAGGATGTCAACGATGGTTTTCTGCACAACTGTCAGGTCAGCAGTCTTTCCCATGATTGTGCTTCCTATTGAACCAGACTGAGAGGCCATTTAAAGGCTTCGGAACCCTTTGCAGGTGTTATGGCTTAATTAGCTGATCAGAGCCTAGAATATTGAACCTTTTCACAATATTATAATTTTCTGAGATTGTGGATTTGGGGTTTTCATGAGCTGTAAGCCATAATCATCTCAATTATGACACATCACGGCTTGAACTATCTTGCTTTGCATGTAATGAGTCTATCTCATATGTTAGGTTCACCTTTTAAGTTGCATTACTGAAATAAATGAACTTTTGCATGATATTCTAATTTTTCAAGTTTCACCTGTATGCTCAAAGGACAAACCAGGGTTAGACAACCTGACATGCTTCAGATTTGGGTCAATTCTCATTGGCTCTTATTTTTACTGCATTGGTCAAGGCTTATGGGACTTGTTAGTGGATTTTTCATTACTTACTATTGCAACAAATAATCTTACATCCAATGTTATTGCTCATAACAATGGAAAGTACAACTGATATTTGCTCTCTTTTCCTTGGCTAATGACTAGACATTGCTAGGAGGAAACATGTTTGATGGTTGTGGGATGGATTCAGTAATCCCAGAGATAGGCAGGATAGACCATCCAAATCACCCATTGGTCCACACATTTACTTTCTCCCTGTTCTTCCTTCCCCCATCAACTTCACAGCCTCAAGCATTTCCATCATGGAGGGACTTCCTCATCATTTCCCTCCCACAGAATTTCAGTCAATGCGGGCTGGAAGATTTTTCAATCTTTTTGTTCTCTCCATATGCCAGGTGTGTGTGTGCAGAGGATTTGGGTTCTGCTTCAATACCTCCTGCAATCTGATGCTCTTCAGATGCATGAGACTTCAATTGTCAGAATTCCTCCTTCAACTAGAGTTAAAATCCAATACATCAAGAAGATACCAGGTTTTGAGAAGATCGCACCACTTAATTGTTCAGCACCCCTGAGAGTCGCAGGTTTCGGTGTTGTAGACACTGCCCTTTCACTTATTTTCTGAGTAAGCTTTTCAAGAAAAAAAGGAACCTACATAGAGGTGACTTTTGCTGTATACACCATTGGCATCCAGGTGGCAATGGCCATCATTGGGCACATGGATCCCCGCCAATTTTCCATCCCCTGCAGTGTGGAAAGTGCCATCTGAAGTAAAAACCAGCAGACTTGTCACATTACGCCAGCCAATCTGCTCCTGGAAAGACAGAGCAAGGATCAGGTGAGATCTCCCACATTCAAAACAGCAACTTCAATTGCATCAATGTTTTCAATCTGAATACTCATTCGCCATGTCTCAAGAGTGCTGCATATTCAGAAGAGATTAAGATGCATTTAAATAAGGCTCGGGTCAAAATTCAAGATTTGTTAGATTTGTTAGATTTGGGGGGAGGGGCTTAATTTCATTTCAAACCTCAGGTTTTGTCACTTGGTTTTGTCACTTGGTTTAATTTTTAGAAAGCAAGATTTCCAACTGAAATTATGGAAAGCAGCAAACAAATCTAAGATAGCAGTGGCCAAAGTTTGAATGATCAGACTGTGTGCTGGCAATGAAATTTTGTGAAATTTTGCTTCAGATTGAGAAAAATTAGAAGTGGCTTCTGGTTGAGGATCTATGGTGGAGTAGACATCCCTGATGCCAGGATGGCATTGCTGCAGAAGTGGACACCCAGTACCAGTGGTGGGATTAAAAAATTTTTACTACCGGTTCTGTGGGCATGGCTTGGTGGGCATGGCTTGGTGGGCGTGGCAGGGGAAGGATACTGTAAAATCTCCATTCCCTCCCCACTCCTAGGGGAAGGATACTGCAAAATCCCATTCCCTTCCCATCCCACTAACCTGCTTTCCAGCTACGTTCTCCTGTGCAGGGCAACTAAAGAAGACCCAGCCAATCAGCTGGGACTTGGGAGGTAGAGAATAGATGGGGGAGGGGTTAGTCAGATGTGGTATTCTGAACTACTCAAAATTTCCACTACCGGTTCTCCGAACTACTCAAAATTTCTTCTACCGGTTCTCCAGAATTCATCAGAACCTGCTGAATACCCCAGTACAGTCTTTCTGGGTAAAGGAGAGATTGTGAGATCACCTACCGTGTTTCTCATATAATAAGGCTGGGTCTTATTTTTTTTTGAGCCCCGAAAAAATGGCTAGGCCGTCTTTTCGGGGGTGGCTTAATTTCCCCCCCCCTTGCATCTTCAGGCGGGCGGGCGGCGATGGCTTGGATGTTGACCTCGGCATTGGTGGGGCACTTCGTATTGGGGTCAATGCAGGCAGCACCATATCCGGTTGTGCAACAAAAGTACTTCCTAGGGGCAAGCCCTACCACCATTCCCCCCATTTTGCATGTTTTAATATAGGCCTTAATTTGGGGGGAGGGGCTTAATTTCATTTCATGCCTATAAAATATGCTGGGACTTCCTATTGGGGGCGGCCATATTGTTGGAGAAACAGGGTATTTACATTCCGTACAACTGCTCTTCATGAAAAGATGACAGAAACTGAGGGTTTTGTGGTTGACCTGAGAGTTGAGCAGTGGGGAGGGCTTTTAATCAAGCTCACAGTCATAATGCAACTTACATGGATACAAGGTTTGTGCAAGCCTCAGTTTCTTAAACACTTTCGGATATACCGTAATTAATTTACAGCTAAAGAGAGATTGTTTGAGCAGCAGGATAAGCTTATTCCACTTTGGTGAGTCAACATTCTTTCTGGGTTACAAAGGTATTTAAAGATTTATAAATGCTTTGTGAAAAGTCTAACAAGGAGTAGGTATAAGTTTAAAACAAAGGGAGGGAGGGAGGGAGGGAGGGGAGGGGAGGGAGGAAGGAAGGAAGGAAGGAAGGAAGGAAGGAAGGAAGGAAGGAAGAGACCTGGTCTGCATAATCCTAGCCTCATAGCTATCTAATGGATTTAGCAAGCCTAAATTATCCAGAGCTATCCAGAGTAAGGAAGGAGGTATATTATTTTCCACAGGAAAAATATCAAAATAATTCTTTCTTTGAGAGCAAGTGGGAAGGAAGGAACTCCTTGAGAATGTCCTGATTTTGCTGTGGGGAAAAATAGTCAAAATTTTGAATGAAGTATTAAAATATAAGCAGTTACCAAACTTGGGGGGAAAACACATATAATGGGGGAATAAGTTTATAAAGTTTGACATGGTATAGAAAAAGCAGCTAGAGAAAGAGGTTTTTTTCTCATTCTCTCTCAGCACTGAAAAGAAAGGGATAAGGTGCCACCCATG
Organism: Hydrophis major; assembly: GCA_033807585.1. NCBI lineage: Eukaryota > Metazoa > Chordata > Lepidosauria > Squamata > Elapidae > Hydrophis > Hydrophis major. Next base: position 217,022,706 of record CM066329.1, read on the forward strand.
GAAACTGCATAAAAAAAAGAATAAGTTCTGCTTAACTCATAGTTTAATCTGCTCTGGCAGGACTGTTCTGCTGGTTATGACAAGTTAGAAAAGTTAATAATGGTATTAATCAGTTGATGTTTAGTAGCCCTTACCTTGAAAGTTGAATCCTGGATAAATTGTGAAAATGGAGAAGCCTTATTAGGATGGGACCTTTCTTACTGCTCTTCCTAGCACAGAGCAACATGGACACAATTCACTTGAGCACCTCAGAGGCCAGAGGGTTACAAACATCTGGGTTGGAGGTACCTTGCCAGCAGGTGCTCCACAGTTATTGAAGACTGTGAGCTCAGGGCTTCTGCTACACTCACCTTGCAAACAGCTGCCTGCATGAGAGCATCAAAGCCTCCTTCTGCGTCATCCAGGTTGGCTGAGATGTGCTGCTGACCAACCCTGCTTTCAAACTCACTGGCGTTCTCAGTCAGAGCAAGCACATGCCTATAGCTGAAAGCCGGCTGGCAGTTCTCCTTTGGGATTTGGCAGGGATGTTTCTGCTTGGAAGGAACCATATTCACATAAGGCAGCACGGTCTTGTCCACAAAGGCACCAAATCCTGCAAGAAAAAGATCTTCGGTCTTCCTCAGCCTGGGGACTCATTGCAAGGCTGCTCATGGATTCTCACCATTTTCTCTTCCACACAGTCCTAAAGTCAGGATGGGGGGCAGAGGTGGTATGGGGCAGGTAGCAGAAATTTTGAGTGGTTAGGAGAACTGGCAAATACCACCTCTGACTGGCAATGCCCCCATCTATTCTCTGTCTCCCAAATCCCAGCTGATCGGCTGGGTCTTCTTTTGTTGCCCTGCTCAGGAGAACGGAGCTGGAAAGCAGGATAGTGGGGTGGGGAGGGAATGAGATTTTTCAGTAACCTTCCTCCAGGAGCGGGAAGGGAATGGAGATTTTACAGTATCCTTCCCCTGCCGTGCCCACCAAGCCACACCATGCCTCCAAGTCATGCCCACAGAACCAGTAGTAAAAAAATTTCAATCCCACCACTGATGGCGGGAGAATTGTAGTTTCATACATGCAAGATTCTATTAATGTTTTCTGCCTGGCAGTGGTGGGATTCAAATTTTTTTATTACCGGTTCTGTGGGCGTAGCTTGGTGGGCATGGCAGGGAAAGGATACTGCAAATCTCCAGTCAGAGGTTGTATTTGCCGGTTCTCCAAACTATTCAAAATTTCTGCTACCAGTTCTCCAGAATTGGTCAGAACCTGCCAAATACCACCTCTGCTGCCGGGCCTTCTTAAAATAAATGTGTCCAAAGTCAAACTAGTTCTAGTTTTCATGTACGGTTGGGAATACTTTTTACATCTTTTCTTCTAAGGCTTGCACTGACCTATGATGCCTTTCCTTCTGTGCTTCCCCGGTCAGAGTTTTGACTACATACCAATCTTCACTGAGGTAGTAACTTTGCGCAGGGCAGCCATCAAGTCACTTCCCAGTTGCTTGATCTTCTCCAGGTCATCCTTCATGGAGTAGGACAAGTCCATGAGGTAGTAGAGGTCCACAGGATAACCCTCAGCCCGTTTGAAGTGGACAGTGAAACTCTGTTCCTTTCCTACAGGCACAGAAGGGAGGAAGGAAGGAAAGAAAGATGTGTCTGGCCTAGGAAGGAATGGGAGGAACATTCCTCTTGGCAAGCTATTCAGATCAGGCAGATTCTTTAGAGTCTGGAGAGTTTTTCCCCCCCCAACTTACCAGGCCGAAGTTGAAGAGCTATTCTTTGGGGTGACAGTTGTGTGATGTTTTCATGGTAGATGTTATCTTTCAGAGGCCTGTCCTCCCTAATATGCTGCTTGCCTTGGGGATCCATGATATCACTGGCAAGGCAGCCACGATACTCCAACTGTGGCTGAGGGGCACAACGTTCGGCGTCAGACTCTCCTGCTTGTACGAAATCCTGGGAAGAAGGAGGAGGCTGTTGTTTGCAATGCTGTCTTGTTTTATCTCACCATTCAGAATTCCCATAGCAGACGAGCAGAGGGCCCAAAGCTTTCAAACCAGGGGAATAGAAACTTGATGAAAATGGTGTTTTCCATGATTGTAATAAATATATGATTGACTGATACAATGGTTTTTAGGGACAGTCCCAAATAGCATGGAAAACCAAACAGGGAGATTTTGTAGCTGGGGGAGGGGGGTACAGATTTAAATGCCTATGATAACTTGCAGTGTTTTTTTTTAAAAAAAGACTTCCTCAAGGTTTCATTTATTGGTTTAGAGAAAGTACCAAGCTAAAATGAAAGAAGCTAACTAGGATAAAATGCAGGGTTTCATCACTGAGCAGCAAAACTTAGAATATTTTATGGAAATGATGTAAAAAGTTAGCTTCTCATCCAAGAAGCTTCTCCAGCTCTGTTGCCTCTTGAAAAAGCACCTTTGGGACAACCATGACCTGAATGATTGAGAATCTCCATAGACAGTTCCGTACAATGCACCAAAGGACTATTATACATAGTGATCAAAATGGATTTCTACTGCAAAGGCACATAAGAGATAACATTAGAAAAGTAATGAATATATTAGAATATTACACAATGCATTCAGGAAGACAAGCAGCCCTGGTTGCACAAAAAGCATTCGATAATCTAAGTTGGGAATTTATGATATGCCACATTAGGGAAATGAAATTTGGAGATAGATTTGAAAAATTAATAGAAACAGTTTGTTCTTCCCAAAAGGTCAATGTAATAATAAACGGAGATATAACTAAGGCATTTAGAATAACAAAAGGAGTTTGACAGGGATGCCCATTGTCACCTCTGCTCTTTATCTTGACACTAGAGACGCTATTAATAAAAATTAGGAATAACTCAGAAATACATGGTGTTAAGTTTGGAGCATGGGCGAGAAAGAATGGAGACGAGCCTCTGGAACGGTGAACTTCAGCTCTTTATTTACATGGTGACAGCTCAAACTCAATGGCAGTTATAGCCCTCCTTATATAGGCAACCCAATAACTATTTAACCAATAACAATCTAGGAGCGCTAGCTCCCTTAACCAATATGAACGCTCCGTTAATGGCCAATCAGATCCCCCGGAACGGGCCAATCCGATCCTGCCATTAACAGCCAATCAGAAGTGCAAGGCCAGAACCCTGCACTTGACTCCAAGCTCAAGATAACTTTATTAAACCTTTATGCATTCACAACACCTTTTCCCCCTGGCTTCTGTTTACAGGGCGCAGTTACATAGTCCTTAAGGTAGGACAGTTGCTTTATTAGTCTTTTTGATTTTCGCTGTGTGTTTTGCATTTGGCTGCAATCTCGCTGAGGTAGATCGTTGTTTGGTGAAGGGGTTGCCTCTGGTTCAGAGTTCACGTTTCCGTCATCACCAATATCTTCAGCAACTCCCTGAGGTGAACCTATTCCCATCTCTGGTTCCAATTCCTGTGTCTCTATTCCGCTATAGTTCCCTTCGAACGGTTTTTCTTCTAATTGAAATTCGTCTTCTTCCGTATCTCCCCCCCCCCTCAGTTTGGTCATAAGGGAGTTCAGAAATGCCCGACCGGAGCCGTGATCGTAATTGATTGATATGGCGTTTCCATAGTCTATCATCAAGGCATTGTACAAGGTAGGATCTCAGGCCGGTTACACGAACTACTGTCGCCTCTACCCACAGCGGATCGCCCGATAGGTTTTTAGCGTATACCAAATCGCCTACTTGGAAGGTACGACATCAGCCGCTGGATCTGAGTGGTTTTTCCGGTTCATAAGCTGGGTGTAACCGGTCAAGGTGGGAGCAGAGTTTTCGTCCCATTAGCAGTTCGGCGGGAGTTTTGTTGGTGACGCTATGAGGTGTGATGTGTTGCAGAAAAAGGATTTGGTTGATTTTGTTGTCAATGTTATTGTAGTCTAATTTCTGCAAAGTTTTCTTAACAAATTGGACCATGCGCTCAGCCCTGCCATTGGTCGCAGGGTGCACAGGCGAGGTGAGCGCATGTCGGATGCCGCGGTCAGCCAGGTACTGCTCAAAGGACAGTGCGGTAAATTGGGGGCCGTTGTCGGATACCAGAACTTCTGGTAATCCATGGGTTACAAACAGTCTTTCCAATTTTTTGATAACCGCTTCGGTGGTCGTGTTCATCATGCGGTGAATCTCGAGCCAATTTGAGTAGGCGTCGACGGTTAGAAGAAAGGTGTGGCCTTTGGTCGGCCCCGCAAAGTCCAGGTGAATACGGGACCAGGGTCCCCGTGGTGTCTCCCATTCGGTAGGGATGGCTTTTGGTGGGACGTTGCTCACTTCCTGGCATTTATGACAGGCTTTAACCCAATTCTCGATTTGCTTGTCGATGCCCAGCCACCATGCGTAGCTTCGTGCGAGGGCTTTCATTCGCACAATACCGGGGTGGCCATCGTGCAAGGTTCTCAGTACTGCTTTTTGGAGTCATTCTGGGATAACGACTCTATCACTCCAGATGACACAGCCTTTTTGAGAAAACAACTCCATTTGTCGAGTCTTGAATGGTGTGAAGTCATCCGATAATTGGTCCAATGGCCATCCGCGTTCTACCCAGCCTAGGACTCGCGCTAAGGTGGGGTCGCGTCTGGTTTCTCTCGCGATATCTCGGGCGGTTAATGGCGGCGTGTGGAGTGTTTCAATCTGTAACGTGGTTACCGTTGGTGCGGGATCATTGAGAGTTTCTGGAAGCTGTGCTTGGCTCAATGCGTCGGCGTGGGGAATGGCTTTCCCCAGGTGGTATTGCAGCCGATAATTATAAGCAGCCAAGAATTCTGACCAGCAAGTCATCCTGGGGGATAATATGTAGGGAGTCGGCTTATCTCCAGCTATTATCCCCAATAACAGTTTGTGGTCAGTCATGATAGTAAAAGCCTGGCCATACACGTACTCGTGAAATCTTTTAACGACAGATACAATTGCGAGGGCTTCTTTATCGATTTGGCTATAATTTCGCTCAGTTTTTGAAAGTGTCTTTGAAAAATATGCAACATGGGCTTCGTTCCCATTAGGCAGTACATGGCTCAATATGGTGCCCACTCCGAAAAGCGAAGCATCACATGTGATATTTAACGGCAAAGTCTCATTGTACTGCATGAGTACAGCGTCAGAAGTCAGTAGTTTTTTTACATTACGGAACGCCTGTTCTTCTTTATGACCCCATAACCAAATTGCTTTTTTGTCTTGCAAACGATATAACGGCTCAGCGACAGTTGCTTTATGTGGTAGAAATACATTATAAAAGTTGATGAAGCCTAGGAATGCCTGGAGATCGGCCTTGTTCCGAGGGCTGGGAGCGTTTTTTATTGCTCTCAATTTACTGTCGGTAGGGTGAATACCCTGAATGTCAATTAGGTACCCTAAAAACTCGACACGATCTGTACACAAATTACACTTATTCTTTTTCACTTTAAGACCGGCGTCTTGGAATTTTTGTAGAACTAATTTTAAACGATCCCGTAAGATTTTTTTTATAGGTGCAGCAATTAATACATCGTCAAAGTAGGGGACCACGCCTTTAATCCCTTGTAGTAGCCTCTCCATAAGGCTCTGAAAAATTCCCGGGGCTACACTGACTCTGAATTGGAGCCGGTACATTTAAAGGCACCTCGGTGCATCACAATCGTTTGTGCTTGTGCCATCTTTTCATCAACAGGTAATTGCTGATATGCCTGAGCTAAGTCTAATTTAGCAAAGACTTTTCCGCCCCCCAGGGAATGGGGGAGATGCTGCACCACCGGCACCGGATATGCATTTTACTGTAGGGCATGGTTCAGAGTGGCCCGGTAGTCCCCACAAATTCGAATTGAACCATCTGGCTTAATTGGTGTTATGATTGGGATCTCCCAGGGGGAGTGATTGGTAGGTTCTAGCACCCCCTGAGCTGTTAATTTATCGAGTTGTTCGTCGATTTTTGGCTTTAAGGCAAATGGAACTCGATGGGGCTTAAGGCGGATGGGAGCTATCTTTGGATTAAGGCTGAACAATATTGGGGTCCCCTTGTACTCGCCTAATTTTTCCGCGAAGACGTCCCTGAATTCATGGGTGAGGTCCTCCTCCCAGTCACTTCCGCTGACTCGGTTTATGCCTGCCACTTCAATGCCAAGTGGTGCAAACCATTGGAGACCTAGCAGACTAGGTCGATCTTTGTCGATCACAGTTAGCGGTAAGTACGCTGTGTGCTTCTTGAATGAAACCCGGACTCGGCTGGAACCAACGACAGGGATTCAATTCCCTTGATAGTCCTTAAGAATAAGTCTTTGGGAACGGAAGTCTTGGCGCTGGATCGTGGGGATGAGTTGCTTGAGGGTCTTCCAGGACACCATCGAGAGGGACGATCCCGAGTCGACTTCCATTTGGCAAGGCTGGTTCTCGATGGCCACTGTAATTTGGATTTTCTTGGCATCCAAGGCAGAGGCGTGACCGATAGTGATAGTATGGTGAGCCTTTTCTCACTTCGTGGGGTGATTCAAAACTTGGTTTCTGTAGGAGTGGTTTACTGGTTCTCACCTTACAGAACGGTTTCCTGTCGATTGGCGATAGTTAGCCCCTTTTGAGGCCTAGCTGGGTCCTTGTAAACTTCAGCAGTCCGATGTGGCCTCTCTTCCCGCACTCATGGCAGAGCGCGTCGCAGAATTTGCATTCGGACCTGGCATGGTTGGCTCCACAGCCAGCGCAAGGGTGTAGGAACTTCGGGTAGGGGTCCCGGTCGGACCGCAGTCGATGGACCTCTTCTTCGTCGCTGTCTGACGACGAAGAGATGTCCTCGTGGTGGGCCGTTGTAAGCTGCCCTTCTGACTTGGGTAAAATGTCACCTGTTGGTTGGTGTACCGGAGCGTGGTTGCAGCGTAATTGTGCAGCCGACTTCCTGGTTTCTGCTGCTGCAGTAGCATCAGCGATGGCATCGGCAAGGCTGATGTCACCTTTCGCCATCAGCTTGCTCTGCACACCTGGCACATCTAGTCCCAAAACTATTCGATCTCTCAGTGCCTCTTCCAAATTGGCGAATCCGCAGAGGCCTCCCAGATTTCGGAGGTCTGCTATGAAATCGGCGACGCTTTCTCCTTTTCGCTGGTTTCTTTGATAGAACTTGTGCCGTCTCACGAGCGTGGGCATGGTCGGTGCGTAATGAGCTCTTAGTAGGGGTTCGAGGACGTCCCAGTCCATCACCTTCACTTCTGCAGGTTTGGCTAGTGCTTTAGCCATCTTAAATACGGTTGGCCCGCAATGCGTTAGGAATACCGCCTGTTTCTTCCCAGTTGTGGCATCCTTTAAATTGTTAGTTTCCAAAAACATTTGGAAATGATCCATGTAGGACTCCCAGTCCTCTTGCACTGGATCAAACGGAGCGGGTGGTACGACGACGCCGGACATGGTTCCGTCGTGTAGCGCTGTCAGCCATGTGCTCAGTGTTTCTTCTTAGTTCAGTCAGTTCTGACGTCTCTACATCCCACCTTCGTTGCCAGTGTTAAGTTTGGAGAATGGGCGAGAAAGAATGGAGACGAGCCTCTGGAACGGTGAACTTCAACTCTTTATTTACATGGTGACAGCTCAAACTCAATGGCAGTTATAGCCCTCCTTATATAGGCAACCCAATAACTATTTAACCAATAACAATCTAGGAGCACTAGCTCCCTTAACCAATATGAACGCTCCGTTAATGGCCAATCAGATCCCCCGGAACAGGCCAATCCGATCCTGCCATTAACAGCCAATCAGAAGTGCAAGGCCAGAACCCTGCACTTGACTCCAAGCTCAAGATAACTTTATTAAACCTTTATGCATTCACAACACATGGTACAAAAATTTTAAAAGAGGAGTATAAATTACAAACATTTGCGAATGATTGGGTTTTTTTTTATTGAGGAGCCACTAGAATCAGGCCCAATCTTGATAGAAAAATTAGAAAAATATGGAGAGGTCTCAGGACTCAAAATTAACAGAGACAAAGCCAAAATGCTTGTGAAAAACGTAGCAACTAAAAATAAAAAGGAGTTAGAAAAAGTAATGGGGTTACAAATCACCAAAAAAATTAAATATCTAGGAATATGATTAACAGCTCCTCAATAAAAGAAGATAATTATATGAAATTATTTAATCAAATTTAAAAAGATTCGGAAAAATGGGGGACTTTACAGTTATCGCTATTAGGAAGAATAGCAACTACAAAAATGAATGTCCTGCCAAAGATTTTACACTTATTTCAAACAACCCCAACAAAACTAGACAAGATTTTTTTTTTAGAGAATTAAATAGAACAATTATAAAATTTGTCTGGGCAGGCAAGAAAGTGCAAATAAAGTTAAAAAATTTACAGGATAATAAGAGCAGACGTGGCCTTGGGCTTCCAGATTGGGAACTATACCATAAGGCAGCAATACTTGTATGGCTATGAGATTGGATTAATCTAAGAAAAAAAAGAATATTAACCATAGAAGGGCATGACATACAAAGAGGGTGGCATGCCTTCCAGTGGGATAAAGAAAGCAAACCGTATCTATACTTCTACAGACATAAAATAAGAGATGTGCTGTTACAATCATGGAGATAAATAAAGAATAAATATTATTTGAAAATTCTAAGCTGGGTATCTCCCTTGGAAGCAGTAATCTCCCCCAATATAATGGAGGTTAAGAAAATGGCCAGGTATAAGGAAATTTTAGATAACCACGGGAATCTAAACAGTAGACAGAAATTGGAAGAGCAGGGAATAAAATTGGATTGGTGGACCTATATGCAAATACAAACAAGATATAAAAAAGACAGTGAGGAATTTGGAATAGACAATGAATTACAAAAACTAGATAAAATCTTGATTGGCCCAGATGAGAAATTATTATCAAAGTTATATAAACATTTATTAGAATTTGATAGAGCAGAAGAAACTGTGAAAGGAACAATGATTGCATGGGGTAGGAACATTGGACACACTATTGATCTGGAAGAATGGGAAAAGATTTGGAATGTGAATTATAAAATAACAAAATTGGCAGCATAGGAAAATCAACATAAAATGTTCTATCGTTGGCACCCTCAAGATTGGCTAAGATCTATCCAAATTTAAATCCAAATTGTCGGAAATGTGCACAACAACAAGGTACCTTCTTTCATTCTTGGTGGACATGCCCCGAAGCAAAAAATTTTTGGAAGGTGATTCAAATGTGGTTAGACGAGTTAACTAAAAACAAAATTGATTTTGTCCTTTTAGGAATAATAAAAAAACCTATAATAGAAAGATAAAATATCTTATATTACATGTATTAACAGCAGCAAGAATTTCCTATGCCCAGTACTGGAAGAAAAATTCCATACCACCTGAAGATTTAATAATCAAAAACAATTTAGAGTGCGTGGAAATGGATAAATTAACTATGGAATTAAAAGGGAAAGCAGACACGGAATACAACGCAATATGGGAAATTTGGTATATTTGGATTGACAACAGATATAAGAATAGAAAATGTAAATAATGTATATAATAGATGTGAGCATATGAAAGTATTGTGTATTGTGAGTTTAGATAGGATACATAAATGTATATATAATGTCACAGCACTGTTTAATAAGTATTGGTATTATGCATAAATGGAAAAAAAACTCAATAAAGGATATTGTTTCAAAGTTTCAGGACTGAGGGCAAACTTGAAAAGTACACTAGCAATAGCACAGCAGTAGCATTATATACTGCTTCACAGCCCTTTCTAAGTTGTTTACAGAGTCAGCATATTGTCCCCAACAATCTGGGTCCTCATTTCACCGACTCGGAAGGATGGAAGGCTTTGAGCCTGGTGGTAATCGAACTCCAGGCAGTGAGTTGAATTAGCCTGCAATATTGGACCCTAACCACTGTGCCACCACCCCTCTTACAATGATTGCTTTACCGCCTTCCCCGCCTCCCAATTCAGGTCTGACAAAACATTGCACCAAACGCAAACCCCCGTGTTTGCAGTACCCTGACATTTGGTGGTAAAGAGCTAATTTTCAGCAACACTTTTTACAGTTAAAAGTTGCTGCCTCTGACCAGCTTAACCTCCTGTTTTTCCCTTTTAAAAGCCCTCAAGGCAAGAGGAAGGGGCCCCACATTTCAGCCCTGCCTCACTGAGCACAACATTTCATTACAATGACATCCTTCAAAGTCCTCAAGAGGAACCACTAATCACAAAAAATGGTCTGGTCCTATGAGATACCATCACGAAAGGCAGTAGTTAAATACACTATATAGACAAGCAGTTGGGCAGGATGTGGTGAATTCTTTCACTGCAACTGGAGTAGCACCTGAGGGGTTTTTCCGGCCATCGCGGTGACTCTATTACCCAAAGTGGGTGGGGCTGCTTCTGGGGGAATTGGGACTGCTTTTACTGTGGAGACAGTGGTGCAAATTTTTTAGGAGGTTATTTTGCCCAAAGACAGTCCCACCCACCTACCCACCCCTTCCTTTTGCACAGAGAACCTGAACTAAACAGAGATGCCACTTGGGGGTTCTTCCAAGTTTTGTCTTGAAGTTGTATGGCTGAAAACTTCCACTGTTCTGGCTCTTCATATGGTTCTCAAGAAAGGGAGCTAGTAAGGAGAACTTAGCAATGGAAGAACCCAATATAAGTAACCCTCGGCTTACAACCATTCATTTAGTGGGCGTTTAAAGGGTACAAGGACACTGGGGAAAAAAAGTTATTTTTGACCATTTTTTGCACGTGCAACAACTGTTGCAGCATCCCCATGGGCACGTGATCCAAATTCAGATGCTTGACTAGTGGCTCATATTTATGATGGTTGCAGGGTCTCCGGATCACGAGATTCCCTTTGGAATCCTTCTGTCCAGCAAAGTCAATAGGGAAGCTAGGTTCACAACAATCACATCATTACAACTACAGTGATTCCCTTAACAACTGTGGCAAGAAAAATCGTAAAATGGGACATCTATCAATGTCTCACTTAGCAGAACCAATTTTTGGCTCCATTGTGGTCATAAGTCAAGGACTAACTGTAATTAACTTTTTTTTCTCTTCTGCTGAGTTATGTCTTATTCTTAAAAAACTGCCTGAACAACTCCCTGAAATTTTCTTGGCAAGGTTTCCCTCCTCTCCCCAGAAATAGTTGGCCCTTGCATGCTTCTTGGGGGGGGGGGGGGGGGGAGAGAGAGAGAGAGAGACTAGCCCAAAGTTAATCAACTGCCCAAGGTGGGACTAGAACTCACAGTCTCCCAGTTCCCCAGTGCCTTTTACATCAAACTGATTGGGATATTATAAAAAAATATTCTCTGAGCATGCTCCTCCAACATGATCGGGCATGCTCTACTTCTCCAACACAAATATGGATTTTGCTATTGCCCTCCAGTGATAGTCCTCTGTTTGCATTCAGAAATATTTCTCTAATATTAATTCAGTATTTTTAAAGATAGGTGAAGAAGCAGTGGTAGATGACAGGAATAGCATTAGCACTTAGACTTATATACCACTTCACAGTGTTTTGCAGCCCTCTCTAAGCAATTTACAGAGTCAGCCTATTGCCTCCAACAATCTGGGTCCTCATTTTATCCACCTTGGAAGGATGGAAGGCTGAGTCAACCTTGAGCCTGGTGGGATTTGAACTGCCAAATTGCAGGCAGCCAGCACTAACAGGCAGGAAGCAACAGGTGAAGCTAGACAGAATCACATCTGATACCTGTACAATTAACCCCCCCCCCCAAGGCTGTGTGCTTTCTCCACTTCTCCCTATATACCAATGACTGCATCTCAAATGATCCATCTGTTAAAATATTGAAGTTTGCAGATGACACAACAGTGATTGGTCTCATTTGAGACAACGACAAATCCGCATACAGACAGGAGGTTGCACAATTTGCCTCGTGGTGTAACTGGAACAATCTGGAACTGAACACACTCAAAACCGTAGAAATGGTGATAGACTTTAGAAGAAACCTGCCCACACTACCACCTCTTACAATACTAAATAACACCGTATCAACAATAGAGACCTTCAAAGTTCTAGGTTCTACTATATTACATGACCTAAAATGGACACCTAACATCAAAAACGTCATCAAAAAAGCACAACAAAGAATGTTCTTTCTGCGCCAACTCAGAAAGTTCAAACTGCCCAAGGAGCTGCTGATACAGTTCTACAGGGGGATTATTGGGTCTGTCATCTGTACCTCTATAACTGTCTGGTTTGGTTCTGCAACACAACAAGACAGACACAGACTTCAGAGGATAATTAGGACTGCTGAAAAAACAATTACTACCAACCTGCCTTCCATCGAGGATCTGTATACTGCACGAGTCAAAAAGAGGGCTGTGAAAATATTTACGGACCCCTCACATCCCGGACATAAACTGTTTCAACTCCTTCCCTCAAAACAACACTATAGAGCACAGCACACCAGAACAACTAGACACAAGGACAGTTTTTCCCCGAAAGCCATCACTCTGCTAAACAAATAATTCCCTCAAACCAATTACTGCCTGTACTGGTGTGGAGTGGTTAGAGAGGGTCAGGGAAGAGAGCAGATAACAAAGAGGAATGAAGATGGGTGTCAAGGCTGGGGAAAAAAATATATGCCTGTCCCGTTGCCTGTTCCTATAGTGCTTCGTTTTGGGGAACATTTCCAATAGAGATTAGGAAAACTCCAAACCATAGAAGGAAGACTTAGCCAGCCCCCCCAAAAAAGCAATGTCCTACCTGTCAATGAATACTTCAGCTTCAACCATAACAACATAAGAGCAAACAATAAATACAAACTCAAGATTAATCGCACCAAACTTGATTGCAGGAAATACGACTTCAGCAACAGAGTGGTCAATGTCTGGAATACTCTACCTGATTCTGTGGTTTCTTCCCCTAACCCCAAAAACTTTAACCTTAGACTGTCTACTATTGACCTCACCCCTTTCCTAAGAGGTCTGTAGGGGGTGTGCATAAGCTCACCAATGTGTATTCTGTCCCTGTCCTATTGTTTCTTTTCTTTTCTTTTTTTCTTATATGTATCCATGTATTCATGACTATGTTTTTACTTATACCTATTATCTTGTAAGCAATTGACAAAATAAATAAAGGAAAGTAAAGTAAACTTCCATCTTCCCACGGTTGCCTGGAGTGGGCAGCTGCTGTTGAGTCTTGCTGACTCAAGTCTTCACACATCGGCTGAGACTGAAAGGGAAGGGGTGAATCAGAGGGCAGCCTTGCCAGTTGCCGTCTGCTGATGTTGCTGCCTTCAAGGAAATCTTGTACCTTGGCAAAGGACGCAGCTGCCTGGCTTAGCCTCACCAAGAACTCCTCAATTCAAAAGCCCCAAGGTTCCTCCTCATGGTTCACTTTCCAGCTCAGCGTGACTACTCCAATCAACGAGCCCCCTCTCCACCCCCAGGAAGGAAGAGATCCAAAGCACAAAGGCAGCAGGTTCAGGTAAGATAATATTCCTGCTTCGGGATGCTAGGAATGCATTTTCTCTTCATCAGCTGGCTAGAGAAGAGAGCGCTAAAGATTACCCTCTTAACCACAAGTTACCCGCATCTTTCAGCTCTGGATGCTGCTCTTAGACCAAATGCATTCCGAGTCCCTCAAAGGTGGCGTTGGAAACGGGGCAGGGAGGGGAATAAATGGCAAGAGAAGCTCATGAGATTGAGGACTCACCGGCTGCTTGCACCAGGCACAACTAGGGTGGGACTGAATGCACTCGTGGCAGGAAGGCTGTGGCTGGCAGGATCCTGAAAAGGAAACACAAGGGACCACAATGACACCTGTCACTCTCCCCACCAAGTCTTCCTTCATCTCTTTCCTGTTCTCCCTTCCTCATTCTACTTTCCCAAAAATCCATAAAGTTGCACACATCCTTCCCGTCTCCTTCTTTGGATCCACTTCCCGAAGAAGCCCTAAAGCAAGGATCTGTCAGGTTAAGGGTAAAGCCATTCCCTTGGAAAATGGATTGGGTGGGGCTGCCCAATAGGATTTTCAATCTGTTGTTTGGTTAGTGGCAAGCTGGACTAGCAAAGAGTGGCCCTTCTGAGACTGCTGCCTAGCACCGGCTTTGCATTTCAAGGTTTTGTACATGTTACATTTCTATCAAGGGTGTGTGAGTAATTAGTTTATTCTGGGATAAATCCTGTAAGGCAGCCAAGTATAAGTTTGTCAAACAAAAACTTGTTCATTTTTCTCATCCCGGTATCTTAAAAAAAAAGAAGAAGAAGAGCAATCTCTGTCTTTCAGGATATTAAAAATAAAAGCTTAAATGATAACTGATAATTTGCAGGAAAGCTTCCAATCTACCACTGGCGACAGGGTTCAGATCACCAGCGAGGCTTGCAAGCAGAAATCTGCCTTTGGAATAGCAATAGCAATAGCACTTATATATCTTTATAGCACTTTATAGTGCTTTCCAGCCCTCTCTAAGCAGTTTACAGAATCAGCTTATTGCCCCCCAACAATTTGGGTCCTCATTTCACCCACAGGTTTCACTGTTTAGCATTCAAGTCACTCAGGAAATGAATATATGAATTATTTAGTTGTCCAATTAATACAGTTACCCATCTCACAAAGCAAGTGACTCTCGGTGGTGTACAACAAAAATGTCACGCATGTCTTAGTGGCCAATGGGTAGTGATTAGAGAGGCCTTCCACTAAAGTCTCCTTAAACTCTTTCCTAGATTCTCTAGACTTTCTCCTTTTCTGATTCTAAATTCTTCTCCCTCCAAATACAATAGTAGCGCAGTATAATACAATAGTAATGCAAAAGTTACCCACAGCCAATAAATCTGACAATGACCCCAGTTTGCCAACATTCTTTCCTGATCATCTCTTTCAATCTGATTTTTCGATCTTGGAAATCTCTAAGTCACCTGAATAAAAAATGGATGCCAACCTCAGGCCAGTGTAACTGGATTCACTGAATCCAGAACAGATGCATACAACTAAGTCAATGCATGTTGGATTACACTGTGAGCAGAAAAAGTTGGGAAAGCATATCAATATAGAACTGCAATATGGACAAAGTTTAGAACTCTATCCCTCCATAAAGGTCCCCGCATTACCAGTCTCTGCTATCTTCTCCCCACTCGTCATTCCTTGGAGCATAAGCAGAATCCCAAGGCGCATAGTCCATCCACCAGAAAGCATGGCCTGGAAAGCAGAGGAAGGAAGAGGAAAGAAAGAAAGGGAGTGAGGGAGAGAAAGAAAAGAAGAAGATAAAGAGATACTTTTAACAATGGCTTTCTTCCTCATCCAAAGAGCAAGATGTTAAAATCACCGTCACAGTAGAAGCTTGGGGGAGGATCTATGATCTGGTGGTTCAACATGTGATTTGCATATAAAAGCCCCATGTCCAATCCATGGCAGGTCTAAAAGGTTTTAAAAAGTAACAAAGTTATGAAATCTCTGCTTGAAAACCCAGAGAACTTGTCAATTAAAGTTGGCTATGCTGGATTAGACAGCCAATTTGTCCTTTCCAAAAAGACTAAAATGTTCTGACTTAGTTGGCTTTACAAATATAATTTATAAATAAAGGGGCAAAATTTCAGGTAGCTCCCTAAGAATTCACTTGTCCCATTTTGTGGTCCATGAATATATTTTTACAAGCTGGAAATGCAAAGACTCACAAGTTGTGATACCCCCCCTCTCTCTTCTCTCTCTCTCTCTCCCTCTCTGTCTTTCTCCTCCCCCCTCCCTTTCACTCCTAACTGTTGCATATATACCAGAGGTGGTATTCAGCAGGTTCTGACCAGTTCTGGAGAACCAGTAGTGGAAATTTTGAGTAGTTCAGAGAACCAGCAAATACCACCTCTGACCGCAGATTTTACAGTATCCTTCCCCTACCACGCCTGTCAAGCCATGACCACAGAACCGGTATTAAACAAATTTAAATCCCACCACTGATACATACAATATTCTCTACGGTGTTGCCACTCAGAAGGCCATATTGTGAAAAAAACATTGGGCTAACGAGGTCAATTGCTATAGAACAGAAGGGTTTTTTAGTGCTATTGCATCTTTTGTATAAATTAACTCACAATAGAGCCATAGTCATGCTTATTCATTGCCTTATAACTTCAACAGCAATAGCTCCACAGTGCTTTACGGTCATCTCTGGACAGCTTACAGAATCAGCATATTGCCCCCAACAATCTGGGTCCTCAATTTATCGACCTCAGAAGGATGGAAGTCTGAGTCATGAACCACTGAATCATGATGATTTTTATTGGAGTCTGGTCTTGCATTTATACACATTTTTAGTTATCACTGGTTAACTTTGGTTACTGCTTAACTTTGGTTACTGTTTAGCACAGTAATCCATACAATTAATTATCTCTAGTTAAAGTCTGACATATGTTTACTTCCTCTCTCTAATCCTCCTTGAGATTAGTGACTTTGTTTACCTGAGTTGTATTTGCTTGGAAATATTCTTTATCTGAGGTTTGCCATCCGAGATTGGAACATTCCTGCAATTACAACTCTACAAGTCAACCTTGAGTCGGTCAGGCCAACCAAAACCAAGCATTTAATAGTGAGTGCCATACCATGTGCATTAATCAAACAGGTGGCAAGAAAGTAGGGGCAGGCAGGCACAACACAGGTTATGTAGACAGTAAACACGGTATCAGACATAAAGATCTCAAGTGCCTATATACAAATGCACAAAGTCTGTGGAACAAACAGGGTGAACTCGAACTACGAATACATGAAGGTAAATATGATATAGTTGGAATAAGAGAAACTTGGTGGGATGAAACCCATGACTGGAACATACTGGTAGAAGGATACAAACTATTCAAAAAAAACCCAGACCCCATAAAAGAGGAGGTGGAGTTGCACTGTATGTAAAGGACCACTATATTGCTACAGAAATGCATGAAACCAAAGATGAAAACCTCCTAGAATGCATATGGGTCAATATAAAAGAAAAAAAGAATGACATGGCCATAGGTGTATATCATAGGCCACCCAATCAAGCAGAAAATATAGATGTCCTTTTTGCCAGCCAACTAACAAACATATGCAGGAAACACACAACAATAATAATGGGAGACTTCAATTATCCTGATATCAATTGGAAAACTAATTCTGCATCAAGTGAGAAATCAAATAAGTTCCTAACCAACCTAGCTGACAACTTTGTTGTCCAAAAGGTAGAGGGTGAAACTAGAGGGACAGCCACACTGGTCTTAATTCTTACAAACAGAGAAGAAGTGATAGAGGGAGTTGAAACTGCAGGAACCTTGTGTGAGAGTGACCATGTCATGCTAGAATTCAACATAACACAAACACAAGCAACAGAACATAATGACACCACAGTCTTGGATTTTAAAAGAGCTGATTTCAATAAACTCAGAGAGAACTTGGGAAAGATTCCATGGATGAAAATCCTAAAAGGGAAAACAACTCAAGAATCTTGGGAAACTCTAAAAAGCATGATCGTAGAAGCCCAGACCAGCACAATACCACTGAGAAAGAAAAACAAGAAATCCAAGAAGAAACCAGCATGGCTGCACAAAGATCTCTCTGGAAAATTGAAAGGAAAAAAGGACAAGTACAAAAAATGGAAAGAAGGACATACAACTAAGGCAGAATATCATCAGATAGCCAGAATCTGCAAAGATGAAGTAAGGATAGCAAAGGCTCAGAACGAACAAAGACTTGCAACAAAAGTCAAAGATAATAAAAAAAAAAGTTTCTTCCAACATGTAAATACCAAGAAAAAAATCAAGAAAACAGTTGGTCCACTAAAGAGAGAAGATGGCAAGGAAGTAGCAGGCAACAGAGAGAAAGCAGAACTGCTTAACTCATTCTTTGCATCCGTCTTCACACAAAAAGAAACTATAGCTCAACCCACCAAAAACATAACTGTAAAAGATAGACCAGAAATAAAAGTTAAAATATGCAAAAAAGAAATTAGTAAGAGAACACCTGTCTGATCTTGATCAAAACAAATCACTGGGGCCTGATGGATTACATCCCAGAGTTTTAAAAGAGCTGGCAGAGGTCATCTCAGAACCATTGTACCATATCTTTCAAAAATCCTGGAGCACCGGGGAACTACCAGAGGACTGGAAAAGAGCTGATGTGGTTCCCATCTTCAAAAAAGGAAAAAGAACAGACCCAGGAAATTATAGACTAATTTGCCTAACATCAATATCTGGGAAGATATTGGAAAAGATAATAAAAAAGCAGATCTGCCAACATCAAGAAACAAGTAAAGTAATAACTAGCAGTCAGCATGGGTTTGTTAAGAACAGATCATGCCAAACCAATCATATTTAATTCTTCAACACAGTGACTAAATTAGTAGACCAGCAAAATACTGTGGACATAATATATTTAGATTTCAGCAAGGCATTTGACAAAGTAGACCACAACCTACTTCTTAGTAAGCTAGAAAAAAGTGGAATAGATAGCACCACCACTAGATGGACTCGCAACTGGCTGGCAAACCATACTCAACGAGTAGTCATTAATGGGTCTAAGCCTGCATGGAGGGAAGTAAGCAGTGGGGTGCCACAAGGTTCTGTCTTAGGTCCAGTACTCTAATATTTTCATTAACGACTTAGATGAGGGAATCAAAGGGGAACTTACCAAATTTGCAGATGATACTAAGCTGGCAGGAATAGCTAATACCCAAGAAGATAGGCTCAAGATCCAGATGGATCTTGACAGACTAGAACACTGGGCCGTGTTCTAACAAAATGAAATTCAATGTAGAGAAAAGTAAAGTCCTACACTTAGGCAAGAAAAACCAAAAGTACACATATAGATTGGGTGAAACCAGGCTCAGTAGCAGTAACTGTGAGAGGGATCTTGGAGTCTTAGTGGACAACCAGATAAATATGAGCCAGCAATGTGCAGCTGTCGCCAAAAAAGCTAATGCAATCCTAAGTTGTATTAATAGACGGATACAGTCAAGATCAAGAGAAGTACTAATACCCCTCTATAAAGCCTTAGTAAGACCACACCTAGAGTACTGCATCCAGTTTTGTTCACCACATTATAAAAAAGATATTGAGACTCTAAAAAAAGTACGGAGAAGAGCAACCAGGATGATTAGGGAACTGGAGGCTAAAACATACAATGAACGGTTGCAAGAACTGGGCTTGGCTAGTTTAGTAAAGAGAAGGACCAGGGGAGACATGATAGCAGTCTTCCAATATTTGAGGGGCCGCCACAGAGAGGAAGGGGTCAAGCTATTTTCTAAAGCGCCTGTAGGCCAGACAAGGAATAATGGATGGAAACTGAACAAGGAGAGATTCAGCCTGGAAATAAGGAGAAACTTTCTGACAGTGAGAACAATCAACCAATGGAACGGCTTGCCCTCGGAAGTTGTGGGAGCATCATCACTTGAGACTTTCAAGAAGAGATTGGACTGCCATTTGTCAGAAATGGTGTAGGGTCTCCTGCTGGGTGGGGGGTTGGATTAGATAACCTACAAGATCCCTTCCAACTCTGATTATCTGTTATCTATTTGCTAGACCAATACTTGGATCAAACTCCTGACAATGAGCAGAATTAGACTGCAATACTGCAATTTAATTACTGTGCCACCCAGTTCAACTTTAATACCCTGGGAAATTAATGAAATGATGCAAAACTGTATTTCAACATCTTTTTTCTGACAACATAATGTGTCAAAATATACATTTTAAACGAAGTAACTTGCCTGCTTTGAGTCATTTTCTTCATAGATAGAGTTAGAAAATGAAATGGAAAGTTATTCTTATGACTTGGGTCAAAGAAAATCAAAGCTAAAAAAATGCTCCACCCTAACCGCTTCTACTCAAAGTATTTTTGGAAAGAAGTGATTTTTTTTCCCCCACAGATAAAAATTAGCTTAATTGTTGTTCAACATTCCACAAAGTAGAAACTAAACAAAATTTTAAAACCAAGCCAGAAGTATATGCATGCTTAAAATGATTCTCTCATAACTTAAATAAGTAAAATTAGAAAAAAGACACCATAAAATCAAAACAACTAAAATATTCACCAAATTAAATTTTTGATTTATTTTTCCCTCTGCAAAATTCCTGCATTTCCCCAAAATAAACACAGGGTGCTCCTTTAGGAATAGTAAACATATTTAAGCATTTAAAAGATACAATTATCATCTGCTGAGTTGGCTTCTCTTCACAGTTTCCAATACTCAACCAGAAAAGTATTCCTTTCCCCTGTTTTATAAGGAATGCTGAAAAACATTTGGATCTCTTTTGCAGTGCTTGAACTCCATGGACATATGTGCAAGATAAAAGGCCTGTTACATAATTTTTATAACCTCATCAAACCCACTATTATCAGTAAGAGAACTGTATTCTGCATATCAAGGATTGCACTGTATTTAGAGTTCTTGTCCCTAGATTCAAAAATCAGATTAATAGAAACAATTTCTGGAATTGCCTCCTCAACTGCAACCTTCTGGCTGAAAATGGAAACTTCTCTCATTTCCCATGAACCACACCACCAAGCTTCCAAATTTGTTACTTCAACACATCCATTTCTTTCCTTCAAAAAGGATTAGTCCAGCTGCATAGTGCAGTGGCAATTTCTTAAAATTATTATTTCTTTGTTTTCCTGGAATTGAAAAACAAAAGACAAATATAGAAATACAAGTTTTAAAAGAGGAAATTAAAAACGGAAAGAAGTTCAAGTCAAATCACAATTATTACAGTTCTGTGAACATTGCTACAATTCTATTTTTAAACAAGAAATTGGACCTTGGCTTTATATTGTCGAGTCTTTCCTTTACATCAAAAAAGGTACAAATGTACAAAGGGTGCCACATTGTTCAGCTGATTTTGGTTACACAAATGTTATTCTAGCAACACTTGATGATTTTATAAGCAGTGGTCCAAGTATAGCATACACAAAATTCTATACTGAGGAATTTTAAATTTTGGGAGTATAGTTTTAACACAATATTAGCATCCTTAACCTTTAATTTCTTTCTAAATGTCTGATTCATGATAAGAATATTCAACCACTGCAAGGCAAACAAACCATGCATATTAATGTATCTTGAAATTTATTTTATCTTCAAGATAAAGGGGGTAACTAAAACATTCCCTGGGGGGTTCAATAAATTTGGAAAAATATTTTGATAAATAGGTTTCATTTTAGAATCATAGGAAACATATTTCACATTGTTAAAAGTCTGAAACTATAGATTATTGAAAAGCGGAAGTTCCAAATCTCTATCTCAGTTTTTACATGATTTAACTATGTTTAATTGCATTACATTTTAAATTATCAGTGAAACAGAATTGTTAATTTAATCTTTAAAAAAAACTGTCTAGTATATTCAAAACTATGGGTTTCTGAGGTAAGCCAATGCATCTAGTCCAGAGAACATATCAGATAATTCTACTCAGTGTTTTGCCATTCAGCTATCTTTGGCAAATTATATAGATTTCGTTTGTAACTTTTCAAAAGTTTTGAAAGCACCATTAACAGTTTGCTAATCTGTTAGCTGCTTCTGGAATTTATTTATTTATTTCTTCTTGTTTATATAACTGGCCACCTCACAAGAAGTGATGAGCTGTGATAAAATGAAGGGGACATATATTCTTTAAGAACAGTTAGCATTTTAATATAGAGGAATGACCAGTTGCTCTGTGCATAGAGATAAGAACCATTTAACCAATATTACTTTAAAATGCAATGCAGCCTTCTTGAGGATGAAGATTTGCAAAGCGTAGACCATGGGCATCAGACTCACAGCCCGCAGGCCAGATGCATCATGCGCTGGCCACCCTTACCCCCACTTCAGTGAAGGGGGAAAAAGTTGCTATAGGTCACGTGATGACAACGTGACACTGCCAGTTTGACATCCCGTTGTAGACCAATAAACTACTTTTCCTATCAGTCCCAATGTTGTTGTTTTTCCAAAGGCATGTAAGTAAATTATCTGACTACTAATCAGAAGGAAGCACAATTCAATTATTCTTCTCCAAACTCGTTTGGAAACACACACACCCAAAAAACCCCAACCCCCCAAAAACTCAAGCCCAACTCTTATGAAAGCACCCTTGGAAATCATGCTAATTCTCTCCGTATTTCATGAATCTTATTCACAGGTAAATACTGTAAAAGAAGTGATTTAACAGCCATCGCTTGCTTTTCCTGCCCCACCCTACTCAACAGGAAACAATATAGTAGGCTGAATTTGCAAAAATGTCTTTTAAAGGTAAAGGATTCCTTTAAATAAAGATGAAAGAAACAGATAACGTACAAAACCTGAAAGTGTAATAGAACTGTACACAACACCAGCGACTGTTTGGATTCTGTTTATAGAGTGAGCAAATAAAGGATGCCAGTTGTGAAGAAAAAAATAATTAAATCAAAGCTCTGGATTCTAAAATCTGGTTTTTGAAGTGAGTCAGAGAAGCACAAACTGTTTAGACATTGGTGTATACTGTACATATGGCAGCAGCAACCATATACAAAGCAAACAGAAACCTTAACCTTTAACACAGGGGTCTCCAACCTTGGCTCCTGGAAGCCTGGTGGACTTCAACTCCCAGAGTTCCACAGCTGTGGAATTCTGGGAGTTGAAGTCCACCAGGCTTCCAGGGGCCAAGGTTGGAGACCCCTGCTTTAACAGTTAGAAAAATTAATCAGTGGAATGGCTTGTCTCCAGAAGTTGTAGCTGTTCCATCTTTCAGAAAATTTGTTTGAAATGGTATAGGGTTTGCTGCTTGAGCAAGGGTTTGGACTCCAAGGTCCCTTCCAACTCTGTTATTCTTTTTTTTTTTTTAACAGTTTTATTAATTTTAACAACAAACAAAAACAACATAAAACATAAAAACATCATCTTTCCTTCATGAGTTTACAGACAGTGTATCGGTTGGTTTACCACTTTTTTTTGTGCATCCATTTCATAGTCTCCATTGTAATTATATTACATAATAACATATTATCAATCAACAATTACTTAGCCTAATATCATGATTAAACAATCATTTGACTATAATTTTATTAATTCATACTTTATCGAGATAACGATAATTTACTTAATTTATTTTATAGCAAATCGTAAAATCATACCAAATCTATCTTAATAAAATTTTGTAAGAGTAATATCAAAGAAAGAAAAAAGAAATATATATTCATTATTCTTAAGATTCTAAATATTCTATTATTATATTTTATTATCTAACCATTGATAGAAAAGGTCCCAAACTTCATAAAATTGTTTATCTTCTTGTTCTCTAATTTCAAATGTCAATCTACTCATTTCAGCACACTCTTTTATTCTGTTAAGTCCTTTTTGTCATGTTTTTGTTACTTATGAAGGACTTTACACTATGGCATGACAGTGCTGTTGTCAATATAAACACACACACACACTTTATTATTTAAACTGCTACCCTTCTGCCATTTAGTAGATGATAAATGAGCAATATGGATTCAATTCATCTGAAGCAGTGCAGAAATCTTTTAGCTTGCCCCATTTAAGAAATAATGCACTGTGTGGTTCTGAAGACACTTTAAACACATGCACAAAAGCTCAGCTAAAACTGCTTTTGGTGTTAATTTCCGTTGTATTGGCTTTCCGATAAGTATTTTGCTTGAGGTTAGTGGATGGTAACAGATGATACCACAACTCACACCTGTTGTGGCTTCAAAAATAGTGGGGTGTGATGATATTTCCAGACCAAGAAGATTGACTATGCATCAAAGTGTTGTTTTTTTTAGGACTGAAAATAAAACTCTAATTGTCTTGTGTGTTTGTGTGTGTGTGTGTGTGTGTGTATTCTTAAGTTTTTGCGGGTACTTACATGCATGCTATTCAGCTTTGTTCGGGCATTTTCCCACGTCATTGTAGTTGTGCTTTTAAAGTTGTAGCAACGTTTCAGCCATCATCAGGCTTCTGCACTGTGTTCATCCGTGAGTCAGACTTTTATAGTGGTTTCAGATTTAAATTTGGGGCTAGCCTATAGCTGTGCCAGAATGGCCTTTTCTTCATTCTGATTGGTTGGGAGTCTTGGTCTGTGTTTATTGGTCTTGGAGGTTGCTGTGTTCTGCTTGATTGGTGTTTCTAATATATTCTGTCTGTTTTGTGGCTCTTTTTGTTTCTTGATTGGCTGGCAACATTGTGTTCCTTTATTGGAGGCCTTTAGTGCAGCTTGGCTCCGGTTAAATGGACGGCTATCATTTGTTAGGAAGCTAGGTTTCATCTGGGTGCCTGGTTGGGGTGTGTTTGAGCTGCAGGTATCAGGGGGGATCTGTTTGTGCCCAGGAGTTTGCCTGGCTAGTGGCGTGGAGATTTTTTTGTTTGTGAGTGCAGGCTTCCAAATGATTGACAGTCTGGTGGAATCATCTCTTCTATTCATGCTTTCAGGTCTTTTTTCAATCTCTATGGCTTCTCTGATGATTCTGTGGCTGGGGTTTTCTATAGTGGCTAGGGTTTTGGTGCCATTGAAGTTGATGCTATGACCTGTGGCTTCCATGTGTTGGACTAGTGAGGAAGTGTTTTCCAGCTTTTTGACTGCATTTTTGTGTTCATCCAGGCGGGTGCTTATTCTTCTATTGGTCTGTCCAATGTGTGTGGTCGGGCATGATGCACAAGGGACTTCGTATATGTTTTGGTTTTCCAAGTCAATTTTATCTTTGGGGTTTCTAAGGATGGCTGCTATTTTTCTGTCTGTTTTGAAGGCAGTCTTGATATGATGCCTGTGTAGTATCTTACTGATTTTGTCTGTAGTGCCTCTTATGTAGGGCAGGACAGCTGTTCCATAGGTCTGTTCATCTTCTGGGTCTCCATTATGTCTCAGTGTGTTTTTGTGGATCAAGCCAGTGATTTTGCTTTTGTGGAAGCCGTTGGCTGTCAGTACTTTAGTCAGGGTGCATAGTTCAGTCTTGATGTGTGTCTTGTCTGCCAGGCATTTGGTTCTGGCAATTAGTGTTTTAGCCACGGAGTTTATCTGTGCTGGGTGGTGGTGGGATTGGGTGTTGAGGTAGCGGTTGGTGTGTGTTTTCTTCTGGTATACGGTGTATCCTAGTGTGCCATCTGTGTGCCAACGTCTTCCACAAAAACAAAATCACCGGTTTAAGCATACTATTCATCCTTTGAAATCTCACCAGCTTTCAGAGATTTCTGAATCCTACCCATTTTTTAAAAAGCTAATCACGAGCCTCAAAATATGATGGGTCAGCTCTTGGTTATGCTGGCTGGGAAATTTGGAAGCTTTTTTAGGATCAGTATATCTGGAGATTAAAATGGTGACATAAATGGTAGATAAAAACCCAGAGTCACCTTTTAGGGCAGGTGGGTGACATAAAACTATAATAAATAAATTAAATAAACAGTGATCATACAGTTTATAAATGTTTTTTTTTTTAATATCAAAATCTTGGCTTTTTTTCCTCACTTTGGAAATGGACTTAGAACTGATGAAAGGATGATGATTAGCAAATATTCATGCAAAGCTGCCATTATCATCAGATTCGTTCTTTGAAAATCCCCTTGCCCTAGTTCATAAGACCAAGCATATACGCTGAAACTCCTCTTTGCAGTTCAAGAAACTAGGAGGGTCCCTTCTGAGATGTGGGTCACACCCCATTCCTTCAGCAGGCTCAGCTGCCTCTTATCTGACCATTGCCTGATCTGGGTTGCTTCTCTCTTTGGTTAGTTTCCATCCATTGCTTCTTGTCCTTCCTTCAAGTCCTTTGGAAAAAAAGTCAATGAGAGGGATGTGGCACTGTAGTGCAAGTCTCACTCTTACTAAAGAGGTATGGCTTGCATCACCCTTGTGCTGCTGCCCCCATGCTTGCAAGTTCAAGATAGGTTACATTCTGGATAACTCTTATATCACTGCCTATAGTCCTTGTGTTTCCTGGCAGTCCCATTCAGGACTACCCAGAACCAGCCCTGCTTGGTTTCTGAACTTCTACAAGGTCAGCCAGTCATTGTCGGCATGCAATGCCCACCTTGTTATATTTAGCAACAGGAACTTGTCCTGACCTTTTATGGGATTCTGATCCACAACTTGCTGAGATTCATTTAGTTTATTCAGACCTGGGGAACACAAAGGTGAAATATTGCACTTTGAACAGTCACGTGGAACATGTCCAATCTGTCCTTGCTCTCTTCAAAATCAGTGAAGCCCCAGGAGATATTTAGAAGAGAAAGGCAGAGATATGATTTGAGTCTGGAAACAACAAGCAAGCAAACAAAAATAATTTTGCTAAATGGGTGGAAAACCAAAGAAGATGTTTAGGAAATGATAAAATTTACAGGCAGCAGAAACCACCCTGCTTGCATTATGAAGCATTATTTATGAAAACTGCTGTGAGAAAAGTGAAATATCCTTTTTGAAAATAGATATCTATCTGAGGCTATGTCAATTCTGGGGAAAGGATAGAAAGAGGTGTGTCCAATTACAGCGTTCCTAATTTTATCATCCTGATGTTGAAGTGACAGGATGATTAAATGGGTGAAATGGAAAATGTGATCTTTTGATCTTGAAGCAGTACGTGGAAACTGATAATTACTTGTTCTCTTTCCTATCATCTACTGTCTGAGAACTGTGACTCCAAAATTACCCAGAACAAAAATCTTTGGCATGATGGAAGCATAAGTCCTACCACATCATTACTCCTCTTCCTTATCTATAAAATATACAACAAGTGAAATGAATAATTAATGTTTGAGTAAAAACAAGATGCTCCCTGAAGACAGATGAATATTTCACAGAGAAAATATCACGATTTTTCATTTTACATCTCTGCATGCAACTAAGCAAATCTGCCTATTTCTGTGAAAGCAAGTTTGTATTTGAAAGCTGTAATTCTGATCATTCAGTCAATGTAAGCCAAATAGGATCAAACTCAACAGTCTCAAATATTATTCCAAAGAGATGCTTGGCTTGTAAAGAAAGAGGGTTTTTTCCTTATCCCAAACACACTTTGTCAAACAAATCCAGTTGGGTTTACCCTCTTTAAATGACTAGTCACTCACCACATCTCCTTGTTGTTTTTGTTATAGCAGAAGTAAACCTGTTGCGTTCTTACTATTAGTCAAACAAAAGACACTTGAATGGGTTTCTTTTCTCATGCTTCCTTTACTGAAATTTCTAGAAGAACTCACTCAGAGGTCACTCCAGAGCATGAACTAGAAGAAATTGTGGATAATTGCCCTGTTTGAATCAATGTGCTTTATTTTCTTCCTTCATTCAGAGACTGATAGTAACTTGCTATTTGACCCAGTACAAGAGGGTTTCCCAACTTTAAGATGTGTGGATTTCAACTCCCAGAATTTTCTAGCTGGCTAGGGAATTCTGGGAGTTGAAGTTCACATGTCTTAAAATGGCCAAGGTTGGGAAGCCCTGCAGTAGAGGGTACAGAAGAAAGAGCAAGTAGAGATGCCATGGGAAGAAACATAAGCTATGTCACCCCTCCAAAAAAATCTGAGCTAAGAAGTTATCTTCGTGTGTGTGTGCGTGTGTGTTTTCCTCCCGAGGATCAACCCCATGATCGTTAAAACAAATTGATCAAATAATTTATCTGCCATTAACAGGCTAGAAATGTGCTTTTCCTACACCTGGTCCTCTTTTTTTAAAAAGGGAAGAAAGTGATGCTTCCTGATGGTAAAAGATATTCTAGAAGTAGAAAGGAGTCATTGTGTTGTATGAAATTAATTCTAAGCAATAAATCAATTTTTAAAAAATAAGTGAAGAATCTGATGGATATTTCTAAAGAAAAGATCTGCTTCTCACTTCACATTTTAAAACTGGAAATAAAACAGCAGCTTGAAATTTCCATTACCAGTTAGTAAAAACACACAGCCCAGCTTCCAGCTGCATGGGTTTCCTGCTGCCCTCTAAGAGTGTTGATGGATTGGGGCTCTAATGAACAAAGGTAGTCATTGAGCCCTTTCTATGTTCCATAGAACTTAGTACAACTAAGCTAAAGAACTGCAAATGCTGGCTTTGCATTGAAAGAATAGATACAGGAAATACAAACATCCAGTTTGATTGTAAAAATAATCACAGCTTTCCTTCACATTATATCTTTGAAAAATGACAGGAAAACAACTGCAAATTTAGAGAACAGAATTGCATTTGCCATATACTCACATATATACAGAATAAACACCCACCCACTCTTCCACCTCTCTGCCCCCCCACAACAATAGGAGATAACTTCGTAGCTGGGCATTATAGGCCCACTTAATGAGAAAGAATATCAGAGCAAAAAACTGGATTTGAACCTAGACACTTTATTAAGTGAGAGACATATTTAATATAAATATAAAATCTGTCCCCTGCAGTCTGGCAGACCTCCATCTATTCATTTATTTGTTCATTCGTTCGTTCATTCATTCAATCAATTTTTTTAATAGCCAAGTCTACCAAGTGATTCTGGGCAACTTGCAATTCTAAAATAATAAAAAACAATAAAAATAGACAAGCATCCAGAAAGTAAAGCTTTGAAGACCTAGCTTTTTCCTCAAGCATTGGGAGAAATCTAAATAATTGCATATTAGAATTGATTTTTATTGGGCTTTTTTTATTAGTTGTGCTCTATAGCTTTAATGTGACTTTGTATGTCTTTTATTTTTTGATTGAGTGCCCAGGAAAGATGGGCAGCTATATGAATGTTTATAATAAATAAACAAATAAACAGACAAATAAGTAGAGTTTTATTATGTGGCCATAGGAGCAGTGTGATGGTCTAGTGGCTTTTATTATGTGGCCATAGGAGCAGTGTGATGGCCTAGTGGCTTTTATTATGTGGCCATAGGAGCAGTGTGATGGCCTAGTGGTGAAGGTGTTCCCTTTCCACTAGGAAGGTTCAGAGTGTTCAAACCTAAACAGTTTCTTTCTTAAGGTACAAAGAAAAAATATCTGCTGTGAACATCAGGAAGGGCATAAGGAAGGTCATCCGGCCAGTAAATGTTCAGCTCTATCTAGTTTCCCCTGCCCCTGCCCCTAATTTAGGGATCGCTACTACTTTTTTTTTCCGTAAAAAATAAAATAAAATGAGGCCACAATAACACAATGCTTCATTTGCAAATTGTAAATAACCAAACCCTAGTTTAGTTCTTGTATAGGTTTTCTTAATTTTGTTTTTATATTTATGTTTATACCATTTTGTAAGTTGCCTTATTGGTGATATGGACATCATATAAATTTAATAAAAAATAAAAAAATAAAAATCACATTAAAATCAAAAAGACAAATGCAGCACTTTATCAATCAAAAGTACTGTACATTAGAGAAATTATAGTCCAGAGATGATAAGGATTTGATTATTTTAAGAAGCATAAACACCTATGATTTTTATGAAGTTTCAGAATTAATATTTAAATGAAGCTACCCATTTAATTTACACCCCTAAAATGTCAGAAAATTGCAGGGCAGAATTCAGGTTGGGGGATATTGCTTGTGTGTTTTTCAGCAAAAGCTTGGTGTGAGAATTTGACGCCTTGACTGTTCTGCACCATGATTTTTTTTTTCCTGAGTTCAGAATCTTTCCAATTTCCTCAATCTCAGCAAAATCATTTAAAGTTTGGACAGATGTTTCCCTGCTACTTTGGTTAAATAATTGGAAGTGGGAAAAATGTGTATTGTCATAATACCATGTTCAGACCAGTCTCTTCCCAGTCCTTCTCATGCGAAGTGCCTGTCATGACTGCAGATGGGCATATATCTTGTAAGCATGGAGGCTCCTTTTCAGAAATCAACCATTCATAGAGTAGGAAGCCAAGCAATTCTTTAAAATAGCCATATATTCTTTAAGTATAACTTATAACGGTGTTGACATTGACCCTGTAACCTCAGACTTTTTCCTTCTTAAACACCAGAGCTGAAAAGTGTGACATGCCAAGAGGAAGAGAAAGTGATGGGGAAGGGAAGGAGACCAATTTACAGTAAGGTGATCATTCATTGGCACGTACTTTCCTTCCTTCCTTGGACTCTGTTGTGTGATTGCCAGCTATTGCCTAGCGTGACTGTGCCATGAACTGCAGTGAGCATATAGCAGCCCTTCATGTAGTATTGGTGGTGGTGGGATTTTTTTTAAGAAGAAAAACACTGTCAAAAATTCGTTTGGGGTTTTGTCACCCAGGGATGCCCTTCAAAAGTTCAAAAACTGACTCACAGCAGATAACAGTTGCATTGACTTCTCCCTTTCAGTTTGAAACACAAATATTTCCACACCTTGCAAATAGAAGCAAATAAACAGACCAGAATTACAAGCAGAACTTACCACATTTCAGCCTTTAACACACCTGGTAGTAAGAATTGTTTGGGGCAGAGGGATCTCCCTGAGCAAGTGCAGGAACAGCCTTAAGAATTGTTTCCTAGTTCAAAGGAGCTGTAATCAAGTTGATCAGAGACTTCCTCCAGTTGTTCTTAGTTCTGTTGGTGCATGAATCTTTCCTTATGTTCTATGGCCTAAGAAGAAAGCAGAGAGGTCTCGCAGAGGGGAATCCCCTGTCCTTGAACCAGCTCCACGGAGGGAACTAAGAGCTGAGCAGAGAACAAGAAAGAGTTGGTAATGGGAGGGACTTTAACAGATGAAGCTTTTCATGGCCAAGGGAGAAGTGTGACTTATCAGAGCCCCATACTATCTTTCTTCCCCAATCTGCCGTCTTGTGGTTTAGCAATGCTGATGGGAATATGCACATCTGGAGCACATCAAGAAAGCTCTTTGCTAACTATCAGCTCATGATCAAACGAAGCTACCCTTTAAAAAAAAAAGGCAGGCAACAGACTGGCAAAATGTTAGGTTGTGAAAAGCTTTGCCTGTTGAATAGCAGTCTATCACTGGCAAATGCTGAGGATAATCCATCAAATCCTCCTCAAGGATTACAGTGCAAATACCAATAGTTTCCTATTCTTCCTAGAAATGTCGTCAAATCTCCCCACAGCTACAACGGCTACATTCAGTGTATCAGCCTTCCTTCCCCCAGAAAATTCATCTGCACAATTCCAAAGAACTAAACAATTTTATAAAATCAGAAAGCAATGGGTGGGGGGCGGCGCTATATTATGATAATCACCATGGCAAAAAGCAATACTTGGTTTTTACCATCTGATTATTAAAAAAACATAAAACCAACCTGTTACGAACTAAGCAAACGCGTTAGTTTTAAAATCCTAATAGTTTGTTTCCACAGCAGGCTCATAATCCTGCACTTCTGATTGGCCCGCGAACAGCGGATCGTAATTGGTCGTTTCTGGCTGATTGGCTGACAGCGGGTTGCCGCTGATTGGACACTCCCAGCGTGTTATTGTGACAGCAGCCAGCTCTATAAAAGGAGCTGCTGCTGCCCCAGTTTTTTCGCTCTGTTCTGAAGTCACTAATAAAGAGTTGGAATCACTATTCGATGCCTCGTCTCCGTTCTTTGTGCCCACACTCCGGATTTAACACTGGTGACGAGGATGGGATGCGGAGATGATAGAGCTGACTGAACACTCACCGAACGCTAACAGAGCATGTGGCTGAGAGCGCACCAAGAAGCGGCAGAATGAACAGCAATGCTATACCACCCGCTCCATTTGACCTGGCAAACAAAGACTGGGACTCGTATATGGACAGGTTCCAGATGTTCCTGGAGACCAACAATTTGAAAGATGGTACGCCTGGCAAGAAACGAGCTGTATTTCTGATCCATTGCGGACCCGCCGTTTTTAAAATGGCAAAGGCATTTGCGAAACCAGCAGAAGTCAAGACAATGGACTGAGACAACCTCGCCCCAATCCTACGGGCTCATTATGCACCAGCGGTGCCCACACTCATCAGGAGACACGAGTTTTACCAGAGGGACCAACAGGAAGGCGAAAATGTTGGAGACTTCATCGCTGAACTCCAAAACCTAGGGAGACATCAGTCTTGCAGATGTCATGGCCGATGCTACTGCAGCAGAAGCAACCAGGAAGTCAGCTGCTCGAATGCGCTGAGCGAATGCACCGCACCGCCAACTCGCCAGTGACACTACACCTTTATCCAAGAGGCACACAATGACCACCCACCATGAAGATCTCGAATCCTCATCAGAAAGCGAGGAAGTAGAGGTCAACAGACTCAGGTCAGAACGCGACCAGCGAGACCAGCGGAATCGTAAGCCTTCGTATCAATGTGCTGGATGTGGGGGAAATCACCCGCGATCAGACTGCAAATTCCTAGATGCACTCTGCCGTTCCTGTGGAAAGGGGGACCACATCACAAAGGTCTGCAGAAGCAAGCGAGGGTCCAGCCCAACCCGAAGAGAAAATAATTTCTGGCATACAACAGGCACCCCACCAGTAAATCGGGACCACCTAAACAACCAATGGAACCACTACTACAGAAATCGAGCACCCGCCACTTCAACCAGACGAGAAGAGACCCATCAAACCATCACCATCGGCCACGCTTCATCCCTTGATGCAAGGAAAATCCGAGTGAAGGTCACAATTGAGAATCGACCATGTGTTATGGAGGTCGACTCCGGGTCATCCCTATCGATGGTCTCCTGGAAAACCTTAAAACAGCTGATCCCTGACATCCGTCGCCAGGACCTCAGCACTCAAAAAATCATATTAAAAGACTACCAAGGAAACAGAATTCCAGTTGCCGGTTCCAGCCACGTCCAGGTATCCTTCAAAGACCACAACGCAACCCTACCACTTACCATCGTCGATCGAGATCAGCCCAGCTTGCTGGGTTTGCAGTGGTTCGCGCCACTAGGAATTGAACTAGTGGGCATCAACCAGACTGGAAACGATGACTGGGAAGCAGCCCTCGTCCAGGAATTCCAGGACATTTTCACTGAGAAGCTAGGCAAGTACAAGAGATCCCCCATATCGTTTAATCTCAGCCCTGATGTTGTGCCCATTCGCCTTAAGCCTCGTTGAGTGCCCTTTGCACTCAAGCCAAAGATTGATGAACAATTGGACAAATTAACAGCCCAGGGCGTGTTGGAACCGATTGACCACGCCTGATGGGAGACCCCAATTGTAACCCCCATAAAACCTGATGGATTTTTGAGAATTTGTGGGGATTACCGGGTCACTCTAAATCACGCGCTTCAGCAGAGCGCTTACCCTCTACCTGTGGTCCAACACCTTCTTCATTCCCTGGGAGGTGGGAAAATATTCGCACAATTGGATCTAGCTTAGGCGTACCAGCAGCTGCCCGTAGATGCATAGACTGCAGAAGCCCAAACTATAGTCACACACAGAGGTGCATTCAAGTGTAATAGACTCCAATTCGGAGTGAGTGTAGCACCTGGCATCTTCCAAAGTTTGATGGAAAGATTGCTCCAAGGCATAAAAGGGGTCATGCCCTACTTCGATGATGTCTTAATAGCTGCCCCCACTAGAAGCCTACTAGAAAAACAACTCAGAATGGTCCTCCAGAAATTTAAAGATGCTGGCCTGAAGGTCAAGAAAGACAAATGTCAACTATGTACTGAGCGGGTTGAGTTCCTTGGGTACCTTCTCAACAATCAGGGAATTCACCCTACAGAGAAAAAACTGACTGCGATAAAAAAATGCCCCAAGACCTAGGAATAAAACAGATCTCCAAGGCTTCCTGGGACTCATTAACTTTTATAACATCTTCTTGCCCCAGAAGGCGACTGTTGCTGAACCCCTGCACAGGCTCCTCGATAAGAAGGCTTCCTGGGTCTGGGGACACCGCGAGCTTATCAGCAAGTAAAAGACCTGTTAACTTCAGATGCTGTATTGATACAATATAACGAGACTTTGCCCTTAACTGTCACCTGTGATGCCTCACCGTTTGTAGTGGGAGCCATCCTGAGCCACGTCCTACCAAACAGTACTGAGGCACCTATTGCGTTTTTTTCAAGAACTTTATCTAAAACTGAGAGAAACTATAGCCAACTTGATAAAGAGGCTCTCGCTATTGTGTCTGCGATCAAACGATTCCATGAGTATGTATATGGAAGATCCTTCTCCATAATTACAAACCACAAGCCATTACTTGGCATTTTAGCGGGAGACAAACCAACTCCCCACATCTTATCACCAAGAATGACACATTGGTCAGAGTTTCTAGTCACATACGATTACCAACTGCTACACCGCCCGGGGAAAGCCATTCCCCACGCTGACGCTTTGAGCTGCTCTCCGTTACCAGAAGTCATAAACGACCCAGTTCCAACCACGCTACAAATCGAAACTCTTCCTTCACCACCGCTGAATGCACAAGACACCGCCTCAGAAACAAAGAAGGATCCTTGTTTGGCACGAGTCCTCAGCTGGGTGGAAAGAGGTTGACCTGACAACAAACCAAGTGACACCTTTAAGCCTTTCAAAACCAGCAGACAGAACTTTTCTCCCAAAGGGGATGCGTCTTGTGGGGAGACAGAGTCATCATCCCAGAGAGACTACAGCATAAAGTTCTAAAACTATTGCACGATGGACATCTGCGCATTGTGCGAATGAAGGCACTAGCGAGGAGCTACGCTTGGTGGCCAGGTATAGATAACCAGATAGAAACCTGGGTGGCCACTTGCAGCAAGTGTCAGGAAACTCGTTCAGCTCCACCAAAAGCACCACCCACTGAATGGGAAGCACCCCGAGGTCCCTGGTTCCGTATTCACATCGATTTTGTGGGACCTACCACGGGGCATACATTTCTTATAACAGTGGATGACTACTCCAACTGGCTGGAGGTCCACAAAATGAAGAGCACCACCACAGAAGCCATCGTTAAAAAACTAAATAGACTATTTGCTACGCACAAGTTGCCAGATGTCCTGGTTTCAGATAATGGCCCCCAATTCACCGCTCTGGCATTTGAACAGTACCTAGCAGATCGGGGGATACGCCATGCTTTGACATCGCCAGCAAACCCTGCAGCCAATGGCAGGGCTGAGTGAATAGTCCAATTCATAAAGAAAACTTTACACAAGACGGAGCAAGGGGACATCGACGACAAGGTGACCAGGATGCTTCTCCTCCAACATATCACCCCAAACAGCACCACAAACAGAACCCCAACCAAACTCCTGATGGGCCGGAAACTTCGCTCACATCTTGACCGCCTGCACCCTGCCTACACACCAGAAAAGCCTGTGGGATCCAGCAGCAGGTATCGCACCTTCAAGGTAGGCAACCCAGTTTTTGCAAAAAACTTCTGGTGACCCTTTGTGGGTCCCCGCTACCATAACTCAACTTATGGGTCCACGTTCCTACCATTTACAAACTGCTGATGGGAAAATGTGGAAGCGCCACATCGACCAACTGCGCTCCAGGCTGGCACCTACCCCCGTCACAAACCCCGAACCTCAAACCTGGGGGGGAAGGGAAATCGAGGAGGCTGGAAAAGAACTAGCATACGACCCAGTACTTGAAAACCAGCAACCAGCACAACCAAACCGGGGATATTCACCTTCCAAAGGAGAGCCAGGCCAGACAATCGCCTCACCACAAAGCAGCACTGTGACAGCAGCAAATCCAAGGGATCCGGATGACAGGCTTGACGGAAGCAGAGATGACAACCCCAAGTCACTCAATGGAGAGGTTGGACCATCTTTGCCACCGAGCTCAGCGAGCAGCCCACCAGGACCAGAGTCAGGGCAAGGACTGGTGGAGCAACGCAGATCAGGTAGACAGGTGAAACGACCTGCCTACCTGCGAGAATACATCACCCCATCCCTCAAACGGAACCTAGGGGGGAGGGGTGTTACGAACTAAGCAAACGTGTTAGTTTTAAAATCCTAATAGTTTTGTTTCCACAGCAGGCTTGTAATCCTGCACTTCTGATCTGGCCTGCGAACAGCGGATCGTGATTGGTCGTTTCTGGCTGATCTGATTGGCTGACAGCGGGTTGCCGCTGATTGGACACTCCCAGCACGGCAAACTCAAATTATTGGTTATTGTGACAGCAGCCAGCTCTATAAAAGGAGCTGCTGCTGTCCCAGTTTTTTCTCTCTGTTCTGAAGTCACTAATAAAAAGTTGGAGTCACTATTCGATGCCTCGTCTCCGTTCTTTGCGCCCACGCTCCGGATTTAACACAACCCATGTGTTTCCTAAAAACTGGCCAAACTTAGCCACTGCTCCTATCTCAATTGTGCCCATATACAATTTCCACTTTTTTATTTCATCTTCATCTTAGTCTTTGGGTGGGGGGAATGATACATACTTAATTGTGCCAATATGAAAGATACTGCTTAAAAAACAGATGATTGAGAGTATCACTATTCAGGTCTGCTTTAATGCACACAACGGGTTTGTATTCAGAAGTATGTTTGTTTTTATTAATTAATTTGTTAGCTTTATCAATCTATCTTTAGGAGGTCGAGGAGAGTATATAGCCAGTTTGTTCCAGTGATTAAGGTACCAGACTAAAAGCTCGGAGAGCGTGAATTCAAGTCCTGCCTTAGCTATGACAGCTAGCTGGGTGACCTTGGGCCAATCACTCTCTCTCAGCACAGCCACCTCACAGGGTGATTGTTGTGGGGAAAATATGAGGACGAAGGTGCGCTTGATATGTTCACCATATTGAATTATTTGTAAAAACAATAAAGGCAGGATATAAATAAATAAAATAAACATTTCCTTAACAGCAAGATAGGCTGAACTGAGTGACTGGTCCAAAATTCTACAGTAAGCTTCCATGCCTGAGGGTAAACCATACCTGTGTCTCTCCTGGTGTTGCTTTTGTATTTTTTAAAAATAAATGATTAATTTTTATTAAAAGAAAATTTTGTAAAGTTTCTTTTAAAAAGTACAGAGTCATGGAAAGATGAAGAAGAAATTAAAAAAGAGGAAGATTCTAAAGGGTAAAAGAAAAAGTGAAGAATAACGAAAAGAAAGAAAGAAAAAGAAAGCTATCAGAAGAAGTGACTTCCGATCTTCTTTGCTGCAGTTACAAATGCCATGTTTGTATTGCATATCAGAGTTCCCTTCTTCCCATAAACAAACCTTTTAAATCAATAAATCCTGAAATCTGCGATTCATTTTTATCCCTCTCCAGAAAAAAAAGTCTTTTATAAAAATAGTTTTTCCCTCCTTAATCAAACAAGACCACTTAGCATTTCTGTAAACTCGGCCATTTTCATAATCCATTCCTCCATTATTGGTGTTTCTATAGTCTTCCCTCTTTGTGCATACAACAACTTCATTGCAGTTACCAATCATCGTGAACTTTTTCTAGGTGAGTGTCAATAAGAGAAAAGTTCTGATTTCATCTGAATATTATTTTTTAAAAATTCTATGTGTCACGGAATATATATTGGTGTCCAATATTTTCTTGCTTTTTCACAAAAGTTCATGAACTTAGCATTCTGACTGCCACACCACACTGGTTCTCTGGTGTGTGAAATTGGAATTACCATGAGGAAAATAAATAAAGTGTCAGCATATGAAGTGCATCTAAGAAGTATCTCAGGGGATTCAGAGAGAAGAATGGTTAAGAACAGAATTGAAAAGTGAGTTTTCTAAAGGGCAAAGCATGCCTTGTCTCACAATGAATATAACAAGGTCAGATATTTGTTTCTCCGATTCTGTCAGCTTTTCTCACCACGGCACCCTTCAGAGGTTTTGGAGCATGGCTCCCATAAACTCCAGCTAGCTGACTCAAAAGTCTTTGCTTGAAGGGCACCAGTAAGGGAAAGGCGATAAATACAGTGGTTAATTACATCATTGTGTACAGATAAAATCAAGAATTAGATCTGCGTCGCAAAGTAAAGCGAGAAACAAAACAAGCACCAGACAATCTCATTTGAAGCAATAAATGTTGCTTCATGGGGCTACAGCCAGGCTAAAAATCTTGCCTGTCATGGATCTGCTGTCAGTTGGGAGAAGGGCCCCAGCAAAATTTCTAAACTCATCCCCAGCATATTCTGATAATGTTTTCAGTGGGAGAAACACTTGAGGGAGATGCCTGCCTGAAAATCAAGAGACCCTTTGACAATCTGGAAAGGAAGATAACACTGACTGAGTGAAGAAAGCTAAAATGTTGAGGTCAATGGGCAGAAGATATCTATCTATGTTCCTCATTATTTTAACTCAAGATAAACAACTTGGTATTTGCAGCCCCTAAAATGGGGTGGAAGGACTGAGTGCAGTGTCCAAGTCTCAGTGTCCTGCATTTTGGGGGAAGTCACTGCATGCAATAGCAGTTGCCCAATTGTAATCCGATACAAACTGCTAGTCGGAGAAAATACACCTTATTTTTTGTAGCTCATCCCAATATAGCATTGAAGCCCATTTTGCAATAAAAGCAACAAGGTTTGGAGGTATGTAACCTGTGAGGGGAGGGTGTTGCACTGCTTTGGTTTAGCTGTGCAACTACGAGCCCCCATTGCTGCACCCATCCCTGGCTCCACTGAGAGACAAGATGAAGTGTGTTAGTCCACTTTTTTAAAAAAATTGCTACATGCTCTTTCCCCAATTGGCAAAGAATCAGGTGTAAACTAACCTATTGGCTCCTCTAGGTAAAAGAAGCTTTGCAGTGTTGTGAAATCAGGAGCTGATGAAAAACGACTTCATCAGTTCTTTTTTTTTTTTTTTTTTAGGTGCCAGCAAAGGAGGGGAAAAAAACTCCAGAGAAGATCCTGAGACAGGAAGTCTAGTCCTGGCAAGAATGTAATAAGGGTTAACGGAGAGGCAGTTTCTGTAAGCAACACCAGAATGTTTCCTTCCTGCCTTCCTTACAGGATTAGGCCAGTAATTTCTTCTCTAACAACTGGTTCTCCAAACTGTTTAGAATGTTTGTTGTGAATGAATAAATATCAAATAAAGTTATCTTGAGCTTGAAGTCAAGTGCAGGGTTCTGACCCTGCACTTCTGATTGGCTGTTAAATGGCAAGATCAGATTGGTCCGTTCAGGAGAATCTGACTGACCATTAACAGGCCGTTCTCATTGGTTAATGGAGCTAGCGCTCCTAGGTTGCTATTGGTTGAATAGTTAATAAGTTGCCTATATAAGGAAGGCTATAGCCTCCATCCAGTTTGAGCTGTCACACCATGTAAATAAAGAGTTTGAAGTTCACTGTTTCCACCAGCTCGTCTCCCTTATTCGCACCCATGCTCCATACTTAACACTGGTGACGAGGATGGGATGTGGAGACGTCAGAGCTGACTAAAACCACGAAGAAGACAATCGAGCACGTGGCTGAAACGCACAATGGCGGAACCATGTCCAGCGGCGTAGTACCACCCGCTCCGTTCGACCCAGCGCAAGAGGACTGGGAGTCCTACATGGACCATTTCCAAATGTTCTTGGAAACAAATAATCTGAAGGATGCCACAACCGGGAAGAAACAGGCGGTATTCCTGACGCACTGCGGGCCGACCGTATTCAAGATGGCCAAGGTGCTAGCAAAACCGGCTGAAGTGAAGGCTATGGACTGGGACATCCTCGAACCGCTACTAAGGGCCCACTATGCACCGACCGTTCCAATGCTCGTAAGACGACACGAGTTCTATCAAAGAAACCAGTGGAAAGGAGAGAGCATTGCCGACTTCGTTGCGGACCTCTGAAACTTGGGAGGCCTCTGCGATTTCGCCGACCTAGAAGAGGCTTTGAGAGACCGAGTAGTTCTAGGATTAGATGCGCTCAATGTGCAGAGCAAAATAATGGCAAAGGGTGACATTAGCCTTGCCGATGCCATCGCTGAGGCTACAGCAGCGGAAGTGACCAAAAAGTCGGCTGCCCAACTGCGCCGAAATTGCACTTCGACACACCAACCAGCCTGTGAACTCTCACCTAAGTCAGAAGGACAGCTTCCAACGGCCCACCATGAGGACCTCTCTTCGTTGTCAGACAGCGACGAAGAAGAGGTCCATCGATTGCAGTCCGATCGGGACCATTACCCGAAGTCCCAGCAACCATGCACTGGCTCCGGGGCCAACCATTACTGGGCCGACTGCAAATTCCATGACGCGCTCTGCCATGAGTGCGGGAAATGAGGCCATATTGGACGGGTCTGCAGAAGTCTCCTAGGACCCAGCCAGACCTCGAAAGGGGCCAACTATCGCCAATCGACAGGAAACCATCCTGTAAGACGAGAACCAGCAAACCACTCCTACAGAAACCGACCCATGAATCGCCTAACGAGGCAAGAAGAGGTTCACCAAACTATCACTATCGGTCACGCCTCTTCATTGGATGCCAAGAAAATCCGAGTTAAAGTGGCCATCAAAAATCGGCCTTGCCAAATGGAAGTCGACTCGGGATTGTCCCTTTCGATGGTTTCCTGGAAGACCTCAAGCAACTTATCCCTACTATCTGGCGCCAAGACTTTCAATTCCAAAGACTCGTACTAAAAGATTACCAGGGGAACCGGATTCCAGTCGTAGGATCCAGTCGAGTCCGGGTTTCGTTCAAAAACTGCACAGCATACTTACCCCTGACGGTGATCGACAAGGACCGGCCTAGCCTGTTAGGCCTTCAGTGGTTTGCACCACTCGGCATTGAAGTGGCGGGCATTAACCGAATCGGCGGCAGTGACTGGGAGGAGGACCTCGCCCACGAATTCAAGGACGTCTTCACAGAAAAGCTAGGCGAGTACAAGGGGACCCCGATATCCTTTAGCCTTAATCCAAAAATAGCTCCCATCCGCCTGAAGCCTCATCGAGTTCCGTTCGCACTAAAGCCGAAAATCGACGAACAGCTTGATAAGTTGATAGCCCAGGGAGTGTTAAAGCCAACCGATCACTCTCCTTGGGAGACCCCAATCATGACACCAATTAAGCCGGACGGCTCAATTAGAATTTGTGGGGACTACAGAGCCACCCTGAACCACGCCCTGCAGCAAAACCCATATCCGGTGCCGATGGTGCAACACCTCCTCCATTCCCTGGGGGGCGGAAAAGTCTTCGCTAAACTAGACTTAGCTCAGGCTTATCAGGAACTGCCGGTTGATGAAAAAATGGCACAGGCACAGACAATCGTAACGCACTGAGGTGCCTTTAAATGTACACGGCTCCAATTCGGAGTGAGTGTAGCCCTGGGGATCTTTCAGAGCCTAATGGAAAGGCTCTTACAAGGGATTAAAGGCATTGTCCCTTACTTTGATGATGTGTTAATTGCTGCCCCCACTCCAAAAATTTTAAGGGATCGTCTAAGACTATTTTTCCAAAAATTCCAAGAAGCAGGCCTTAAGGTGAAGAAAAATAAGTGTAAGCTGTGTACAGATCGTGTCGAATTTTTAGGGTACTTAATTGACAGCCAGGGTATTCACCCCACAGATAGCAAATTGAGAGCAATAAAAAATGCTCCCAGACCCCGTAATAAGGCCGACCCCGTAATAAGGCCGACCTTGCCTCATCAATTTTTATAACGTATTCTTGCCGCACAAGGCGACTGTCGCTGAACCTTTATATCACTTACTAAATAAAAAAGCCAATTGGGTATGGGGTCATAGAGAAGAGCAGGCGTTCCGTAATGTAAAAAAGCTATTGACTTCTGACGCTGTAATAATGCAGTACAATGAAACCTTACCCTTAAATATCACATGTGATGCATCGCCTTTCGGAGTGGGCGCCATTTTGAGCCATGTATTGCCAAATGGTAGCGAAGCCCGTGTTGCCTATTTTTCAAAGACACTTTCAAAAACTGAGCGAAATTATAGCCAGATTGATAAAGAAGCCCTTGCAATTGTATCAGCTGTCAAAAGATTTCATGAGTACGTGTACGGCCGGGCTTTTACTATAGTGACTGACCACAAACCTTTGCTGGGGATAATCGCTGGGGATAAACCGACCCCCTATATATCATCTCCCAGGATGACTCGTTGGTCAGAATTCTTAGCTGCTTATAATTATCAACTGCAATACCGCCCTGGAAAAGCTATTCTCCACACCGACGCATTGAGCCGTGCACCACTTCCAGAGACTATCAACGATCCTGCGCTAACGGTGACAACGTTGCAGATCGAGACACTTCGTATGCCACCATTAACTGCCCGTGATATCGCGAGAGAAACAAAACGCGACCCCACCTTAGCACGAGTCCTCACGTGGGTGGAACGCGGATGGCCATTGGACCAAGTATCAGACGACTTCGCACCATTCAAAACTCGACAAACAGAATTGTTTTCTCAGAAGGGCTGTATCATCTGGGGCGTTAGAGTCATTATCCCAGAACGACTCAAACAGGCACTACTAAGAACCTTGCACGATGGCCACCCTGGCATCGTGCGCATGAAGGCCCTCGCACGAAGCTACGCGTGGTGGCCAGGCATCGACAGACAAATCGAATCATGGGTAAAAACTTGCCATAGATGCCAAGAAGTAAGCAACGTTCCACCAAAGGCAATCCCAACCTAATGGGAGACACCGCAGGGACCCTGGTCCCGTATCCATCTAGATTTTGCTGGGCTGACCAAAGGCCACACCTTTTTGTTAACCATCGACGCCTACTTGAACTGGCTCGAAATCCACTGAATGAGGAACACGACCACCGAAGCGGTCATCAAAAGACTAGAAAGACTGTTTGCAACCCACGGATTACCAGACGTTCTGGTATCTGACAACGGGCCCCAATTTACTGCGCTGTCTTTTGAGCAGTACCTGGCTGACCGCGGTATCCGACATGCGCTCACTTCACCTGTGTACCCTGCTGCCAATGGTAGGGCTGAGCGCATGGTACAATTCGTCAAGAAAACGCTACAGAAAGTGGACTATGACAACATCGAAGAGAAGATAAACCGAATCCTCTTTTTACAGCATAGCACACCTCACAGCGTCACCAACAAAACTCCCGCCGAGCTGCTAATGGGATGAAAGCTCCGCTCCCACCTCAACCGGTTACACCCAGCCTACGAACCGGAAAAACCACTCGGATCCAGCAGCCGATGCCGTACCTTCCAGGTAGGCAGTTTGGTGTTTGCTAAAAACTTATCAGGCAATCCGCTATGGGTAGAAGCGACTGTAGTCCATGTAACCGGCCCAAGATCATACATTGTACAATGCCCTGACAATAGACTTTGGAAGCGCCATATCGATCAACTACGATCAAGGCTGCAGTCAGGCAATTCCGAGCTCCCTAATAACCAAACTGGGGGGGGGGAGATACAGAGGAAGACGAACCTCTACTAGAGGAAAACCTTTTTGAAGGAAACGATAGCGGAACAGAAACGCGAGAACAGGAACCAGGGATGGGAGTGAGTTCACCTCAGGGTGTTGCCGAAGAGTTTGGTGACAATGAAAACAGGAACTCTGAACCAGAGGCACCCCTTTCGCCAAACAACACCCTACCTCAAGAAGAGTGCAGCCAAATGCTGGGCGCACTTCGAAAATCAAAAAGACTAACAAAACAACCGTCCTACCTCAAGGACTACGTGACCACACCCCGTAAGCAGAAGCCAGGGGGAAGGGGTGTTGTGAATGAATAAATATCAAATAAAGTTATCTTGAGCTTGAAGTCAAGTGCAGGGTTCTGGCCCTGCACTTCTGATTGGCTGTTAAATGGCAAGATCAGATTGGTCCGTTCAGGAGAACGGCATTAACAAGCCGTTCTCATTGGTTAATGGAGCTAGCGCTCCTAGGTTGCTATTGGTTGAATAGTTGATAAGTTGCCTATATAAGGAAGGCTATAGCCTCCATCCAGTTTGAGCTGTCACACCATGTAAATAAAGAGTTTGAAGTTCACTGTTTCCACCGGCTTGTCACCATTATTCGCACCCATGCTCCATACTTAACAATGTTAACAACTGGTTCTAGAGAATAGATGCGAACTGGTAGAATCCCACCCCTGCCTTCACCCAAGATCCAACAAAGGCAGGATTAGCTCTCAGCCACAATAAGAATTGCCCAAAGCCCCTTTATTGCATCCTCAGTTTCAACCCCCACCCCCAGGAGTCCAAACTTCAACCAAACTTAGCTCAGACAAACTTCTAGGATTTGTACATGGCCTTATAGAAGTCTGACAACAGCCAATAGAATGTTCTAGAACAGGAAGCTCAAGTGAAAAGGTCAAGAGAAGGTATAAATACCCCCACACACACTCTCAACTCCATACTGTCAGCTACACCAGAACTACCAACATGTGGTTCTGTTCATCAATAAATGGACCCTCTTTCCAATCATCCTCCAGCCTCCATTTTTTCTCCAGTGCCTTTTTCCCAGCTTGGAACAGAACCAAATGGATATTTCGTCTAACAAGTTATAGTTTATTAGGAGAAAGAACAAATTCAGAATTTATTCCTTCGCATTTGTGAGGAAGTCTGGCTGTGTGAGGAACAGCCCCTATTATCTTGTCAAGGACAGAATTAGGTAAATTGGTTTGCAATCAGAGGTGGTATTCAGCAGGTTCTGACCAGTTCTGGAGAACCGGTAGTGGAAATTCTGAGAAGTTCGGAGAACTGGCAAATATCACCTCTGACTAGAGATTTTACAGTATCTTTCCCCACCAAGCCATGCCCACCAAGCCACGTCCACAGATACGGTAGAAAAACAAATTGAATCCCACCACTGTTTGCAATGTTATAATTTTCTTCTGCATCACATCCTTGGGCTATTTAGAAGCAGCTGAAAAGCTGGAGGAACCCCAGTGAAGTTGCTTATTTTCCCTTCCTCATATATAAGGATTTGTGTTTCTGCATGCAATTTTATCTTCATCACAAAATAAAGGAGAGGTGACACAGAAATTCTTTGCTTCAATTCTTCTTTGTGGTGAAATCTCAGCAAATTTTCCCTATTTTAAAATGGCTGCCATTTTAACTACTACATTACAGAGAGCTGAAGAAGCTTCTTGGATGGGAAGCAAAATGTCTTCAAAGAAAAAAAAATCTTTACATCATTTCAGTACTCTCCTCACACTTAAGATTGCTGACTTTTCAGGCAATTGTCAGAGTCATGATTTTAATATAATCTTGTAGTGAAGCACACTTCT
Source organism: Hydrophis major (assembly GCA_033807585.1). NCBI lineage: Eukaryota > Metazoa > Chordata > Lepidosauria > Squamata > Elapidae > Hydrophis > Hydrophis major. The sequence continues at coordinate 217,067,475 of CM066329.1, forward strand.
TTCCATGATATGAAACGACTTATTTCAACATCAGGATTTTGTTATAGACCCAGGAGCACACATGGCCAATTGATTTTGAACTCTTGGGAAAAGGAGTGGAAGGATTTCTGTTGGGTAGCACAACTCCAGATAACCTCTACATGTCAGCAAAGAGTTAGCTTTTTAAAATATATATATTTCTGCCTTCTGATGGCCATTCAAACTTTTGCAACTCAGATTTAGTAGCCCTAATTTGTGAAAAAAGGTGCTGAGGTATCCAAGAGCAGCCAATTAAGATAATACACCCTGGAAATTGCCCGGAAATATGGTGATGCAAATTAGTTAGCCAGGACATGGGAACCACTAGACTATTCTGAATAGCAAAATGGGAATTTATGACTGTGACTTATTCAACAAACCATAGTTAAGTCAACTAACAGTTTGGGGGAATGTGGGATCCCAGACAAAGTGACTTGTCATAATTGCATGTAATGCTCTGCAGTTTTCACCAAAACGTCATTGGCATTCAAGCTTCTTAATGTAAGAGAATTTTATGAGGCCTCAGAAGTCTTCCCATTGTAACCTTTCTGATTTTTCCGACAACTTTTCCCATATTTTATTCTTTCCTCAGAAAAAGTGGAATTAATCTATCTTCTAAGTTGAAGGTATTCCAAGACAGCATTCCATACAAACATTATTTATGATCAAGTTATGAAAATCCATTTTCCTATACTTTTTTTGGCCATCTGCATGGCATTCTTTTATGTATGGCATAAATATTCAATTCATTGATGATTGTGAGAATATCATACTCAGGAATGACACAATTCACAATATTTGCTTTTAAATTGCTATGCAGATATTATAGCATCAGCAATACAAGATGATTTATTTCTGCAAATAAGGTAGCAATTATACTTTTCAGAGGTCCGATATTGTTCTATGTACAATCCTTGTTTTATTGATTGAAAACCCCAAATCCACAATCTCAGAAAATTAGAATATTACATGCAATCAATAAAACAAGGATTGTACGTCTAAAAATACCAAAGCCATTAGCTTTTCGGGGTGTGCCTCATAATATTCCAAAGTATCCAAAATTACTCTCATATTATCTTTGATTTGTCTTTTTGGCAGAAATCCATTTTGATCAGGATGAATAAAATTATTTAAATATTTTTAAGTCTTTCTGCCAAAATTGAAACGAAAATTTTATAGTCTGCATTTAGTAAAGAAATGGGTCTATAATTCTTGATTTGCAGTGGATCAGCCTCTTCTTTTGGAATAAGTATAATATAGGCTTCTGACCATGTTTTAGGTATCTTCTTCTTTGACATAACTTGGTTCATGACTTCTAGCAATGGAAGGCTTAGCGATTCTTGTAATTGTTGTGAATTAATAAAACTGTTTGAATAAAGTTGTTGAAACCTTAAAGCAAAGTGCAGGGTTCTGGCCCTGCACTTCTGATTGGCCGATAATAGCGATATCGGATTGGTCCGTTCAGGAGAATCTGATTGGCTATTAACGAGCTCTTCTCATTAGTTAAAAAGAGCTAGCATTCCTGTGTTTTCATTGGCTAAATACCCAAGAGCTTGCCTATATAAAGAGGGCTGTTGAGGCCATTTGCGAGAGCTATTGCACCATGTTAAATAAAGAGTTGAAGTTCACTGTTCATTGACTCGTCTCCGCTTCTTGTGCCACGCACCGAACATAACACTGGCGACGAGGATGGGATGTGGAGACGTCAGAGCTGACTGAACACTACAAAAAAGCGATTACAGAGCACGTGGCTGAAATGCACCAACGGCGGAACCATGTCCGGCCGCGTCATACCACCCGCTCCATTCGACCCGGCACAAGAAGACTGGGACTCATATATGGATCGCTTCCAGATGTTTCTGGAGACCAACAATTTGAAGGATGCCACTACCGGAAAGAAACGGGCAGTATGCCTTACAGATGCCATCGCTGACGCTACTGCAGCAGAAGCAACCAGGAAGTTGGCTGCTTGAATGCGCCGCACCCACGCTCCACTTCGCCAACTCGCCAGCGAAGTTTCACCTCACTTAGAAGAACCGGCAACGACAGCCCACCACGAGGACCTCGAATCGTCATCAGAAATCAATGAAGAAGAGGTCAACTGGCTCTGGTCTGAACAAGACCAACACCAGAAATAGCAGTACCAATGTGCTGGTTGTGGGGCAAACCACCCCTGATTAGACTGCAAATTCCTCGATGTGCTCTGCCATGTGTGTGGGAAAAGAGGCCATATCGGACGGGTCTGTAGAAGCAAACAAGGACCCAGCCAAACCCCGAGGGGGGCTAACTACCGCCAATCTACAGGAAGCCGTCCTGCAAAGCGAGAACCCTTGAACCACCAATGGAACAACCACTCCGACAGAAACAAACCCCTAAACCACTCAACGAAGCGAGAAGAGGCACACGAAACTATTACGATTGGTCATGCCTCATCACTAGACGCCAAGAAGATCCGGGTCAAGGTGGCCATCGAAAACCAGCCCTTGTATGATGGAAGTCGATTCAGGATCGTCCCTTTCGATGGTTTCCTGGAAGACCCTCAAGCAACTCATCCCTACCGTCTGGCGACAAGACCTCCGGTTCCAAAGAATCATACTCAAAGATTATCAAGGGAATCGAATTCCAGTCGTGGGATCCAGCCAAGTCCGTGTCTCCTTTAAAAATCATACTGCATCTCTACCCTTGACTGTAGTCGACAAGGATCAGCCTAGCTTGTTAGGCCTCCAATGGTTTGCTCCACTTGGAATTAAGGTAGCCGGCATTCTCCGAACCAGCAGCAACGACTGGGAAGAGGCTCTCGTCCAAGAATTTCAGGACGTCTTTGCAGACAAACTAGGCGAGTACAAGGGGACCCCAATATCATTTAACCTCAACCCCGAAATAGCTCCCATCCGCCTTAAGCCTCGTCGAGTCCCATTCGCCCTTAAACCAAAGATTGACGAGCAGCTTGATAAATTAATAGCCCAGGGGGTGTTAGAACCAACTGACCATTCTCCCTGGGAAACACCAATCGTGACACCCATCAAGCCAGATGGATCGTTAAGAATTTGTGGGGACTACCGAGCCACCCTGAATCACGCCCTGCAGCAAAACGCTTACCCGGTACCGGTGGTGCAACACCTTCTCCATTCCCTGGGGGGTGGAAAAGTCTTCGCTAAACTAGATCTAGCCCAGGCATACCAACAACTGCCTGTAGACAGAAAAATGGCAGAGGCTCAAATGATCATTACGCACCAAGGTGCGTTTAAATGTAACCGACTCCAATTCGGAGTAAGCGTGGCCCCGGGAATCTTTCAAAGTTTGATGGAAAGACTATTACAAGGGATAAAAGGTGTTGTCCCCTATTTTGATGATGTTTTAATTGCTGCTCCGACTCAAGAAATACTAAGGAAGCGCCTGGGGTTGGTTCTTCAGAGATTTAAAGACTCGGGTCTCAAAGTTAAGAAAAACAAGTGTCAACTATGTACTGATCAAGTAGAATTTCTAGGATATTGAATAGATAAACGGCATTCACCCCACCAATAGCAAACTTAGGGCAATCAAAAACACCCCAAGACCCCAAAATAAGGCAGATCTCCAAGCGTTCCTAGGCCTTATGAATTTTTATAACGTCTTCCTGCCTCACAAGGCAACCGTAGCCGAACCCCTACATTGTTTATTAGACAAAAAAGCAACCTGGGTTTGGGGGCACCGAGAGGAACAGGCGTTTCGACAAGTAAAAAACTTATTGACCTCCGACACTGTTTTGATGCAGTATAATGAGACCTTGCCTTTGACTGTCACTTGTGATGCATCACCTTTCGGAGTGGGCGCCATTTTGAGCCACGTTTTACCAAACGGAAGTGAAACCCCTGTTGCCTACTTTTCAAGAACGCTGTAAAAAGCAGAACGCAATTACAGTCAAATCGATAAGGAAGCTCTTGCTATTGTATCTGCTGTTAAATGATTTCATGAATATATTTATGGGCGAGCTTTCACTATAATAACTGACCACAAACCTTTACTGGGAATAATAGCAGGAGATAAACCAACCCCTTATATATTATCTCCCAGAATGATTCGCTGGTCAGAATTCTTGGCTGCCTATAATTATAAGTTGCAACACCACCCGGGGAAAGCCATTCCCCACGCTGACACATTAAGCCGTGCACCGCTTCCAGAAACCGTTGACGACCCTGCTCCGACTGTCACAACACTGCAGATCGAGACATTCCAAAAACTGCCGCTGACAGCTCACAATATCGCGATTGAAACTAAACGCGATTCCGTTCTAGCACGTGTCCTCAGTTGGGTAAAGCGTGGATGGCCATTGGACCAAATCCCTGACAATTACGCCCCTTTCAAAAGTCGACAGATGGAACTGTTTTCCCAGAAGGGCTGCATCATTTTGGCGATAGAGTCGTTGTCCCAGAGCGATTACAGCGAGTAGTACTGAGAACCCTGATGGCCACCCCGGCATCGTGCGCATGAAAGCACTCGCATGAAGCTATGTGTGGTGGCCGGGCATAGACAAGCAGATCGAAGCCTGGGTAAAGACTTGTTCCAAATGCCAGGAAGTCAGCAATGCCCCACCGAAAGCAACCCCAACAGAATGGGAAACATCCAGGGGACCATGGTCCCGTATTCATCTGGACTTTGCGGGACCTACGAATGGACACACATTTTTATTAACAGTGGATGCCTTCTCGAACTGGCTCGAAATCCATGAGATGAAAAATACAACAACCGAATCGGTTATCAGGAAATTGGACAGATTATTTGCAACACATGGATTACCGGACGTTCTGGTATCCGACAATGGGCCCCAGTTTACCGCGCTTTCTTTGAACAGTACCTGGTGGACCGCGGTATTCGCCATGCGCTAACTTCACTGGCGCATCCTGCGGCTAATGGAAGGGCCTAGAGCATGGTACAATTCGTCAAAAGAACTCTACATAAAATTGACTATGGCGATATCGAAGACAAGATTAACTGGATACTCCTTTTGCAGCACATCACTCCACACAGCATCACCAACAAAACTCCCGCTGAGTTATTGATGGGACGGAAACTCCACTCCCACCTGGACCGACTACACCCATCATACGAACCTGAAAAACCACACTGATCCAGTGGGAAATGCTGAAATTTCCAGGTAGGCGACTTGGTTTTCGCGAGAAACTTTTATGGCGACCCATTGTGGGTCGAGGCAACTGTAATCCAAGTAACCGGACCCAGATCATACCGAGTGAAATGTCGCATTGATAGAATATGGAAGCACCATATTGATCAGCTGCGTTCAAGGCTGCAGTCGGGGGTCTGTGATTCCGGTGATTTCCAAACTGAGGGGGGAGGAGACGCCAAGGAGGCTGAGTTTGGAACGGCAGAAGGCACAAGCAGAACAAACGACCGCTCAGACTCAACATGTAAAGAAGGATCGGGGACAGGGGTTAACTCACCTCAAAGTGATATCGAGGACATTAATGGGAACAGAAGTTTAGATACAGAATTAGAGGCACCCTGTTCACCAGATAACATCCTACCCCAACAAGACTCTAGACAAATACCGGGAGGACAGTATAAATCAAATAGACAATCAAAACAACCTGCCTACCTCAAAGACTACGTTACCGCACCCCTTAAACAGAACCCGGGGGGAAGGGGTGTTGTGAATTAATAAAAGTGTTTGAATAAAGTTGTTGAAACCTTAAAGCAAAGTGCAGGGTTCTGGCCCTGCACTTCTGATTGGCCGATAATAGCGATATCGGATTGGTCCGTTCAGGAGAATCTGATTGGCTATTAACGAGCCCTTCTCATTGGTTGAAAAGAGCTAGCGTTCCTGTGTTTTCATTGGCTAAATACCCAAGAGCTTCCCTATATAAAGGGGGCTGTTGAGGCCGTTTGCGAGAGTTGTTGCACCATGTTAAATAAAGAGTTGAAGTTCACTGTTCATCAACTCGTCTCCGCTTCTTGTGCCACGCACCGAACATAACTGTAGTGTTTTATAAAATTCTGCAGGAAGCCCATCTGGACCTGGTCCCTTTCCATTATTTTCCTTCTTAAGTGCTTCAATTAATTCCATCATTGTTATATTGCTTTCTAACATTTTTCCAGTCTCTTTAGGTATCTTAGGTAGATTAGCAAGTACTGTTTGACTCTTTCCTCATCAATATTCTCTTGCTTTTATAGTTGCCCATAAAAGTCTCGAATAATTTCCTTTTTCTCTTTATTGCTGTAGCAAACTTGACCTTGATCATCTATTAACTGCAATATTTTCCTTGATTCTTTGTCCTTTCTCAATTTGTATGCTAATCATCTACCTGGTTTCTTTGCATCTTCAAAGTAGTTCTGTTTAACACTTCTAATTTTCTGTGCTAGTTCTTCTTTCTCTATTTGACCCATTTTGTGTTTAATTATGTCCAATTTTAGTTTAATGTCTTTTTTCTGTGGCATTTTCTGTAGTTCTTTTTCAAGTCTTTTATGCTCATCTTCTAAAACTTTAGTGGCTTGCCTTTTCCTGATGTTCCTTTTCCTTGTATAGTCTATTATCTAGCCTCTGGCATATGCCTTCATTTTGTCCCAAACATTCAGAATTGAAGTATCTTCTTTTTTATTTTCTCTAAAGAAAAAGGCCAATTCTTTCTCCATCTGCTTTGTGAAGTCTTTTTCCTTTAAAATAGTATTATTTGACGTCCATCTTGATCTTTTTTGTCCTTTCCATTTAATTGTCACTGGATTGTGGTCTGCCCAAGTACTTGTTTCAATATTTATTTCTTGAATATTAGATATTAGTTCTGTTGAAATCCAAATCATATCTATTCTGGACCATGTTAAATGTCTATTTGAGTAAAAAGTATATTGTTTGGTTTTAGCATTTCTTTCTCTCCATATATCTTTTAAGTTTATTTCATCTGTCATTTTAAAAAAGGATTTAGGGAGAGTCTTTCTATTTTGTTTTGTTATTGTTGCTGTATAATCCAATTTGTTGTCTACAATTCCATTGAAATCTCTCATCATAACTATATTAACATAGTCCAGTTCAAGTATTTTCATATGTAATTTTTTATAGAATTCTTGTTTATCATTCGGAGCATAAATTGCAATCAAGAGTGTTTTCATATTATTATCCATTATTTCCACCATTAATACTCTTCCATCTTCATCAGTATGAATCAATTTTGCTGACATGGTCTCTTTAATATATAAAACCACTCTTCTTTTCTTACGTTGAGTCAAATAAGTAAATATTTTCCCTAATTTTGGCTGGACCAACAATTATTCATATTGTTTTTTAATATGTACTTCTTGTAGACAAATTATATCAAATTTTAATTTCTCTAATTTATGAAAAAAATTCCTTCTTTTAACAGCCAAATTAAGTCCATTTATATTCATTGTAATCAGTTTTTTCTCTTCCATGATTATACTTTGTAGTTAGGTTTGGTAGCTCTCGTGGATCTTGGTTCACATTGTTCTTTAGTTTCCACCTGTCCATCTACTGTGCCTTCTTTTTTTTCAGTCTCCATTTGGCCCTCTTGAAATTAAATTAATGAAACCTCTTTTTCTGCCTCTTCCTCTCTCTTTCCAAAGAATTCTGCGTAAAATAATTCTGCTTTCTCAATTGAATCAATTCTATGTCTCTGTTCTTGCCATGTAAACATTAATCCTTCTGGAATTAGCCATCTGTGGTTCACCTCTTTTTTCATGCGGTATCTGCCATCCCGCATCTGATGGGTGGCTCATGAAAGGGAGCGAGGGAGAGAGAAACGACAAGAGACGAGGTTTCCTCGGGATGAGCGCGCCCAGAATGTCTTGGTACACGCTCTTTTATTATGCTTCTTCACAAGGGGGGTGAAATTTTTCAGAGCCCAAGTCAAACAAGATATGCAAGATTTACAATAGCTCAGGTCAGTTAGGATACCAGGTTAAACAGGATGTGCGTGATTTACAACAGTTCAGGTCAGTTAGGATACCAGGTTAACAGGATGTGCGTGATTTACAACAGTTCAGGTCAGTTAGGATACCATGCTTTATTGACAGATGTTTATCTCCCCGTCCCTTGTACGTGCCTGGCAAAGATCACTGAAGAGACAGAAGTCTAATGTTTACACGTTTATGATACAATGTTGCAATGCTTGAATGATACATAGTTGCAATGATACATAGTTGCAATCACATGAATGATACATAGTTACAACATCTCCTCTGTTTTTATTATTTATGACGAGTCTTCTTCCTCATCCAAGAAGACAGGAACTATTTTTCTGAAATGTTCACCGTCCCCGTCATCTAGGCAGGAGTGCGACCCGTCAGCGTCAGGGTTGTCCAAGGAGCAGTAACTCAGCAATGATATTTTTTCATCCGGTGTTAAAGACATAACATGAGCTTGCAATAACACATTAACATTAGCAGTTATGGAGGATAATTGATTTTTCAAAAATTGCAATATTCTATTAAAACAACAAGGTCCTATAATACATATCAATATAATGATTATTAATGGTCCTGCCAATGCAGTTAAAAAGGTTGTAAGCCATGGTGAAATAGAAAACGAACCTTGATACCAATTGTTAGGGATAACATTGTTTTACCCTAACTGGTTTAGGTAAATAATAATATGTAATCATAGTTTGTTATGTTAAAGTGTCTGCAACTTTAACTGTGGGACAGTAATTAAGGGAGTGGTTGTGAAAGCACTTTAAAAGAAGCAAGACGACAGCTTACTATCTCTCTCTGGCTTTGAAGTTCCTGATTACTGCAAGGACACAAGACTGCATTCCTCGAACGGGAGAGAAAACAAAGGACAGACTTGTAAGTGAATTGACATAGGGTATTCAACACGGACTTTGCTAACTGAATATCCCTGAATGGACTGACTAAATGATACATGACTATTGGACTGTTATTTTGACTATGCTATGAACTCATAATGGAATAAACTATATATTTGATAGCACAAGCGTATCTGTCATTTTTACTGTATGTTAATAAACACACAAGCTTAGCTCACTCATTTATCTGTGTGCCTATCTGACTAAGCTGCACATTCTGTTTAGCTTGTCTCCCTAACCCTGGTTGGGGAAACCAGGCTTAACACCAATTATACATGTTTAACCTTTCTTTTTCTCTATCTTTTAAGCGTTTTTCTAATTCATTCATAGAATCCAACACGACCCCCCTGCTATCAGCATAAAAACAACATTCTTCTTTAAGCGCAGCACACAATCCCCCTTGTTTTAAAAATAACAGATCTAAACCTCTACGATTTTGCAAGACTACTTCTGAGAGGGACGTTAAGGAGTCTTGCAAAGCTATAATTGATTTCTCAATTCGTAATAAATCGTCATCGATGGCTGAACCCAGAGCTGTGATTCTTTGGTCAGAGATAGCTAGTCCTGCAATGCCCGTGGCTGCGCCCGTGGCGCCCAGAGCAAGCAGTAGACCTAGAGTGAGAGTACTAATAATTTCCCGCTTTGCTCTGAGGGGGTATTCCATGGGTGCCTGTAGGGATATAAAATCATCAGAGTTATACACATTAATTTTTGGTACAAGCCATATTTGAATACAAAATGATTTGGATTTAACAAGTTCATCCCCATGGACACATGCCGTGAGACCGGTGTTACAAGCCCAGACAGAATTTTTGCCAGGGATAAAATACATTCCTTTTAGGCGTGATGTTAAATTTCCTCCTGAAGAGGTGTAGACTGCAGAATATCCCCCGATGGTGTGGTAGCGGCCAAGGCAGTTCTTAGGAAGATATAAATTACAATGATAGCCATTAGAAACATTATGACAATATTGTGAGTAATTGGATGGAATATTTCCCAAGCAACAACCAACCCCAGTGATGGAAGAAACAGTAATAGTGGAGTTCCTCCAACAGCAACATTCGTCTGATGTGGAATTAACAATGGGTTCTTGGGAAGCGATGGCTTCGTAAAAAGGTGGAGAGGCAGAAACACAAAGCCAACATGTGGAGGCAATTGATGAATTTGAGGAGTTCAACAAGGCATAGGAAGCTTTGATCAATGGAATCAATGGGTTAACTTCCTGTGTTATGGGTTGCAAGAAAGGGGATTTAATAACCTTTTCATGTGGTCCCACTGGGTCAGAGCGAGGGAGTTCAATGTGACGTTGAATGTAAAAAATATTTCCATAATGCTTTCCTGGCCAGACTATTTTTAGGCGGGCACCCCATTTCAAGCCAGTGTCCCATAGGGTACTTTTCTTGCCTTGGTCCGTGAACCTTATGGTTACCGGGTTGCATTTGGGCAATTTTTTACCACCACATGGAATATCCCATGTGGTGCGAGTGGCAGTAATGAGATCCCCCTTAGTGCCCGGATCCCAATAAATATGTCCAGTTGAAACACACGACCAGTCTTTGCAAAAGTAATCCGACAACCCCCCGCAGTCGAGAAGTCGTTGGGCAGGGGACTGAGTGTCGGAAACGGGCTGTCCGGGGCATACATAAAACCTATGTTCATTTACAAATCTATGATTAGGCTCCGTTGGATGAGAAGGCGAGTTGTAGGCGGTGGAGCCTACAAGCATTTCTGCCAAATCGAATTGAAGTGGTGGGTAGAAGTCTTCTATGCGAGAAAAATTGGTTGTAGAGTTTAAACGAACACCTTGAAAGTCAGTTATAGTCCAAGTAATATTATATTTTCTATGAGGCTTCTGCGGATCGTCATGGGCAGTTCTTTTGAAGCGTTGTTTGTTGGCAGGATCAGAGTTCGGGTATATAAAAGCATCACAAGTAGGAGAGAAGGCTATGGACAAGTTAGTTGTAGAACATTTATGAGATGAGGAGGGAATACAATTAGTAGAAAAAGGATAATAATTACAATAATGACAATGAAGATTAATTTGGTCATTCATCAAGGATGTTAGTTGGGGTGGGGGAACCCATGATACAATAGAAGGACATTTAGGTCCCCCTATATCTAGCTTGAATAGAGGAAAAGATTTTAAGGTTCCTTTCCATAGGAAGAGTAAAGAGGGAACAAAAGAGCGAGTGGTAGAGTGTTCTGTAAACAAAACAGAAGTGACAGAGTGAAAGCTATGGGTAGCGTTTTCATGACGTACCCTCATGGAACAAGTATAATAGCCTTCTGTCAATGAAGTGGCTTTAACACGAATAATCTTTTGACAGGAAGTATAGGTTTTGTTGAAGTATGTGTGAATATAAGGAGATAGATTTATGGGAAGATTATCATGCCAACAAACAATAGGACAGTCACTATCATAATTAATAAAGCGAAATTCTAATGTGGTCCAATGACCATGTTGAACAAAGGTATAAGTAGGATATGAATAAGGTAGAAATTGAAAAGAGGATATAGGCAAGAATATCAGGAAGAGTTTAAGATGCAGATGTAGTGGAGGAATTCCCATGATAGGGTCTTACCGCCTGACCAGGGATCCAGCAAGTGGTTTTGTCTGGCAGTAAGATCGCAGCATAGCCTCGTCCCCAAGTGAGAAGCTCAGCGGGACCCTGCCAGGCAGGATCTGGTAATCTGCGATAATATACCAGAGGTCTGTTAGGCGGGGGTGAGGGGGAGGAAAAATGACGAGAAGCAGCAGAAGTGGGAGGAATGCCAGTCAGATTGAGAAAGTTTAAAGTGTAAAGACAAATGTTAAGAGAATTTTGCAATGCTGGGAGGTTCAGGGGTTTTTCTCGCAACGAATATCGATCAAGAGCACGTTTCAGAGATAAGTGTGCCCGTTCCACAATAGCCTGCCCCTGGCTGTTGTAAGGAATCCCAAACTTGTGGATTACATCCCATCTGTTACAGAAGTCCTGAAAAGCAGAACTTGTTTAGGCAGATCCATTGTCTGTTTTTATTTCTTTTGGACGTCCCAGCGAGGCAAAGGTACGAATTGAATGATTGATGACATGTTTTACAGTTTCTCCCCTTTGAGGAGTAGCCAGAATAAAACCTGAATATGTATCTATTGAAACGTGCAAATATTTCCATGGGGCAAAAGGTGGATACTGAGTTACATCCATTTGCCAAATTTCACAAGCTTTTAATCCTCTAGGATTTACTCCTATGGGAATGGAATGTCCTTGCTTACTACATGTGGGGCATTGTTGAATAATGGCAGCAGCTTCTGCCTGAGTTAGAGAAAATTGTTTTTGTAATGCTTTTCTATTTTGATGAAAATAGTCATGGCTTTGGGCTGCTGTCAGATTACAAATTGATTTACCTGATGCAGCTGTTGCAGCTGCGTCTGCCACCTTGTTTCCCTCCTGTAATATACCAGGAAGAGGTTGATGGCTCCTGATATGTGCTACAAAAAATGGATGTGTGCGGTTGTTGATACATTGCTGTAGAGGAAGCAATAACTTTAACAAAGAAACAGATATGCTAGGAGATAAATAGGCTTGATATATATTTTTCAAAATCTGAGAAACGTATAAGGAATCTACTATTAAATTAAAAGGAGCTTTTTGAAACTGTTGAAATGCAATAAGAGATGCAGCAAGTTCTGCCTGTTGAGCAGAAGATTGCGGAGGGGTAATTTTAGTTTTCCACTCTCCCTCCTGGTAACATGCACAAGCACCATACATTTTCCCCCCATCGGCATAAAGCGTAGGTGCATCTACTAATGGAGATATTGAGAGGGGGGAATGCCATTCAAAAGGGAGAGTTTTAAGAAAAGTGAACCGTGGGTCAGCTGGTAAATGGCAAGAAATTTGCCCTGGCCACTCTTCTAAAGCGTATTGCAGTTCTTCTGAATTACACCATAGCATTTCCCAAGTAGTCAATGAACAAGGAGTGAATATTAAAACAGGCTCACATCCCATAAGTTGTTTATATCTTTGTCGACCTTTAAAGATCAACTGAGAATATGCAGAGGCTTTACTAGTAATTGTGGTCCGTGGGGTGTGAGACAAATGCAGCCATTCTAAAATCAGAACCTGTGTCTGATGAAATTGCATAATGACAGCTGTTGGTCTCTGAACAGTATTTAGTAAAGCAATTGATAAAGGACAATTTTCTATAGCCCGATCCACCCATCTAGTAGCCATTAAATGGGAAATGTCTTTCAATGCCTGCAACTGCTCTTTATTTAGAATGATAACATCGGACGGGGCTTTACCTTGCGTGAGAGCATTAAAGAGAGGAGCTAATGTAGCTGTAGTCAAACCCAAATAAGGACGTGTCCAGTTTAAGGTTCCCAGGAACTGTTGTAAAATCACAAGTGTTGGTTTCGGGGGAAGTGTTGGGAGGGGAAGGGAAGGAACAGCAGCCGAAGCAAGTAACTTGTGACCTAAATAGAAAAAGGGTGGTTTGGATTGTACTTTTTCTGGGGCTATTGTGAGACCTGCTTTACCTAAAATGGAGTTCAGGCACGGCAGAGTTTTTAATACCGTGCCCTTTGGGCCAGGTGCAGATACCAATATATCATCCATGTAATGATAGATTAAAAAATGAGGATATTTGTCCCTGTATGGTTGCAAGGCTAAATCCACAAAAAATTGACACATAGTTGGACTGTTTAACATGCCTTGCGGTAAGACTTTCCATTGATATCGTTTGGTAGGTCTCTGATTATTTAAGGTTGGTACTGTAAAAGCAAATAATTTTCTATCTAACTGGTGTAATGGAATGGAGAAAAAACAGTCTTTTAGATCGATAATGATAAGGTCATACTCTTGAGGAATTATGTTAGGATTTGGAAGACCACATTGCAGGGGTCCCATTGGAAGGAGGACCGAATTCACAGCCCTTAAATCCTGAAGGAGGCGTCAAGCGCCGTTTTTCTTTTTAATAACAAAAACTGGGGTATTATATGGACTCAATGAGGGTTCTAGATGACCTCTATCTAATTGTTCTTGAGCAAGAGAATGTAAAGCTTCAAGCTTTATAGAAGGGAGAGGCCACTGATCAATCCACACAGGGTTATTGTTAGTCAAATATAAGCGAAGCATGGTTAATGGAGGGTAAGTTGCGCATTAAACTGTGACATAAGGTCTCTTCCCCACAAATTAGTATACAGAGGAATTACAGCTGGTTTAATATAAGCAACACATTGAGACTCAGGGGAATGGGCTTTTACCCAGTTTCTGCTAATGCAAGTCTCCTGGAGTCCCCCCACTCCTCTCACCGCTGGTGCCACATCTGCAGGCCAGGTGTCCGGCCACTCAGTGGTTCGGATGACAGAAATATCTAAAAGACCAAGAAAGGATCGACCATTCAATAAGAATGTCACCGTAGGTTTTGGTTGACTAATTGGTCTTTCAATTGCATAGAGTTGCTCTTGTTGTTGGTCTAAGAGCACAATCATTTTTGCCACAACATCCCCCTCATTTATAGTAACTTCTGTATTAGCTAGTACAGACAACAGACATCAGACAATACAGTGGGGTCATGCAGAAAAGGAGAGGCAAGAATACCTTGTTCAGCTAAATCCCTTACAGGAAAGACTAGCACTGGAATATCAGGGGGCATATGAAAAGGCTGAACAGGATGTACAAAGAGAAAGTCAGCAACACCAGGAAGATAAGTAACAGTTTCATTAGCAACAAGATCGTAAGCGAAAGAAGAAAAGTTGCAAGTTTCAGTAGCCTTTGTTGTGGGGCTGGCTGCCTGCCCCATTTCTAGTTTCCCTGATTCAAAAAAGGTTTTTGAATGATTGCAGGGTTATTCTGCTGTTCATTCTTTTGGACTCTGCACTGATTAGCCCAGTGATAGCTCTTTTTACATCGAGGGCATGGCATTTTTGGGTGAGCTAACTGGTTTTTTGACATATTTGCTCCCCCACCCGGGGCTCTGCATTGTCTCTTAAAGTGACCTGGCTTGCCACAATTAAAACAATTACCCATTTTATGACTATTTTGTTGGGAAATGGGAAGAAGAGAACCCATGTTCTGCTGCATGCCTTCAGTAATGGCTGTAGCCAGAGTAGACATGGAATGGGATGTGGTTCCTATGATTCGGCAGGCTGTAATATAATCTGCCAAGGTAACATTTTTCTTATTAATTAATGGTTGCAAAACTTTCTGACAGTCAGCGTTTGCGTTTTCAAAAGCAAGTTTTAAACTTAATTCATTACAAGCCTCCTCATTATCAATTTGTCTCTCTAAGGCTTCTGTCAGACGGTTTATAAAGGAGGAAAAAGGCTCAGAAGGTCCTTGAATAATCTTAGAGAAAGATTTGGGCACGCATCCCACATTATCAACTTTTCAAGCTGCTGCCAAAGCACAATCCTGTAATATAAGGAAAGCAGCTGCATCTGTGGCAGTCTGCTGGGCAATGGTAAGCATAGTGCCCGTACCGTTAAGCATATCTAAAGTGACATTTGCCGGCAAGCCTCTAGCGGCTGCGGCTGCGGTACGTTTGTGAAATTCTGACTCCCAGACTAAAAATTGTGAAGGCGTGAGGATCATGGCAAATAATGTACGCCAATCAGCATTTATCAAGTCAGCGCCTGGTTGGGTTATTGATCCTAAAAGACCCTGTACATAACGAGATTGAATACCATTTTCCTTGCAAGCTGCTTTTAACTCCTTAACTATTTTATACGGCATTGAAGTATACTGAGGAGCTGGGGGATTGCCGACTTGTATGACAGGATAAAGGGAGGCAGCTGCAAGGGTGTCCTCATCCATTTCCCCTTCATAAACGGCTTGTTGAATGGCTTTTACAACACCCCCTCCACCTCGGGAGGATGGTGGAGGACACAGGGGCTCTACATTTGTGGAAGTAGATTGAATGGAGGGAGGCTCCCGTACTGACTTATGATCATCGGGAGTGGAGGGTTGAAGGATAGAAAAGTTATCATAACTTGGCGGGGGAGATTCAAACACATTCCCTGCTTCTATTTGATAATGGACTTTTAAAGCCTCCATAATTTTCCTCCAAGTGACCAAAATGCCAATAGGTGCACGAGGAGGATTATGGAGATATTCACCAATTTTTTGCCAATTGGAAATTTTTAAGGACCCTTTCTCTGGATAATTGGGACAATATTGCCACACATAAGCCAATAATGTAGCAATAGGTTTCTTTTTTATAGGAGAGCCCTTTAAATTAGCAGAGTATTTAGAAGAAGAAGCGACTAGCTCTCTCAATTCCTTCAGATGCTGCGTCTGCTGTTGAGAAAAGCCTCCACCCATACTTACGAAAATCGAGACCGTCTTTCAGATCCGATGAATGTGCCAGGCCTGGCGATGCACAGCTCCCACTGAGCGAATAAGATATGGGCGCGCCGCTGCGTATCCCCCTTAGGGAATCACATCGGGATCACCAGAATGCGGTATCTGCCATCCCGCATCTGATGGGCGGCTCATGAAAAGGAGCGAGGGAGAGAGAAACGACAAGAGACGAGGTTTCCTCGGGATGAGTGCACCCAGAATGTCTTGGTACGCGCTCTTTTATTATGCTTCTTCACAAGGGGGGTGAAATTTTTCAGAGCCCAAGTCAAACAGGATATGCAAGATTTACAATAGCTCAGGTCAGTTAGGATACCAGGTTAAACAGGATGTGCGTGATTTACAACAGTTCAGGTCAGTTAGGATGCCAGGTTAACAGGATGTGCGTGATTTACAACAGTTCAGGTCAGTTAGGATACCATGCTTTATTGACAGATGTTTATCTCCCCGTCCCTTGTACATGCCTGGCAAAGATCACTGAAGAGACAGAAGTCTAATGTTTACACGTGAATGATACAATGTTGCAATGCTTGAATGATACATAGTTGCAATGATACATAGTTGCAATCACATGAATGATACATAGTTACAACATTTTCAGTAACATTTTAGTTAAGAATCGATATTCTCTTCTTATCTCTCTCACTTTTCTGGGTATTTGTTTTAAGATAACAATCTCCTTGCCCTTATATTTCAATGTTTTCTCTCTTGCCACTTGCAATATTTGTGTTTTAATGGCTTTTTTTGTAAATCTGATATGAACTTCTCTTGGTAGATTATTTCTCATTGCATATCTTGTAAAAACTCGATATACTTCATCTACTCCATCCATCATCTTTTCTTCTGTTATTTCCAAAGCTTCGGCCAATATTTCTATCATTATCTCAGCTAGATTTTGTCCTATTTCTTCCTCTATGTTTTGAAATCTGAGATAAAATTCTGATCTGTTCAACTCCCATTTCAGCATCCCACTTTTATCTTGTTCAACCACTGTTAGTCTGGTATCAATGTCTCCAATCTTTTTGTCTCTTTGTTTATCTTCTTCTTCAATTTTTTGAAATCTCTCATCATACTTCACCATCATTTGTTGAATATTCTCCACTTTTCCATCAGTTTTCTCTGTTCTTTGTTCAATGTTCTCTATTCTCTTTTCAGTAGTGTCTGATTTTGTTTTAAGTTCTTGGATTCCTTGCATAATCATCTGTAAAGTCACTTTTTCTTGTTCTTTGTCTTGCTTCAACATTGTCTGGATTGAACATTGTCCTGCAGGTGGAGAGGCGGAAGTAGAAGTTGAGGAGCCAGAAGCTATAAATTTCCTGCTCATTTTAAACAATTGAAGATCTTCAGGTTCTTCTGACCCTTAATGCAATTATGAAGTAGCCAATTATAATCCAAGATAAAAAATAAAAATGGTAAAGAAAAAATTTCTTCAGGTTCTTCTGAACCTTAATCCAATTGTGAAGTAGCCAATTATAATCCAAGATGAAGAATAAAAATGGTAGAAGAAAAAAAGCCCAATAATAATAATAAAGAAAGGAGAGAAAATTTCTTCGGGTTCTTCTAAGCCTTAATCCAATCAATGGTTAAGTGAAAAGAAAGGGAAGAAACAATTAAAAAAAAAAAAAGAACAAAAAAAGAAATTCTTCAGGTTCTTTACCACCTTAATTCAATGAAAAGGTCTCAAAAATAGAAAAATAAAAACATAAAAACCATCAATTTTTAGATGCACAAAAGGCATTTGATAATTCATGCTATTATTATTGAAACAGATTGGTTTCATCAGAAAATTCATTTGAGCAATAGAAGCCATATACCATAAGCAAAGGCAAAGGTAATGATAGAGGGAGAATTGACAGATTCCATCAATATAAGAAAAGGTACAAGACAAGGATGCCCAGTATCACCTTTGCTATTTGTATTAACTTTGGAAGTGTTGAATAGAAATATTAGAGACGATAAGAGTATAAAAGGAATGAAAATTAAAAAGGAAGAATTTAAATTGCAAGCCTTTGCGGATGATTTGGCCTTTATTTTGAAAGACCATTTAGAAACAGCACCAAAATTATTGGAAAAGATAGAGGCATATGGTAAGGTGGCTGGTTTGAAAATAAATAAAGATAAAACAAAGATCTTGAAAAGAATATGCTACTAAGACAAAAAGAAGAACTGGCAGACCTATTGAAAATTCAAGTTATGAACAAGGTTAAGTATTTGGGGATACACTTGACAGCAAGATGTAATGCATTAAAAGAGAACAATTACATTAAACTTAAACAACAGATAGCGTTAGATTTGACGAAATGGGAAAATCTACAATTGTCATTAATAGGGAGAATCTCAACAATCAAGATGAATATCTTACCCAGAATTTTATACTTGTTTCAAACAATACCAATTAGGCTTGGAAAGGACTATTTTGAAGATTTAAATAAAGTATATATGAAGTATATATGGCAAGGCAGGAAAGTGAGAATAAAGTTGAAACTTTTACAAGATGCCAGAATTAGAGAAGATTTTGGTTTGCCTAATTGGGAGTTGTACAATCAAGCTGCAAACTTGATGTTGGCTAAGGAATGGATAACACTAAGAAAAACTAGATTGTTGACATTAGAAGGGCATGATTTGTTGTTGGGGTGGCATGCTTTTTTATGGTATAAGGGAACTAAAACACAGGGCTATTTTAGAAGACATCATATACGGGAGTCTCTGTGGTTAAATTGGGAGAAGATTAAAAGACAATGCTATTTGAAAATTCCAGTCTGGTTATCGACTTTTGAAGCATTTTCCTATCCCATAATATATAAGAAGGAACAAACAGATATGGGGAAATATTGGATGAAAAGGGTGAACTTAAATCGATGCAAAATCTAGAGGAACAAGGTATAAAGATGAATTGGTTTTCATATGCCCAAATACATTCAAGGGATGATAAAGATCTCAAAACAGAAGGATTTTATGACAAATTGACTGACTTAGATAAGATTTTGACAGGTACTGATGAAAAGGTGATTTAAAAATTGTATGGTTATTTATTGGAAATTAAATTAGAGGAAGAACAAGTTAAAGAAACTATGATTCTTGGTGGAAGAATTTTGGATATGAGATTGATTTAGAGAAATGGCAAAAATTGTGGTCTCAAAATTATAAAATGACAATGTCAACAGCATATAAAGAAAATTTGTATAAGATGTTTTACAGGTGGCATTTTCCCCCGACAAGAATAGCAAGAATGTTCAAGAATAAATCCGAAAAATGTTGGAAATGTCATCAGATACCTGGCTCATATTACCATATGTGGTGGACTTGTGAGGACGCTAGAAAATACTGGACTAAAATCCGCATGTGGTTGGAAAAAATGACAAAGAGACATATATACTTGAAACCAGAGATATTTTTATTGGGAATTTTACCTGATATATACAGTAAAGATTTAAAATATTTGATTGTAAATGTATTAACAGCGGCTAGGATTGTATTTGCTAAAAATTGAAAAAATGAGAAAATACCATTACAGGAGGAAATTATTAAGAAAATATTGGAATGTGCTGAAATGAGTAGATTGACATTTGAAATTAGAGAACAAGAGGATAAACAATTTTATAAAATTTGGGACCTTTTCTATCCATGGTTAGATAATAAAATACAATAATAGAATATCTAGAACTCTAGAACTAGTATTCATGATAATATGAGTTATTATGCAGTGTAACTGTAATTAAGACTATGAAATGGATGCACAAAAAATTTGTAAGCCAACCGACACACTGCTTGTACATTTATGAAAGAAAGTTGGATGTTTTTATGTTTTGTTTGTTTTTGTTTGTCTTTAAAAACCAATAAAACTTGTTTAAAAAAAAACAAGGATTGTACATAGAACAATATCAGACCTCTGAAAAGTATAAGTATAAAAGTATATGTACTCAGTACTTGGTTTGGGACCCTTTTGCAGCAATTACTGCCTCAGTGCAGCGTGGCATGGAAGCTATCAGCCTGTGGCACAGCTGAGGTGTTATGGAAGACCAGGATGCTTAAATAGCAGCCTTTAGCTCTTCTGCATTGTTCACTCTCAGGTCTCTCATCTTTCTCTTGGCAATGTCCCATAGATTCTCTATGGGGTTCAGGTCAGGCAAGTTTGCTGGCCAATCAAGCACAGTAATCCCATGGTCATTGAACCAGGTTTTGGTGCTTTTGGAAGTTTGGGCAGGTGCCAAGTCCTGTTGGAAAATGAAGTCAGCATCCCCATAAAGCTCATCTGAGGAAGGAAGCATGAAGTGCTCCAAAATCTCCTGGTAGATGGCTGCATTGACCCTGGACTTAATGAAGCACAGTGGACCAACACCAGCAGATGACATGGCTCCCAAAATCAACACAGACTGTGGAAACTTCACACTGGACTTCAAGCATCTTGCAGTGTGTGCCTCTCCATTCTTCCTCCAGACTCTGGGTCCTTGGTTTCCAAATGAGATGCAAAAGTTGCTCTCATCAGAAAAGAGGATTTTGGACCACTGAGCAACAGACCGGTTCTATTTTTCTTTAGACCAGGTAAGACGCTTCTGACGTTTGTTGTTCAGGAGCAGCTTGATAAGAGGAATACGACATTTGAAGCCCATGTCCAGGATCTGTCTGTGTGTGGTGGCTCTTGATGCACTGACTCCAGCCTCAGTCCACTCCTTGTGAAAGTCCCCAATGCTTTTGAATGGCCTTTTCCTGACAATCCTCTCCAGGCTGCGGTCATCCCTGCTGCTTGTGCATCATTTTCTTCCACACTTTTCCCTTCCACATAACTTTCTATTAATGTGCTTTGATACAGCACTTTGGGAACATCCAACTTCTTTTGCAATTACCCTTTGAAGCTTTCCCTCCTTATGGAGGGTGTCAATGATGGTTTTCTGCACAACTGTCAGGTCAGCAGTCTTTCCCATGATTGTGATTCCTATAGAACCAGACTGAGACCATTTAAAGGCTCAGGGACCCTTTGCAGGTGTTATGGCTTAATTAGCTGATTAGAGTGGGACACTTTGAGCCTAGAATGTTGAACCTTTTCACAATATTCTAATTTTCTGAGATTGTGGATTTGGGGTTTTCATGAGCTGTAAGCCATAATCATCTCAATTATGACACATCACAGCTTGAACTATCTTGCTTTGCATGTACTGAGCCTATCTCATATATTAATTTCACCTTTTAAGTTGCATTATTGAAATAAATGAACTTTTGCACGACATTCTAATTTTTCAAGTTTCACCTGTATGTATCAGAATGGTCAATCAAATGGCAACTTCAAATCTCAACAAATAAATGCTCTGTCTTACATATTGGCAAAAAAAAATCAGAAAATAAAGTACAAGCTGAATAGTCAAGACCTTGTTGATGATCCAAACTCTGTCAAGGACCTTGGAGTACTCATCTCTAATGATCTAAGTACTAGAGCCCACTGTAATTACATAGCCAAAAGGCATTAAGAGTTGTTAACCTAATCCTATGTTGCTTTTTCTCTGGTAATATCACACTACTAACTAGAGCATACAAAACATTTGCTAGACCAATACTCGAATACAGCTCATCAGTCTGGAACCCGCATTATGTATCTGATATTATTTTGGTCCACGCGAAGTTCAGAGCGAGCATGAGAGGGAGACCGTGATGCCTTGCTAAAGAGCCAGAAAGCAGCAAGGGCACCAGGTGGAAAGGACAGGGTTGCGATCATATGAAGATGCCCAAAGCGCGGAGCGCACATAACTAAAGGTGGCACACACAGTTGGCTTGGGAACTACAAGGCAGCATCTGCGCCTCTTCCCGGGCACATCTCTAGGCTGCTTCCGAAGCTACGGGACGCTCTCCGTTGCCTACCGGCCCTTCTTCCTTGGGCTCCCTGCCATGGGGTACACCCACTTCCTCCTGCAAATTACACCTCGCAGCTCTTCTCTCCCTTTCCTCTCGCTCCAAAAAGATCGCCATCGTTTCCTGCTGATTCGGGCTTCCAGCCACGTTGTGATCCACTAGTGAGGTTGCCATCTCGGATGGAGGCATCGCAGTCTCCCTCTCTTGCTCACTCTGAACTTCACGCGGACCAAAATAAAAATATCGCCCGCTGTCATGTTTGGAGCTGCGACTTCCGCATTTGGAGCACTGCCGCTGTTTGGAGCTCCAAATGGTGGCGGCACTCCAAACACGGAAGCAGCAGCTCCAAACTTGGCAGAATGGGCAGAAGGGAAAGCAACAGCGGTGGGCGCCAAAGGTGTCTGCAGCAAAGGTTGGAGTAGGGAGCTCTGGGCTTCGCCATGATCACCCGTTAGGAGCGGCTGGTGGCGAGGATGCAAGGGTGGGAATTAAGTCACCCCCGAAAAGACGGCCTAGCCGTTTTTTCGGGTCTCAAATAAAATAAGGCCCGGCCTTATTATGTGAGAAACACGGTAGATACAAACTCAAGGTAAACCACACCAAACTTGATTTCAGGAAATACGACTTCAGCAACAGAGTGGTCAATGTTTGGAATACTTTACCTGACTCTGTGGTTTCTTCCCTAAACCCCAAAAACTTTAAGCTTAGACTGTCTACTATTGACCTCACCCCTTTCCTAAGAGGTCTGTTCATAAGCGCACCAATGTGCCTACCATCCTTGTCCTATTGTCTCTTTTTATTTCTCTTATATGTATCCATTTCAAGTATTCATAACTATGTTTATAACTTATACCTGTTATTTTATAATCGCTTGGTAAAATAAATAAATAAATAAAATTATAGGTGCCAAGAACAGTTCAAGCTGAATTTACATTGGGAGCCATTTTGGTGTACTGATTAAGGCACTATACTGCCTTTTGCATAAAAGCTACTGGGTGATCTGGTCTAGTCCAGAGGTGGGCAACTATGGCCCTTTTATGACTTGTGGACTTCAACTCCCAAAATTCCTGAGGTAGCGTGGCTTGCTCAGGAATTCTGGGAGTTGAAGTCCATTATTCATAAAAGGGCCATAGTTGCCCATCCCTGGTCTAGTCCCTCTCTCAGTCCAACCTGCCTAACAGGGTTGTTGTGGGGAAAATAGGAGGAGGAAGGAGATTAGGTATGTTCACTGCTGTGAGTTATTTACAATGCTGATGAAGTTGTTTTCCATTCAATCATCCAACTCTTAAAAGTGTGATATACATTAAATAGATTTCAGCTGATCTGCTGTTCTTTAAATTACTCTGAATGGGATATAACAGTGAAGCAGCTCGAAGGGGCATGCCACTTCTGGCAAATAATTGTGTATACATCCATCAGAGGCTGAGGTAAAATACTTGTGTGTGAGGAAAGGGCTTCATGAGAATAAGAATGAACACCAAGCATACGTGACAATAATTTGTGAGTGGGAGGAAATGGTTGCCTGAGGATGTGGCGGGGAAAATACAGGTCTTAGATGTTGCCAGAATCAAAATGACGCTCCTCCCATCATGTCTTCCCCCTCTCAAACCTAGTAGTAATCATCATATGAAAGAAAGTATCCTACAGGCACTTTCTCTTCTATCCATGGATAAATATAAAGAATACTCACCCATTCATGGCACCCAAGCTCTGCTGCCTGGGACAGCCATTTTCATTCTGGCTAATGATAGGGAAAATCTGCGAGCTGCTGACAGATTTCACCCATCACATTAAGATTCATTGTATTTTTTTAAAAAAATAGACCTCATGTAGCTGGGTTTATTTTGCCATGCTAAAGCCATATCAGTTGCTAATCTGTTATGCATGTTGTATGAGTTTAGCCTATTCCACTGTTGCATACATACACAATGGTGAGAAGTCAGGGAGATTTTGCACCTGCATTCATGCAGTGTATTCAATCCTAATACAATTTGTTTGGTTGCGGGTTTACCATATTGTAGGCATCCAACTTTTATGATTTTTGACCGTGGTTTTCCACTGAACAATTATGAGATCCACAGGCAATTGGAGTTAGGCAATAATCCGTATCTTTGCACACATGAGAACAGCTGGAAAGTTTGGGTTATTCTTAAAATTATCTGGAGTCCCAATGGCCTTTTAGAGGTTTCCTCTGATCGCATCCTTTAACTTGAAAAGCATGGCATGCCCGGATGCCTCCTGGCCTGAACCCAGAGAAGCAGCACATTATGGGACTTGGACAAAGAAAGCTAAGAAGTCAATATGTAGAAAACTGAATTACGGGAACAGCGTATGCATACATGCACACACAAAATAGGTTCTTCCCATTGTGTCTGTGAAGAAAAAAATTGGCTGTGATTGAGAGGGAAATTGGAGTTGCTCTTTTCCATCATAGAAGCCTGAGTGCCATCTGGGGGTCATTGCGCAAAATTACCAGCAACATTTAACTTGCATTCTGCTTACATTTTGTTTATTGTGGGACACAGGTAGGGAAAAGGTTATAGTCCAAGAGTTTAAGGGGGCAGGGGAGAGATTTAAAATAAATAAATAAATATGTAAATGGAAATCTGGGACAGCTAGCTGAATCCAGTGTAAATCTCTTCTGCCTGTTGAAGTAACCCAGTGGTGTTAGCAAGTCCTGTTTTCAGTTTCTGTTCCCCAATACAGTCTATACCTTGTTGACCCCATATTGGTCTTCCTTTCAAGCACACTGAAAACATTAAGACACAATGAGGTGATCTACATGAAATATAACTGTGTTTTTAAAAATATTAATCCTCAAAAAACTCTCAAGATGACCTCAATAGCTAGTGATTTGTTAGACATGGCCACATAATTCTCTTGACAACTGTATGAAACTGGATCTCCAGGAATGTTTTTTTTATTTCTCAATCTAGTCTATACCCAGAGATTTCCTAGTGGTCTCCCATCCCACCAATAACCACATTCAACTCATATGGCATTTTGAGTTCAGCTCAGATTGGCTAGTGCTGCCGTCTAAGCAAGGCTGATAGGTTTAAGCAAAAGAAAGTTTGTACATCCCCTGGTATTTATCCAAAATATTTAGAAAACACTATTTTTGGATGGGAGAGCATAACTATTCTAATCTTTTCACACTCATGGAAGTGTTTGCAGCACTGGGATTCTAGGCGTTGTGGTACAATGCAATTTATTTGGAATGTGTTATTTAGAGAAAGCTGCTATATAGCAAGACAGACAGCCCTGCCTTCAATGTTGTTTGGTTTAGTGGGAAGTAATCACAACCAAATTATTACTAAAATGTGTGTGTGTGTGTATCTATATGTAAATTATGTATATATACATGTATGTATGGTATTCAGCTTTGTTCAGGTATTTTCCCACGTCATTATAGTTGTGCTTTTAAAGTTGTAGTAACATTTCGGCAGAATCTCATCTGCCATCATCAGGCTTCTGTATTGTGTTTGTCTGTGCTGGTTGATATTTATTTTTGATGATATCAAGAGATTCTTTTATCGGGACTTGAATGAATAGTGAAACCACGTTGAAACTTACAAGCAGATCTTGTTCCACATGTAGACCTTTGATCATTTTCAAGAAGTGGTGTGAGTTTTGTACATGTGAAGCTGCTGTTTCAGCATGGGACTGTAGCTATTTTGCTAAGTGTTTAGCTAGGTTTTGTAGTGGAGCTCCTCTGGAGCTGATTATGGGTCTGAGAGGTATGCCTTCTTTGTGTATTTTTTGGGAGGCCATATAGTTTGGGCATCTGGAAGATTTTTCTCTTGGGATGATTGTCTGTTGGATCTCTTTGCTCATGTGGCTGGTTATAATTTTCTTCTTGGTTAATTATAATTTTCTTCTTAGTTATTTTTTCCAGATATGTGGTTGGGTCCGTGTTCTGGAAACACATGGAAGTCACAGGTCATAGCATCAACTTCAATGGCACCAAAACCCTAGTCACTATAGAAAACCCTAGCCACAGAATCATCAGAGAAGCCATAGAGATTGAAAAAAGACCAGAAAGCATGAACAGAAGAGATGATTCCACCAGGCTGTCAAACATTTGGAAGCCTGCACTCACAAACAAAAAAATCTCCACACCACAAGCCAGGCAAGCACCTGGGCACAAACAGATCCCCCCTAATACCTCCAGCTCAAACACACCCCAACCAGGCACCCAGATGAAACCCAGCTTCTTAACTAATGATAGCCGTCCATTTACCCGAAGCCAAGCTGCACTAAAGGCCTTCAATAAAGTAACACAATGCTGCCAGCTAATCAAGATACAAAAAGAGCCCCCCCAAAAGAGACAGAAGATATCAGAAACACCAATCAAGCAGAACACAGCAAACTCCAAGACCAATAAACACAGACCAAGACAACCAACAAATCAGGAGGAAAAAAAACCATTCTGGCACAGCAAGAGGCTGCCCCAAATTTAACTCTGAAACCACTGTAAAAGTCTGACTCACAGATGAACACTATACAGAAGCCTGATAATGGCAGATGAGATTCTGCTGAAACGTTGCTATAACTTTAAAAGCACAACTATTATAAAGTGGGAAAATACCCGAGGTATCATCTCGTTTATTCATGCTGATGATGATACCTCCCACCTACCAGCCATTTGGAAACCCGCCCCCATGAACAGACGAGTACCTAACATGAAGAATGACATCAGACCCACACCCCTGAGAGCCACACAAGATGCCACCACCACACTTCCACGTAGAAAGCAGACTCACACCCACACAGAAGATGAGACACGACCACGGACCAGAAGCCGCACTGCAGCTGCATAACTACCCACTTCAAACCCCTCTGAGCCATACATGAAGCGAACTGACCCCCCACCATGAAGATGCAGCACGACCATGAACTCGAAGCCAAACAGCAAGATCACAGCTCACCAGCTCAAATCCCCCAGCAACTAAGACTAACCGGAGCACAACCAAGCCCCCACCTGAACAGAACATGCCTCCAGCCAATCAGAACACAGCCAACCCCCCTACCAATCAGAACACAGCCAAACCCCCAACCAATGAGAACACACCCCCACCCAATCAGAACACAGCCAAGCCCCCAGCCAATCAAGTCACACCCCCACTAGCAGTTAAAAGGAAGAAGCAGCTGCAAGCTCACATCACTCTGAGAAGCACAGAGCTGAAGACCAAGCCTGAAGATGATGAATGAGACTTCATCCAAACTGTTGTGCATGTACCATAGTTAATAAAGTATGAGCTTGAGGTAAAGTGCAGGGTTCTGGCCCTGCACTTCTGATTGGCTGTTAGGCGGCCAGATCGGATTGGTTAGTTCTGAGGAATCCGATTAGCCCTTAACAGAGAATTCTTATTGGTTAAAAGAGCTAGCGTTCAT
This sequence comes from Hydrophis major, assembly GCA_033807585.1. Taxonomy (NCBI): domain Eukaryota; kingdom Metazoa; phylum Chordata; class Lepidosauria; order Squamata; family Elapidae; genus Hydrophis; species Hydrophis major. Next base: position 217,094,875 of record CM066329.1, read on the forward strand.
AACTTGTTATTGGACAATTCTCACAGGGGTTGCCTATATAAGGCAGAGTTCACTGTTGTTGTTTTGAGAAGTCACTATGCAAATAAAGAGCTGAAAGTTCACAGTTCAGAGGCTGTCTCCATTTATTCTGACCCATGATCAGTACTTAACACTGGCGACGAGAATGGGATGTGGAGATGTCTGAACTGAAGAAGCCAGGAAGCAATACCGAGCACGTGATAGACGATGCCAACAACGGAACCATGTCCGGCGGCATCATATCACCCGCTCTGTTCGATCCAAACCAAGAGGATTGGGAATCCTACATGGATCGCTTCCAAATGTTTCTCGAAACAAATAACTTGAAGGATGCCACACCAGCAAAGAAAAGGGCGCTGTTCCTGATGCATTGCGGCCCAGCCGTATTTAAGATGGCTAAGGCACTCGCCAAACCTCGAGAAGTGAAAGCCATGAGCTGGGACGACCTCAAACCCATCCTGAGAGACCATTACGCGCCAACCATGCCTACACGCCACGAGTTTTATCAGAGAAACCAACGAAAAGGGGAGAGCGTGGCCGATTTCATGGCGGACCTCCGAAATTTAGGGGGCCTCTGTGGGTTCACCGATTTGGAAGAGGCACTAAGAGATTGATTAATTCTGGGATTAGATGCACTAGGTGTGCAAAGCAAGCTGATGGCGAAAGGCAACATCAGCCTTGCTGACGCCATCGCCGAAGCCACGGCAGCAGAGGCAACCAAGAAGTCGGCTGCACAACTACGGCGAAGCCGCACTCCGGTACCACCACTGACAAGCGAAATTTTATCCAAGCCAGAAGGGCAGTGCACAACGACGCACCACAAGGACCTCTCTTCGTCGTCAGACAGCGACGAAGAAGAGGTCCATCGACTGCGGTCCGACCGGGACCCTCGCCCGAAGCCCTTACATCCTTGCGCTGGCTGTGGAGCAAACCATGCCAGGTCCGAATGCAAATTCCGCAACGCACTCTGCCATGAGTGCGGGAAATGAGGCCACATTGGACTGGTTTGCCGCAGCTTACCAGGACTCAGCCAGGCCTCAAAAGGGGCTAACTATCGCCAATTGACAGGAAACCATCCTGTAAGGCGAGAGCCAGTAAACCACTCCTACAGAAATCGAGCTTTGCAAAAAGAAGAGGCTCACCATACTATCACTATCGGTCACGCCTCGGCTTTAGACACTAAGAAAATTCGAGTCACAGTAGCCATCGAGAACCAGCCGTGCCACATGGAGGTTGACTCGGGATCGTCCCTCTCAATGGTGTCCTGGAAGACACTCAAGCAACTCATCCCCACAATTCTACGCCAAGATCTCCAATTTCAACGCCTCATCCTCAAGGACTACCAAGGGAATCGAATCCCCGTTGTCGGGTCCTGCCGAGTCCAAGTCTCCTTCAAGAAGCATACAGTGTACTTACCTCTAACGGTCATCGATAGAGATAGGCCTAGCCTACTAGGCCTCCAATGGTTCGCGCCACTCGGCATTGAAGTGGCCGGCGTGAACCGAGTCGGTGGTTGTGAGTGGGAGGAAGACCTTATCTCTGAGTTCAGCGACGTCTTCGCGGACAGCTTAGGCGAGTATAAGGGGACCCCAATCTCATTTAGTCTAGATCCAAAAGTAGCTCCCATTCGCTTGAAGCCCCGTCGAGTTCCGTTCGCCCTAAAATCAAAAATCGACGAACAACTCGACAAGCTAATTGCTCAAGGGGTATTGAAGCCTATCGATCACTCTCCATGGGAAACCCCTATTGTAACACCCATTAAGCCAGATGGGTCAATCTGAATTTGTGGGGACTACCGGACCACTTTAAACCACGCCCTACAGCAGAACGCGTACCCAGTTCCAGTGGTGCAGCACCTCCTCCATTCCTTGGGGGGCGGGAAGGTTTTCGCTAAATTGGATTTAGCTCAAGCTTATCAACAATTACCAGTGGATGAAAAAACGGCTCAGGCCCAAACTATTGTAACGCACAGGGGTGCCTTTAAATGTACCCGGCTGCAATTCGGAGTAAGTGTAGCCCCGGGGATCTTCCAGAGCCTTATGGAAAGGTTATTACAAGGAATCAAGGGGGTGGTCCCTTATTTTGATGACGTATTAATTGCAGCCCCCACAAACAGAATCTTACAGGACCGATTGAAATGTGTTCTAAAAAAATTCCAAGAGGCCGGACTTAGGGTGAAAAAAGATAAATGTAAATTGTATACTGACAGTGTTGAGTTTCTAGGGTACCGGATTGATAGACAGGGCATTCATCCGACCGAAAGTAAATTAAAAGTGATCAAAAACACTCCCAGGCCATGCAACAAGATAGATCTCCAGGCGTTCTTAGGCCTCATTAATTTCTATAATGTATTTTTACCGCACAAGGCAACTGTTGCTGAACTGTTACACCGGTTATTAGATAAGAAAGCATTGTGGGTATGAGGTTACCGGGAAGAACAAGTGTTCCAGAATGTAAAAAAACTGCTCACATCTGACTCTATACTCATGCAGTATAACGAGACTTTGCCGTTAGTTATAACCTGCGATGCATCGCCTTTCGGCGTGGGCACCATTTTGAGCCACGTACTGCCGAATGGGAACGAAGCCCCTGTTGCATACTTTTCGAAGACTCTTTCAAAAGCAGAGTGAAACTATGGACAAATTGATAAAGAAGCCCTTGCAATCGTTTCAGCTGTAAAAAAATTTCATGAATATGTGTATGGGAGGACATTCACCATTATAACTGACCACAAACCGTTGCTAGGGATAATAGCCGGGGACAAGCCAACCCCCTACATATTATCCCCTAGAATGACCCGATGGTCAGAATTCCTAGCTGCTTATAATTATCGGCTACAATATCGCCCGGGGAAAGCCATTCCCCACGCCGACGCATTGAGCCGAGCACCACTTCCAGAGACTCTCGACGATCCGGCACCAACGGCAACCACGTTACAAATCGAAGCACTTAACTCGCCACCTATGACCGCCGGAGACATCGCGAGAGAAACCAAACGAGACCCCACCCTAGCTCGAGTCCTAGGCTGGGTAAAACGGGGATGGCCATTGGACCAAGTACCCGATGGCGTCGCACCATTCAAATCTTGTCAGACTGAACTATTCTCCCAAAGGGGCTGTATCATCTGGGGCGATAGAGTCGTTGTCCCAGAACGACTCTGGAAGACGCTGCTGCGAATTCTGCACGAGGGCCACCCTGGCATTGTGCGAATGAAGGCATTTGCACGGAGCTACACATGGTGGCCGGGCATGGACCGGCAAATCGAGCAATGGGTCAAAGCGTGTCCCAATTGCCAACAAGTCAGCAACGCCCCACCAAAAGCCATACCTACGGAATGGGAGACACCATGTGGACCCTGGTCCAGAATCCACCTGGACTTCGCGGGGCCAACCAAGGGCCATACCTTCTTGCTTACAGTCGACGCATACTCAAATTGGTTAGAAATTCATCGTATGACGACTACGACCTCTGAGGCGGTGATCAAGATTCTAAACAGACTCTTTGCAACCCACGGATTGCCAGACGTCCTTGTATCCGATAACGGGCCACAGTTTACTGCACTAATGTTCGAGCAGTACCTTGCTGACTGCGGCATCCGCCATGCGCTCACCTCGCCTGTGCATCCTGCGACCAACGGCCGAGCTGAATGCATGGTCCAATTTGTTAAAAAGACTTTGCAAAAAATGGACTATGAAAATATAGATGACAAGGTCAACCAAATTCTCCTTTTACAACACATAACTCCACATAGCATCACCGGCAGAACTCCCGCCGAACTACTGATGGGATGAAGACTCCGCTCCCACCTCGACTGGTTGCACCCTGCTTACGAACCGGAAAAGCCAATAGGATCCACCGGCCGCTGTCGCACTTTCCAGGTAGGAGACCTGGTTTACGCACGAAACTTGTCGGGCGACCCGCTATGGATAGAGGCAACAGTAGTACGTGTCACCGGCCCCAAATCCTACGTGGTGCAATGCCTTGACAATAAGTTGTGGAAACGGCATGTCGACCAATTACAGTCACGACTCACAATGGCCAGTCAGCAACTCCCCCATGACCAAACCGAGGGGGGGGAGGTACAGAAGAAGATGAAGTTCCAGAGAACCTGTTCGAAGGGAACGACGAACTAAGCGACACTCAGGAAATGGAGCAGGAAGGAGAAACGTTTGCACCGCAAGAAATGGCAGCTGAGCAAGAAGCAGAACCACTGCCAAACAACAATCTACCTCAACAGGATTGCAACCAACCAATCCAACGAAAATCCGAAAGAGTTAAAAGACAACCGTCCTATCTAAGGGACTATATAACTACACCGTAATTAAGAAGCCAGGGGGAAGGGGTGTTGTGTATGTACCATAGTTAATAAAGTATGAGCTTGAGGTAAAGTGCAGGGTTCTGGCCCTGCACTTCTGATTGGCTGTTAGGCGGCCAGATCGGATTGGTTAGTTCTGAGGAATCCGATTGGCCCTTAACAGAGAATTCTTATTGGTTAAAAGAGCTAGCATTCATAGCTCGTTATTGGACAATTCTGACAAGGGTTGCCTATATAAGGCAGAGTTCACTGTTATTGTTTTGAGAAGTCACTATGCAAATAAAGAGCTGAAAGTTCACAGTTCAGAGGCTGTCTCCATTTATTCCGACCCATGATCAGTACTTAACAGAAACATTGCCTAGATACTTCCAATCTTACGCGGGAGAAAACCCGAATAACCAAAGATACACACACACACACACACACATATATATAATATATATATATGGTATTTAGCTTTGTTCGGGTATTTTCCCATGTCTTTATAGTTGTGCTTTTAAAGTTCTAGCGACGTTTCGGCAGAATCTCGTATATATGTATTTATATATGTATAAAACCACTTAGAAAATTTTATATATACTTAGAAGGCCAGTGAGGTAAGAAGGGCTCAGAACACCTACTGAGAGTTTCTATCAGAGGTAGAAGTTTAGGAGAATTGGCATCTTAAATTTTGTTCATAGCAGGGGTGTAAGAGCAGATATCTTTCTGCTACAATTCTGCTTTTCTGCATTGGTTACAACCAGCAGAAACTTTTCTCTGTGGGAATGCACAATTCCATCTCCTGCTTCTCTACAGAATATGAATGGGTGTTTCAACCTCTTCCCCAATTTTAGAGCTGGTCATTATGGTCCTAAATCATAATGGATTATCCGTTTGACTAACCTGATTTTTCCTTTCTTTTTTAGTGGTGGATTAACTGCCCAGTCGTGAAAAGGAACATCAGAGTTGTAAAGTAAACCCATTGTTCGTTATGGACCGGTTTTGCCAAAACCCCAAAGTGCCTCTTTTCAGTAAAAATGTCAAAACCAGAAAGATTAAAAAATAAAAAATTACAGGTAGAGCTAATCCTCAGCTTATGGCCAAAATTGAGACCAGAATTTCTGTTGCTAAGCAAAGGGGTCGTTAAGCGATTCATGCTTGATTTCACGGCCTTGTCTTCACTTGTGCTTGTCAGAAGCCGATTGGGAAGGTCACAAATGATGACCCTGGGATGCTGCAGGTAAATACTGGCCGGTTGCCAAGCACCCAAATTTTGAGAAGATGCCACGCCAGCTGTAAGTTACTTTTTCGATGTCGTTGTAGCTTTCCATAGCTGCTAAGTCGAGGACTACCTTTACGTGACCCACTTACTACCAAAATGGGGTGGCAGAATTAGAACCTGCCTCTGAACGCGCCCAACGAGAGCACAAGTGGGGCACTTATTTCGTCAACGTTGCAGATACAGAAATGCATGCGCCATCCCTAGTGAGAAAAGAAACCCATTCGAAGGAGGCCTTTGACTTTCCATCACTTTATTTTGTAAAAATAGAAAAGTGCCCCAGCCCATCCCCGTCTGCGGCACAGCTGGGAGTGCAGGGGCAGGGGAAGAGTCCTGTAAAATACCATGGAAAGCTGGTTATGTAAACATCCAAGAAGGGCCTCACCCCCTTTTTTAAAAAAAAAACAGAACTTTTTTATCCCACCCCCACCACGAACAGACCCCCATTTTAAGGCCCTGGGGTATTTATTTTGACAGCTTATTTTTTTGGGGGGGGAACCCAAGACCGTTCAGCGGGAGGCTCTGTTCCTTGGTGCGCTGCAATCTGTCAACACTTGCTCTAGCAGGGGGAAGGGCCAAGCTCTCTCCCTTTACTGCCCATTCCCTGGTGTAAACATAAGCCAATAAATAAAACCTCCTGGGGGTGGGGCTGCCCTGCTCATGGCCGGAGAGGGAAAGAAAGCAACATCTTGAGCTGCAGAGGGAAGCAAAAGAAGGCTGCGGACTTTAATCCGCCCTGCAGCCTCTCCCAGAGGCAAAGCTCGCCCTCCTCTCCTTTTCTCTACCCATTCCCTCTGATGAAGGCTTCCCAGAGGAAGAGAAGAAAGGGAGACAGAAGAGTAGCTGATAAGAGCGAAGGACTAAGCTGAGGGCCATAACTTGATAGAACAACCCCTCCCCGCCTGCCCAAGCTTTGTAGTGTTCGGGTTTTTTATTCCTATTGCTGAAGGCGGCAGGAAGGGCTTTGCGGAGGAGACGCCTGCCCTCTAGCGATAAGGAAGAAAGCTTCATCCCTGGAGTTGTGAGAGAGGAGCAAAAATGGCTCCTCCTCTCAGCCTTTGGGAGGGAAATCAAGCTTCCTGGAGCAGAAGTGGTCTTTCTTGCTCCATCAAAGTGCTGCAGAAAGAGAAGTAAAGACAAGTTAAGGCAAGCTGTGACCACCCACCCGGCTTGCTTTTATCATCCTAGAGACCGACTGACTTCTCCTTGACATGGGCAGAAGTGTGTGGGAGGGGGGGAGGCGAAGAGACAGCAAACAGGGTCCAATCTGTAACTCTGCACCGCCACTCCCACTGCCCTTTATCAGCGCAAAATCTTTGGTTATCTAGTGTCCTTTGGGGTCCATTTCCCAGAATTCTTAGCACTGGGGTCATAAGCATCCCAAGCAACAGATACAACCCCCTCACCCTGCTATACCTCTACGCCTTGGGATGGGGAGACAGTGGGAAGGACCATGATGAGATCCTCTCTCTGCCCTGCGATAATAACACAATAGCATTTTATAAAGCTAATCAAAAGGAGCCCCTCCCCCACCCCCAGGAATTCACATAGCTTGCTGGAATCCATTAGCGATGGATTTTTAATACAAGCACACCCTAAAGGCGACATGTAGAGGGATGCGTACATAGTCCTGCCTTTGTCTTCTCCATTCCCCAACATCATTGGTCCAAGGTCTCTTGTGTGCAATGGGGAGAGGAAGGGCTGTTACGTTCCTCCGTTGGTCTTCAGATTCTTGAATAAATAGCATCCCAGGTGCCAGGGGTTCCTTCCTTCCTTGCAAGGCAGAAGGACGAAGTGGATTTTAGACTGAGTTGAACCAAGAAACCACTCCTGACAGAGTCCCTGTCGGCTCTTGGGGTGCCCCCTTTTCTCTCAGAGGCTCTGAGTTTATGGGGGAGGGAAATTGCACATGTGGAGCTCACCCCGTTTTGAAAAGGGGGAAATCTCCAAGTTGTAGCCCCTTTGGGGCTTCCCAGGTTCTGAACATTTGGCTTGAAGCTGCTTGAATCAGCTGGGTAGGCAACCTGGGGGGCTTTGGCAAAGCTCTGGGGTTGGGAGAAAAGGCTTCTGAAGAGACATCCAAGGCCCCAAAGAAAAAGATTAAGGCAAGAGGCATCCAGCCCACGTCACCAAACACAGAGGAGGAGAGAGGAACAGGCTGCCGTTGCCTCCTAGCTCATCTTGACTGCTGCTGTCCTGATGCCTGACTCCGGCAGATGAGCCAAGAGCAGGAAAGGCAAGCCTAAAATGGCGTCCAGGAGGAAATGGGCCGTGGGAAGGCAGAGATGAGACCCAGGAAAACCATCTTCTCCCAGCCTTTCTCAGCCTAGATCCTGCCTTTCTTGAGGTGCTAAGGGGTTTCCTCTTGGCTTTTGGTGTCAGCTGGGCTCTCCTCAGTGCTCGGGACTTCTGCTGAAGTTGGAGGTTGTGACAGCTGATCTTCAAACATTTCAGGGTTTTCCAGCATTTCTCGGATGAGTGGTGGCATGGGACCAGGGATCTCCATCTTCAAGGTGATGGCCCGTTCAGCACCTGTGGAAGAGCAGAGGAGGGAAACGAGTAACATCGGTGGATGGGAATTTCCCCATGAAGCAGATCAGGTAATAAGAGAGACTGCATTATTTTTCACCAAGAAAAGTTGCCATAAGCTTTTCGTTGATTCTACAGGCAGCCCTCAACTTAACACAGTTCATTTAGTGACCGTCCGAAGTTACAACAGCATTGAAAAAAATGATGTGACTATTTCCCCCACTTTCCCCCTGGGCTGATGATCAAAATTCAGATGCTCGGCAACTGACTCACCTTTATGACGGTTGCAGAGTCTTGGGGTCATGGGATCACCTTTTGTGAACTTCTGACAAGGAAAGTCAATGGTGAAGCCAGGTTCAATTAACAACCATGTTGCTAACTTAATAACCACAGTGATTCACTTAACAACTGTGGCAAGGCAGGTCATAAAATGGGGCTAAATTCACTGAACAAATGTCTCGCTTCGCAACGAAAATGTTGGGCTCAATTTTGGTTATAAGTCGAGGACTAGCTGTACTGAAAACCCAGAGCAGCTACCAACTTCAGTTCACACACACTGGCTGTCTGCACATATACCCAAGACTCTTCATAACCTCTGTGGGAGGAACCAAAAAATGAAGGGGTGGTGTTAAAAGCTCTGGAGGAAGTACTGCTGCAGGATAACTCCTCCTTTTTCTATAGCTTTTGGAAGAGTCCTTCCATCGACCACGAATTACAGGATATGCTATGAGCAAGAGGAGAAGTCAACCAGATCAGTAGGCTTCCTCCACACTGCAGCAAGAAAAATAGTGTAACAGCAATTAAAAACAGAAGCCATTTATTTCTCTTCAACCATAAGTCTGTGGTTCCTAGGGTGACATATTTTGAGACTGCTTCAGGAATGTTCCATGACAAAAACTCCAAATATTCACACCCACCTCCAATGAACCTACACTCCCAATTGAGAATATACCGTTTTACCTTTGGTACTGATCCCCCTCAGATCAGTAATTTTCATTAGCATACGGGGAAACATGTGAGGCTTGTTGGGCCGACGTCGGCGCGCATAAATCTTCAGGGCTTCCAATAATGGTTCCTGCAGATTATCTACTTTTTCCGGCTCTTCCAGGTCCATTCGATCTATGGGGAAAAGAAAGACCATGGTGGTTTTTGTTCTGCTGCTTTTGAACAAACTAGATTGTTTGTGACTGTTTCACAGCATACACGGAATGCCAGTTTTCATCCCCAGATGAGCCTTCTTAATCCTTGTGGATTGCAGGACAAAAATAATAATAATAGAAAAACAATTAGGCAGTAGGAAGCCTCTTAGATAGGGTTTTTGCTTGACCAAGCTTCACTTCAACTGTTCACTGTCGTTTACGTGCTATTTTTACATTACATGCTATTTTTTTCCCCTCCCCTTTCATAAGAGGGAATGGGATCTTAGCATCGCGTCAGGGAAATATTAAATAAATAAGAGCAGGCTTTTATGCTCCGTTTAGTCCACGAGGAGAGAAACTGGGTGGATGATTTCTCCAGGGGACAGAAAAATTCTCCAACCCATTTTCAAAGGCAGACCTCTGCAGATGAATGGTACTGCTGTAAACATCTTATGGGAAGACTTCTTAGTAATATCTTCCCCGGAGACTAGATTGAAGGGCATTAAAGGTAAGGTAGAAGTGACTGTATAATAAAACACGGCATATTCACATGCGGGCCCGCACAACACTTCATCACTACATCTTTCAAAACGTATCTGTTCATGACCTTCACCCAAAAAATAATTTCTAAAGCAAATTCTCTGTCATTAAGATAAATGAAACCTGAAAGAACACAACTCTGTTTATGCAATCATACATATAGATTGGTTTGTCTAGGCTACACAACTTACCTTCTTCCTCCTTTTAATTTAGAAATTATTTCATTTTAATTGCTACTAATCTTTAGACTTTACATTGATCCACTCCTATGTCTGTGGAGATTCTCACTCATCCAGGTCATGGTTGTCCCAAAGGTGCTTTTTTCAAGAGGCAACTGGACTTTTTGGTTTTTTTCTTTGAAGACGATTCGCTTCTCATCCAAGAAGCTTCTTCAGTTCTGACTGGATGGTGGGGAAAGTCAAAGCAAAGTGTTTTCAAAGAAAAACCAGAAAGTCCAGTTGCCTCTTGAAAAAGCACCTTTGGATCCACTCCAATGTTTTTCCTACAGATCTTTGGTGATTCTCTAGGACAGGGGTGTCCAACCTAGGCAACTTTAAGACTTGTGGACTTCAACTCCCAGAATTCCTCAGCCAGCAAAGCTTAAAGTTGCCAAGGTTGGACCCCCCTGCTCTAGAATATACTTTGTGCCATGTGATTTAATTTTCTCCTCTGTAGAATTTGATACTGTGACTGGCTGATAGTTAGGAGAGATTAATTGAAAAGCAGTCTCCTCAGCAAATGCCCTTAAAAGTTATGAGGCGTGTCTATGTGTAAACAGAAGATTCCTGTTTTCCCCAATTGCAAGAGTAGGACATCATTCTCTCCACCTTGCACTTGCATTGCCTTCCCGCTGCCTACGAAGAAAAGAAGCTGGCCACAGCTGAAGTCTCTGTCCCTCTTCTGAAGCTCCCCAGGGGAAGTTCAGAGCACCCTTCTCCAAAGTGAAGTTTCCATTCGATCCAAGCCAGTAAGGAAAAGACGAGGGACGCGGGAGCTGCACTTGAGGCATTACCTCCACAGATGAGGCAGATCGCGCTGAGCAGGCCTGTCTCGGTGTCATCCATTTCAAGGGGAAGCAATTGCCCAGCAAAGGCAAAAACCAAGTCAGTGAGGGGCCCAAAGCCAGCATTATGCATCTGGGTACGGTTCAAGGTCAGCCCATCCGAAAAGGTCATCGTGTCTTGTTCTGGAGTGTAGCGGACACAAATACGGAGCATCTGCGGAGGGTGGAGAGGACAGAAATAAAGTCACCGGAGAAACATATTCTAGGGAGACCAACGTCGTCCCACCACTCCCTTTTGTTTATTTCTTTGGGTTCCACATTTGTGTTTTGAAACATTTTCATCGTGCAAAATGCCGTTTCCTGAGAACATCAGCCTTTCCAATAAATGTTGGCCTTTCCTCCTACAATTAGATGTTTGGAAAATGCCCAGAGAAACCTCAGTAACCAAAGCTGAGCAAATATTCTTGTCCTAAAAAAAAAAGGAAAACTGTAGAAGGAAAGAGCTTTTCGTGCTTCTGCCTGGCTCTTCCCAGCATTCACAGATGCATGAATTATTCAAGTACGGGTTTTTAATGTGCATTACTTAGACACACTACTACTTTGGGGATCACCTTTGAACCTCGGTCTTCCAAATATATATATATATATCCTGTTGCTCTGTTTAAGGACGAACGTGCACCCAGTCTATCTCCATGCAGGCCATTCCCTCCCTCAAGCTCTACAGGTCTCTGTCCCTCACCAAGATGTCCAAGCATGCTGCCTTCAGCAAAGTAATTTGGTCAGCAATGGTGAGGGTGGTAAAGCCGGGTAGGCGTTTGGCAAACTCTACTATCTTGATGATGCATTTGGTGGCCAGTTCACTGAATTTGTCCCATAGCCCAAGGTCCAGCTGTATTCGGTGATCAGCACTGGAATTCTGGAAGAAAAGAGAAGTCAGTCATTACAGTCGCTTTGTCTTTCTCCACACCTCATGTCCCTCTCTGGGGACAAACACAAGACAACGTTACTCCAAAAGTCAGCATTCCTGTTCTGCCCTTCCAAGTGGTCTCCTCCGGCTTAGCAGCAACAAGTAGCTTGGGAATGCAATTCCCCGGACTTCCATTATGGATAAGAATTATGGGAGTTGCAGTCCCAAGATGCAGCCAACAGGCTGTGTCCTGTATTGGAAAATGCTGTTGAGATCATGAACACTGCAGAAGCTGGTTTTAGTCTCCAAAGAGAACAAAGATATATATTTTTCCCCCTTAACTCTATGGGTATTTTTCTCTGTTGTCTTCCCCACCCTTTTCTCCCCTTCAATTTACCTTTCTTCTTAAAAATAATAACTCTAAACCATCTATAGCAACAAGAGAGTTGAAGAAAAGTGATCGCATTACCTTTGCTACTAACTGAGCAAATTGACAAAGCAAATGACAAGATGTGCATTTAAGTCTAACTCGTGAGAAGATTTAAGAATACAGGATGGGAATACTGTGATCCTCTAGTTATTGGACTACAATCCCAGTGCTGCTTTTCACTGCTGGCTGGACTGATGGGAGTTCACATCTTAGCCATCCAGAGGGTCGCAGCTGCCCCATCGCTGGATCAGTATATTCTCGCTTAATTGTAATATCTACCATTAATAGCCTGAGAGAATTGGACTACTATGTTCTGTTGCAGAATTCCTCCTCCAGTCATGTTAGCTCAGGAATTCTGGGAGTTGAAGTCCACAAGTCTTAAAGCTGTCAAGTTTGAAGACCCTTGTTCTGTTGTGTCCTGTATTCTCTTAACCAGGTTGCTTGAAGTAAAAGTGTTATGTGTTGAAGGGAAGAAGCTTTAGTTATAGATGGTTTTGCATGGAGTGGAATGTTGTTTTACTGAAAAAGCTATGAAGGAAACAAAGAATTCATGAAAATAAGTGGTATTTTTTGCATTTGGTTCAACATTGAGCAGGGACAAAGACAAGGCTCTGTAATGTTTTCTCTGTTGTTTAATGGATTTATGGATAAATATATAAGGAATAGTGATGGACAAATAAGAACTGAATGGGGATATAATTGTATTTTTTAATGCAGATGATGCCATATTTTGGTGAGAACTATAATGATTGAACTTTGGACAGTTTGTATGATGTTACGAGAAGTACAGCTCTGAAAAATCAATCCGTCAAAGATGAAGGTAATTTATGAGTGAAGGAAAAAATGCAATGAACGATAGCAAGTTACGTATATGGTATATATGGCAAAAACCTAGAACAAGAGGATGAATTCATGTACCTTAGTGAGGTTTTTGGTAAAGACAGAAAAACTGATGTAGAACTTTTAAGTGTAAATATAGAGGAAAGGTGATAGCATGTCATCTGTTGTGAGAAATAAATGTTCTGTGACAATGAGAATGGCTATGTATAGTAATTTAACAGAACTTTATTTAATGAATTTGAACCAAAGGACCAATTTTACATTTGAATTTCACTATGAAAATAATGCATAAGTACATTATTTCTGTGATTTGTTTGATATTTTTTGTCATTTGCATGCATAATTACACAAATTATTATTTTATGCAAATGGAATGCAACATTACTTGTGTAAATTATGCATTATACATGCATCAATTACATAAATTAGGATTTAACAGACACTCAGATTTAGCAGACATTATTTCCCTTTAAAAGGTCTATTCAACTGAGGCTTTATTACCAGTATATACGGCTATATTTTGCCTACTTTTATTATATGGAAGTGAGACCAAGCCGTGTCAGGAGAAAATAAAAAGGAAGTGAGCACTCTAAGAAGTGTGTGTGTTGAAACAAGAAACAATAAGGTTAATAATAAATTAATATTAAATGAATGTAATTTGAATACAAAAGTGAGAGACCAATATGAAAGAAGTACCTTGAGGTAGCTTGTAACAAAAAGGGAGCAATATAGAGGAAATTGCAAAAATAAGATTATGAAGGGAGCAAAATAGTTTGAGAGGAAAAGAAAGTGAAAAAGTTGTCTGAATGGATTGACAGGGTTCTTTAAAAGAGAACCTGAGAATTTATGGGCATACATACCCATCCCATCATGCTTTTAATTTATTTGACTTGTTATTTCTTAATCTTTTTGTATGTTCTGCATAACATTGCTTATCCTGTATAGATTATTGATTAATCTTGGACAAATAAGAAATAGTGCTTTATCTTTGGATATGGTTTCCCTTTTTCCTCTTCTCCTGCTACTCTGACCATTGTCCTATATCCATAGCTGCCTTTTATCAAGTTCTAAACTAGCTAGAGTTAAAATTAACAGGTTTGTTCAGATTTTTGATGACAAAGCATGTTGTGGTGGTGTAAGATAGAAGTAAAGATTCCAAATTCCTCCTTGTGGCTTAGCAGAGGATGGGGAAGAAAACACACAATCCAGGAAGTTTTAATTTTGTGGTTTAGCTCACCAGCATAATATGCTGTGAAACAAAACATTAAGTCCCACAACTCAGACGTGACTCTGTGGGTTCAGCCAAGACTAGAAGTACCCAGGGTCTTTTAATGTGCCCTTTAGAGCGATTACATTCTCAGAAGGGTAGGTTACAGTCATTACCGTGGTATATTTGCCCAACTGGCAAAGAGATGGGAAGGTTTCCTGATGAGCTTTGCTGACCTTCTGGATGAGCTCTTCCATTTCAGGAGTCATTTCATAGCTATCTACCACCACTTCCTCTTTCACATCTTTTTTCTTCTTATTGCGGTCATTTCTCACAGCTGAAAGAGAAGAGAGAGAGCAAAAGTGATGGAAAAGGATATTTTTAATGGACCATAATATCAATTTCCTTCAAGGGAAGCCTTTCATTTATATCTTGAGAAAAAGACCATGGAGGGTCACGGCTGAAATGTTACCATTGACTTAGGCAATACAATAGAAATGGAAATATAGGATAGACTCTAAGACAGGGATCTCCAATCCCTGGGCTGTGGACCAGTACCGATCCCTGACCCATCGGGAAACTGGGCCGTGCAAGCAGCGGATGAGGGCACGAAGCTTCATTTGTGCATGCACAGGAGCTAGGTTGTACATGCAAAATCATTCCCTCTCTGACACCGCTGCTGCTGTCAGTTCGTGAAGATTAGGGGGCCACCGCTCTAAGATCTCTCTTCCCCGGGAGATGGAGTAATGCCTACAATCCAGATCCTCCACCTCTTTTAAGGAAATGTAAAAAGCAGAAGAAAGGCAACCCAGAATACTCTGTGGTTGCTTTGAACTTCAATTCCCATCAGATCCAGCCAGCAGAGTCATATTGGCAAGATTTGTGGGAGCCATAATCCAAAACATCTGGAGGGCACAAAGTGGCCTGTTCCTTCTGCAAAATATCTTAAGACGTTTTGCCAACTCTTTTGTTTTTTCCTCCTACAGACGGACATTCTCTCTTAAGCCTCAACTGCTGTATTGCTTTGTTTAGAATTATCATATCTGGGCTGTAAAAAAAATAAAAATCCAGGGAACCGCTAAATGGCAACAAAGGGTGAGAGACAATGAAAACAGCTGATAGGTTGAACCTCTAAAGAAACAGGCAGACAGCTGCACTTAAATGTACTCTGCTAGTCTTTCTGATGACAGAAAACAATAACAGCATCAAATTGGTTCCTCTGACTGCTGAGCCTGAATCTGCTGTGGTTACAAGGGTGGCAACTGTTGCTTCCCTTATGGTATTAATAAGACAACTTTCCTTTCGAGCAGCAGGAAAAACAACCCTTAAACACTTTTCCTAATATGGGACAGAGTGGATGTGGGCAAGTATGGGTGCATGGTCTGGAATGGTATGCTCAGCCACCTGTCAGATTGTCCAGCAGGTACAGGGTGGGGGGAAGGGTGTCTACCTGGCTATTTCTGGAAAAACAAATTCCTAGACAGTGTTGAGAAACTGGCCCAGAAAAAGATTACAGGATGGAGCAGGAGGGAATGACTGACAAGCTAACTCCATCCTCAACTTATAGAAATGGTGGTGTTGGCAATGAGTCCAGTTCTGCCTTTCTGGAAAAGAAAACCTGGATATAGCCTGTGGATGTGCTTAGATCAGTGGTTTTCAACCTGTGGGTCACAACCCCTTTGGGGGTCGAACGACTCTTTCACAGGGGTCTCCTAAAACTATCGGAAAACACATATTTTCGATGGTCTTAGGAACCGAGCCATAATTTTATGGTTGGGGGGGTCACCATAACACGAGGAACTGTATTAAAGGCTTGTGGCATTAGGGAGGTTGAGAACCACTGGCTTAGATCCGGAATGCAGGGAATAAAGTGAGGGAGAATGGGACAACTTGCTACAGCCAACTCACCCTGGCCAACTTGTCAAGCCAACTCGCTGTGGGACAATGTAACAATTCTATTTAATTATTTAAAATGATTTTTTTAAAAAAAATCAATTTTTGCCATTCACATTTTATTCTGTTTCTCCTTTTGCATCTTTTCTTTAATGATTCTATTCTGCCATTTCTTTGAAGTTGGTGTAACTCTTGTCCTGCAGTGAGTTATTATGTGGCGGAGATGGCGGTAACGAGTTGTTCTGCAATAAGTTGGCCGTGGCGAGTTGGCCGTGGCGAATTGTCATAGACCCTAAAGTGAGGTCCGTCTCCACATCCCCAACAATAAAAACAGCATGAATAGCCCAACCACCAAAACCCAAAGTCCCTTCTTCGCACTATCAGAGGAGAACCTATAATGTGCCTGGTTGTGATGGAATCAGCAACATCAAGAGCCCTGGTGGTGCAGTGGTAAGAATGCAGCATTGCAGGCTAATTCTGCTGACTGTCAAGCGTTTGATCCTGACCTGCTCAAGGTTGACTCAGTCTTCCATCCTTCTAAGGTTGGTAAAATAAGGACCCAGATTGTTGTTGGGGGCAATAGGCTGACTCTGAAACCACTTAGAGTGGGCTGTAAAAACACTCTGAAGCAGTATATAAGTCTAAGTGCTATTGCTATCAAGTGGCAGAATATGGTTCCTTCTTTCTAGTTTAAAGAAACCTTCTGGGGAGCACAGAATTAGTGAAAAGTATCGACCCTGTTTTGTTTTGTTTTTTAAACCCAGGTCTAAGTATCTTTCAAAAGAATATCAAGTTCCTGTTTGATGGGAGCCACAAATAAGATCTGATAGACACTCTGAAACATGCCAATCAAGCACTCTGTGGGCAAATGCCCCTCCCAACGTCAAACTTCTTGATTCTTTTTCAGGCCTGGCCAAAATGGCCATGGAGGTCAGTCTCCATCAACTGGATGAGGAAGAGCCTGCAAAGGGAGGCTGTGGGAGGATTGCCATTCTTGGCACTGCCAACAAACATAGCAGCCTACACAGGTGAATAATAGAAGCTGGGCCCATCCCTCTCCATCAGCAACTCTTTCATGGATGAAGTATGCCAGAGCACATCCATCTCAAAAACTGTATGAGGAGAAGAGGAAAAACACTACTTTAAAACTGGAATGGCTAGGCTGGAAAGGAGACAAAAACAACTTGATGAGGGAATGCCACTAAAAAAAAAGACCCAGTTACCAGCAGATGTTCATGCCTTGGGTAGGGTGGTATGAGAGTAAACAAACTGAGGTATGCTCTCTATTCTCCACTCAAAAGTATTATTGTACTCTATACCACCTCAGACTATTTGTCCATCAAGCAGCAGTTCTCCAGGATTTCGACCAGATAATCTTTCCCATGACCTCTCTGAGCCTTTTTTGAAACTGGAGAGCTCAGGAATTTAAACTGGGATTGTCTGCATCCAAACAGCTCTGCCCAAAAGCAGCAGTCCTTCATGTCAGACTTCTAGTCACTTTACCACCCTTCCAGTTTTGCTTTGACCCTTGGTCAATGTGCCTATCAATTACCCCGTGACATGCTCTTTTCTTTCTCTTTTTCAGCCTCATCATGGGTTTGAGATTCCAAATTCCACACCTCTGTCATCTCCCTAACCTCAGTCTAAGCCATGCAGTAAATTCTGCAATCCTCCAAAAACATGATCACAGAATTGTTCTCAGAATGGTGCTCAGTCAGAAGTAAACCAGAAGGACCAACTAAAGGGCTGGCTAGAGAGCCGTGGGGATGTTGAAGAGGTTGGGAAAGGAGGATGGGTAGGATGGCTGTACCTCACTTCATCCAAGAAATAGAGCTGTTGCTTGCTCCAGTGTGGAGCAATATAGTCAAGGTCAGAGTTTCTCCAATGGCAAGACAAAACTCATCTTTGATCATGTGAATCCACTGACTGAACAACATTCAACATAAAAATAACCTGCAAGGTTCTTGATTTCTCCTTACCTCACACATAGCATATTCCATGTCTGCAGACTCAAGCAAGAAAAATCCAACCTTAAGTAGCATCCTACAAGTAGGAGTTTCAGGGCATTCTATACTTTGTGGCAAGAGGTTCCACTGGGTAATGGCAAATACTGAGTAGTGTTGTCAAGCTCAAATGTGTTGGGGACCCTCAACAAGCCCTCCCTAGAAGAATGTGTGGGACATGCCAAATGAAATAGCTGAGATGATCCTGCAGGTAAATGTAACCCAAACTATGTGTGCATTAAAGATAACTAGCACTTTGAATTAGGCCCAGGCACAAATCAATAACCTATACTGTAACTATAGCACCAGTCTTACCTGACTCTATCTTCTATTAATGCCTGGTAGAAGAGCCACTGCACTTAGAGTCAATTAAAGTACATGATTTGTCTTCAGAGGTAGTCCAGAAAAAAATAACTTTGAGGAACAAGCGGAAGAGCCACAACCAAAACAACAATCTGATAAAAGAAATCTGATTCCGGCACAGAAAAATTGAAAAAAATGTCTCTGAGAAGATCCTCTCCAGTTCTCACAAAGAGAAAGGGAGGGTGGAGATCAGTATATTTAGTCTTGCAACATTTTGTAAAACTTTTACTGTAATAAAGATAATATTAGCATTCATAATTTTGGTCCTAGCTGACATCCTATTACTCAAATATGTTGGAGGGAGAAAAATGTACTACATACACTGTTTTGAACTTCCATACAAAAGTCAGGATATAAAATCACACAAATAAATCCAATTAGTAATCAAATCACCAGGCTACGATGGGCAAAGCCTACTCAGACATTTCTCTAACAGGAATCATAAGTCTAGGAGGAATCCAAATTGTGGATCTACTCCTTTGCGAGGAGTGGGGCGTGTGATCCCATTCATTCTTGGCAAATAACAAGGAGTAGTATCCATCTTACAGTATTTCATCCGAGCTTGCTTTGACCATTCCACGCCCTGAGTCAGATTTTTTTTTTTAACCTAGCCACAATACTCAAGGTGGAATTTGACTGAAGCAGAATCAGGTAGAACTGTTCTCATGATTTAAAAAAAAGACATTGTTTTTGCTGATTAAGCATAGTTACTTTAACTATCATTGAAGCCAATTACATCTGAATGGCTGAGTTAACACGATTTACAATTTGCTTAATTAGATTAACCATTTGGGGGGATTTGCACACTACAAAAAAATCACTAACTATAAAAGCTGGGTTCACACATCACAAAATCTAACCAGGATAAGATTAACCATGCTGAGAATGCTTTAGGAATACAGCGTTTAGATATGTAAGAGCTCTGGTTAAGCATACCATGTGAACACAACTGATGAGTGCTTAGAAATCGCCTCAGGTTCCATCATGCAAAAATAGTGAGGGATACCTAAAATAAACAGTCTCTGGTGATCATTTTAAACTTGCCTCTCCCACACTGCTGGAGAGGAAAGAGAAAGAGAACAACAAACACAAATTAAGTGAAACCTGTAATTGGGAAACTGATAGTTATTACTAATTGTCCAGAAGGCATAGCAAGTATCCCAAATGGCATAAGAGCATTGCAATGTCTGGGTTTAGGCTCTACATTCATTTTACCAAAACTGTTCAGAATTATTTGAAATATTTGAAATTATTTGAAATATTTGAAATATTAACTACTTGGAAATATTTTACCTCTTCTATTATATTTTAATCAGATATTGGTTTTTTTATAGAAAGAGTTGATAATGGGGGAAGGTTTATGTTGCAACCTCAATGCCACTGATGGAGCAAGAGGCAAAGATACTTAACTAATCTACTCTTTGTGCTACTTTTAAAAATACAAATCAAATTATTAAACAGCATTTGTACAGGACAGTCCCATTGCCTCCATAATGCATGATGCCCTAGGAATAAATCTTATAAATCTTAAAGTCCCTAGGAATAAGTCTCATTAATGAAATAGGGCTTGCATTTGAATAAAAACAAATAGGAATATATTCTTTGCCACTCTTTTGGTGTGTGCACAGTTTTGGGAAGGGCGGGGATTTTAATCCAATCTCTGCAATGATACAAGCTGTTTTAAAAGGGCATTTGAAGGCACGGTGGTCATGTGAATACTTTCCTTGTCCAGGAAGGCAATAAAAGCAGCCATTTGTCTAGTATCTACGGCTCTCCCAATGAACTGGGTTTCAGGGTGTTAAAAGGGGGGCACAGCTTCTGTGTCGCTTTTCCTGCTAGCTGCAAAATCTCAAAAAGGAAGCCTGGATTTAGCGCCCTCTGGAAAAGGCATCCAAGAGAGGGGCCCAAGAGGGCTTCTCCTGTGTTGGCACATAGGGCTGTTTGGTCCTCTCCTCCCTGCCTCTTCTCAGCTGGGGCACCCTCCTTCCCCGCCTTCTGAATCCTGCCAGCGCTCCTTCCTCACTGAGAGCCCTGGATTGCATGTGCACTCTCGTCGGCCTGAGCCTTCTCAGGCTGTCCTTCCTGTTCACCCCTGGATAAAGCGCCAGGGATCTGGGAACAGGATACGCCAATCGGCAGGATATACACTTATAGCCGCAGTCAGCACAATGCTGGGGGGGGGGGCTGCCAGCTCAGGCAAACTGGAGGGGTTTTTTGCATGCAGACAACACTATCCACAGCTCTCCCCCAATCTCTCCCTCCAGCTAGTCTTCTCTCTCTCTCCCCCCTCCCTCCCTCTCTTTTTAACAAAAGGTGTGGCGGCCACATGTTTTCAGAGAATGCAATCTAGTTTAGCAGGGAGCTGTGTCCCATCCCGTGGTCCCAAGCCCCATTTGAGCCCTACATGGGATAGAGAGGGAAAGGGGAAAAGGCCTGGGCTGGCTCAGATCCCTTCGGGCATCCGTTTCCTGTCTCTGCAGTGACAACCCATCGGGATAACATTCTTCTTCGTAGTTTCCCCCACCCTTGACACCACGCTCCCCTGGCCCCATCCTCTCTCTCTCTCTCTCTCTCTCTCCTCCCCCCCCCCCTTTTAAAGTGACAGGCCCTTAGAAATAAATCACCAGGTTTTGAGACCTAGACGTTCCTAATTAGGGGCTCTTAAAGAGGCAGTGATTAATGTGAGTCCTGACTAAGGCCAGGGCAAAGACGTGCCTAAGCGGTTGGGAGTAAAAGCAACAGCCGCTGAGAGGCACTCTGTCTCTGAAAAGGCTGGTCACCCGGGTGTTTGACAGCCCTCTTAAAGGGGCAGCAAAGCACTCCGATTCAGCCTCCAAGGTTTGTTGATCGTTTGTTTGTGGCTCTTCCACAATTTTTTTTTTTGGGGGGGGTCATTATTTCCCCCACATCCAATCCCTGCTCCCTAACCATTACAGAATATCAAATGTTGCTTTCTTAGCTCCTCCCACCCTATCCAGAGGGGGGAAATTACCATCATCAACTATTGTTTATGAAAATCCACATGTGTCTTTTCAGTTTGCAGCATTTCTGTTCAAGGGAAAATCCATTTGAAAGCAATGCCATAGGAGAAAAATGTTACGGAGAAACCAGATACAAAAAGCAGATGGCTTGATCAGGAGGAACCAAAGATCCCTGGGAAAGATTTGTGGGAATTCTCTTAGGTGCGTCTGGATGGCTGGATCACGCCAACATGGCTTTGCTAATAAGCATAAAAAATTGGGTACCCTATGCATTGTGAATGAAAGCAATGCCAGCCAGCAGGGCAACCTGCAGGAGAATGAGATGCATGAGAAATTCTTTAAAATAATGTGATCTTAGGCCTCAGAATATATGGAATAAATGTGCACCTCTGATCACATCTGTATATGTGTGCACTTAGATATGGTTTGCTGTTTGGACACACTTGTGTCTGTCATATTGTGTTAAATAGTTTATGTCCTTGTCCTGAAGGAACATAAAAATCTGCTTAGGCACTATCAATAAACATTTAAATGAATATTCATGAAGCATCTACAAGACGGACATAAGAAGCAATTAAGTAGTATGGTCCCTGTTCAGATAGTTTTTTCAAATGATAACATATATTTAGTGACTGTTAAAAGTTCAAACATTACTGGAAAAAAAATGGATTCATGATCATTTTTCACACTTATGACCTTGCAGCTTCTGCATGGTCCCATGATCAAAATTCACATGCTTGGCTAACTGACACATTTATGACAGTTGCAGGGACCCAGATGCACTTAACAACCATGTGACTGACTTAACAAGTGTGGCAATTCGCTTAACAACTATGGCAAGAATGGTCATATAATGGGGCAAAAATCACTTAACAACTCTTTCACTTAGCAACAGAAATTTGGGGTTCAACTGTGATCCTAGGTCAAGGACTAACCTATCCTAACCTTTAGGTTTACAAAACAGATGTGTGGCCAGGGCAAGTAATGCATAGCAACTGCTCTAAGGCAGTTGTTTCTCAACTTTTAAGACGTGTAGACTTCAACTCCCAGAATTCTCCAGCCAACTGGCTGGAAAATTCTAGGAGTTGAAGTCCACACATCTTAAAGTCACCAAGATTGAGAAACTCTGCTCTAAAAATCCACATTCGCCCTGCTTTTCTTTTCCTTTGTTGATCAGTCCCAGTCTGCTTTGCTATTATTTATGGTCTCTCAATCTGCAAGTTTCCAACTGGCATCTGATAGTCATGGTAGCAATAGCAATTAGACTTATATACTGCTTCACAATGCTTTACAGCCCTCTCTAAGTGGTTTACAGAGTCCACATCTTGCCCCCAACAATCTGGGTCTTCATTTTTCCCATTTCGGAAGGATGGAAAGCTGAGTCAACCTTCAGCCGATGAGACTCGAACTGCTGAACTGCGGGCAGCCAACAGTCAGCAAAAGTAACCTGCAGTCCTGTATTCTAACTACTGCGCCACCACAGCTCTATAGATAGATCTATAGTTAGGAAAATGAATGTTGGATTGGAGAAACCACTGGTCTGAGGAACAGCAGCAGTTTAACTTTCTATCTATAGAGCTGTAATGGCGCAGTGGTTAGAATGCAGTATTGCAGGCTACTTCTGTCGATTGCCGGCTGCCAGCAGTTCAGCAGTTTGATTCTGACTAGCTCAAGGTTGACTCAGTCTTCCACCTTTCCGAGGTTGGTAAAATGAGGGCCCAGATTGTTGGGGGCAATAGGCTGACTCTATAAAGTGCTTAGAGAGGGCTGTAAAGCACTGCAAAGGGGTATATAAGTCTAAATGTTATTGCTATTGCTATCTTTGTCTCTTCTATGTCCTATTTAAGTACCGACATGTTTCTGCTGCTTCCCTTTTAAGCTTTTAGATCCCCCTTTAAAAAAACCATTTCTTTTGCAACTAGAAACATGCAGCAGCTTTATAATGAAGGAAGGTGAATATACACGTCCCAGGATAATGTTGCAGGATCCAATCACTGGGACCAGAGGTTTTTTTCTTCAAGATTTTGGACTCATGTTAGAGCCCATCTTCAGCTTTATATTTCTCACTCTCAGGATTTTTCCAGCTTACACCTACATTGTGTACACCACAGTGATATTTAACAGGGGTAATCCCTTTGGCATTAGCTTTGTACCAAGCCCAAGAAGTTATAAAGCAGCCTTTCCCAAACTGGCTGGTTCTTGGTAGTTCTGCAAATACTGAGATTTGATGTTTTATAGATAGGGAGGTTACAAGATCCTATAAAAGGGATCT
This sequence comes from Hydrophis major, assembly GCA_033807585.1. Lineage (NCBI taxonomy): Eukaryota > Metazoa > Chordata > Lepidosauria > Squamata > Elapidae > Hydrophis > Hydrophis major. The sequence goes on from CM066329.1 coordinate 217,118,573, forward strand.
GCCATTCAAACTCTGACAGAAAGACTCACCTTCTTTGGACATGCCAACCTCAAAGCACTTCTGTAGGCGACAATACTGGCAGCGATTGCGAGTGACCTTGCTAATCTGACAGTTCTTGTCTCGGTGGCAGGTGTAGATCATGTTTTTCTGAATACTTCGACGAAAGAAGCCCTAAAAATCATAGAGAGAAGAGTTACAAGTGAGCAGGAGGATTTAAATGGAAGGCTGGCATGGACGCAGTTTCCAGCAATGTTCTCATGGAAGACTCTTTCCTAATTCAGAGTCCTAAATCACGGCTTGCTTTAAGCACGTTCGGACGAACGAACTGAATGCAGTTCCTTACAATCTGTAAAAATGTAAACATGATTTATCTACCATAATGACTGCATTCATTATGCTCTCTCCCCAATTCAAGCCACATTCAGGTTTAGCCCAACAGGAGCATCCAATCACTGTTCTACTTGGCGACACCCATTTATAGAAGTTTATTTTGTGCAAGATAAAGGCATCCTCTGGATATTTTGAACTACAGTGCGCACAAGGCCTTTTATTTGGCCTGGCTCATTGGATCTTTGGAATGTTGTAATTCAGTAACTCTTGAAAGGGCATCTTGTTTCTTACCAACAAAGTCTTATAGTCTGCTAGTTGATTAAATCTTGGGATGCATTATGATCTACAACAATGCAACCAGCTGTCCCCTGGTAGGCCAGATTATTAGCCATTCTTGCTTAGTGCTGTCTTCTCCCACATGCATCACCTCCACAACACGCTCAGGCAGGAGAAACCTCTGCTAGGGTGTGGTGCTACGTGGCCCTTTTTATAAGACAGTAATTTAATTGATTCAGGTCCTTCCGTATACTTCATAATGCAACTCCCTTGGCCCCAATTAGAATTAATAAATACTGGCATTCATGAGCAATTGTAGACCAAAGTTTTTGAACAGCACTGGGTTCCTGAGCACTGATGTAGGAGCTAAAAAGCATGAATTCAGGAAGTTCAGAATCCAATATTTCTTTAACTATGACACATAATTGGATGAGTTTAGGCAAGCTACATTCCCTTGGATCTATCTGCAGTACTGGGATGATCATACTACAGGGCCTGTTTTAGAAAAGCACTACCAAATGTTACTGAAATAATATTACAGAATATTAGAGATGCTAATTATTAGGATTCTAGACTATACTTGGAAACTTTTCCAACAATAACAAAGTGCAAATTTTTCCAACAATAACAAGACAAATATAATTATCCTATTCCAGTGTCAGTACTAGACCACCAATGTAATGTAGTAGTTAAAGCATTAGACTGGAAACATGGAGATGGTGGATTCTAGTTCCACCTTAGGCACAAAGCCAGCTGAGTAACTTTGGGCCAGTCACTCTCTCTCTCACTTCTGGAATGAGGCATGGGGCAAACCACCTCTGAAATATTGCCAAGAAAATCGAGGACTCATCCAGACAATTGCTAGGAGTCAGCACTAATTTGAAGGTATAAAAAAAAAAAAAGCAAAAATAGTGCCAATACTCCACAGTGAAATCCAACACATCTGGGAGGACATCCAGTTTCTGCCTGGAATTATGCAGATATGTTAAGTGCACTCTTACAATCCATCTACTGACCTCAGAAACCCTTGGCTGGTCAGAAAATCTGGGTGGCCTTCAACAGCTCAGCTCTCTGATATTATTCAAAGGCCTTGTAGATTTCTGTGCTGAAAATGTAGGTGGAATTTTCTGCAGCAAACAAACTTCGGATTCCACCCGTGAACTGAAGGATGCAAATCAGCATACACATGCTTGTTTTGCACATTTCGTCTTGCATGTATAATCTGCTTTGGGTGTTGGCATGCAGCAACTTGGAATTCCTTGCTGTAACATTCTTGGCCAGAGGAAGGAGGTCTGGGTGAAGTAGCCAACCACACCCTCCTAGCTGAACAGAGGCAGGAGTCGTAATGCCTGCCTGAACTCAGGATGTGGAGGCCAAGGGGGTGGGCACTTGGGAAATGCAACCCTCCACCTCAGAAATTGGAAAGAAAATGGCGGTCCAGGACCTTCCCTTCACTTACCTTGCAGCCCTCGCAGGAGCTGACCCCGTAATGGTAGCCAGAGGACTTGTCATTGCAGACAAAACAAGGCTTGTACACCCGTGGGGGAGGGGGTGGCGAAGGGGAGCTGGGCACCATCTCCTCAGAACTTGTACTCTGGGTCTCCACTGCTGTAGAAGGGAAACAAGAAGACATGAGAGATAGACTTAGATTTTCTATGGGGGTGTGTGTATGTCAGAAAGAGAGCACAAGTGACAAACTTTTTTCTTTCTTTTTTTTTTTTTTTTTTAAAAAAGAAATTTCCTAATTAGAAAAATAGATAAAAATCAAAACTCCTAGTCCAACACTTAAGGAAAACATAAAAGGACAATGAAAGAGAACAGAATAATTAAACTTGGAAAACACTGTGTTACAGACATGGTTCTGTCTTTTCTCTTTCTTTCAGCACACAGCATGGAGTCACATCTGTCTCTGTTTGGTCAGATGGAGGAAAAGATGAGTGCAGGAAGTCCTCAACTTACAACAGTTCATTTAGTTCAAAGTTACAATGGCACTGAAAAAAGGGGACTTACATTCATTTTTCACACCTACAACCATTGTAGCATCCCCCCTTGGTCATGTGATCAAAATTTGGATGCTTGGCAACTGGTTCACATTTATGACCATTGCTGTGTTCCCTAGGTCACCTTTTGCAACCTTCTGACAAGCAAAGTCAATGAGGAAGGCGGATTCACTTAACAACCGGGTTATTGACTTATAACCTGCAGTGAACCGCTTAACAACCGAGGCAGAAAAGTTCCTAAAATGGGGCAAAACTCATTTAACAAATGTCTCACTTAACAACATAAACTTTGGTCTCAACTGTGGTCATAACTCGTGGACTACCTGCATTAATAGGACCCTATGACAAAAGGGATGCTCTTCTCAAATCTACCTGGATGTATTGAATAATGGATGTTGGCACAAAAGTCCAACATTTACCTATAAATGTTATCAGACTCCTTCTGACTAAATGTTAGTGGCATCCGAGCTGGCAAGTGTTCTGAAGTCATGGTGGATTCCTCCATGAAAATATCAACCCAAGTCTCAGCTGCTAACTTTGATGCTTGAAATAATTATTTCAATTAGGAAGTGAATTGAAAATAGAACTATTGATAAGAATAATAATGATGATGATGCACCTATATAAATCTATGGAGACACCATATTTTTGAGTATTGTATAACTTTAATCTCTGTATCTTAAGAAGGGTTTTACAGAATTAAGAAGGTACAAAACGGGGCAACCAAAATGATGAGAGAACTGTGTTAGTTCCCCTTCAAGAAAAAAATGGCAGTAGGTAGGACTCTTCAATTTGGAATATAGGGAGTCTGGGAGACATGCATATAATAGAGTGATATCAAATAAAGTATGATACAAATAACATGAATGGAGAGAATTTTTTCTGATAAAGTTAAAATTCAGTGCCAGCACTGAAACATAATGCCGGAGAATTCAGGCAAAATGTACTTTTTAATATATCATCGAGATAAATTATAGAATCTACTGCCAGCAGCTGTAGTAATAGCAACCAATTTGGGCCATTTTAAGTGGGAATTGGATAAGACCATGGAAGATTAAGATAAATGGCTAGAAAGACTGTTAATTGCTCCTGAATAAAAGGCAGGTTCATTGGTTGTTGTGAAGCAAGGGTGGAGTCTAAACTTGTATCTTCCCAAATGTATCATTTGGTTGTTGCATAACTAATTACAGGTATCCCCAACTCACAACAGTTCATTTAGTGACCATTCAAAGTTGCAAATTTTTCAGACTTACAAACTGACTCCTATCTATGAATGGTGAAGCCAAACTCATCTAACAACCAGGTTACTAACTGAACAACTGCAGGGATTAATTTAACAACTGTGGCAAAAAAAAAAAAAAAACACCTCATAAAATGGGACAAAATTAACAAGTGTATCATTTAGCAATAAAAATGTTGGGCTCAATTGTAGTTGTAAGTTGAATACTACCTGTAATATCCCACAATTATATAGAAAGTTTAATCGCTGCCATTTTATCTTCAAGAACTCAAGGCAATATGTGAGTGCTTGTTCTCTGCGCCACAAACTCATCTTTTAGCCTAATTTGTTATATGATACCTGACTGCTTGGGTAATTTACACTTCAACAAATGTAAATAGTATGAACATACAGTCAATTATAGAATCTGAGTCTGCAAATGGCCATAGGAATTGTATTAGTTGATTTGTAACTCAAAGTAGACTGTTCAGCCCTCTAGTTAGCTTAATATAGCTATTTTACTAAAAACAAATTTAAAAAAAACACCCAATCTGAATAACCCACAAAACAAATCTCCCCACATTTTAGGTCTATCCCATTTGGTTTCCTCTAATCATCCACAGGAAAAAGTATTGAAAAGAGTTTGCTCCCACCTACTAAATCATAAGCCATGGATTTCAAACTCAATGGTTGAATTCATACATTACACTAAGCTGACATTGACCCAATCGTGTGTCCTTTTTTTTTTGCTTCACACAGAAACCCACCCCAGTGGAGTCAAATGTTCTTTTGGAGTTCAGTCTGTTCTCATTCCCAATGTACAGATGAGGAAAGTGAAGATGAATTAACATCACTTGCTAAAGGCCACATCAAGGTTGAAGACAGTCTGGAATTGCAATATTTCTGGACCACATTCAGCATTTTAGGACAGGCGAGCATAAATACATTTCAGGAAGAAATCAACCAGTACCGGGTTGTTAAATGATTTGTCCAGACTTAGGAGTTGGGATAGGAGAAGCAAAATGCTGGTTTGAGTTTGGGTCATCTTTATTAGAATGAAAAGCCTAACTCACATTACTTCTGTATGATGAAGTTCCCTGGGATAAAACAGATGTTCGAAGATTTTTATCCCTAAAAGTCCATGCCTCTTGCCCTTCTCATGACCCACGATGCCTGGACAGAGCTTTTTCAGCCCAAATGGCATTTTTTCCACCTGCATATTCCACCCCCCCCCCCTACACCGCCCCCAAACCCAGGCAAAACATAAAACTGTTTGCAATTCTAGCTTTCAACAGACACTGAATTTCCTGTGTCAAGGCCCTAAATGCCACATTCCAGGACAAACAGGTTGGAATTGTTACCAGAGCCTTGTAACATAATCCCTTTTCCATGGGGGGAGGGAAGAAAAGTGTGAGCCTGTCCCAAAAGAGACAGGGAAAGAATAGCCTTTCTCAGCCTGGAACCCTCCAAATCGGGATGGATGGAAGCTGAAGCTCAGTTCATTGGAAGGGTATCAGATTTGGCTGGTGGTGGTTGTTTTTTTGTAATCTCAATTAATCTATTTCCTTTCAAAGTCCTGCAAAAAAAATAAAAATGGTTTCCTGCCTCCAGGAGGGTGATGCCCTTTCCCCTTGCCAAATATGAATTAAGGGTAATATAGGACTACTGTATTTATAAAAACAAAACATACTTCCCCAATTACAAGCCTTTGATTAATCGGGTTCTCCATTAAATATTAACTGCATTCCTCCCTCCTTTTCTATGCAACTTTGCATAACTCTGCAATCCACTGGTTTTTAAGCTTCTTGACGACAGATAGTCCTTGACTTACGACCCTAATTGAGGCCAAAATTTATGTTGAAATTTTGAGTGAGACATTTGTTTTGCCCCATTGTGTGACCTTGTTTGCCACAGTTGTTAAGTGAACCTGGATTGACTTGGCTTGTTGGAAGGTCGCAAAATGACCCCAGGATATTGCAACCGTCGTAAATGTGAGTCCATGGCCAAGCATCTGAATATTGATCGTATGACCCATGAGGATGCTGCAGCAGTCCTAAGGATGAAAAATGGTCATAAGTCACTTTGTTTGGGGTCGTTGTAAATCTGAAAAACAGGTCACTAAATGATCTGTTGCAAGTTGAGGACTACCTGTATTTCAGTGCTTTGGTTGAAATAGACCAGTCTTCCCCAATCCCATAGGCCCAAGATATGTCAGGATTCTGAATTTACAAATGAGAACTCTGCGAACTGTAGTCACAGTATAACCTGGTTGGGGAAAGTTGGACTGGTATTCATTTATCTGGACAACCAAGCAAGGCACCTTATTACAGACTATTCAGTTCTGTTCAGTTTTGGAAAAAGAGTATAGGTAGTCCTGGATTTACAACAGTTCATTTAGTGACCATTTAAAGTTAGAATTGCACTGAAAATGTGACTTATGACTGCTTTTCGCACTTACGACCATAGCAGCATACTCACTGTCATGTGATTAAAATCTCTTGCTTGGCAACCGGTTCATATTTATGATGGTTGCAGTGTTTTGGGGTCATGTGATCACCTTTTACAACCTTCTGATAAGCCTAGTCAATGGGGAAGCCAGATTCACTTAACAACGGGGCTACTAATTTAATACCTTCCACTGTTTACTTAACAACTGTTGCAAGAAAGGTCGTAAAATGGGGCAAACCCAGCTAACAAATGTCTCACTTAACAACATGAATGTTAGGCTCAACAGTAAGTCAAAGATTACCTGCACTGAATTACAGAGGGTGTGTTTGAAAACCAGAGGCCAATCGTGATCATTCATGTTAGGAAATACAAAATCAAAGCATTTTAATTTAAAAAAAAATAGAATTAGATGCTGCCAAGTGATCTGAGGAGGGCAGGATTTTGTGGGAAATACTTGGTTACAAAATGAAGAGACTGTTAAAAACAGGTCAGGAATGAATGGAAACCCAAATCTTCCTTATCCACAGTTTTACCTTCCTGCTTTCAGCAATCTCCCCCAATCCTCTCTCCGGCCCAAACAATATTTGCAAAAGGAAAATAACCCTTCACAGACACTCCACTACAACAGATAACAAGCATATACAAAGTCCAAGCAACAACTATATCTCTTGGGCTTACAGTGATCCTACAATAAACAAACCCAGGTTTTGCCAAACAACGATTTCTTGAATATTCAGCATTGAAAATTCATTTAGTATATATATTTTCTCTTTCAAATTCATCAATGCACAGTCAACCATCCAAGTCTTACAACCTATGGTCAGGTAATTGCTCTGCCAGGATTCTTCTACCTGACCTGATTTGCTGAGATTTCTTTGGAAAGATTTCTGCAGAAAACAAAGCATGCAGCCTGATACGGAGCACAGCATTCCTGTAAAGAAAACCAAATTCCAGCTCTGCTGAAGATGCTAGATAATGCCCAGTGCAATCTCAGAAACTTAATTATCTGATTAACATCCTGAACAAACAATCAGAGCATCAATGCTATTTACTAACTTAAAATAAAAGGAATATATTTTCATAGAAGTACAAATTATTTTTTAAAGAAGTTTTTCACCTACTTGTGTTTTCCCAAAAATAAGACCTGGTTTTACTTTCTTTTGGCCCCCAAAATAAGCACTAGGGCTTATTTTTGGAGGTGTGTCTTAATTTTTTCCCATGTATGGGAGGCCCACTTCTGCTTGCTCACAGCAGGGCAGAGGGCTGTGTGATGCCCCACTGCCACTGTGAGACAAGAGGGTGGAGCTGCCCCATGCACCCCACACTGGTTTACCTCAGGGCCCCCACAGCCAGGCCAGCCATGCTCCAATAACTCCCTTGCGGCAGCCCCATCCAGAATGCCACCAATCCACTTCTTCCACTTGCTCACAGCCACAACGGAACGATACCAGGGCCATGAGGTGAGGTGGGGGGGGGGTTGAAGCTGCCCCATGTATCCTGCACCAGCTTACTTCAGGGCCTCCTCAGTCAGGCTATCCATGTCCCAACACTTACTTTGCTTCACGGCTGCAGCACCAACACACCACTCAGCCGGTGCCCATGTGGGCTCCTGCTGCACATGACTGCCAATGCTGCTGCCACGAGGCAGCTGTCAAGGCATGGATGGCCTGCTGCAGAGTCCCTGTGTAAGCTGGTGCAGGGTGAGTGGGGCAGCTCCACTCCACCTCACCTTGTGGCCAGAACTTGCAAGCAACCAAATAGAATGAGTGGTTGGCTGTGCAGGCTCTTAAGTAGGGCTTACTTTGGGGGGGGGGTAGGGCTTATATTAGGCACATGTGTAAACCTGCCAGGTCTGGGATAGGTCTTATTTTCAGGGAAATGGTATTATTCTTACTCAATTTGTCCCTTTAATTTCTATTAAACCTTACAGTATCGATTCCAACCAACAACCATCCCCACAGTTCTCATCGAGGGCTTTCTATCACACTTCATTTTGTTGTGATTCTTTGAGCCAGAGTTGCTGAGAAATGTATTTTCTTGAGGTGCAATTTACACATTTATGCAAGCAAAGGGAAGAAAGACATACTTTTTTTTTTGACCGCAAGCCTACTCTGACATAAAATGTGATGTAATTTTCTTTCCCCAATGTTACTCCTGGAAAAGAATAATAGCAACAGCACTTAGACTTATAATGGTATATTTTACAAGTAGTGAACTCTGCAATTCTCGTTTCTTCCAACTGCTCTATAAAATTTGAAACAGTTTTTTTTTTCATACAAAGTGACTGGGCATAAGGGTGGCATATTAAATTAATATTTAATATAATATTAAATTATAACTTATTGAATAAGCCACAATTGGCTACAAACCATAGTGTCTGGATTGATGCAACAAGCAGTGCTAAACTCAAAGCAACCGCATCATGATTTAGCATGAATATAAACCGTGTTTTTTTCTTCCCTATAGTGCCAAAACAGCCCAATGAAAAAAGAGGAGAAAGTACACAATTATATGCTCCTGATATCTATTTCTACACTAAAGTATGTTAAGTTTGAAATGGGTGAGGAGGAATGGAGACAAGCCTCTGAACAGTGAACTTCAGCTCTTTATTTACATAGTGACTTCTCAATAAAACAACAGTAAACCCCGCCTTATATAGGCAACCCTTGTAACGTTTTAACCAATAACAAACTAGGAACGCTAGCTTTTATGACCAATAGGAACTCTCTGTTAAGGGCCAATCGGATTTCCCATGAACAGGCCAATCCGGTCCGGCCGCTTAACAGCCAATCAGAAGTGCAGGGCCAGAACCCTGCACTTACTCCAAGCTCACACTTTATTACTTATATACATACACAACACCCCTTCCCCCTGGTTCCTTAATCCAAGTCATAGTCCCTTAAATAGGACGGTTGTTTTTTCAGTCTTTTGGATTTCCTTTGTATTGGTTGGTTGCAATCCAGCTGAGGTAGATCGCCGCTTGGTGGTGGGGCTGCCTCTGGTTCAGAGTTCACTTCCACGTCATTGCCCACATTTTCCGCAATTCCCTGAGGCGAAACGTTTCTCCCTCCGGCTCCGCTTCTTGAGTTACATTTAAATCATCGTTTCCTTCGAGCGGGTTCTCTAGGATTTCCATATCTTCCGTACCTCCCCCACCCCTCAGTTTGGTCATAGGGGAGTTACGGACTGCCTGCTGCAAGTCGTGACCGTAATTGGTCGATATGCCGTTTCCAAAGTTTATTGTCAAGGCATTGCACAAGGTAGGATCTGGGGCCGGTTACATGTTCTACTGTTGCTTCCACCCACAACGGGTCGCCCAATAGGTTCTTTGCATACACGAGGTCTCCTACCTGGAAGGTGCGACAGCGGCCGCTGGATCCTAGTGGCTTCTCCGGTTCATAAGCAGGGTGCAACCGGTCGAGGGGGGAGAGGAGCCTTCGTCCCATAAGCAGTTCGGAGGGAGTTCTGCCAGTGACACTATGTGGGGTGATGTGTTGCAAGAAGAGGATTTGATTGACCTTGTCATCAATGTTGTCGTAGTCTACTTTTTGCAAGGTTCTCTTCACAAATTGGACCATGCGTTCTGCTCGGCCATTGGTCGCAGGATGCGCAGGCGAGGTGAGCGCATGGCGGATGCCACGATCAGCGAGATACTGCTCGAACACTAGTGCAGTAAACTGTGGCCCGTTATCGGACACCAGGACGTCTGGTAGTCCGTGGGTTGCAAAGAGTCTGTTTAGAACCTTGATGACTGCCTCGGAGGTCGTAGTCGTCATACGATGAATTTCGAGCCAATTTGAGTAGGCATCGACTGTAAGCAGAAAGGTGTGGCCCTTGATTGGTCCCGCGAAATCCAGGTGAATTCAGGACCAGGGTCCACGAGGTGTCTCCCATTCAGTAGGCATGGCTTTTGGTGGGGCGTTGCTGACTTCTTGGCACCGGGGGCAAGCTTTAACCCACTGTTCGATTTGCTTGTCAATGCCCGGCCACCATGCGTAGCTTCGTGCAAGTGCTTTCATTCGCACGATGCCGGGGTGGCCCTCGTGCAACGTTCTCAGCAACGCTTTTTGGAGCCGCTCTGGGATAACGACTCTATCGCCCCAGATGATACAGCCCTTCTGGGAGAAGAGTTCAGTCTGCCTAGACTTGAATGGTGTGAAGTCATCTGATACTTGGTCCAATGGCCATCCGCGTTCTACCCAACCCAGGACTCGTGCTAGGGTGTGGTCGCACTTGGTTTCTCTCGCGATGTCTCGAGCAGTCAGTGGCGGTGAGTTGAGTGCCTCGATTTGCAACGTGGTTACCATTGGTGCTGTTTTCGAAAGAGTCTTTGAAAAATATGCAACAGGGGCTTCGTTCCCATTAGGCAGCACGTGGCTCAAAATGGCGCCCACCCCAAAAAGCGATGCATTGCAGGTTATAACTAACGGCAAAGTCTCGTTATACTGCATGAGTACAGAGTCAAATGTGAGCAGTTTTTAAACATTTCGGAACGCCTGTTCTTCTCGGTGACCCCATAACCACATTGCTTTTTTATCTAACAATCGGTGTAACAGTTCAGCGATGGTAGCTTTGTGCGTTAAAAATACATTATAGAAATTGATGAGGCCTAGGAACGCCTGGAGATCGGCCTTGCTTCGTGGCCTGGGGGCGTTTTTGATCGCCTTTAACTTACTCTCGGTAGGGTGAATGCCCTGGCTATCAATCAGGTACCCCAGAAACTCAATACTGTCAGTACATAATTTACATTTGTTTTTTTTAACCCTAAGACCGGCTTCTTGGAATTTTTTAAGGACTAATTTTAACCGGTCTTGTAAAAATTTTTTTGTAGGGGCTGCTATTAAAACATCGTCAAAATAAGGGACCACGCCCTTAATTCCTTGCAATAACCTTTCCATAAGGCTCTGGAAGATCCCCGGGGCTACACTAACTCCGAATTGCAGCCAGCTACATTTAAAGGCACCGCGGTGCGTCACAATAGTTTGGGCCTGTGGCGTTTTTTCATCCACTGGTATTTGTTGATATGCTTGAGCTAAATCCAATTTAGCGAAAACTTTCCTGCCCCCCAGGGAATGGAGGAGGTGCTGCACCACCGGGACTGGATATGCGTTCTGCTGCAGGGCGTGGTTCAAGGTGGCCCGGTAGTCCCCACAAATTCGGATTGACCCATCTGGCTTGATGGGTGTTACCATCACTCCCAAGGGGAGTGATCGATGGGCTTCAACACCCCCTGAGCTATTAGTTTGTCGAGTTGTTCGTCGATTTTTGGTTTTAAAGCGAACGGAACTCGACGGGGTTTCAAACGAAAGGGAGCTATTTTTGGATCTAAGCTGAATGAGATCGGGGTCCCTTTGTACTCGCCTAAGCTGTCCGCGAAGACGTCCCCGAACTCAGATATAAGGTATTCCTCCCAGTCACAGCCACCAACTCGGTTTACGCCGGCCACTTCAATGCCGAGTGGCGCGAACCATTGGAGGCCCAGTAGGCTAGGCCTATCTCTATCGATGACCGTTAAAGGTAAGTTCGCTGTGTGCTTCTTGAAGGAGACTCGGACTCGGCAGGACCCGACGAAGGGGATTCAATTCCCCTGGTAGTCCTTGAGGATGAGGCGTTGGAAACGGAGATCTTGGCGTTGAATTGTGGGGATGAGTTGCTTGAGTGTCTTCCATGACACCATCGAGAGGGACGATCCCGAGTCAACCTCCATGAGGCAAAGCTGGTTTTCGATGGCTACTGTGACTCGAATTTTCTTAGTGTCCAAGGTTGAGGCGTGACCGATAGTGATAGTATGGTGAGCCTCTTCTCTCTGCAAAGCTCGATTTCTGTAGGAGTGGTTTACTGGTTCTCGCCTTACAGGACGGTTTCCTGTCGACTGGTGATAGTTAGCCCCTTTTGAGGCCTGGCTGGGTCCTGGCAAGCTGCGGCAGACCCGGCCGATGTGACCTCGTTTCCCGCACTCGTGGCAGAATGCGTCGTGGAATTTGCATTCGGACCTGGCATGGTTGGCTCCACAACCAGCACAAGGGCGTAGGGGCTTCGGGTGAGGGTCCTGGTCGGACCTCAGTCGATGGACCCTTTCTTCGTCGCTGTCTGACGACGAAGAGAGGTCCTCGTGGTGCGTTGTTGCCAGCTGCCCTTCTGAACTAGGTGAGATTTCGCTGGCCGGTGGTGGTACCGGAGCGCGGTTCCGACATAGTTGTGCAGCCGACTTCTTGGTCGCCTCTGCTGCTGTGGCTTCGGCGATGGCGTCAGCAAGGCTGATGTCTCTTCTTGCCATCAGCTTGCTTTGCAAGCCTGGTGCATCTAATCCCAGGACTAAGCGATCTCGTAGTGCCTCTTCTAAATCGGTTAATTCGCAGAGGCCTCCCAAATTTTGGAGGTCTGCTATGAAGTCAGCCACGCTTTCTCCCTTTTGCTGGCTCCTCTGGAAAAACTCGTGCCGTCTCACCAGCATAGGCACAGTTGGGGCGTAGTGACCTCGCAGGAGAGGTTCGAGGTCGTTCCAATCCATCGCCTTTGCTTCTCGGGGTTTGGCTAGTGCTTTAGCCATCTTAAATACAGTTGGACCGCAATGCGTTAGGAACACCGCCCATTTCTTTCCTGGTGTGGCGTCCTTTAAATTGTTCGTCTCTAGGAACATTTGGGAGCGATCCATGTAGGACTCCCAGTCCTCTTGGGTTGGATCGAATGGAGCGGGTGGTACGATGCCGCCAGACATGGTTCCGTTGTTGGCGTCGTCTGTCACGTGCTCAGTGTTCTTTGAAGTTTCGTTGGTTCAGATGTCTCCAAATCCCATCCTCGTCGCCAGTGTTAAGTTTGAAATGGGTGAGGAGGAATGGAGACAAGCCTCTGAACAGTGAACTTCAGCTCTTTATTTACATAGTGACTTCTCAATAAAACAACAGTAACCCCCGCCTTATATAGGCAACCCTTGTAACATTTTAACCAATAACAAACTAGGAACGCTAGCTTTTATGACCAATAGGAACTCTCTGTTAAGGGCCAATCGGATTCCCCGGAACGGGCCAATCCGGTCCGGCCGCTTAACAGCCAATCAGAAGTGCAGGGCCAGAACCCTGCACTTACTCCAAGCTCACACTTTATTACTTATATACATACACAACAGAGTACATGCAGATCCACTGACATACTTTTTTGCAGACCTTGCCACCAGTAGTGCAAAATCAGATTAAGTGCATGACTCCATTGATAAAACTGTGAGTGTACTCCTTGCTGAAAATTTACCAGAGGTTACATTTTGTTGATCATGGAAGTGTGGTGTTCTCTAGCCCCAGGGACATCTAAAATGTCAGCATAAGGCTGACTTTATACAACACTTTAAGCCAGAGGTCTCCAAACTTGGCAACTTTAAGACTTGTGGACTTCAACTCCCAGAATTCACCAGCCAGCATAGGGGTTTGGGGACCCCTGCTTTAAGCCATAAACCAGGGTTAACAATTCATAATTGCTATCTTCACTTAAAATGCTAATTCAAAACAAGGAGCACATTCCTATTAATAACCTATTAATTATTAATCACACTTTAATATTTTAATGTAATGTATTTTAATTAATCACATAAATCACAATTACAATTGATCAGTGGAACAACTTGCCTCCAGAGGTTCTGCGAACTCCAACACTGGAAGTTTTTAAGAAGAGACTGGGCAGTCATTTGTCTGAAATGCTACCTGTAGAGGGTTTCCTGCCTGAACAGGGGTTGGACTAGAAGACCTCCAAGGTCCCTTCCAGCTCTGTTATTCTATTATCCTGTTAATTCCCATAGGATAACACTATTATCCTGTTAATTCCCATAGGATAACAAGACTACGGTTTCTTTAGCTGGTCCTTCACCAAAGCAGTCTGTAAACCAGGATTCCTGATTCGACATGAAAATCGCCTGTGTGTTACCGTGTTTCTCACATAATAAGTCCGGGCCTTATTTTTTTTTGACCCTGGAAAAAACGGCTAGGACGTCTTTTCGGGGGTGACTTAATTCCCCCCCACTTGCATCCTCGGGTGGGTGGACGGGCGGCGACAGCTTGGATATTCGAGAGACCTTCGGGTTCGGGCCACTGTTGCTTTCCCTTCTCCCTTGTTGCCGCGGTGTTTGGCACAGCCACGTGGGGCCAGTCAGGGCTCCTCCCTGCAACCGGAGCCCCGAGGAGACACTTGGCTTCAGGCGCTGCCGTCTTCCCTTTGCTTTCGAAGGTAAAGTGAATTATTTTACAAAGCCTCCCCTGCCCGAGAGGGCAGCCCAACCCCACTTGGGGAGGCTAATTTCCCGGGGCCTCTTCCCTTCCTCCCCGACCTCCCTACACTGCACGCCTCTGATGCGCCGGTCCCTTCAACCCTGCGAGCTTTTCCACCTCAAAGAAAGGCCAGGCGGGCGGCTGCGGAGGAGCAGCGGGTCTGAGCCGCTCGCAGCAGAAACAGCTACCACCCTTAGCAGGACACGGGGAGAACAAGCGAAGTTAGAGCCCGCCAGCCCATCCTTCCCGCCTCCGCAGCTCGGTTTCCCCTACCGGCAGCTCCTTCTTTCATGCGGAGGGCTGCGGGGGAAGGCGCTCGCCCGAGAGCATCTCTCCCTCTCTCTCCCCACAAGGTCAACGTCTGCGCTGCGGAGGAGAGGGCTGCAGCCGGTTCCTCCTGCTTGCTGAGAGGTGAAGAAGCCGCGGCTCGCCCGGCGAGATCTGGGAACAAGGGGCAGGAGGAGGCACGCACACACCCGCGGCTCATTTTTCCAGCCCTTACGGCTCTGGTGCGGCCCTGGCAGGATGAGCAGAGGGTCCGGCGGGGTGATGCTCGCTGCCCGCCAGAGCCGCGAGGGCTGGGCAGAACTGGCAAAGTGAGCCGCGGGTGTGTGCATGCCTCCTCCTGCCCCTCGTTCCCAGATCTCGCCGGGCGAGCCGTGGCTTCCTCACCTCTCAGCAAGCAGGAGGAACCGGCTGCAGCCCTCTCCTCCGCAGCGCAGACGTTGACCTTGCAGGGAGGGAGAGGGAGAGATCCTCTTGGGCGAGCGCCTTCCCCCGCAGCCCTCCACACGAAAGAAGGACCCGCCGATAGGGGAAACCGAGCCACGGAGGTGGGAAGGATGGGTTGGCGGGCGCTAACCTCGCTCATTCTCCCCGTGTCGGGCTAAGGGTGGTAGATGTTTCTGCTGCTGCTCCTCCGCAGCCGCCCGCCTGGCCTTTCTTTGAGGTGGAAAAGCTCACTGGGTTGAAGGGACCGGCATGTCAGAGGCGCACAGTGTAGGGAGGTCGGGGAGGAAGGGAAGAGGCCCTGGGAAATTAGCTTCCCCAAGTGGGGTTGGGCTGCCCTCTCGGGCAGGGGAGGCTTTGTAAAATAATTCGCTTTACCTTCGAAAGCAAAGGGAAGACGGCAGCACCTGAATCCAAGTGTCTCCTCGGGGCTCCGGTTGCAGGGAGGAGCCCTGACTGGCCCCACGTGGCTGCGCCAAACACCGCAGCAGCAAGGGAGAAGAACAGAAAGGGAGAAGGGAAAGCAATGGTGGAAGGTCTCCCGATACGAAGTGCCCCACCAATGCAGGTAGCACCATATCCAGACAGGCAACAAAAGTACTTCCTAACGGCAGCCCTCCCCCGCTTTCCCCCCCATTTCGCATGTTTAATATGGGGCTTAATTTGGGGGGAGGGGCTTAATTTGATTTTATGCCAATAAAACATGGTGGGGCTTCCTATTGGTGGAGGCCATATTGTTGGAGAAACACGGTAGAGTTTGACACATTCTCCTATCTTGCATAACCATGTTGATATTTCAGGACTGTTATTTTCCGAGGATGTTTTAGTACTTGTCAGCACTTGTCCTGATCAGCTTTTTGGTGATGATGGGGGACTGCACCAACCAGCTGCTTGCTGTGAACTCCTAACAGCTGATCGACAGTGGCAGTCGCTCCTGATTAAACAACTCTTCCTTCAACCAATAAGTTTTATCTAGTCACTTAGATAAACAAGTTCTTTCTACTGTATATTGCAATGCAAGTAACAATTAAATCACAGTATGGAATTAAATATGCTTATATTAGATATATTTTAGGCCCTTAAAGCTGACCCACCATGACCAAATACATTACAGGTAGGCCTTGCATACCGAGTGCCTCATTTAGCAATCATTTGACGTTAGGTGATTTACAATCAATCCTTGCATTTGTGTCCACCATAGCATCCTGTGTCCTGTAGCCATGTGATCACCATTTGCTAGCTAACCAGCTTGAAACAAGCATTAATGGAGAATGTCGAAGTAAAATTGCAACTTGCAGTTGTGTGATGTTTCGCTTAATGACAGCGATGTCTCGCTTAAGGAACAAATGGGAAGTGACATTGTAAGTCCACTGTAGTCATATTTTTTCCCTTAGCGACTACGGACAGCACTTAGCAAATTGCTGATCACAACTTTGGCTGTTAAGTGAGGACTAGTGTTAACAGATACTTTCTCTCCAAAACTGGAAGCAGAGCAAAGTCCACATTCAATAACAGAATATATGGAATGCATGTTGTAGGCTCCAGATTAAATGTATGCACTCTTAACCTAATAATCTTATTAACAATACGGTTGAAAAAGAACTGCTACAAAACAAGACTGGAGGAAATGGACCCATAGTCAGGTATGTAGCATTAATTAGACAGACTTATTTCATGCATATGCTAGACTGATATAAGACACAGACTCTGGATATGATTGTATACAGGCACTGACTTGTATGGGACTCCTTGCACATCTGTGACACTGATGTGTCAATTTTCCTTTCACAAAATTTTCCAGTCCAATGGATATAGACAAATCAAAGCAGACTTTCACTGTATGCCATTGATCTGCTATTATCACCCCAGCTTTCTACAACAAACAAAAGCCATGTTCAGAACATATACTAAGCCACAAACCAGCCAGCCTGTGTATTGAGTTTATGTTTGAATAACTTGTACAGAACTGAGTTAACTGAACAAACCATTGTTATGTTAATAATCTTCATAATCAACGGCAGCCACGATCCTAAATTATGAAAACTTTGTGTACATCTTCAAGAGCCGCAACAGGGCTACATCAATGTTTGCGAATGCACAGCTGTTGATAACATGAATGCGTTTGCTACAGGAAAATCTCAAATAAAACCACTGCAAATAAGATAGCAAGATAAAGTATAAGTTAGTATTCAATGCCTGATCATATTTGTGGTGATAGTGGTGATGGTATTAAGAGAGTACTTGAAAGGAGCTTAATGAAATCTTCTGTCTCCATATAGAATATTCATTTAAAAATTGCACTATAGGGGCAACCTCACACAAACTTAATTCAGTCCCTAATTCAGCAATGCAACTACAGGCTGGGGAGAGTTCCAGGAACTCTCATCTTAATCCTGGTAGCCCAAAGCAAAGGATAGTCATCTTGCACAGAAGGAAGAAAAGGAACAAACTGCACCTTTGCCCCAGAGCTTCCTTGCTTCTTCCAAAAAGCCCTTTTCTTTATTATATGCCTGCTTTTCCCCATAAGGGACTCTCTTGCAATGACTCAGATTGTGAATGATGTTGGAAGCCTTAGCAAAGTACATTCTTTAAGTAACTGTTTCTACGTGATGCCTCTTCAGGGAACTCTTTGGATTCAAACAGCTGGGGAAATGTACTCTCCTGGATCTGACAATACTGAATCCCAGTGTTATCCTTGGCTCCAGTGCCAGAGCAAATTGTGGTGGATCTTCAGAACCAATTCTCTGGATCTGGAGAATTGGCTAAAATGTTGCCAAACTGCCTGAAGAATGCGGGGGAAATTGCTCTCTCTGGAGAAAATCCTACACTCTAGTTCCCATCATGCCTAACCATTGTGGATGCTAGTAGAGCTAAGGAAAGATAAGAGGCCAACTTCTGAAAGGCCAAAGATTGCCTAGGACAAGCTTGAAGGTGGGTTATAGAACACAAAAAGTTCAAATCCCTCAGACTTTGATGAGGGCATTCAGTTAGGATTTGTAAGGATTGTTAACTTATCTTTAAAAGAGATTGACTTCAAGCCACTAAGTATACAAAACTCTGGCTTTCATCTAGTTCCATAGGCAGTAATGCAGTAAGAGTGGGAAGTGATAAGAATGAAGGGGGCAGGGGAAAAAAAGCTACCTCAGCAATAGACTAGTACATTTATTATATACTGGTTTCCCTGCCCCCTTCCAGACAATTCAGGAGTATTTTTCTATAGACACAAGGGGTTTTCTCAATCACTGCCTGCATGTGGGGTTTTGGGACTATAAGGCTTCCGCACAAAATGACTCCCTATTCCCAATATGGCATGATGGGCATGGCAACTCACACAACACCAGAAGGCAAACTAGTAGGATGTTCTTTGCTACTCATTACAACCTTCCAGGAATCTGTCAATCTCAGTTTAACTTTTTGTTTCTGAACAGATTGGTATTTTTTTTGCAAACAAACAACTAAGTGGCAGTTACCCACCACTTTCATTTTTTAAGAATGTATCTAGTGCCTTCTTGTAAATTAAAAAAAAGGTACAAACTAGCCCTTTTCTTTCCTTAAATGCTCAGTTTTTTTCTTTATTAAAAGGATTGATTTAAATATGGGACAGAAAGGCAGAGATAGACCAAGAGAGGAGACCTCCTAAGAAACATTTGCATTCATAGTTGCCACTATGTTAGTATGCAACAAACAAAAAGAGGTGGAGATTTGAACAATTACCAGCAAAAAATAGCCTGGACACAATCAAAATTTCAAAAGAGAAAGAAGGGGGTAGGAGATGCCTCGATCAAGTAACCCGTGAAGTCACTGCATTAACAATATCTTTTTCGAGCTGAAAAGCAAACACTTGCTTCCTCTATGAAGATTAGCTTTAAGAAATCAGTTAACTTGGAAATTTAGGTGGTTTTGAAGTCTGGAAGGTACTCTCAGTACCTGGAACTCATTCTCCTAGACATAAAAAAAAAAGGCTGGTATCATAAAAAGGTATCAAAGCCTGACCTCTGGGAGCCCCATTAAATTCAGGTATGCTTTCAGGTGCTTTCAGAAATGGCACTGCTTGATCATTTAGAAGTCAATCAGGATTCTCTCTCTAGTTACTTCTCCCAGTTTTGATTTATATTCCAACATTATCCCTCGTCTTTCCAAAATCCCTTCTGGCAGAAGAGAAGTGGGTATTAAGTTTTCCCTCTGCTGAATTCCTGCTTAGTCCTTCTGCCTTCTACTCTCTCCCAACTGGAAATCCCAGCCTCCCCATGGAGGTCTCTCATCAGCATCACAGAAGAAGGGACAATTAAAAACTCGTGGATTTTAACCCTCTGCATTATCGTCTTCTTTGAGATAAGACAAGAGAGTAAAGGAGGTTTTTCCCTTGGCTCCAGCAGTGCATGACTGACTCCCCAGGGCCAGAGAAGATATAGGCAGACAAAAGGGGGCCCAGCCAGGTGATTAGATCTCAGTGGAAGCCTTTATTTACCTGTAAGCAGCCCAAGAAGACAGGGATGTATGTGGAAAAGTGGCTGAGAATTTTTTTAAAAAGATGAATAAGAGAGAAGGAATGCAAGATCACACACATACCCAGTAGGCTTTCCCTGTCATCACTCAGGATAATCTGCAATCCTAACTCCTCAAATTCTTTAAACTAGACATCAAAGGTTCTTTTCATAATATCACTAAGAGATATAAAATAGGTAAAATAGGTGTACCAGTATGCAAACATGTATGGTACAAAGGAATAATGCAGGATAATAATACAGTAGAGGAATAAAATAATGCTATTAGATTAGACAAAAAAGGTAATACTTGTCTGTGGTCTTTGTGCTCACAATATCAATAAAACACCTAAGAGATATGGGGTTGATACCCTGCTTTATTGTTCCCCATTCTGCTTTTAGCAGAAAATGAAGATCTCTGCTTCAAGAAGATAAAGGACACCACTAGGTGGATTTTCCCTTAGGGATCAGATGAATTGTTAAATATTGGGGCAACCTGAAAATGAAGTTATTCTGTATTGTCAAAGTGAGATTTTTTTATTTTTTTTTTGCACTGCTGATATCTCCTTATGTGAGCAAAGCAGATCTTTAAAATAATAAAAAGTTTATATGGAAGAAATATTGGTCAGGGTTATTGAGTTCTATTCACAATGAAGAACCCCCATTACGTTGAGATTCCATCTTTTTCATTCTTTTTTAATGAGAAAAACTGGCTGGGGGAAATGACAAAACTGACTTCTCTGTATATTTTCATTAAAATGGCAATCTCTGTAGATAGGTAGTCCTACCTGTATACAGGTAGTTTAGTGACCATTTGAAGTGACAACGGCAGTGAGAAAAGTGACTTATGACTGGTTTTCACACTTATGACCATTGCAGCATCTCCAATTACAGCACCTGATCCAAATTCGGGTGCTTGGCAATTGGCATGCATTTGTGACAGTTGCACTGTCCCAGGGTCATGTGGTCACCATTGATGACCTCCCCAGGGAGCTTCCAAAAAACAATTGCCAAACAATGACCACATGATTCATTTACAGTGGTTCACATGGTGACCGTCCGAAATTACAACGGTACTGAAAAAATGACTTATGACCATTTTTCACACTTACGACCATGGTCGGGTGATTTACATTCGGATGCTTGACAATGTGTGACAGCTGCTGTGTCCCAGGATTACAGGATCCCCTTTTGCAACCCTCTGACAAGCAAAGTCGATGGGGGGAAACCAGATTCGCTTAATAACCGGGTTACTAATTTAACTGCAGTGATTCACTTAACAGCTGTGGCAAGAAAGTTGTTACATTTGTCACTCGACAAATTTCTCAGTTAGGAACATACATTTGGGGCTCAATTGTGATCGTAAGTTGAGGACTACCTGTAGTATTGCATAAAATGATATGGGGCCACATTTGGCAGGAGGCTCTCATGCCAATCAAAAAGAATGGCCAATAACAGAAATATCATTGGCTTCAGCATGCAATTCAGGAAATGGAGGGCTTTTTAAATTATTATTGCCTTTATTGTCAGAGTACAATATGTGTATAATGAGATTGGCTGAGCCTCTCTTCATGAACCCCCACACACACACAACTCACAGTGAGAAGAGAAGTCCCCAACCCAGTCCCAATCTTATTACACTATGTGACCCTTGTTGCACAACGTGCCGGCCATGCAAATCTATCCTACCATGTTGACATGAAGTTATTTTCCATTCAGAAGTCTGACAGCCCACAGGTAGAAACCATTCTTCAGCCTGTTGGTGCGGCTGGCTATGCTTCTATATCTCCTGCCCAATGACAGGAGAGTGAACAAATGCTGACCAGGATGTGACTCGTTCTTGATAATTTTCCTCACTCTTCTAAGGCTTCGAGTCCTAGTGATGTCATCTAGTGGTATCATGGAACAGCCCACGATATTTTGTGCTGTGCTCACCACCCTCTGCAACATCTTTCTTTTTTTTTCTTTTTTAAATATAATTTATTAGTTTTTACAATTAAAACCAACCAACAATACGTACACAAATGAACGAAAGAAAAGAAAAGAAGAAAGAAAGAAAGAAAAGAAAAGAAAGAAAAAATTAGAAAAACAGAAAAGTTAAAAGCATTCTTCGCTCAATATTGGAAACAACATCAAACTCCATCAGATAAAATGATTATCGAAAAAATTTCAAAATGTGAAGAAATGGATAAACTGACTTTGGTGCTAAAAAACAAAGATACTTCACTATATTATGATAGCTGGAATTGTTGGTATAATTGGATTGATCAAAGATAAATTATATATCATTAGGCATAAGAGAAAAGTATTAATCTATAATAATGATATAGTGATATATGTAAAGAACAGGTGTGTGTATATGACATAAATCAAAGGTTATGAAAAAAGATCTTGCAAACTGTAAAAATAAGAATGCTTTTTTTAAACTCTGTAACATCTTTCTATCCACGGCTGTCAAGCCAGCATACCACACCGTAATTGGGCTATTACCAATTAAACATTTGATTCTTTCTCCATCCCAGCCAGAACTGAGGAACTATACAATCACTGTTTCCTTTTCTGTCTTCTCTTTTTATTTCCAGCTTTTTATGGTTTAAGCAAATTGGACAGATATGAGAAATTGAGAAATAAAGAACAGAAACCTATTGAAGCTGATCAAATCTCTTTCTGATATTGCTTTGAAGCCAAACTGTGGAAGGGGAAGAGAAACTATATTAAAACATTTTTGCTTCTTTTCATTTTACCTAGTGTTAAACAGTACTAAATAACCAATTCTCCCCTCTGAGAATCCGGTCTAGCAAACGATGCCTATGAGGCAAGTGAGGAAGGTATCCAGCACAATGTATTCATTCCTCTGCTGTCAGACTTTCTACACTTGTAAATTAACATTTGTAGCCCTGGAACCCATAATTAAAAATTACTCAGAAATAAGAACTGCAGGCAAGAGTCCTATAAGACAAACTGAAGGACTTATTTGTGAATAGATCTGATTATGGTGAGGCATACCATCCTATCATTTCCTATCAACATACTCGCTGGAACTATGTTCTTTGAAGTATTGGTCCCAGCCATTCAGAAAACATTAGCATCTTTTAATTATGGGCTAGTGCCCCCAGCACAAAATCCCACTTCACAGAACTTTTTTTTTTAAAGCACATTAGCTGCTTGCAGGAAAAAAACAGCTGACATGAGCCGACCCAAATATTTTCACACATACATAATCAGATAAACTATATACAATTGGATTCTTTGCCTGCACTTAAGATCATCTAGTATACCACAACTATTTAAATGCACACATATCACAATACTTTTATGCTTTGATTCGTGACCTATATTTCTTCATAAGCTCATTTACATCCTGCCCCCCTGCAGAATGTCCTCAGCAGGCCTTTATCCAATATGGGCCTGGCAGTTTCAGTAAGGCTGCTCCTTCACGTTCCTTCAGACAATAGAAGTGGAAGAGTTCTCGCTTGTGTTATGAAAGATTGGCTAAGAAAGAAACAGAATATTGGCCTGCAAACACAGAAATGAAGTCCAGATGAGGACACAGATGGGAAATCACAAGGAGCTCCATGTTAGCAGCTTTGTGTTTTCTAAAGAAAGAGGATAAAGTATAACAATGAAATAAAATAATCAAGGATGTGGGACTTTACAAAGTACCAGAAATAATTCCGCAGACATAACAATTTCCCTGGTGGAGTTCAATTGCTATGTTGGGTGTGTGTGTGTGTGTGTGTGTGTGTGTGTGTGTGTGTGTGTTCCTAACCCTTTGCTGTTTGGCAATAAACTATAACATGGAAGGCATGAAGAGGAGCAATGGCATGTATCATGTTTTATTTGCATCTGGCCCTTTTGTATGTGGCGAAAAGAGCACCCATGTACCATCTCTGTCCGTTCTCTGCACAAACTTCCCACAGGCTGGGAAAATCAAGCTGGAGAGCACACACCCCCTTGATTGGGATGGAGAAAAGCCCCCCCCCCCGTCAGTTTGGGACAGACTAGTGATTTCTTTGAGCCTGGCACGCTCCTGTTTTCCTGACCTCCTCTTTCTCATTAGACAACTCTCAGCTTGCTGCCCAGAGCCACACACCATGAAGCGATCACTCTGTAGCCAAAGGACAAATGCCAAGGCCACCCAACGTTTCTCCTATGGCTGCTGGAAGAAGGCAGGCCGTCAGGCTTCTGAGGCATCATTAAATGAGATCAAGAGCATGTTCTGCAACAGGTGGAAGCAGAGGGCAGGAAATAAATTCCCAGAAGGACAGCCGAAGGGGAGGGGGCTCTCCCGCCTCTTTGGGTAGAGGGGAAGAGCCAGCCGGGCCATAAATCCCCTTGCGCTGACAGTGATCTGATGCTCCAACAGAAGGAACAAACCCAGGCACGTTCCCAAGGGGCAGGAGGCCACCGCACCTTCACTGAAACAGGACAGGCAGCATGAAATATGGCTGGCAGCCCCACAGGATTTTTCTCTCCTGCTGGCCCTTAGTAACAGCTACAGGTAGCAAATGCCATGAAGCAGCCTACTTTTTTGTGGTTGGGTTATCAGACGTGATAAGATTTTTTTTTAATATTTCAGTAGCCAACAGAAGGTATGGTGTGTGTCAGAACATTGAGGAGTTGTTGCATTATTTTTATTTTTCGCTTTTATTCTCTGAAGCAAGGTGGCCAAATTTCACCTCATGTCAGACTGCATGGGACAGCTATCTTTTTGAAGTCCTCCCTGTGGAGATTGACAAATTACCTCACTTCAGGCAGTTATAGAGCATCCATCAGACAAAAAAGTTCAGCATAGCTTTTCAACTGCTTTCATTTCACAGGTTTGTTTGGTTTTGTTTTTTAATAGGAATGTGTACATCCATAAACATTATCCTCCTCTACAATCACAGCCAGAAGTGGAATAGTCAGGAGTTTTTTCACCTCATATTGTACAGTTTGAGAGCTCTTGATTGACAGATAAGGAATTCAGATTGTTTTTAAATGTATAGGTGCACACAACACTTGCCTATGTAGGCATGTGTGATATGGGAATTAATAGGTATTTCAGTAGCTTATTTCCATTCACCACACACACTTCAGCTTTTTCCAGGTGTGTATTATTGCATATTGACCCAGCTTGACGTAGTGGTTAAGGGACTTGGGTAGAAACTGGGAGACTGTGAGTTCTGATCTTGCCTTAGGCACAAAACCAGTTGGGTGACTTTGGGTCAGTCACTCTCTCTCAACCCTGGGAAGCAGTCAAGTGGACAACCATTTCAGAAATCTTGCCAAGAAAACTGAAGGACCAGGCAACTATCAGGATTCAAGACTGACTCAATAACTCAAATAAACACACACACACATATATACACACAACATCAGATATTAAAAACCTAAAATATAACCATTCTACAGTATAAGATACAGTATATAGATGGAACATGAACTGGAAAATGTCAGCTGGATCATCTGCTTTGAGATTGACAGATTTCAAAATATAAGAAATTGCCATACGAAAATCTGATTAACTTATCTTCATGGATTTTGTTCTTATTACACCATAGTCTGCTGTTTCATTGAAAGCATCAGAAAACAACCATGAACTGATACACCATACAATATGTGTGCTATAACACTGAACAACAAAGACTGCTTTTTATTATTTATCTACAATTTGCCAGTGCAAAATTTATTCCAAATAAGCTGCCCAGATTTTTGTACGAAGCCAGCAAGGGAACAGGACCACAAAGGAACATCTCATTATTTTGTTCTCCAGATATGAGACTCAGATATACAGTCATTGAACATAGCGGTTTCATTCAATACTATGTAGATTGAGAATACATGTTAAGTTACTATGTTTTGGGCTGAAAAACGTTAAAGAAGGATTCTGTACCACTGCATTTTTTTTTTTCAAACCGCAAATGT
Source organism: Hydrophis major (assembly GCA_033807585.1). Lineage (NCBI taxonomy): Eukaryota > Metazoa > Chordata > Lepidosauria > Squamata > Elapidae > Hydrophis > Hydrophis major. The sequence goes on from CM066329.1 coordinate 217,144,218, forward strand.
TTTTCTGCACAATGTACTCATTCAGTCCAAGTCAGAGAGAAACAAACAAAAAAAAAAAAACTCTTTACCCCAAAATAGTTTTCACTGGATAGAAGCTACAGTTGAGTCACTCCTTCTGGGATTCATTAAACCATGCAAACTCCCTTGCTCTGCACAGAGTTACTCTTGTGTTTCCTTGTAAACTGGGTTTGGATTCTTAAACCATCTTATTTGATGCACTGTTTGCAAAGGGAGGGCCCTGATAGATAGACTAATGATATTCTCATGCAAGTCTAGGATCTGAACACCAGTTTAACAAGATTTACTAGTTCAAAAATCCCCCAAAGTAGGCATTCTGGTCTGATGGTTTATTTAAAGCATTGGTAAATGGACTTCTCACATAGGGTAGGTACACAATAATAAACACGGGAATCCAATTAAAACTAATGTTAACACATGCAAAGCACATTAAAATAGTTTAAAAATAGCAAGAAGGCAGCTGTAATCTATAGCGGTAAAACCTGAAAAGGGAGTTAGGGCAGAAATAAAAGCACAGCTGTATGTATTTTACCTTTGCACATGGGCATCCCTGGCTGAAATCACTAGAAATTAAAGCCTTCTTTTACACATTATCTTTGCACCCCCAAGTCACAGCATTTCCAGATAGGATTGGGAAAAATACCTGTTTTGAAATCCTGGACAGTAGTCATTGGTCAGAACCCTCCCTACCGAGGTAGATGGGCAAAGATCTGGATTGAACAGCATCTTATTTACATACTGCCAGGTTGTAACAACTGGTAAGTGAATTTTCTTTAATCTGGTGCCCTCCAGATGTCTGGAACCACAAGAAATGGCAATGCTATTTGGGAAGGATGAAAACTGTAATTCACCACATCTGACAAATACTGGGTGGTGGAAGACCATGGTAAAATCAACTTTCATGCTCATGGATGACATTTCTAATGGATATGTTAGTTTTATTTCATTGCTTTTTTAAAAATTTACTTCTGGTCTTATTACATTTGGTCTGTATATCAATCTACTTCAGTCCCTCTGCTAAAATACCTACCAAACTCATAATATTTTTACCCATTACCTGTAAGCATGCATGCTGCTGCCATTTAAATTGTTACAAATAATCTACCAAACCTTGTACTGTGGATGCTATCTTGCCCTGACAAAGCGCTCTCAATATTAGGAGGCAATTGGTTTGGGGGGGGGGGGGAATTATCTAACTTCCTCTAGTATATACTCATAGCATCCTCTCTTCTGTCTTGAGGAGGGCTGGCAAGGGTAGTTACACATTGAATAATTAATGTAATGCACAGTTCAATACTTACAAATCAAAAGCACTGTAATGGGCATTATTGTATAACTCTTCACTTCAAGCTTTTAAATATCATGATTTCCTTGACTTTGTAATTATCAACTTTTAAAAAATGCTTTTAACATATCATGTAAGCACATCATTGTTATACTGCTATGCTACTTGAACCTCAAAACTAAATAAGGAAAAATAAAGCTTTTTCTGGTGAGTGTTACTTTTAACATTCCAAATCTGCATTTTCTTTACATTTTATGGGTCATAGTAGCCAATCATGTTCAAGTTGACGAACAGCTTAAAACTAGTTAAATACATGTGGTTTTTAAAGAAATATTTTTTTTCAAATGACGACTGCTTAGCAGACTGTTGGCTCTTCTAACCCCCAGTGCAAATGTTTTCACCCTGGTCTGGATGAATCACAACAGAATGAAAGTAATAAGGGATGAACTTTCCAGGACAAAATAGAAAATCAATGGCAATTCTACTTGTAGTTGACTGGTAGTGGAAAAAAAATACTGTAGATGGCATCCCACTGGAAACAGACTGAAACAGGAATTGCTAAATTGCTCCCAATTGAAAAGATTGCAGCATTATCATTCAAAAGGCCATGTTCTTGTCATGTTCTTAACAGAGTCTGGCTGTTTTGGTCAAGAAGTGGTAGAAATATATCAGGAGAGTTATAAGAGTGAATTTCTGGTAAGGAGAGTTATAAGAGAGTGAATTTCTGGTAAGGTCCATGAATGAAGACTTGCATGGCTACAGTCATGAAGCCTGAATTTGGGGAACTGGTTTCTAAATAATGTGTGTTATCCACTGAAAATGCAAACTAGGTGCCAAGCTAATATAGTAAAAGACTGCTAGAAAGAACAGAAAAAGTATTCTAAGATTCTTCTAGAATCCATGAAAAAAATATTTTCACTTTCACTGTCCACTCCAGATAGGATTCATACATGACTGGTTCCACAAATCACACTAAGCCATGTATTAACAATTGTTTATTGTATAACTTACACACATGCAATGCCATAATTCATGGTTTACAAGCTGTGATGATGGTTGTAGTTACTTTTGCTGCCGCTATTGCAACAATCATAAAGATAATGTCAATTCATTCTACTTTTCTGCCTCATAAGTAAACTCTGCTGGCTTGGTTCACATAATACATTAATCCAAAACTAAAAAAAAGTAGAGTATGGTTTAATGTGATGTATGAACACAGTCAATCTCTGTTCCCTAGCAAAATGATCTCTGTTCCCTAGCAAAACCAGTCATGTCAATTGGTACTCAGCTGATATGACTGATGAGCAGGGGTAACTGGATTTGAAGTGCAAAACATTTGGAGAAGAATTGGAAAAGGTGCTTTAATACCTGTTGAGGCCAGGGATATTATTAATATCAACTTATCTGTCTTTCAGTTCAGGAATTGATTCTTTAACCTATCTGAACAAAATGGCAGAGAAATTCAGAAAACAGATGAATTATAGACAGATAGCTGCTTGGCAGAAAGTCTAAATGAAAGCACATAATCATGTGAGAAAGGCTTCAGCCGAAAATGTATGTTACATCTAAGCATTAATCACAATTCTTTTGTTGAGCTGGGTACTCGCATCCTTCATTGTCTATGGTTTATATGTCATATATATACAGTATAATGTGATTTTTTATTTTATTTTTATGCTCATTGTTCTAACTGCTTGCTATACATTACACATTTGGTGAGATAGGCAACTATGCAATTTTAAAAAAAATAAATAAACTCATCTAAGCTGAAAACTACACAGCTCACAAAATTATCTTGTCTATGGCTGCCACAAAAAAGGATAGCAGAGTTAGGACAAAAGCTCAAGAAATGTGAACATCTCTCTTCAAGGACTATAAAAACTGTCTTAAGACTACAGAGTTGTATTCTTACTTTAGGTCTTGAACAACTGCAGACTCCAAAATCAATGAATGCTCTATACTCTTGTGTGCTGGCAGTAGGCCTTGGAGCCCATAAGTAAAGGAAGAAAGAGAAGAAATACATATTGAAAATCCACACAGAAAAAATCGGAGAGAAAAAAATTCTCCCCGACCACGTTGGTAACCAGTGTTAGGCTGACTGTCCAGCTCACTTGCCCTTAGCCTCTCCACCAAATGTATTACTTGAAGAAAATTCACTTAACGGACCCCATCCCTGACTCTTACTACCTCAGTGGTAATAAGAGTTACCAAGCAAAGAGTTTTAGTTAACTCTCGTAGCAAGGCAGGCAAAGGGCAACTCTTCATCTGGAGAATCTGTATTATTAACACACACACACACACCTGCCAGTACTTTCTTGCTCTCCCCCTATGGTATATTTAACTCCCTAAATTTCTCTCTGAGATCTCAGAGTGCTGAACTGCTAGATTGCAACATGAATTCCTTTCCCTCCACCCTCCTTCATGCTCGACCAGAATTCCTCAACTATAACACTGTCACTCAAACTCCCAATTCTAGCCCGCCCAGCTGAATGGGGAAGAGAGAAGGCCTTGTTTATCAGAAGTATCAAAAACCACACTCAAGCTTACATGAGCCTCCCTCAAGCTGTTGTCAGGCCAAGCTCTTATCAGGCCTGTTATTTCCTGGACAGCACCACATTTTAGCCCAAACTTAATCCTCTCCAAATAGCTTCTGTACACACCATCAGCAGCCTGCAGGAACCAGGCAGGAACAGCAAAGAAAAGAAGAGTTTATCTCTGTGTGTTTATAAACTATTCAGCATCCCCGATGGGATGTAGGGATCAACAGATGCCTTAATGGACTAGGAAGGAAATACGCCTGGAGATAGACACTGACCAATAGGCTCCAGAGAATGTAGGCCTCTGGAAGATTTGGCATCTCCAGAGGCAGTATCATTTCAGAAAAAGTTGCAACAATTTCAGTTGTGACTTCAAGCTCTCCAACCATGATTAGTCCCTTCTTTGAAGAGATCCTCCAACCATGATTAGTCCCTTCTTTGAAGAGATTCTACTTCAGATCAACAAAATGATACACAGAGCCCTCAAACCCAATGTTAAAATTCTCTGGTTTGAGTGTAATCTTGCTATGCTAGTTAGAACTTCTCCAAGCTGTCGATTTAAGTGTTTTGATATAGCCAAATCTTGGTTTGATTTTGAATTGTCTGGATAGCCTATTGTAGGCTGTAGCATTCAAACCAATTTAGACTTACTTTGTTTTGGTCTTCCACTACTAACTTTTAATTGTTTTCTCTGTTCATAGTTTTTGAATATCTGTTTTGCTATTACTATAATTGTGTGGGTATCATTAATTTGATATGCCTGTAAAAGTAATTTTACAGATGGGTAGCAGGACAACATTGCCAAAAAAACTATAGCTTAGAATTTATTTTTAAAAATATAGCCCTGCCTGGTATGGTGTTTTATCCCTCCTATTCTATACCAACTAATTACAGAGGAACAAAACAGTATGAAAGCCAATCATGCAAGCTATTTGTTGTCCTGAAAATATAAGTATCCCTCAGAAGGAGGAGGAGAAGATTTCAGCAATTCCCAGAAGAAACAAGGATGAGAAACTCACTGGATTGTTCCACTTATGGAGGCCAAATTTCCCCATCTCTATACAAAGGAGATTCTAGGATAAGTTCATAGAATATATTATCCAAAGTGAACAACCCCATGCATTAAAAAATATGATTTTCATTTCTCCATTCAGTTCTCCAACTCTATAAAAAGAAACATAATAATTGCAGGAAAGTTGATTAAAAAAATTAAGTCACAGGTTCTCAAATAGTCGGACTGGATGGCCTGGGGATCATAAGCAACTTAGGAGTTTGTCTAAGAAACCTGATCAGCCTTGCCTAAACAGAGGAGGAAACTCTTGCCTTTGGTCCTTATTTTGCCTGCACAAATCTCGGTGTGAGGCTGCAATGCTACAAAATCTGAGGTGTATGATCACAGATTCAAATTTAATTTTTGAAAGTAAATGGTGAAATCATTAAATCTGTTCATAGAGGAAGAGTTGCATAAATTTATGCATCATGGTATCACAAAGTTTGTGAAACACAGATTAAAGAGTTTACCTTCCCAAGTGAACTCAATTCTGGTGTCCAGACAGTATGTCCATGTGGGAAGTTTTTTTTTCCAAATAATAATAGAGATGCATTTTACCATCATCTCATTCCAGAATTTAAAAAAACAACAACAACCTTAGTTATCTAAGTGTTCTCCCAAGTTACCTTTTTAAGAAAGTCAAGTCAGCTCGGTGCTGCCACATAACTGGCAAAAAAAAAGATCTGGATCATTTTTTTCAATCTAATTAGTCAGAAGAGGTAAACAGTAGCATATGTTTAAAGGCCTTGTAAAATAGATCTAAAGAGAAATGTTTATCTGTGGGATAACTAGATGTTTGATGAGATGGGCTTACATCATCAATGAAAAACCTGTATACTTTGGCTTAGCAATTAAGATGCTGGGCTTGTCGATCAGAAGGTTGGCAATTTGAGACCCAAGTATTGTGGGACGGGGTGAGCTTCTGTTATCTGCCCCAGCTCCTGCCCACCTAGTAGTTTAAAAGCATGCAAATGTTAGCAGATAAATAGGTACCATTTTGATGGGAAGATAACAGCATTTGGTGCATCTCGGTGTATCATGCTGGCCACATGATGACAGAAAGGTCATTGGTGCTGACTCCCTCAGCTAAGAAACAGAAATGAGCCCCAGCCTCTAGAGCTTGGACCTCCCCAATGATCTGTAATTTCCTTTAGTACATTGTGATTTTAAAATGTTCAATTTTTTAATGTTCAATTTTTTTTCATTTATGAAAACTAGATTGCTAAGGATTGGATCTATTGCTAAAAAATACTTTTTTAATTAGAAAAATAAGAAATTTATTCTTATTTTCAAAATTTCTCTCAATACAGAGTATACAATATACAAACAACTCTTGAGATGTTGCAACAAGGCCCTCTGGTATGGTAACGAAGGAAATCATAATTCTCCATTCGCCTTGCTCCTTCAAAGTGATCCCATCTTATCTAATATTTGCTATCTTATTTGCAGATGTTTGTGTCTTCAGTTCTGCTATAATATTCCTACTTATGAAATCTTGAAAGTGGACCTAAACTGATTTCAGTTGCTAAAGTTAAGATTTTAGATCTCTATTCTTTTATCTTTAAGCTGATAGGTTTCCTTTTCAATATGCGTTTCAGACTACCATATGATATGTAGCTATGAGTATATACCATATTATAGGCAAGACATCATTAGATATGATTTTAAAACCCTCCAACCTATTATTCAAAAAATATCTTCACGTGCATAGCCAATGTTAAAAATGCAACTGGTGCTGCTTATAAGTGAGGCTTATACATTGAGAAGAACAGCAACAAATCCATCCACATGTTTGATTCTGAATTAAGAAATTATATTACATTAAGAAATGGTTACTCATCTCTTACTGAAATGAGACTGCAGGGCAGAGCACAGGCAAAGGATAGGAGGGGAGAATCCCTCTCCAAAGTTATTTGTGCAGGCACTTGTACTCTTTAACGGATGCTGGATATGCTTGCAGAGAGATAAAGTTATTTAGACCTCTTCTGGACTAAAACAAGCCAAAGATTAAGAATAGCCAGTGCAAGAACAGTGCCCTCTAATCACATGGCATCTCTGCAGTCTTGAATATGCAGCTTTGGGTAATTTATCTGGTGCCACCATCTTATCTTGCCACTGATCCACCAATAAGGAGGCAAAAAAATGAAAAAAAAAAAATCAAGATTACTCAATAGTCTCCGCGGGCATGAATGGCAGCTGCTCAGCACTTTTAGTTCCAGACTGTGTTCAGCATCAACCCAGGCAGGGGACATCTGCTCTCTCCAACTCAGGGTCCCTGCTTCTGCTCCTCCACAAATGCCAGCTAGCTCAGTTTGAGAAGGAGGAGTCATTGGAGGGCTTTAAAAGACTAAATTACTGAAATTGAGGAAATTCCTACCCTCTTCTCCGTGGAGCTTCAAACAAGCCATTTATAACCAGCCGTAAAATGTTTGCAGCTGGGGTGCTATATAAGCCATTTGTTTTAGCAATGGCATTCCTAATGCTACAGAGTATGTCCCACACTTGGAAATGTATGTTCCCTCAAAATAGCCACACCCGCACAAAGGACTGGCTCTCTTGTTTGGGAGAAAACAAGAAGGAAAACTTCCTGAATTGGATAAAGATGCCTTCAAAACAACTCATCACCTGCAGAATTGATAGGGGCTCAAGATTCCCTCAGGCAGATAACATGGGCACATCCTTGTAAAACCTTTGTAGTTTTATTTAAATGAATATGAATTCATTTGCTGTAACTTTCTTCAGAAACATTTTTTTTTTTCATTCTAGTCTGCAGCCCACAGATTTCCTGGCAGTCTCCCCTCCAAGTATTATCTAGATCCAACTCTGCTTAGTTTTTCAGGATCACCCAGGATTGGCTGGGTCTCCTATCTCCTGAGGCCTTGTGTGAAAGTTTCCCTCAAGTCAAGCTAACTCCCGGTGATTATGTAGAACATTTATATGGTTTTTTTAGTGAGAATGTAGAAATGTTTTGTCACTGTCACTTTACAGGACTTTTTGATTTACATTTCCTTAGCTGACAGCTCTGCGGTTCCTGGATGGCCCATCTAATTCTATACACAATCACACCCATGATACTTACATACTATTGTCACAGATTAGTCACTATCCTTCCAGTTCCTCTGAAGCAGAGGTGGTATTCAGCAGGTTCTGAACAGTTCTGGAGAACTGGCAAATACCACCTCTGGCTAGAGATTTCACAGTATCCTTCCCCTACAATGCCCACCAAGCCACACCCACAGAACCGGTGGTAAAAAAAATTGAATCCCACCACTGCTCTGAAGCCATTTATTTGACCTGATGTTCTGCAATCAAGTTCTAATGTTTCAAGAAAAATGACCCTATAATGTTCAGTGAAGTTACTAGCCCTCCTTGTATATTTGATTTTATTCAGTTGCTTTACCATTCATACTTAAATTGCAGGACATCATCAATCCAGAAGGAACATATGTAATCAACCCTCTTCAATATATAATAGATGCTCTGCCCAAGGGCATATGCTTATTTGCAAGCATATATACTGCCTGTATGTGATTGCTGACACTCACTAAAGCAGCTATAACTTTCCCAATGACCGCCACTTCATTGCAAAACAGGGATATTGCAAATGCCAACATTTTGTAAACCTGATAAATAAAAATAAATAAAAGGCGGACAAAACATTGTGCTAGAAATGCATTCACAAAAATATAAGACCTGAGGCAGAGGTGCACTGCTTTCAGTCTGCAGCTACTTCTAGGGAAAAAAAAAAAAAAAAAAGGTCCAGGTCACAATGCTGGTTAGCAAAGACAATGTGAGTGACATCAGGATTCTCTGATGCATACATATGTATTTATAGCTTCTATGGGGAGGCATCATCAGTGGCAGTATTGTGTCATACAGTTCCAGCTAACCTGAAATTATTAGGAAGTCTTTTTTCTACATCGTATTTGCATCACCACCTTACCGCTATTGTTGGTTCTTCTGATCATGTGCACTCTTTCACTCTAAAGAGGAATTATGGGTCCTTGGGGGAAAGAAACCCACTCAGTTTTATGTTCTGAAAAGTGGTATGAATTGTAGGCAGGTGCCAAATCTATCAGCTTTCCTCAACTTATTGTCCTCTTGACATATTGAGACAAAGGGACAATCCATGGCTGAAGGCTAAGGATTAGAGGAGTTGTAGTTTACCTGGAGGGCAACAGCTTGAAGTGATGGTATCTAAATACTATATATAGTTCATACAAGCCACCAAAAGTAAAGCATTTTAACTGGGTCTTGCTTATGAGGAGGCACCCCAATTAAAGTTTACCCCAAAACTATGCCCAGCTATTAAAAAAACAACACCTACCCTGCTCATGCCCAGAGGCAAGTGATCTTAGATAGGCCTTCTCTCCCACTCAGACCTTTCTACACGGTCCCCCTGCCTTGTCAGTAACAGCAACAGTGGTAACAGAGTTGGAAGGGACCTTCGAGGTGATCTAGTCCAACCCCTTGGCTCCCGCAGGAGACCTATACAATTCCTGATAGGCGGCTGTCCAGTCTCTTCTGAAAAGCCTGCAGCGCTGGGGGAGGCGGACACCCACCATTTTCGAAGGCAATTTGTCCCATTCCTATTTCCCCTCTTTTCTTGTTCCTCCAACGCTCCGGGCTAAAGCCGAGATTCTCCCAAGAAGCGTTTTGATTTTGCAGCGAGCCAGCGAAAGAGTTAAAGCGCCACATTTCCCAGCCAGCGCTCGAGCAGCCCGGGCGGGGTGGGGCCGCTCCAAAGGAAAAACGCTTTGAATGCGAGCGAGGAGGGAACGAGAGCGAACTCCCATCGGGCGCGGGGGAGGAAGGGAGGGAAGGAAAGAAGGAACTCAACACTCAAAAACTCCATCCCCAGGTATTCCCCCTGCGACGCGGCTGCGAATCTGCACCCGCTGGGCGTGTGTGTGTGTATAAATATGCATCGAAGGCTTTTGCTTTTCCAAGTTGTAAACACCCGCGATGGGTGCCAAGGGGGAAAAAAAAAAAAAAGAGCGAGCGAGCGAGAGAGAGAGGAGAGCGGGCAAGGAGGAAAGCGATTTGGCAGCTGCTCAAAGAGAAAAAAGGGAGCGCAAGGAGGATCCGCTGGGGACACCCTTTGGTGTTTGACAGATCTCTCCGACACCGCCGCCTCCACTTCCAGATTTTCCGGAGCGTCTGAAAATAAAGGTATCGCTTCGTCTAATCCGCCCACCCTCACCCCCACGCCAGACTGACTGGTCTGCCCCGCTTTGGGATCTGGTTGCATCTGATGGTGGAATGGAAGGCGAATTTCAAGATCGTGGCATTGGCGCGCGCATTTTAGCACAACTCACTCCCCCCCCCCCCGAAAAAAAAAAGGAGGAGGGAACGAAAGTTAAAATCGGTCCACAGCTGTCTGGCTTATAAAGGATGAATGAACATCCCCTCCTGTTCCTCTCCTAACTTGCAAGTTAAACACAGTCTCCCTCAGATAGCCATTCTCCTATGATTTCTGGTCCGTTCCCCTGTACACACGCGCGCGTACTCAGGCCCTTTATTTAAAAAGGGAGAGAGAGAGAGAGAGAGAGAGAGAATGAAAAGGAACTTCAAAGTTTCCTCCTCATCTGGTGTTCATAATGAGCTTCCAAGTCAAGACAAAGAGCCACAAACTGAAGGTTCCCGAGAAAGTGAACTCTCTCCCGAGATCAGAAGCTGAAGAAAGGCGGCGGCTACAAATGTTCCCGAGAGACAACCACGCATGTCCTCCTCCCGTCAAAAGACCGAGGGGTGGGGTTTGGGCAGCGAGGGAATGGCTTGGTTCCTCGTATCCCTCTTCCCCAAGCTCGTATACCCCTCTTTTGCAACTCTGGAGTTCCAAAGCAGGAAATCAAAAGTTGGAAAATTAGGTTCGAATCCACCACGCAATTCCGCCTACGCGGCAAACAGCGCCCCCTAGCAGGATGCCCCTCAGCTCCACTCGTGCTCAAGGCCCACGAGAGATTTTGTTCTAATCCACTGCTCTACATTTACAACACCACCCGCGTCGACACCCGTCGGAAAACGACCCACCGCCTCAATTCATGCCTCCCTTTCCTCCTCCTCCTCCTCCGCCGCCGCCGCCGCCCCCCCCCCCACTCCACCCCATATATCTACCGGCATTAAGTGCCGATCGGCGACAATCCACCTACATTGCAGGCTGGCCGGTTGGGGCCACCCGAAGGGATCCAAGCCCAAGGAAAACGGACTGATGCTCGATTTCCGCAGCATGCAAGCGCTCCGGTTAGTAACATCGTAGAGCTTTCGCGGCGCAACGGCGAATGCCTCCATGCAGTCGTACATCTTTCCCCTCCGGAATCCGCTTCCAGTGGAAATAGGAGAGGGAGAAGGAAGATACGGTGGCGAAAATATGGATGATGGTGGTGGTGGCGGTGGTGATGCTACTAAGAGTGAGTTTGTGCTGGTGATCCAGGAAGAAAAGGAAATGTTCGCCTCCCTCCCGGAGAGGCAGCGGGAGGGGGGAAGAGGAGGAATAACTCGGGCCTCTGTCAAACGAGCCCGCTCCCGCTCACACGCCACCTTCTCTGCGTCCCGCGTGTAATACACATCCCGCATGAAGTTGGGAGCTGAGAAGTCCAGCCTTTCCGATCGCTCCAGCTTGCTCGCTGAAGAAGCTATTACCTTGCCGCGAAAGCGGCTAAGGACTCCCCAATTGGTGGGTGTGGCTTGGGAGCGAAAGGGGCTGGACCCTGTGGGACGGATGCACAAAATCTGACTACACACAACAGTCACATGCGGGGGCACAACACGCCGAGCAGGACCTAGGAAACGCGCCCAAACAGTGATTTGGCAAGCGCGCAACAAGGAACAATAGGCAAACGCGCGCGCACACGTAGGCAGGGCTGTTGTTGGCTGCCGCGTGCGGGGGTTTGGTTTGGTTTATTTTGTTTTTCCTCCTTTCGGCTGCTGCTTCTCTTTCCCAAGCCGCACCCACGATGGCACTCAGAATGCGGCAAGCAGAAGAAGATTGAGAAGTTTTAGCCAACGTACCACAGCTGATTACGCGTGTTTACTCGGAAGAGAGTGCGGCGGAATTGAGGGCTGGGTAAACACGCGTGCATTCGAGAGGGAAGGTTGATAAGAGTGGCCACCGCGGAACACCACATTTTATGATCCGAGAGGAGACGGCCCTATCATTAGTCTGAGTTTAGTAAACCTATAAAACAAACCGATTTAGGGATAAGGTAGAGAGGTGGTGGATTAAGTGCGGCATGATACAGCCTGGCCTGACCTGCCAAATTAGCTCCCTATTTCCATTGTGCTGGAAGGTGCTGCCTGCTCCCATGATGAAGGTTGAGTAACTTTGAAAGTTGATCCCAGGGAAGTTATCGCCCTGCTACAAATAGCTGCTTCTTGTAAGCCTGCTTTTGCCAGCAAAATGCATCGACTGTAAAAGGGCTCACAATTCTGTATTCACAGTGGGGGAATGGCTTGAATAGAAGACCTAAGCCTGCCCTGAAAGGGGAGAGGGAAAATAGGTACCTTTCCTTTGTAATCCCCTAAGAAGCTTGGCAAAAGTTATGAGAATTAATACAGGAAACTGCACTAAAGTCCACATAGAATAAATACAAGGTAACCCATCAGCAACCCAAAATTGGGAATAGGTACAAGTAGTCTGTTGGTGGCCATTCAAAGTTACAAAGGGACTGAAAAAAGTGTCTTAAGAACACTTTTCACACTGCATCATCCCCATGGTCACATAATTAAAATTCAGAGGCTTGGTAACTGGTTTGCATTATGTGGATTTTGTACACATAATCAGAATAGTTAAAAAGATAAATAATTCCACATTGCAAATGCATGGGGGTCCCAGTGTCCAAGTGATCACCTGTTGTGGGCTCCTGACAAGCAGTCAACGGTGAAGCCAGATTCACTTAACAACTGCAGTGATTGACTTAACTGTGCAAGAAAGGTGTAAAATGGGGCGAAATTTACTTAACAACTGTCTCATTCAGCAATGTAAATGATGGGCTCCATTGTCATAAGCCAAGGACTACCTATAATAGTCGTGGAATATATTTGTAAGAAGGGGCTTTGGATCTATCCCATGCATTGCTGTAATCAACTTTTAAATAGGATTACTGCAAGTAATACAGAGCATTCAGCAGAGTGCTTGAAATGGTGTTAATTCTGCTCATTCTGCCTTAATTACTGTCATGGAGAACCTCAGCAGATACAGTAAATTCCTCATGGCCAAATCACAGCATAGAAAACAGTTTCTTCTCTTCTCATGTCCACGTAGTTTTGTGGAACAGGAATTTAGCTCTGAAATCCAACACTTAATTCCAAAATCAAGGGATGGGATTTTGGAAAGCTACCCAAATAATTAGTCTTCTGTGCATATAAAAATAAAACAAACCAACTCTGAATTCAAAACATATCTTGCTGCTTTTGTATGCATAATCAGAATAGTTAAAAAGATAAATAATTCCACATTGCAAATGCATGTTTTATTCACTTAAAAAAACTTTAGTGTGTACAATATCTGGGCAAGCATAGGAATCTGAATTTAATTAATAGAACTATAACAGTGTGATATTGATTTATAACAGAACTATAACAGTGTGACATTGATACATTCCCATGTCAATGTCACCGCACAAAGCAGATTCATTCTTTACCACATTCAGATGTACAGTCTCCCCCATCCCCCCTTTTGTTTCTCTCCTCTCAGCCAGTCTCTCAAATCTCTTTAAGAAATTTTGTAGTGGAGCAGTATATATTCACAGAGCTATAAGCTGGCCATGTGGCAAGTGAACTAACTGGAGTAATCACTTTTTCACATGCAAAATCCCTTCTGGATTTAATTTGTCCCTACAAATGGGACCAGGGCTTGATATGCAGAATTCAACAAATGAAACATTCCAAAATGAGTGACTCTAGCATCCACCTATTGATATATAACTCATGTTGCCCCCAATAAAGCATTTCCACCCTGATTCATGCATTATGTACAATTGGTTATAGGGAGAGTGGTGCAATGGATAAAATTATGGACTAGGAGGCTGGGGTTCAACTCCATCCTCAGCAGTGGAAAGCAGTTATCAAGTCAATTAATCTCTCAGCCCAAGGCACCACACAGGATTCCTATGAAGAAAATGAAATGCCATGTACACTGCTTCAGGCTGCTGGAAGAAAGGTAAGGTAATGAGGTAAAAAAGTCTTTGATAATGTCCCTCATTCAAGACTTCTCTGTAAGCCTAACAGTCATGGAAAAGAGGGAGAGGGGGTGTCTCATGTGGATAAGCTACTGGCTAAAGGATACAAAGCAAGGGGTGGGGTGAATGGACCTTGCTCACGAAGGATGGAATTAATGGAGCCTTCCTAGGATTGGTGCTTCTTAAGACATTTGTAGGTGATCTGGAATTGAGTGAGACAAGTGGAATAGTCACATTGGCTGGTGACATTCAATTGTTCAGAGTGGCAAAAATAATAAAGAGACTGCAAAAAGCCCACCAGAGAAATGGGCATCAAAATGTCAAATGTCATTTAACATGAGCACGTGGAAAGTAGTGAACGTCAGTGCCAAAAATCTTTATAGCAACTACTGTGATCAGAGCTAGCAGTGATTGATGAGGAAAGAGACCTTGGAGGAATGGTAAACAATTGACTGAAGATATGGACATTGTATATGTCCAGTTCCATGGAAAAGGCCAACAGCATATTAGGGATGATAAGTATTGAAAAAGGGATGCCAATATTATAATGCTCTTACATAAATCAATGATGCAAGTGCAACAGGAACATTGTATGCACTTCTGCCACTCAAAAAGGATATAGTGGAGCTAGAAAAGGTTTGGAGGAGGACAAGTAAGATGATTGAGGGGCTGAAGCAACTTTGCTATGAGGAAATCTTGCCACATATTTGGTTTTTAAATTTTTGTAGTCTAGAAAGGGGGCAAACAAGAGGGGATATGATAGAGGCATATAAAAATATGTGTGGTGTTGATAAAGTGGGGAATAAGCTGTTTTCCCTTTCCCAAAATATAGTACCAGAGATTATCCAATGAAACAGAAGGAAAAAAGAAACAGGACAAAAGAAAATATTTTTGTAGCCAAAATTTGGAATTTGCTACCACAAGATGTGCTACTGATTACCAGCTTAGCTGGCTTCAAAAAAGAATTGGACCAATTCATGGAAGTCATGGGAAGTGTGACAGCCTCTGAAGGCCATCTATGGGAGATTGTGGGCTTCCTTGTACAGTTGGTTGGTCACTGTGAGAACAGATATCTAATCCAGCAGAGCACTACAAACAAGCAATAAGCAAATACATGGTTTAGTTAGCTATGACACAATTGGCTAGTTCATAGAACATATTGAACCATAAACCATGAATTACAAACTACAACAACCAGTTTACACAAGCAAAAAACAAAATACCCACATCATGGTTTAGTGCATAATCTCTGTCTCTTTCTCCCCAGCACCTGCAAAAGTGGTAATAAATATTGTTGAGACAAATATTATTATATTTAGCATGCAGACTACTGAAAGGTCTTTCATCACATAAAAGGAAGCAAATTTAATTAAGTAAACTCATGTTAATCACATATATTAATCATTAATAATGTATCCTCTCAAGCTTTCTTCAGCCCCAAGTCTACAAATATGACCCTCAATGGAGTCAATGCTTTGACTCTTATTTTTTTCTGTAAATATCATTCCAAATTTTATGCCAGTCTTGATCAAGTAAGTGATGTGACAAACAGAACCATATCGAATAAGAACTTAGAAACTATCTGAGCAGCTAAATGGGATGCATGGGTTCTCAATGGATCTGGGAACTTTCTTCAGCAACAATCTTGAACAAAACTCAGTTTCGTTGTATCAGAATATAAGTTTGCAAAGATAGAAATATGCAGCCCTAAGTTATTTGGCAGCCAGGTTATCTTCACTGAGAAGAGAGTAGGAAATATTCTTAGGTTATTGATTGGCTGATAAATAACCATGGGCACGTACTTCTTACCTTTCCTTATAAAACACTGGCACATTCCCTAGAATCTTGTCATGAATGATCTGATCACATAAATACACCTCCCCAAGAGGGAGAGAGGAAAGCATCATGAAGTTTACCCACAGTGGCTTTGTGGCCATTTTAATCGAAAAAATAGAAATTGTTTTAGAATGTGAAAGATTGATTTAAGATTCTTTAAATTTTTCATGAGATGAATCCCATTGAAGGATGCAAACTGCAAACGCGCAGTGGGGATAGGTCAAATTGCCAATAAGATCAACCTGAGCCAGTTGTCAATTATTTGACTTTAGATACATTCTATAGAGATTTAGTTCTCTGGAGAAGGCTCTGATGCTGAAAAAGATGGAAGGAAAGAGAAGAAGAGGACGACCAGCAGCAAGTCCACAGTCAGTTGCAATGTTGATGGATGCATCTTGGGAGACCTAAAGGATTAGCCCAGGGACAGATCCTCCTGGAGAAAATCAGCCTATGTGGCTGGCACATAATCAGTCAGTCAGTGATCACACCTCCCTCTCTGGAATTTATCACTTGTGCAATGAAATAACCCAACCACTAAATCTGAGCATAACAAGGCAGCTTAATTCTCAATCTGGTGCAGTTTTGGGCACTTGTGTTCTCCTGCTTTAAGACACATGTCTACAGCCACTTTAGTTAATCCCCATGGTCAATGCAGCACTTGCTCTTACAGCTCCCAGTTGCTATGGCATTCCTAGACTATGCCCCACCATAATCCCAAAGGTTCTTTTTCCAAAAGGCAACTGGACTTTCCTAGTTTTTTTCTTTGAAAATATTTCACTTCTCATCCAAGAAGCTTCTACCAGAACTGAAGAAGCTTGTTGGATGAGAAGTGAAATTAAATAAAAAATAAAAAATCAAGAAAGCCCAGTTGCCTTTTGGAAAAAAAAATACGTTTGGGACAACAACGACCTGGATGACTGAGCATATCCATATACCTGTCCCACAATACTCTCTCACCCCATTCGGTTAATTGGCTATCTGCTTTTTGATGGAGTAAATCTCTGAGATTGTTCAGAAAAATGTTCCAGTGTTTATTTCTCCTCTCAAATGGCTGAGTGGAGCCTGCCCCCTCCTCTAGAGGCTAGAATAAATTGGCTCATTTATGTGTGTGTGAGTGCACACACACATACACACACGACTGCTAAGATCTTTTCGCCCTCCTCTCTCTTTCTGTCCTGTTTCCACTAAATGGGCCAATACATACACACTTGCTAGTTGTGCTGGAGAGGGCCTACATTTGTACCTCCCTCTGTTTTGGCTGAGTTAGGCCTTTTCCCTGCCTCCCCCAGCCCCTATGCCAAACTTAAAATCCTTTGTCCCTTGCCAAGTTTGGGTAAACCAACATCAGCTTTCCCCACAAACTAAACTGGCTATCCCCCAACCACCCACCCCCACCTCCCAGGTAATCTCGACTCTTTGTTGGTTGGGCTAGGCTCTGTGCCAGTGGTTAGCTAGACCAGGCCAGGCTGTTCCACCTCCCTCTCCGGCAGCCTCTCCCTTTCCTTCCAGCTCAAAGGCCAAGCGAGCGAGCGAGCAGAGCGTCAGCCGAGCCAGCGGTATGAACTCCGCAAGAACCCCCTTTGGGTGCAGTAACCTCTACATGACCCAGCTCCATGGCTCCCTTCCCTTCTCTTCTCTGCAGGACCTTGCTTTTTTCCCTTTGGCTCAGCTTTTCCACAGACTCCTTCTGCCCTGCAGCCTTCGGAAACGGCTTCACAGTTCTCCCACTGATGCCCATCTTCTGCCACCCATCCCCTCGCCGTCGCTTTGGCAACAAGTCAGTTTTGAACCCTTCTTTTTAAACTTGACTTAAAAGCAGAGGATGTTGCAGCCAAAGGCTTTGGATTTGCATGCAAGGTATCCACATACACAGCGGAGCAGGAACCTCAAGTATTTCTCCTCTCCCTCAGCTTTCATTCCATCTGTGCTCTGTACACTGAATATAGTCCATGAACAGAAAGGGGGGAGAGTTAAAGATCTACAAAAAAAACCCCAGCACAAACCTAAAGCATACTATGCTATCAAAGCCAGAAGGATAATTCTCTGGATTTGCCACAAAACAGATCGAGACCCTTACTATCGATGAACAAGATGAATTGGTGGTCTTTTGACAGAGGTGGTGGGAAGGAAAGAAGGAACCCCGACCCTGTGTGCTTTGCCCCAGACACCTCCCATGTCTATCTTTTCCCTACTGTGAGGAATGCATCCCACTGAATTACAGTCTCCTTTCACATGCAATCAAACCCTGATCTGCACCCCGTTTAGGCTTTCCCCCAAAACTAATACCGCATGCCAGCATTCACCATGGATAGTTTTAAACTGCAGATTCAATCATCTCCTCCTCCCAATATTTAAAGAGGGGGATTAAAAAAAAAAAAAAAAACTCCCTCCATGCAAGAATCAGTCCTGGACCTTTAATAACCAAGGAAATGTAGATATGAGGGGAAGCTTAGTTTTAAAGGACCTGAGTCAGTTCAATCGACTTAGTAAATAATAAACTCGGGGAACTTTTCCTGAACACACAGGAGCATTCGCACCACCACCACCCAAAAATGATCTCCCGCCTGTACTGACACAAGACTCTGCCCTGTGGCTGCTCTCCCTTTCTCTGCCTTGTGGCTTTTCGTTGCTCAGCAAGGGTTTCTTCCTTGAATCCTTCTGGCTGCATTGGCAGAGATCAGAAAGGTTCCAATTAGCCTGACCCGCCTGCCACTAATTCAAACCAGAAGTGGCTTCGCACGGGCTCTGCTCTGTGGTTGAGCTGTGCTGGAGTCCCTGCATAAAGGCATTCCCTCCCATGCTCCTCTCCCCTTCCCCATTGCCCCCATATTGAAACATATCTCCAGAGGAGGAGGAGGGAGGAGGAGGGCAGGGGGGCAAGTATCTTCCACCAAGGTCTGAAATATCTTCTTTAACTTTGCAATGCCTTTTGTTTTGTTTTCTTAGTTTTATACTCCTGTGAGATTTTTCCCCCCCACCCCTCCTTACCTGCAACTTTCAGTTTAAAAAAACAACAACACAGTTTTCCCAGATTAGGGTTATCTTTTAGATCAGTCCCATATGTCATTTCCCCCTACCTCACTATCTACATAAATTAATGATGGGAGTGGAATTATATATCCAACCCTCAACCACAAATTAGATAGAGTAGTACCTTTTCAAGTATAAGAAACATAACAAAGTCTGATTGCATTAGAACCATTCATAGGCCAAAATTAAACACGTATTCTTATTATCTGGTAAAGAAAGGAAGGAGAATTATATCGAAAGATACTAAGTATAAGTCTTTCTATTTTGGACAGTCTTATTGTGAACTACAATTCTTCAGATGCCTGGAATTCTGTCTTGATATGCATATGGACATAAAGACATGCCCATGAAAAATATTAACAGAACAAAATGGTCAGAGAAAAAAAAAATAAACGTAACTTAATTCCACTAGAAGACTGCAACTCATCTTGAAACATTCAGATATTGGATGAACCAGGAAGAAACATAATTATAAACCTGAA
Source organism: Hydrophis major (assembly GCA_033807585.1). Taxonomy (NCBI): domain Eukaryota; kingdom Metazoa; phylum Chordata; class Lepidosauria; order Squamata; family Elapidae; genus Hydrophis; species Hydrophis major. Next base: position 217,163,636 of record CM066329.1, read on the forward strand.
ACAATCCAGAATCAAAAGGTCCAGGGGAAAAAAAGTCTTTTAGAGCAAAAGATGTTAAGGTTTTTAGAAGACTGCCACTATTCAATACCCAGGAGTGAAGATTGTACAAATGTTGCTGTAATATAGTTTCAAAAAGCTCCAGTCAGCTTGACTAGGGGTGAAGAACCTTGGGAATTGTAGTTCAGCAATCCAAGGTCCAGATTTTTTTTTTCTTGAAAGGGATAATTTGAAGGCATTAATCTTCCGGTAAACGAATACTGAATACATTAGTGAAAGGATGAGCAGTCTACTCCACTAGATCCACAAACTGAAAACATAAAACTGACTTATCCCAACTTCCATCTAATTCAGTGCAGCCCACTATGAATTAGTTATGGATATCCATATTATTAGGCAGGAGTGCTTCTTGGCCTGAGTGATTCCTTTTAAGCCAGCCTCCCCAATCCAACAATCCAACACCTTCCAGATGTTTTGGATTGCAATCCCTGTAGGTCTGGCCAGAATTCTGATGGCTGTTTTCCAATAAATGTGGAAGGTGTCAGTTTGAAGAAGAGGGACATTCAGTAGAGATATATCGGACCAAACCAACGTCTAGATAAATTTACTGCACATACAAAAGCTTTATGCTGTAGACTGGCACTGGCTCTCATTATGATGGTGGGCATGCATACATTGAAATAAAGGAGAGACTAAACCAAAACACTAATGCAAAAATAATGAGTTATCCTTTCCCAAAACAACAAAAACTAAAACTATAGTTTTAAAGGTGGGACCTCTGTGGAAATATTCATTAGCCACTTAGTACAATAAGGAGATCTTACAGTGTATATCTGGTCTTCTAGTAGTTCATGGTCAGTTGACTGGCTGGCTATGTTTCCACAAGTACAATACAATGTTTGGATACCATGATAAATACTCAACACCCCTCCCAGCAGATGCAATAAATGCCTGAAGTTGAATCCATGCTGTGTATGAACACAACTGAGTGACCCTGGGCTGGAAGCCAGATACTTCTAATGTAACAGTTACACATACAATGGCTATATGAATGGAAAGTCAATCAGTGTAGCTTAGATACCACATTCTTGTGAGATTGTTGGCTACCTGGCAATCTACTGCAGAAGAGGGGGGGCTGAATCCTCTTCTTACTTTGGGAATAAAGTGGAATTGGAGCAGGAATTCTTGCACTAGATAGAATTAGAAAGCATATCTGTGATTTGGCTGAGCAGAAAGGGAAGTAGGGATGGAAAACTTCTTCTACTTTCTTCCATGAAGCCATGGAAATGGGAAAGAAAAAGAATAATGTGACTTTTTTTTAAAAAAAAATGCATAATTTCTATAATTCTGAACCAGAAATTTGGGAGGCAACCTGAGGAAAAGGGTATAAAAATATAAGAACTTTTCATCTTCTACTCTAACTAGAGAAGCGGGATTTGCTGGCACTAGGATTCCAAGTTCAATAGGAATTTTATTTAACACAGTGCTAGTGATAGCCTTGGATCTCTGCAAGATAGTGTGGCTGCCTGGTTCCTTGCCATTTTCTGCCTTTGTTCTAGCTGGGCCCATGGTCTTCTCAAATCAGCAGCTCCACAGTCTGGAGGTTCTCACAACTTCTGCTGGGACAACAGTAGATGAAAGCCATGGCCAGGAGACAATCAGCTCCAACTAGTGTCCCAAATAGGACATGTTTGAAATGAGATATGCTGGGCTGTAGTCACATAATGCTTTCATCACTAAGGTTTTGACCACTACTGTAAGATGCACTCAGTAGTGGGATTCAAATTTTTTTACTACCGGTTCTGTGGGTGTGGCTTGGTAGGCGTGGCAGGGAAAGGATTCCATTCCGTCCCCAGGCCAGTAACCTGCTTTCCAGCTCCATTCTCCAATACAGAGCAACAAAAGAAGACCCAGCCAATCAGCTGGGACTCAGGAGGCAGAGAATAGATGGGGGCAGGGCCAGTCAGAGGTGGTATTCAAAATTTCCACTACCGGTTCTCCAGAACTGGTCAGAAATTGCTGAATACCACTTCTGGGTGCACTGCTTGGACTTGCCTTTAACTTGATGCAGGATGCAATATAGGTAGGTAATCCTTGACTTACAATCACCACTGAGTCCAAAATTTCAGTTGTTCAGTGAGACATTTGTTGAGGGAGTTTTGCCCCATTTTATGACCTTTCTTGCCACAGCTGCTAAGGGAACCACTGCAGCTGATATGTTAGTAACAAGGTCGTTAAGTGAATCTGACTTCCCCCATTGACTTTGCTTGTCAAAACGTGGCCAAAGGGGAGGATCACGCATCCTTGGGACAAAGCAACTATCATAGGTATGGGTCAGTTGCCAAGCATTTGAATTTTGATCACATAATCACAGTGATGCTTCAAAGGTGTGAAAACCGTGAGGGTGAAAAACGGTCGTAGGTCACTTTTTTCGGTGCCCTTGTAACTTTGAATGGTTACTAAATGAACTGCTGTAAGTCGTGGGCTACCTGTGTTCATTATGCTGATTGGTAAAAACTAGTTCAGCAGGCCAACCCTCCTCATCTGGGCCTTACACTGCTTTTCTATAACTTTCTGAGTACAATTCAAAGTGCTGCTTATCCCCTGTAAACCTCATCTTGGCCCAGGTCCTAGTTACTTAGGATCGTCTACTCCAGGTAGAATTTGCCTGTTCTGTATGTCAGAAAGGTGTACTGTATGAAGGTGGAAGGGTACAGTAGAAGGAAACAAGCCCAGGGCTTGTAGAATAGTCTCCCTCAAGCCTGCTTGGGATAACAATGGGTTCTCTTTCATTGATCTTTAGGACACACTTAAAATTATTCTCTTTTGCCAAACATTTGAATCTTAATTTCTCGGGGTTCCTATTGTCTTTTACCAGTTGGATGTATTGCTTTAGTTTTATTTTTTACTATGATTGTTTTATGGTTTTAGCAGTGTTTAATGATCACAAGCCAACCTAGTCTCACATTATTGAGTTGGCACAGAAATAGGATAAATTAAATAAGAAGTAAATATAGCTATATTTCCTTTCACAAATGAGTTGTTATTTAGTCACATCCAACTGTAATGCACTAAGTCTTTCTTAGCTTCCTTTTTTTATTCCTATTTATGTCTGCCATCTGCTCTGAAGAACCAACTCTGACAATTCAGAAAAGCTTATCTTTGAATTATTTCAACCCAACGCATACAGTACTTCCAAATATATTTAATCACTTGATACTGTGTTTTTAATGGGCCTGCACATAATATGTGTGTTGTTAGTGGCTTATTAAAACATCCCAAACCCGGGCAGGGTGATCCGTAAAGGTGCTTATATGTTAAAAATGAGGATTTAGCATGATCTATGAACCAAATCATGTAATTTGTACACCACCTTTTATAGTTTGAGTAATCTATAGTTTGTTGCTTTTTCAACAACCATCGTTAAGCAAATGCTGGATTAAGCACAATGGTGAGCTGGCCAGTTTGTAACAGTAACAGAATTGGAAAGGACCTTGGAGGTCATCTAGTCTAACCCTCTGCTCATACAGGAGATCTATACTATACTACAAATGGCTGTCCAGTCTCCTCTTAAAAGTCTCCATTGGTGGAGCACTCACAACTTTGGAAGGCGTTTTTTCCCCTACTGGTTGATTATTCTCAGGACCCCACACACTTAGTCAAAACCAGCAGAGGCAGTATTATTTCAAGGTCCCTCCAAATTTGACATATAAATAAATACCCAGTTGAGAAACGCAGTCTCAAAAGTCCTGCAAAACTGACAGCTCAGTTTCTGGAATACAAAAACCAGCTCTGTGCGATACAAAACTCCAAAAGCTATCGGTTTGTCCCACTTCAGAACGTTCCCACCTTATTCGCAAAAAATTCTCATGGTGGTTACAGCATTGGACATTAGAAGGGCTGTCAAGAAACCACAACAGACTGCTGTGCAGCAGACGAAAGCATGGCTGTTCGCAAAAACAGCTGCTTTCCATGGAGTCAGTCTTTATCAGTTCAACAATTGAAGGAAACATTGGCAGTCTTGGGATTACTAGCTTTTTCTTAGAGGTCATTCTCCCTTCTTCAGCTGGAAGTTTACTGTCTGTATGAGTAACTTTTACTCTCTGCAGCAAATTGTTTCTTACATCCTATAATACCCTTTGCAGCTTGGTATGTTTGACAACTGCAAACATTAATACGATGAGGCAAAAGCATAATCAGCAGAGTATATACTCTGGGCTTGAAAAAACAGTATATGTGTATTTCTTTTGAAGCTAGTATTTCAACATTTTGGTGCTGACTCATTCCATGTAACTATATGGAAGTAGATGCCTCTGTATCATGCCACAAAATTTTTGCTTTTTTTGTAGCCCGGGTCCGTGCACAATTAGGTGCACCTAATTCCCTTGAAATTAACACACAAAGTGCACCTGACCTACCTTAGATTCAGGTTGATACTATACAGTTAGTCCTCAATTTGTAACAGTTTGTGTAATGACCGTTCGAAGTTACAAACAGCACTGAAAAAAATGATTGATGACCATTTTTCACACTTAAGCCTGTTGCAGCAAATTCAGACCCTTGGCAATTGACTCATACAGTATTTAGAATAACTGAAGTGTCCCAGGGTCATGAGATCACTTTTTGCAGCTTTCTGACAAACACAGTCAACGGGGAAGCCAGATTCCCTTAACAACTGTGTTACTAACTTAACAACTACAGTGATTCACTTAACCAGTCGGGGCAAGAAAGGTCATAAAATGAGGCAAAATCCACTTAACAACTGTCTCACTTAGCAACAGAAATTTTGGGCTCAGTTGTGGTCATAAGTTGAGGATAAATCAATATGCCAATGTAGAATTCAGGCTGTGGAATACATTTCAAAGACTGATCTTGGGGTGCTATTTTAGGAACCTAGATTCCCAGCAATTTTTACTAATATTAAGTAGTATTGTAAGTTTTGCATAAAGCATCTTTTCTGTAGCGTATCTTATTTTAATCTTTCTGGTCCATTGCTTCTGTGACTTTCTGTTTGTATCTGATCCTCTTGATCTTTGCACTTCTCATGAAGCAAAGTCATTCACACTTGAGCAATATCATTTAGCTAGTTAAATGACTCCACTTTCTTTAGTAGCTCATTATGCCCTGAGTTTCCTGGGGTGGGAAGGACAAAAGGTTTGAGTCTTGCAGCCCCACCTCTAAATCTGACAATTTTCTAACTAAAAGATTGCGTGCGCTTTGCTAAAGGAAGTCAGGAAGTTCCAGTGGTGGGAACTAGTCCCAGGCATAAACCTTCTTCAGTTCTCGTTAGAGAAGCTGATAATAGTTTCCTGTTGCAGCAATGTTGACAATTTCCTCTGCAGGTTCGGGTAGTGGGGTACTGGGTTGTCACATCTGGGCACTGCACAGTCCATGGTTTCATACTTCTGGTGACAGCTGACGCATTTCTTGCTATAAGGAACTATTAATGTTTTCCTTTTTCCTTACTGAAAGAAACTTCAGAGACCAAGATTTGCTCAGGGCAGCCAGTCTCCCTCAAAATATCTTACATTGGTAGCCATACTCAAGCCATTGGCTTGTCCCAATGTTTCTCTCAAAAGTTAATATCATTGCATCAGTCTCCAGATCTTCCACATTCATTTTTTTGGTCTTCCAAACAAGAACACAGTTCTTAACTTTCCTCTGAAGCTTTACCGACCGCATTTCTTTCTTCCAAGCTTCCTAGATCCCTGAAGAAAAGACAAACAGGCAGGGATCCCTACCAAGAATCACACTTGAACAGCTTAACACATGCCCCATCCTACTCAGTCAGGCAAGGAAAGTATGTTATGGACCTCGTTGGTTGAAGAATTTGGGCTGGAGGGGTCTAGAAAGAGTCTTCTCTGCCATTGCCCCCACCATATGGACTATCTCAGGGGTGTCAAACTGAAGGCCCAGGGGCCAGATCTGGCTCATGGGGTGTTTAGTTCTGGCCTGCAGGGTCGCCCTGGAAATAGCGAAGGATTGGCCTCAGCCAAAACGCGGCTCTCCCAAGCTCCGTTTTTGTTGGCACAGGGTTTCAGGAGGCCATCCCAGCTGGACGGAGCTCTGGAGCCCGTTTTCTCTGGCAGAGCGCCCGGGCCACAGGCGCCCCTGACATGAGTGATGTCAAGCTGGCCGCACCCACCCCATCAAACCCAACTCTGATGTGGCCCTCAATAAAATTGAGTTTGACACCTCTGGACTATCTTGTCCCCAGAGGTGAGGCTGGCCCCCAGCTCTTGTGGCTTTCCAGAAGAGCATGAAAAACTTACATGGGGATTGAAGAGTGACATACAACCCTGGTCGCGTCAGGATGCTCCCTCTGCCTTTTAACTTGCTTTTTACTCTGCTTGTATTTTATTCTGCACTTTTTAAATTCTGTTTTTAATTTTCTTTTCTTTTTATGACCCTGTAGTCCCTTAATTTGGGATAGAGTCAGGACAACTGGATGGAACTGAGTGTTTACCAGCTACATGCCCTGCCTGGTGGCTACATGTTCTTAATTATGTCTCTTCTATATCATTTTACAGTTTGTATCAGTAAATTACCCAGAGTCTTTTGGACAGTGAGATGGGCAGTGTCTACATTTGAAAATAAAAATAAAATAATAATCAGTACTAGTATAAGTCCGATTGATCACATAAGCTTTTGTTCATCCACCCATATTTATGACCAAACTAATATATTAAAAAATGAAGGGAATGGATATGTTTTCATCAATCGCAATTATTTTAACAAGCTCTGAAATCATAGACCTTTTGCTCAGCCCACCTCACACAGGAGTGTATTCATGATACTTCATAAGTGAAGCCTGCCCTGAGTTTTATTGGGGGAAAGATGAAATGCAAAAGTCACAAACAGCTCATTGATCCTTTCTTTTTATAACAGCCATTCACTATTAAAAAAAAAAAAGCCTATAGATAGTCCTTCAACTTATGACCATAATGGAGCCCCAAATTTCCATTGATAAGTGAGACATTTGTTAAGTGAGTTTTGCCCTGTTTCACCACCTTTCTTGCCTCAGTTGTTAAGTGAATCACTGTAGTTGTTAAGTTAGTAATCTGGTTTTTAAGTGAATCTGGCTTTCCCATTAGCTTTCCTTGTCAGAAGGAAGGTGATCACATCACCTTGAGACACAGCAATAGTCATAAATATAAATCAGTTGCTGAGCATCTGAATTTTGATCACATGATCATGGGTATGAATCAGAGGTGGGATTCAAATTTTTTTACTACTGGTTCTGTGGGTATGGCTTGGTGGGCGGAAAGATACTATAAAATCTCCAGTCAGCAGTTCTCCAAACTACTCAAAATTTCCACTACCGATTCTCCAGAACTGGTCAGAACCTGCTGAATACCACCTCCGGTATGAATGTGAAAAATGTGAAAAATTGTCATGTCACTTTTTACAATACCATCACTTTGAATGGCCATTAAATGACCTGTTGTAAGTCAAGGACTACCTGTAATAGGAGGTGTTTGTATGGGATATACCAAAAGCCTCTTTTTAAGTTTAAGGGAAGGGGGAAATTACCTCACGTCTTACAAATGGAAGATGATGGTCACAGTGAATTACAAAAGAGTAATGAACTTTCAACTGATGAACAGGCTTGTCTTGCATTTAAAAAAAAAAAAAAGGCTGTGATCATTAGCTTCAATTCTCACAAACTGAGATGCACCCAACCCAGGACAGCGTGCATAGCTAATAAAGAAACTAGACCCAAAGCTGTATGAAGGAGTGATAGGCCAATTAATGCAGACAAGTTTGGTTTATGAAAGAAACCCAGGCGAGCTTCCCATTCAAATTGCCTGGATGGGAAGCTTACCTTGGCCACTTCACCTCCCTCCCTCCAAGGTCATACTGCAAAAACACTATTGGGATGTAAGGAAGTCAAATAGCATTATGAAAAAGATCACCCTCCACTGGGACCAAACAGCTTGGAGGAAAAAGGCGGGACTATTTGTACCTGTAAAATATGCCCTCGGGCTTTTTACCCAAGAGAAGCCAAAGACTTACAAATCCTAGAATAACAAGTCTCAAACTGAGTACCACAAGAGAATTGCCAGGGTACTACAAGAGATAAATAAATTAAGCAACTGAAAATTCACGTATCTATTCTGCTGATGAATCTGCATATTGCCTATGATTTGGTGCTCTTATATTTATTTCCTTCAGGTTGGAATCCATTGGGGACAATTTTATGCAGCTTTATATGGATGTGAATAGAGCATTCAACCACTCCCTACTCAAGGAGCTGGAAAAGAATTAGCCTCTCATGGCAAGATGCTTAGAATGGCCAAAGTAGCATGCCATTGCATGGAAGACATATTAAATATAACTAAGACAAGCCCTGACCCAGAAGGAAGGCATTCACACAGCTTTGTCTCATGTACCACCAGTTGTGTCTATTCCTGAACTGGGAGGCCTTTCTCACAGTCACCTCATGTGTGGAAACCTCAATGCCCTATTCATGGGGCTGCCCTTGGAGACCATTCTAGATGGTCTAGATTGTGATCCACAAGCAGTTATGGTCAGGCCACACTATGACCATGTAATTCCTCTATATTATGCTAGCCCCATTGTTTTCTGCAGGACTGATGAGGAAAAGAGACTGGAAAGAAATATAGATTTGTTTTAGCTGTTCATATAGTAAGTCATTCAAGAAATAGGCACTATTTTGAGACTGATATTCTCTAATGTAAAAGGATGGCTACTTAATATGGAATATTTGCTCGGGGCCATGATCCCACTTACCTTGGGGCAACCTCTTTCCTTGACAACGGTTTTCAACTTGTCCACAATCTATATAGTAAGAGAGCCTTAATTGTCTTTAGAAGCACCAGTGCTATAGTAGACTTTCCCCCTTATTCCAAAATGCCTAGCAGCTGCCTCAGGGTATCAGTGATCTTTCAGTATCCCTGTCACAGAAGTAACAATAAAGAGGCCAGTAATCAAAATGTTTCAGGCTAATACATACATTACTTTTGAAGTCCCAAAGGTGCTTTTTTTAACAGGCAACTGGACTTTCTGTGTTGTTGTTTTTTTTGAAGATGTTTCTCTTCTCATCCAAGAAGCTTCTTCAGCTCTTCTTCAGATTCTTGGATGAGATGCAAAATGTCTTCAAAGGAAAACCAGAAAGTCCAATTGCCTCTTGGAAAAGCACCTTTTGGGACAACCATGACTTGGATGACTGAGAATATCCATAGACATTTAGCTATGCATTTTGAGATTACTCTTGAAGGTATGCTTGGGGAAGCTATGGGGGCCACTGTTGTGTAGCTTTGTACCATAGTGCTAGGCTGCCCAGCGAATAATGTTATTAGTATTTATTGGATTTATGCAGCCACCAGAACCAAAGGACCCAGGTGGTAAAGAGTTAAAACATCATAAGAAATATATATATATAAATATATATAAATAAGAAATATTCATCCATCCATCAGTTTATTACAGTCCTAAGGCCAGGTACAATAACATATCTAAAAGAGGAAGTGTTATGCATTTCTCTATATCTATATCTAAGACAGAAAGACAGTAAGCATAATAGGATATAAAATAATGAAGAGCAGATATAACAAAACAAAATAGAGTAAAAATTGTATCATAAGAAATTCAGAAACAAAAACAAAAGCGAGCACTTTCTCTTGCCTAATTTGCAGATGATTGCAATATGTAACTAAAAAAGACAGAAGCATTTCTCAGGAAATCTTGCAAAATTTGGTTTCCTTAGTAATGCCATCAGAAAAAAAGAAAAGAAATGCTTGATCAGATTTGGATTATGAGCACGTGATGTAGCCAAGAGGTAGTCTGGAAGTGAGACTCATCTGTTCCTGATACGCAGCTGTGATTGATGGCTATTTTCTCAGGAGCCACTGATCTGCTGAAGAGAGGACAGCTAAACCAGATTAGCCGAACCAATCACTTTGCCTACCATATGCTGCACACACATAATCAGGCCAATGCCATTTCTCAGTGACTGGAATGTATACAATATAATGTATATAGGCAGAATAGGAATTGGCACTTGGGTTGACAAATTTCAGGCCAGTGCAGTTATGAACTGACTCAAGGATAGAAAGATGGATATCCCTTCAACTGAACAGCAGGGAAAGGCTCTTAGCTTCCCAGTCTTACATACAGACACTATGAAGTATTCTATCAGGCATTTTTCCCTTTCTTTTGCTAAAGGCTCTCCATCCTGGAGTAGGCCCTATTGTGTTAATGTTTAAGGCACTGTGTTTAGGCTCTGTCTATCCATCCATCCATCTCAATAAATCAGAATAGAGCTGGAAGGGGCCTTGGAGATCATCTAGACCAACTCCCTGCTCAAGCAGGAGACCCTATACACTGACAAGTAGGGCTATCCAGTCTCTTCTTAAAAACCTCCGGTTAAAAATATCCAACACCCACAACTTCTGAAGGCAAGTTGTTCCACTGGTTGATTGTTCTCACTGTTAGGAAAATCTATCTATCTATCTATCTATCTATCTATCTATCTATCTATCTATCTATCTATCTATCTATCTATCTATCTAATATAATTGCCCATCTTACAAAACATCATAAATAGAAATGGTCATTAGCCCTTTTGTTTTTAATTATAGTTGGCTGGAGTATATGTTGCAAATATAAAAAGGTGAAATCTCAAACACTTTTCATGAGAAAGAACAGAGAACATGGCAAGTATCAGTAGTTAATCTCCCCCACACACACCATTCAAAAGTACTCCTATGTTATATGAAACTTACATTGCAGGACTATCATCTTATTCTAGTCCTTCAGAGAAGTCCACAGGCAGAAAAGCCTGATCACACCAAATTAGGATTACATAGCCAATGTTCCTGGGCTGAACTCAAAACTGATTGTCTGGTAGACTAAGAAAACCTGCCCTTTAGACTAGGAAATAGATAGTGAACAATTGTGTTTACTTAGTAGTATTGGAAAATTACTCTTCCTAATTATTATTTCCTAAACTATTGCTTCAACGGAAGATGTATCTTTAAATATTACCAAGTTATTTTAAAAAATCAACGTGAACAATGTGATCTCTTAGGCCAAGTTTCTCAAAGTAGCACTTTCCAAATATATTGGATTAAAGCTCACATTATCCACAATGTACACTGTCCATACTTATTAAGAATAATGAAAAATGTACGCTATCTCTTCTAAAGGACCCTGAATTAAGCAATTCTGCTTTAGGCTCAACTTTCTCCTATCAGATAGAAGCAAACGCTAATGTTTCTGTCAGGCCTAAACCCAAAGACAACAGAGAAAAATCTATGAGTCCAAGCCTTTATTTGCTTACACCTAATGGATACTTTCTGGCCTCAAAACTCTTGAAAAAGTCATTGGCTATTTGAGGGACAGCCTCTTCCTGATCACATCTACTTGTCCCATTAGGTCCATCTGGAGAGAGATATAGTGGGCCCCATCTGTTAAAGAATTCCATCTGCAGGGACCCAGACAGCCTATGAAATGATGGGATTCAAAAATTGGTTACTACCAGTTCTGTGGGCGTGGCTTAGTGGATGTGGCAGGGGAAGGATACTGCAAACACCCCATTCCCTCCCCACCCCACTAACCTGCTTCCCAGTTTTGTTCTCCTGTGCAGGGCAACCAAAGAAGACCCGGCCGATCAGCTGGGACTCAGGAGGCAGTGAATAGATGGGGGAGGGGCCAGTCAGAGGTGGTATTTGCTGGTTCTCTGAACTACTCAAAATTTCCGCTACTGGTTCTCCAGAACTGGTCAGACCCTGCTGAATACCACTTCTGAGCATATGCCTTTTCTGCTGTGGCTTCTGTCCTATGAAACATCATTTCCCCAACTTTGAAGTTAGCCCCATCCCAATTAGCCTTTCAGGAGGCTTTGAAAACGTGGTTTTTCCAGCATGGGTGCCGTGGGAAGCCAGCCCAATTGTTCTACATGTATTGAGTTTAGATAGGTGTCTTCTCCTGCAACCCTGCTTTTATTTATATTTTAAAGGTTTTTAAAAAAAACAATTATGACATTATTTTAATTGTTGGTTTGTACACTGCCCAGAATCAAATTTGGTGAGATGGATGGGCATATAAATGTACTATTGACATGATGGTAAACCTATGGCAGGCATTACACGGGTGGCACGCAGAGCCCTCTCTGTGGGCACACGAGCCATTGCCGCAGCTCAGCTTTGCCGCGTGTGCACGTACCTCCTCCTTGAAGGTGGCCAAAACAACTATTAACAATTTTTCCTAATGTAGCCTGGGACTTTCAAATTAGCTTCAATATCACCCAATGGGTGCTATAGAAAAAACAGGAAACAATGGTGGTGGGGAGCTGTAAAAAAGAGCATAAGAGTCTTTCTGGGATATGCAGCTGGCTCCCAATTCTACTCTCTATACAATCCAAGGGTGTCAAAGAGAGGGAGGGAGGGAGGGGGAGGGGGAGAGAGAGAGAGAGAGAGAAATATTTGGGGAGGAGGGCAGGAAGGGGGAAATGCATTGCTTGATTCTTTCTGGAGCCAGCAGAGGAGTCGGCCACAGCCTCAGGCGCTTTCCTGCATTCCAGCTAAATTGATCCCATAAACACACTGACATATTTAAAATCCAAGAATGAGAATGTAAGGGGAGGAGCAGAGCAGGTCCTGAAGGTCCTTTGGCTTTGTTCCTGGCTGTGTTCTTTCCATCTATCTATATCTATCTATCTATCTATCTGTCTGTCTATCTATCTATCTATCTATCTATCTATCTATCTATCTATCTATCTATCTATCTATCTATCTATCTATCTACTTATCTATCTATCTATCTATCTATCTATCTATCTATCTATCTATCTATCTATCCATCTACCTATCTATCATCAGACTTGTATGCCACCCATCTAGCCAAAGGCGAGTCTGGGCAGCTAACAAACATTGAATCAAATGCAGTATATAACATTAAAAGAACAAATAAAGATCTTAAATTGAAAGGCAATAAAACTAAGCAGGAGGGAGATGGAGGGAGCCAAGGGCATACAGGGAGGAAGTGAGCTATTCTCTACCCCCCTTCAATGTTCCCCACCCCCAGTGGGGCCCAAGGCTACATGAGATAGTTGGCCAAAACGGTGAGAGCAAGTCTGACCCTGGGAAAAGGCACACTATCTTCCAGAAGGCGGGAGCCACAGCACAAAAGGCTCTTCTTCTGGACCCCGCTAGCCAAAATTCTTTGGTTTATGGCTCTACACCACGCCCCTTCTGCTGGCATGGGGAGGGGAGAACAGACTAATGCCATTGGGATGAGCCAGTTTCTCAGACAGCCTGGACCCATGCCAAGCAGGGGTTTGAAAGTGGTAACTGGATCCAGAAGTAAACTGGCAGTCAGTGTAGCTTACAGAAGAACGGTGCAACGTAAGCCAACCTGGGGGCCCAAATAGCTGCCCGCGCAGCTGTGTTCTGCACCAGATGAAGCTTCCAGATCCTCCTCAAAGGTAACTAACTCCATGTAGAGCACATTGCAGTAGTTCAACCAGGAGGTGACTAGGGCTTGAATGACTGAGCGCATCTCCTGTTGTCAAGAGAATTAGAACCAAACTGTTCCGTGCAAGCAAATACAAGTGCAGCCCTTACGGTCCAGCTTTTTCCTGACAGAACAATTAATCAGTGGAACGATTTGCCTCTAGAAGTTGTGGAGGCTCCAACACTGGAGGTTTTAAAGAAGAGATTGGACAGCCACGTTTGAAATGCTATAGAGTCTCCTGCCTTAGCAGGGGTTTGGACTAGAAGCCTTCCAAGGTCCCTTCCAACACTGTTATTCTGTTAAAAATGTAATTGCAGCAGATTCTTCAAACTGAAACAGTTTGCCCTTAGTTACCCCCACCCATCCAGCCCATAACTGGGACTCAAATGTGTGTTCTGCATTTTGGAAAAAAAGGAAACAGCTGTTGGGGGAACGGTTAAGCACCCACTTGTCATCTGCTGCTTCCTTACTCTACTCCTACCAGAGGTAGTAAAGTAAATTTTGAAATGCTAACTATACTGAATGCCACCAACTGTTTCTCATAAGTTTTTTCTTCCCAGGTTTCTGATCTGGGTTGCTTCAGTGCTGTCCCTAAAATGTAGGTGCCCAGAAGTGGATGCTACATTGTAAGTGTAACTTTGACTTAGTCCCCGAGTATTTTCGCATTGGAGGCATAAAAACAAAATATAGTTTTAAAATTCTCAGAGCTTTTTCCCATCATTAACAATGAATTGTTGTAGTAGGACTCTCTGAATGTTAACTTATTTTATGTTGATTATCAATGCATTTGTTCTGGTAGTGGTGTTCGTTGTAGCTGAATTGCACTGTTGGAACGTGTTCAGTGTTATCCATCAAGCCACCCAGATCCTTCCTGCAGATACCCCGCTTGGGCGGGGGGGGTGTGTGGACTAGATGACCTACAAGGTCCCTTCCAACTCTGATTATCTGTTATCTGTTACTGCTATCTAATATGGTCTCCCATGATTTTCGATTTATGAGTTTGATTTTTCTTATCCAAATGAAGGACTATATGTTCCTGTTGAAATTCCTCTTGTCAGTTTCTATCCCTTGTTCATTTTGTCAAGAACCCCCTGAAACTTGATACTGTCTTTTGAGTGGAGTGTTCTTCCTCCTATCTTTGTGTTGTCTTGCACATCTGATAACCATATTTTCTAACCCCTCATCCAACCCATTTTTAAGTCTGTTAAGCAACACAGGCCCTCGAACAGAGCTCTGCAGAATGTCACTCAGCACTTCCATCGTGATGCTGAGCATTGCTGACATTTGAGAGGTTATCAACCAGCCCTGCGGCCATCCAAGGATGGCATAACCATGTCCATCTTCACTTGTAGAATCTCACAGAAGATTTTTTTTTCAAATGCTTTGTTGAAGTTAAGTCATTTTCACAGAGAGTTGGTCACTCTATCCCCAAAAGAGATCTGGTTAACTTGTCATGAATTATTTTTAATAAATCCATGCTGGCTCCTACCACTATAACTTTCTTTTCAACATGCACATAAATTGACTGTTTAATCATCTCTTCCAGTATTTCCATGAAGCTGATTAGTATGTAGTTATCCTCAGGGGTGGGATTCAAATTTTTTAACAACCGGTTCTGTGGGCGTGGCTTAGGTGGTAGGCGTGACCAACTCAATATCACTCATATCGAGGCACGCATCTCCTCGCCTGGCCTCTCATGACTGTGGGGATGCTGCAATAGTCATAAGTGTGAAAAATGGTCATAAGTCACTTTTTTCAGTGCCATTGTAACTTTGAATGGTCATTCCACACAGGCAAAGTACCAGCAAAGGAAGGGGAAAAAACTCCAGAGAAATTCCTGAGACAGGAAGTCTAGTCCTGCCAAGAATGTATTAACAGAGGATTAACAGAGGATTAACAGAGAGGCAGTTTCTGTAAGCAACACCAGAATGTTTCCTTCCTGCCTTCCTTACAGGATTAGGCCAGTAATTTCTTCTAACAATCGGTTTTCCAAACTGCTTAGAATGTTAACAACCGGTTCTAGCGAATAGGTGTGTACCTGTAGAATCCCACCCCTGGTTATTCTGGTGTCCTACCTTCCCTCCTTCACTTTTTGAAGACATTGGCCCTAGAGCTCACATTACAGAGCCCTACTTTTGGGGTGAGGAGGGAGAGAGGGTTTCCTCCTTACTATCCCATTCCCCCCTGTGGGAAACCCTTTTCTTTCTTCAAAAAGGGCCACCAGACTAATCTTCATGCAGTTGTTTCTTCTGGCCTCAATTATGGCAGCATTGAGTGTTTGTCTAGAAATAATGCTTTGGAGATATTGACTATTGACAGACTGCACCGAGGAGTCCCTGGCCTGCCTTCCTTCTTTAGGATACTATTGGAAAGGAATGGAAGGCACAGGATCCATGTTATAGAGCGGGTGGAATTTGCCAAACAATGGCTTCATTTTCAAGACAGCCTTCAATAAGCAGCCCACAGTTGAGGAACAATCTTCCTTCTTATATGCCACATTTTCCTAAGGGTAGAGACAAATGCAATAGTGAGGAAGAACTGATTTAAACAACTGATGCTTATTTCCAAGTTATGTCTGCAAGGGAAGTAACTGAAGAGAGTGAAATGTATTTCTATATCAACAGACAACAGGATTGTTGATCTGTTGAGACTCAGACTGCAGTTCATTGATAATGATAGGAAATATCTCTGGGATTTTTTTTTTAACTATATTTTTATGCCTCCGATGCTAAAATGAATACCAGGGCAATAGTTATGTTGGTTTGTAAGAGCAGGCCTGAGCACAAAGAGGAAACTGCTATTCTCATCAGGGAAGGAAAGATACAGGCAGTCCTCAATTTACAACAGTTAATTTTGTGACCATTCAAAGTTACAATGGCACTGAAAAAAGTGACTTACGAATGTTTTTCACACTTACAACTATAGCAGCATCCCCATGGTCAGATGCTTGGCAACTGACTCAAATTTATGACCTTTGCTGTGTCCTGAGTACTTGTCAGCACATTTGCTCCCTCCTGGCAAGCAAAGTCAATGGGAAAGACAAATTCACTTCACAACGATGTTACTAATTTAACAACTGTGGTGATTCACTTAACAACCATGGCAAGAAATGAGGCAAAACTCCCTTAACAACCATTTTATTTAGCAACAGAAATTTTTGGCTCAATTGTGGTCATAAATCAAGGACTACCTGTATTGGGCTGGATCTTGGCTTGCTTGCTCTCTCTCTCGCTCTCCCCCCCCTCCCTCCCTCCCTCCCTCCCTCTCTCTCTCTCTGCTAAATATGACTGTAGACTTATTCCAGACTGTAAACCAAAATAATAAGAATATATATATTTTTTACAAAGGTAGTAAGAAGTCACATAAAATTACAGTCAGGCTCTACAGGACTCCCTGCTTGGAGAATTCTTCCTTTCTCATTTCCTGCTCATCTGCTGCAGGACGCAATCCTGTGGAGGAGTAGCCAGCTGGCTCCCTCATCTCTTCAACACCAGTAGCTGCCTGATGTGGAGGAACCGTGTAAAGCAGGGGATGGAGATAAGAGGCCTGCCGCACTCTCAGAGGCTGTTGGATCCTTGGCCTCCCCCACATGTGTATTCCAGCCAAGGAAACCAAGAGCAACTCCAGAGGACAGCTGTGAAAAGGCCTCCTTGCTTGCGCTAAAAGCCTGGGGACAATGAGCCAGAGAAGGGAATGCAAGGAAGTTTGGTGGATGGATATCTTGGGAACTGTCTACACCAGGGGTCTCCAACCTTGGCAACTTTAAGACTTATGGACTTCAACTCCCAGAATTCTTCAGCCAGCTGGCTGAGGAATTCTGGGAGTTGAAATCCACAAGTCTTAAAGTTGCCACAGTTGTGGATCCCTGGTCTACACTACTGGGAAAAAAAATGCTTTTGCCCATCTTATTTGCAATTTTCTATTCACACTGAGCTCTGTCAACGGCAAATTTAGCAAGAAAAACCATGACCAACATTGAAACAAAAACAAAATCCTAGGCACCAATCAACAGATGCAATTTAGTAATAGATAACTCAGAACACATGCAATCAGGTTTTATGTAGCCAAAACATGACACAGTGTTATGCCTAGCTAACAGATCAGACACTGCCCCAGATGAGAAAGTGAGAAAGTGTCACAGGTTTCACACACATACACACTGCTGAGGTGAAATGCCACCACCCACTCTTAAGATGGCAGAAACTTAAATCAGTATGAAATTTGCTCTCCATTTCATGACTCTATTCTGATTCTATGGCCTTTGGTGGTCCCATTCCCTATAAACCCCTGAGTTCCATCCAAGTTAATTGTGATTTGAGATTGTCTTTGGGTAGTGCGGTAACACAAGAAAAAAGAATGGGGAGAAAGTATGTTAACACAGGTAAGGCCCAACATTTTATGACAATTGAAAAGGTAAATGGCAGGTACAAGTACAGGTGATCCTCAATTTATGACAACTGGGACCAGAATTTTTGTTGCTCAGTAATGCAGTTGCTAATTGATTGTATTTTCCTTCCAGCCACAGTTGTTAAGTGAATCATTGCAATTGTCAAGTGAATCACTGCAATTGTCAAGTGAATCACTGCAGTTGTTAAATAAATGACTGCAATTGTTAAATGAACCACTGCAGTTGTTAAATAAATCCAGGTTCCCCCATTGATTTTCCTCCAGCTGGGAATGTCGCAAGTGTAAATTTCGTAACCCTGGGACACTGCAATCATCATAAACACAATGCTTATGGCCAAGTGTCTGAATTTTAACCACATGATCATGGGCATGCTACGTTGGTCATAAGCATGGGGACCAGTCATAAGTCACTTTTTCAGTGCCATTGTAACAGTTGCTAAACAAATGGTTATAAGTCAAGAAATACCTGTACAATACACTTCTGTGTTGTATTTTTTCCTTTTTCTTGATCCCTAATCTCACCTCCCAACCCATTCCATATTTCTTTGTATCCCTTAGGATGAACCTTAGGTCCTCTCACTGTTTTGTTTGCATTCTTAACTTTTGCCGCCTCCTGCCGTTCTTCCCTGCATCTCTAGTCAACCTTTCCTATAGTTCAGGCCAGGGCAAAATGTTTAAAACCTGCAACCTAGCTCAGCTTGGCAGCTGGAGTTCACAATGCCCAATATGCCAACAGAGAAGGCAAAAATTTGTTCTCTCAGATTCACAATTCTCAGCCACACCATGGACTGCTTATAAATGATCTGAATGCAGTCAAAAATATAGCAGAAAAATGTGATCTCTGCAGCCCTTAACTAAAACCCTGGGTGCAGCTCCAAAGACTCCCCAAATTTGCTATAGATTTTATTGTGAAAGAAGGGGGGAAATACTTAACACTCGGCTCAAGGTTAGTTTTATTCAATACATTTAAAAATCAAATGTAATCCTTATCCTGGTCCCATGTATTACTTTTAAAAATACAGCTTATTGCCAAATGCCATCTACCATTATACTACTCAAATTTAAGGATGTGCAAGGCCAGGCCAAGATAGTTTGACCAATGCTAATCTAATATTCCTTCCAGTAACTTTCCAGAATCTCAGACAGAAGGCGAGTGGGGTGGGGGAACCCTTGCTCTTCTCTTACTTTTTGATCTCACTCTTTGAAGCAAAGATGGAAGAACTGGAACAAGGCTCCTCTGGGTGTACAATAAGGTCTCAGTCACTGAGCAATATCAGGTTATATTGGGTGGATATTTCAATTGCCTTTTTGAAACCTGGAGTCCAGTCCAAGGCAGACCACATTTGGCTCCACAGAGTATTTAAAATGCCAGTGCAAACAGTGTAAAGGGATTTGTGGAAACTGTTCTTTTTAAGAAAGGATGTCACATTAAGAATTGTTTTGCTGTAAGAGATAAGAAAGCCTCCTCCTCCCCACCCCAATCATGCTTCTGTTGTGGTGAAGTCTCATTTTTCCAGTGTTTTAGATGGCAATCTGGTTGCTGCAGATTAAATACAATACTTTTGCCAGTGGCATTTCTCTGTGTCAAATTACGGTGACCGATACGAAAGTACTTATTGGCTGGTGCCCATGCAGTCACTAATGTCAAAGCATACATGTTTTCAACCCAAGACATCTTGTGAAAGTTTATATTTCTTCAAATGCTTATTTTGGTTAGCTCTTTCCCAAAGTGAGCCCTTTCCCATTATTACCAAATGAGCTCATGTGCTGACAAGAATTAATTTCAATAGTTATAAGAGTGTCAGTCCCTTCTTCTCCATAATATTTTATCCTTTTCAGAACAATTCTTTCTTAGATTTATTGTTGAAATACTCTCTAATTCTCCAGGATTAAAGCAGGGCTATCTTTTCCCTCCTATTCATAGGAAAGTAAACAGACCTAGTTTTCATTTCTGCTCCATCTAGAAAGATTCCTACCCAGCCTCTAGTAGAAACAGGAGAAGTGATACTAGCAATACATAAAAGAACTGGTACTCTGGAGCAGGGGTTGCCAACCTTTTGGACCTCAGGGACCACCAAACTCATAACTTTAAATTCCGTGGACCACTAATATGAATTTTGACTGATGGTGGCTTGCTGATGTTTTCCCAGGGTCTCTGCAGAAAGCAGCAGAAACCCTGGGAAAACCCCCAAAAAAGACTGCAGGAAAATTTCCCACCCCGTTTTCCTACCAATCGATCGCAGGATACCGTCTCCAGCTCTGCTGTCAGGAGGAGAGAGAGAGAGAAGGAGACTTTTGGCTTCATGCAAGGAAAGCAGCAGAAGCAGTAGCAGTCTTTCTTTCTCTCCCCCAAACTCTGCCAGAAATGAGTCTTTGTGAGACTTGTCACGCTGGCGCAGCCTCTTGGAGCACAGGGTCCCAAAGTCTGGCAGAGTTTGGGGGAGAGAAAGAAAGACTTTCGCTGTTTCCTTGCGTGCTGCCAAAAGCAGAAGAAAGAACCGGAAAGAAACAGCCTGATGGTCAGGCGAGGTGCGTGGGGTGAGTGGGGCAATTTCCACCTCTGCCCTTTCCCCCTTCCCATCACTACCTCATGTTCGCAATGCAAGCCTTGTATTCCGACAGCCCATGAAGGCAGAGCAGCCTTGTGTTCCTGCGCAGCCTGGATTAATTGCTTTGGGGGGAGTGTTTTGGGGGTGACATTTCTCTGTGGACCACCAAAATTTTCTCAGGGACCACCAGTGGTCCCTGGCCCACTGGTTGGCAACCGCTGCTCTAGAACATTTTTCCATCACAAAGCATCCAAGAGGAAGAAACTGCTGTGTAGGAGATATAGAGTCTTCTTCCATTCAACCTTTTAATTTAAACTCTTCTCCCAAATGTGTCTTACTCCCATTCACTACCACCCTTCACCTGGACGCTGCTTTTCAAAACATCTGGAATTAAACTTACTGGTTTATAGAATGGGTGAAGTGTGAGAAGACAGGCCAAAGAAGAATTAAGAGGAGAAAAGGTGGAGGGAGCTTAAGAAAAATGTAGTTTTTATTCTGAACTTACTGTCATTTCCTTCCCGCAGCACCCTGTGAAGATGCCAAAACATTTCACCAAACTCCATACAATCCTCATTTCACCCCATTCTTTTGGGAAGCTCCCAAAGTGTCATTCAACACAATAGCTGAAATCTGCCATAATTTTTTTCTGAACTGCAGTTTTCAGCCACTTGTCTTCCATGCATAAACCAGCTGGAAATGAAACCAGCCTAAGAAACCCTTCTTTAAACCTTTTCCTTTGCTTTGGCCACAGTGATAGCCTCATCTTCTAGGCCAACTAGTGGATTATCCTGCTTCTTTGATCCTTCAGAGTGGGAAGACAAGGCAAGACAAGAATTCAGCTTTACTATTTTTTGCTGACACATGGCTACAAGGTGGCAGATTTTTTTCTCAATTTCCACTAGTCAGAAAAAAAATCAAGGGAGGGAGAAGTATCCATGATTGGCCACTGTTCCACCAATAAACTTCACAAAAAGAAAAGAAAAGGAAAGGAAAGGAAAGGAAAGGAAAGAAAGAAAAGGAAGGAAAAGAAAAGAAAGAAAAGAAGAAAAATGAAGGGGAAAGGGAAAGGAAAGGAAATGAGAGGAAAGGAAAAAAAACCAAGCTAAACTTATAAAAAATAAAATGCCTCTGGAGAGCAAGACCCAACAACTGGAGAGGCTGCATTACCCAGGTGGGGTGGAGTGGGGTATTGCTTACAAGGGATTGAAAAATACTACCCTGTTTCTCCAACAATACGGCCTCCCCCAATAGGAAGTCCCAGCATGTTTTATAGGCATGAAATGAAATTAAGCCCCTCCCCCCAAATTAAGGCCTATATTAAAACATGCAAAAGGGAGGGGGTGGGGGGGCCTTGCCGTTAGGAAGTACTTTTGTTACACACCCGGATATGGTGCTGCCTGCGTTGACCCTGATATGAAGTGCCCCACCAACGCCGAGGTCAACATCCAAGCTGTTGCCGCCTGCCCGCCCAAAGATGCAAGTGGGGGGAATTAAGTCACCCCCAAAAAGACGGCCTAGCCATTTTTTCGGGGCTCAAAAAAAAAAAAAGACCCGGCCTTATATATGAGAAACATGGTAGCATGGCTTGAACCGGCACAAGAGAAAAAAAAAACACTCTTATGACTCACTGCCAGAAAACGTGGGTGGAAGTTGTGTTAGCTGTTGGGAGTTGAGATGATGTAGAAATAGTAGGTGATGCCTGAAGATGACACATGAAATAAGTAGAAATAGTAGGTGACACATGAAATAAGGGGGAAGCGTGGATCTGGCTTGCAGAGTTGCAGTTCACTATGAAGTAGGCAACACATGAAAACTATACCCCAACCTTAAACTGGGTTTAATAGTTTGCAAAGCCATTCCAATATATACATCCCCCACAAAGAAAAATGGGGAAAATCTAGCCTCAACTTCTTTGTGCAATTTCTGAATCTACTGAGGTTCTTGAACTGCTCCCCAGTAAAGTCCATGGATGATCCTTGACCACCTAAAAGTCCACCCAAGTTTTAGAGCTCTGTTGATCTTGCAAAACCAGCTCTGGGTGCTATATCAGAGGAGCACTTCGAGGGGAAAGTGTGAAGCATCTGTTCCTTCTCACTATTGTAAGTGTTTTGCCATGGAAGGGTGAATGTAAATCTAAAGTTACATGCAGTATAACTCTACTCCCAAAGATTTCCCCATTGCTCCAGGAAAACTATATCTTAACTTTAATGTGGGTTAAAACTGATGTACTAACACTTTTAAGAATTGGCAAGTTGGAAACTACAGCTTGAAGATTTTAATTTTTGTGATGTGATAGGAATGTGATCTAGCGGGCAGATGGAACAGAGTTCTGCAGAAGTCAAACTAAAGTATTTAAGAAAGAAATGGAATACCCACCCTCCTTCCACCTCTGTATTCCCCAAGTTTTTTATTTTTTATTTTATTTTCAGGATCTGGAGCTCCTTCTGGCCGCAGCGTGGGAGGGAGGGAAAATTAGTACTCCCCAGAACTTAGTCTGGCTTCCAGTGAAAACTTTCCAATGACCAAGGGAATTGAGATATTGGAGTAAAAGCGGGAGGGGATGAGGAGAAAGAGGGAGGGAGGGAGCGAGGGAGGGAGGGAGGGAAGGAGGGAGAGAGAGAGAGAGAGTGAGAGAGCGAGAGTGCCATTTCCACTTTTTTTCTGCCTAAGCCCTGTTTTCTCCTTCTAGATGAAATAATTATTTCCAGCTGCCCTGCCAACTCATTCAGCTGGCCAAGAGGGAGTCCCAATTCATTTCAACACTGCAGACCAAAGCAGGCCTCAACTCTTGCAGTTCAGTAGGGGAGCTGCCCAAAACAGCTTTGCTGCTTCAGAAATGGGAAGGGGTTACTGTGTTTACAAAAGCTGTGGCCCCCGTTCCAGATGTGCACTTTGCACTTGCTCAGAAATACTTCCTTTACCATCAGCACACTCTTATTCATGGAGTGAGCACCGACAACAAAAGGAGACCAACGAAAGTTCAAGCCAAACCACATACACTGGGTAGGAGGGGAGTCCTTCTCAGCTCCATCTTATTGAAGCCCAGCCTCTGTATCAGTTGGCTCTTTCTGTGTTTACAATCCCCATCATTCTTAGCAATACAGAATGGATGGCAGCTGTAATTAAGCACATCTGGGAAATAGCAGAGTGGGGGAAGTTGTAAGGAACTGGGCAGAATATTTCGCCCATCTACGCCTGGTGCTGCTGATCAAAGTGCTAGCAACAAAGTGTTTTTTGTTTCCTGTCTTGCTTTGCCACTCACAATGGCAAAGTTACCACTTCTTTCTTGCCACTCCAGGCGACAGGGCCTTGAACAGAAAGAGGGTCTTGTTCTACAACACACGGAGTGGCATACTGCAGTCCTTGACTTACAGCCATTTGTTTGAAGTTACAACAGCACTGAAAAAAGGGGTTCATAATCAGTTTTCATGCTTACATCTGTTGCAGCATCCCATGGTCACATGGTCAAAATTTGCTTGCTTGGCAATGGGCATTTATTTGCGCTATTCTGGGATCATTGCTCTATTTTGGGATCATGTGATCAGCATTTGTGACCTTCTCAGCTGGCTTCTAACAAAGTCAATGGAGAAAGCCAAATTTGCTTAACAACTACACTATTTACTTAACAACGGAGTGATTCATTTAACAACTGTGGCAAAAAGGTAATAAGTTAAGGACTACCAATAATAATAATAATAATAATAACCATAACAACAGCAACAGCAACAGCAACAAAATAATGTGGGTAATATTATTAATAGTAATATATTACATTCAATATTAGCATATGAAACTGCATTATAATAGCTCCTAATAGGTGAGATGATTTTGGAAAACTGCACTAGAAAGAAGACCAACTTGAATGTAACTTGGATTGATTACAAAAACGTATCTGATTCCCTGCCACATGATTGGATAATCAAGTGCCTAGAAATAACAGGAGTCACCTGAAATATCATAAGCTTTGTGCAAAGATCAATGGCACAATAGAAGACACAGTTGCTGGTTAGTGGCAATAGACTTGGAAAGGTTAATATTAAAAGAGGAATCTTTCAAGGACACTCACTGCCATCATTACTGTTTGTCCTTGATTCCTCTATCAACAGTACAGAACAAGTCAGGCCATGGCTATCAAACATCAAAAACATCTGCTAGGCTATTCTACCTCCTTTACATGCATGATCTGAAACTACATGAACAACACTTTCTGAAACAGAATGGCTGCTCAACACTTTCTGAATATACAACCAAGATATAGCAATGGAGTTTAGACTGAACAAATATCTTCACCATCATCAGGGGAAAAATAACGTAAACTGAATGAATCAAGATGCCCCAGGGAAATAATATCAAGAGTTTGGATGAAGATGATTGCTACAAACCCTGAGCATCCTTCAAGCTGAAAATGTCAATCAAGCATGCTGAAGTCAAGAAGAATATCAAAAGTGAATACAGCATCAAAGTGAACAAGATCTTAAAGTCTAAACTCAGTGAAAGAAACACCATCAAGGCAGGAAACACCTAGACATTTCCAGTCATTAGATGCACAGCTGGTACAGTGGATAGGAAGATGGGAAAAATGATGAAAATAAATCATGCCTTTCCTCCATGTAGCAATGCTGACAGATTCTATTTAAAATAGGTGGGTATGGAATGCTGCAAATACACCAGATGGTTGAAGGACAAAAATGGACATTGGAAGAATGTCTGAAGGACAGTGAAGAAGATGCAGTAGTACACAATGAAGGCTTATTGAATACCAAAGAAACCAAAGGGGACTACAAGAAAGACCAAGTGAAGACCAGAACAGAGACACTGAAAGGCAAAGATACCAATAATAAGAGGCATCTAGGGTCTAATCTCAAAACATCTGGAGCACTACTTGAACAATATCAGTGCTGATAAAATTACCACCTGTCAATTGCAAAAGACAGTTTCCTTGGAACAGCATACCTCTTGCCACAATACTTTTAATACCATCAGACATCAGCATCTGCTTGTCCCAGGTTCTTGGAAACACAGGTGGATAAAAATGCCAAATCCAGTGTAAATATGTGACTGACTTTCTCCTTCCCCCACCCCCATCATACAAAAAAAGAGAGATGGCTATTCAAATCTGGAACATAACTAGAAGTTGCAGCTACTCTGATTCCAGCTATACAAGGACATCTAAAGCTATACCACGGATCACTGGGATGCAATCTGGAAACCAGCTTGCTCTAGCTCTCAGGGCAGTAAGGAAAAATGCAGATCCAGTTAGCTGGCTGAGTTAATTGGCTTTGACTTCTAAGTTATAATCAGGCAAGGCTATAGAGCAGGGAAAAGCATCCTGAATTTTAAAAAAAAACATTCAAAGAGCAGGAAGGAGCTAATCAGAGGAATGCATTTGAGAAGATTGCAGCAAATACATAGACTTACACCAGTGCAAAGAGAGCACTGAACTTTTCAAAAGAACTATTCAAGACTACAGAAAAAAAATTTCTAGGCATACATAAATGACAAAAACTATTTGTGGCCTTTGTTACAGCCTGTTTATTTGTTTTAACCTAGAAGCTTTGGGCACAGATCTTCAGATAATACATGCATATGAAATGTATTTGAATATATGTAGCTAGGGCTGGTACTTGGACTGTTGGTCTGAGCTCGGAGCTTGGCAATTTGGTTGCATAGACAACATGCATATACAATGCCAGTAGTTCCATTAATGCCCACTAGAGGGAAAACTGCTATAACGCTAGGTGCCATCCAGATAAGCACCAAACATTGCATATCTAGACAGCAATAATACTTATTGAGATCTGTTAGTCAGCCAGAGAGCCATCTAAGTCAGCTTTCACCAACCTGTTGATAAGCTTTTGCCAAACTAGATATGCTCAGCCACAGCTACTAATCCCAAAAACTGTGTGCCATTTGATAACGCTTTCTAAAGATGGTTATCTCTGTCTTAAGACAAATTATCCTTGACCCAAAACATCCGCTAGAAATGCTAAAAAAAAACAACAACCCTACACTGAAAGAAAATCTTTTTTCATTGGAACAAAACTTCTTGAATGTTTAGCTGGGGATTTGAAAACCTTTCTTTTTGTCCACTACCTATTAACACACTGAGCCTCAGAGGATAGACACATGAGCTCCGCTGATTTAATGGACAATGATCTCTAAACGTTTTGGCCTCTTTCTAGCATACTTGTAATACATTTGCCAATTGCCAACATCACCCACTTCTTTTATCTTTTGTGATAACAGCTTCTCTTAAAGGCTCATTTATCTTCATAACACTACTCTGACTTGTTTGCAAACAAAGGCATTATTTAACTATACACCCACAGAGACAGGAGGAGGGAGAGCTAGAGATATGTGTTCAGACTCCCAACTACACTCCTAGCTCCTGCTTAATCATGTGCAAGAGAACAGAGACACAGTCATGGACAACCAGCTTTTTACCTCTTCAGGGACAAATGCAGGTGTGTGTGCATGTGTGTGCATGAGTGTGTAAAATATATATATTCTCTTGTGATGTACAAAAGTTCTCCTTATTGCTTCTACTCCTTCTACTTTGTAAATATGGACATTTCATTCATTCTGTAACCCAGAAATTTACTAAAAATCGTTTTGAGGAATATTCCTGTCATGTGAGAAACAGTCACTGCTTGAGGTCTTTGCAAAGTAGTATCCAATCAATGAAAGCACTGTGAAACAAAATCACCATCACTATATGCTTTCGTCCACTGAAGCTTACACTATAGTAGAGGCAGACAAATTTCAGGCATGTAAGAATCGAAGCTGTATGTGCAGTAAAGCAGAAATTTTCTTTTTTCCTTTCTTGAGCTACATACAATTCAAATATAAATGCAGCTCAGATCTGCCTCGGCTCAGGAATCCAAATACAACATTCCAAAGCTGGCTAGTAAAGACTTGATCAAAATATACCTCTAATGATAGTACTAATATTTTACAGGTGAGAACTGTAAAACTAAATTACATGAGCAATTAGTAGAAGTTTAACAATGTCAGAGTTTGCTTTTTTAAAAAAAAAACTACAACTCTTCTTGCAGTTGTTAAAACTGTTTGAAAAAGGTAGCCCTTGAAATTCTACTGCAGGTTATTGAGAAATTTTGATCAAGGATGTCCCCCAAGCTACTTTTTGCTTATTTTTATTCTACTGGTACCTTCATTTTTGTTTGTCTCACAGCAATGATATTAAGATTACAGTGTCTCTGCCCCTTGGAAAATATAATGTGCCATCTCAGTACACTCTGCTCTCTCTTCCAAATAAGATGGTCCAAAATGGGTGCATTTTGTTCAGTTGATCATTCTCCTCAGATCAGAATAAATATCAGGACAGCATTAGTCATGGTGGCACAGTGGTTAGGAGGCAGTATTTCAGGTATCTCTGCCCACAGCCAGGAGTTCAATCCTGACCAGCTCAAGGCTGACTCAGCCTTTCATCCTCCTGAGGTTAGTAAAATAAGGACCTAGATTATTGGGGGCAACATACTGACTATAAACCAATTAGAGATGACTCTAAAGCACTATGAAGCGGTATATAAGTTTAAGTGTTATTTCTATGCAGCATTGCAAGCTAACTCTGCCCTCTGTCAGGACTTTGATCCTATCCAGCTCAAGGTTGACTCAGCCTTCCATCTTTCTTCCTAGGTTGGTAAAATGGGGATTCAGATTGTTGAGGGACAATATGCCGGCTTTGGAAACCACTTAAAGAGAGCTATAAAGCACTGTGAAGCGGTATGTAAGTCTACTGCTTTGTGGAACCGATGCAGAATAAAAGGCAGAAGCTAAACCCAGAAGGGGCAGAATTGAAAAGCTACTGATTTCTGTGTCCCAAAGTTTACCACACTGGAACAAGATCATACTTCCTTGAAACAAAAAATGATGGTAGTATTTTCGGACTGTTTTGTATTTACAGCTGGCAAGGATTAAATTTTACCAGCTTCAACAGACATTTTTGTGGCTTAGCACTCCTAAATGATAAGCTATTGTTTTTCATCTGTTCACTGAAATGCAGCTTATGAAAGATGCATTTTCATACTTTTCCTGGGGATTTTCTTGTAAAGTTTTGGAAGTTTGATTAGCATGGGAGGCAAAGTAGATTTTGAACTATGGTCAAAATATCCACAGCAGTAATAATCAGTTTCTCAAAGATGTTCTACCTAATTAAAGAAAATCTCTCCTGCTTTCTTAAATTAGTAAAGCAAGTCCTGCTGGTTTGTGGCAGTTCTTTCTATAGTTGCGAAATGTTCAGAACCTTAGGGCTGTGGTGCTGTTGCTGTAGGATTTTCTCCATTTAAGATGTTACTAAATCAGTCTCTCTAGGCCTTGGGAACAAATCCTCTTTTAGGAAACGCTTGGAATACTACAAGTAGTCTTTGAATTATTTAGTGACTTTTCGAAATTGCAACAGACGATCAGAACTTTGAATCTCAATTGTAAATAACTTGGGTTTATTTAAAATTGGGATTCAAAGTTCTGATAGTCAGCCCCGTCCCCCGGCTGCTCCTCTGTTGGTCACATGACCAAACTTCAGGCATTCAGCCACATGACATGATGGACAGCTGTTTGCAGCATCCTGAAATCATATAGCCACCTTTTACGACGGTTTTGCCAAAACCCAGCATTTATTTCCAGTTTTGGGCAAAATCACACCTATAGCATACTATTGGTTTGCTTAATGACCACAGCGGTCACTTAACAACTGCCACCGAAAAAAGATAACATGCCTGACTTGTTTTACGACCTTTACAACTCATGATTGTGATGGACAGGTTCCATTATGGTCATAAGTCGAGGAGTACCTGTAATATCCAATTTTACACAATGATTTTAAAGCTTTCCATTTTGAAAAATAAAGTGGTGCTTACTTCGGAATCTATTTGATGTAAAAAATAAATAAATACAGAACAGGTAGTAATTGAATAATAGCATTATGAAAGTATATTTGAGATAGATCCAGGAAATTGTGTGAAAATTGGGATATTAGCAGAAGATAATAAAAGTTGGAGTAGCAATGATAAATGCATTCTACCAAACCTATATATGCCAACAAGCAGATTGGAGAGCAAAGTCCATTTGTGCAAAATGGTCCACATCAGTGGTGGGATTCAAAAAATTATGTGGGTGTGGCTTGGTGGGTGTGGCAGGGGAAGGATACTGTAAAATCTCCAGTCAGAGGTGGGATTTGCCGGTTCTCCGAACTGCTCAAAATTTCCGCTATCAATTCTCCAGAACTGGTCAGAACCTGCTGAATACCACCTCTAGTCCAAACATGCCATGCTGGGAAAAGCTTATTGCAGAAAGAACTTTCTTCCTCACAATTAACTATGGTTTGACTAACTTACTAAACCAAGCAGAAATCAGTCTGGCTCAAATCATGTGATCTCAGAGGATGCCCCCTGATGAATGAGCTATATAGATACACCTGGGAAATCTGAAGGTAGGAATGCAGGGGCAGCAGAATGGGTCCAGTTGGCAGAGCCGACAATGCAATGAAGATTCCAGTTTAATGAAGACAGAAGCATCGCTTCTATATAGATTCTAATATAGATTAAAGCGTCACCATTCCATGAATGGACACCTCACCCCACTCCCCCAAAAAATGGTGCAATGGACTCCAAGAGAAAGGGAAGGGGGATCTATTTTTAAAAAATAAAAGTTCACTCCTTCTTTCTTGGGAGGCCCACTCAGGAGAGCCCTAGGCTCACAACTACAAAGTGCACAGATATGCAGTGAACTCAAGGCATGGATGACTGACAGCCCTTCAGCGTGGGGACGCTGCTTTGGCATGTTGAAACCCGCACGAGAGAAAGCACAAAGGGTTCCCATTGCTGCATTGGCAGATGGGAAGCATGCAACTAAGCAGAGCCCAGAGGTCTGGCACAGAGCCTGGGCACACCTTGGGGTGGGATAAGGGCAGAGAAGTCAGGACATGCCCCAAAGCGTGGAGAAGGCAGTACGATAGCCAAGAGGAGCCAGTGAAACTCACATCCAGCAAGCACTGCGCACAATTTCTTTGTATCCCGGATCAAGGGTGTCATGGCAGAAGCAAAGCACCATAATAAACTCCTGCACACGCAATGAAAGGCATTTCCACACAACAATTTTCTCTGGTCGCCCCCACAGGAAAATCAGAAGGGAGCAATTCCCAAAGATGATGCAATCCCCGATGAGTGATTCAATCCAAAATAAAGGCTGGGTATACTTCTACACCACCTTATGTGGATCTTTACACAAAGAGCTTCTTCAAACACCTACGTCCAAGTCAAGGTATTGTATAAGCTAATAAGCTAATAATTACTGAATAAGCCCATTTAATCCACCCATAATTCATTTCCTCTAAAATATCCATAGAACAGAATTCTTTTCTATACCCATATATACATTTGGTAGCGCCTTGGTAAATAAACTTCTTTTGCCTTTATTTTTAAGATAACCAAAGAGCCCTGTGAATGATGCCATGTGTAGCAATAATTCTTTTAAAAATGGCCCATAAAATGTTCTGAGATAAAAGTCCAGCATTCAGTGACTTTGTCTTCAAAAGGCATCTGGTGCCCAGATCAAATCTATGTACCCAAGGCTGCCATTACCACCAAAGGAGTTTCCAGGAACAGAGTGGGATTTGGCTTAATTAACTGCCAAAAAGCAAATTTGGAACCAAAACACTTCTGTAGCCAAACAAACTTTGGAATCTGGTGGGCATATGTGGAGTTTTGAGAGCATGTTGTCATGAGTCTGGCTTATTCACAGTAACGGTGAAAGCGTCCATGTTTTACAGATGATTCTCTCCAGTCGTCCAGGAGGTTTCATACTATCCATAGCTACCTTTTACTTTTTCTGGGGAGGCAGGCATGCTTCTGAACAAAATTCTAAGCTTCCACCACCATATTTGCTTTTTAAGGGTCCCCATGAACTCTGCAGGTAGTCCTCGACTTACAACACTTCATTTAGTGGCCATTCAAAGTTACAATGGCACTGAAAAAAGTGACTTACGGCCATTTTTCATACATATCGACTGTTGCAGCATCCCCGTGGTCATATGATTTACATTTGGATGCTTGACAATTGACTCAAATTTTTGACGGGTTGCAGTGTCCCAGAGTTCATGTGATCCTCTTTTGTGACTTTCTGACAAGCAAAGTCAACGGGGAAGCCTGATTCACTTAACAAACCGTGTTACTAATTTAAGAACTGCATTAATTCACTTAACAAAGGTGGCGAGAAAAGTCATAAAATGGAACAAACTCATTTCACAAATTTCTCACTTAACAACATAAATGTTCGGCTCAATTGTGGTCTACCTGTTGAGGACTACCTGTATATGGGACTCAGAAGCATCCTAAAAACAAAGAGGCGGCTGGAAGTTTCTTTTCTCTTCCTTTTTAGACTGGTTACTTGAACACAGCTCACAAGCCTCAAGTGACATGTTCGTGAATGACACAGGATCCCAAGATATATGAGCTTCTATAATTCTACCATTTGAAGTCAGCGTTGTTGCCACACAGTGCCCAAACTATACACAGATTTTCAACGGAATTGACTGAATTTGTGTTCCTGTTCTGCTCCCTGATTGCTTTGGCAACAGGTTGATTATTGAAGAATTTGAAGATTGTTCAGAGTGTACAGCAATGTGTGGAATAGAAAGCCATCAATTTGCAATTAGATTTTGTAAACTCTGCTGCTCAGACAAAAACTCAAATCCTGGCGAGTAATGCAGTTAATACATTCAAATCTTAGGGTTATCATCTTCCTTTGCTTAACTAAACATTTTCCAGAATAAGAAGTTCCTGATATTGCATCATGTTATTTCTGAGAGTCAAACTTCCTATGGAAATCTCCCCCAAATCAGTACGGTGATTTTCCTGTACATGTGGGAGTCATTCTTTTCGATTCTGAAGTACTGAATCCAAACCTTCTGAACAAGAAGAAGGTGAAATGTAATGGCACCCAATACAGTGCAGACATAATTAAAATGTCATACATGAGAAACAACTTGAGAAAGTGAGTGAGCTGAACCAAGTTCCTGGCTTGAAATATTGATTTACAACTATTGTCCCTATCTATGATCTACAAATGGACTGAATTACAATTCCCATCACCCCAGCAAAGTGAAATGTGCTGGCTGTGGATGATCAGCATTGTAATCCAAAATAAGGGCCGGGGTATGAGGAGATGCCCAAGGCAATCATCCACTACAGTGTTTAAGCCAACCTCATGCTACTCACAAAACATTTAGCCTATGCAGTTTAAAGCTTGGTTGTTTGCTATGGCTGGTATTGTAGAAAGAAGCAACTTAAAAGCAAAAATAGATCCATACCCAACAACATCTCTCTCATTGCATTATGCCCCACTAGGACAGCACTCAAACCAAATTTGCCCACAATGCTGGACAAGGTTTTGAGTCCCGATGGCCTTTAGGGTGTGGAACCAACATCCCAACTGCACCCAGCCCCGTGCCAACCTGCCCCTGTCACCGCTTCCTTGCAAGGGACTTACACAGTGATGCCATTTCCTTCGGCAGGTCGGTAGGGTAGCTCCGGAAGTAACCTCCGTTGGTCAGCACCTCGAAATGTGGGTTAGGGAAAGGGAAGGGGTATACAGCAGGAGAAGGGAAGCCATTTACATGAGCCAGAGGTGTCCCACCAGGGCAGCCTCTCTCTTTGTTTACAGCCATGACTGAGAATAGGAAAGTCAATGCGTGAGAAAATGAAAAAGAAAAAAAAACTCCTCTTAAAAAAGCTGGTTGGTGCTGACAGTGCTCCAGGCAGATGCTCCCATGATTATGGCCTTTGCAAGAATGCTGTTCAAAGGGAGAAGGCCATTCCTCTCATGTCTCCTTCTGATGCAGTCCTGCAAGAGAATGAATTGACATTAATAGTATTCAACTATAGAGAAAACAGCCCACTCTAGGAATATGTATTATGTAATATATGCAATATGTAATATGCACCCTGATCTCTGGTAGCTCATTCTAGTATTACCAAGGTGTTTTTTTTTGGGGGGGGGGGGGGATCTGGGGGAATCTGTCTTGCTACTTATTTGTAACCAGCAGTGTGACACACAATGAATTTTAGCAGAATAAACTTTTGATACTACTTATCTGTACTCCAGTCAAACTTTTATTGGTTTAATGTTCTTAAGGGCATAGGCAAAAGGCCAGTTTTTTTTATAAAAAAACAAACAAACAGTTTTAAAAAAGTAGTAGGGAAAGAAGCTAGACACACAAAAACTGTGATTAATTTCCAAAATAAGAATTGGTGGTGGTGAGGCTTGTCCACCCTGCCCTTCTCCTTCCCTTGACCTGGTTTTGAGAATACAGTCCCAAATCCAAGAAGTTTGTGAAACTAGTTAGGATTGTTCTGTGATAAGGCAAGAGCACTCATGAGGCACATGAGCAGTGGCATTCACTGATTCCTGCTTTCCAAGATCAGAATTGCCTGATAGAAAAAGAACATGCAAAAATTATCCTGCAGAGATTGAATGCAGTGTCTTTGGCATCAAGGGAGCAAATAAGCATATATATTTTTATTAAATACAAGTCAATTTGAAGATTTTTCCCCCAGAAAAAGAATGAAATTATCCATACTATCACCCTTCACATAGATGCTAACAAATAAAATTCTTCTATGGAGATGGACACATTCTAGTTGTTTTCTTTGGTTTAATACCACCCCACCAAAACAGAGATCCCCCTCAGTGACCAGACTTATGTACTGGCAACATGAGTTCTTTGTTTTTTAAAAGCCCTCCTTCCCAAGACGACATAATGTCTCTTTTCATACATTCAGAGCCAGACATATTCTCAGATTTAGCCCCAATCCACAGATGCAATTGTTGAGATGTGGAATTGAAAAGATGTGGAATTGAACCACTGGGGCCAGTTTGCTGCCACATTCTGCAGCAGAAAGTGGAGAGACTGGCCCTTTAAGTTTGTGTGTGTGTGTATTCTCTCTCTCTCTCTCTCTCTCTTTTGTGTGTGTGTGTGTGGTTTTTTTCCCCCTCTTGAACCATTTCCCAAAACAGGGGAGGGTTGTTGGTTTTTTGTTTTGTTTTTTTTGCTGATGTTGTTCTTTCTTTTTCTTTGGGTGCTTTTTACCATATGATTTAAATCAAGAGTCATTTCAGGTTCCCATATAAATGAAGCTAATGTTCTTGTTGCCAGGCCTTGGCTGGGGCTGTACCACCCTGGGGGTAGAATGTGAGCTCACATCTTCCACATGGAACCCAACACCACAGGCTTAATTTACAACAGCCCAGGCAGCGCCTTTTCCTGCCGACTCCGAGGAGGCGCTGCTTTTCCGACCTACTCCCTCCCTCCCTCCCCCAGCCCATCACTCACTCTTCACCTTCCCCCCTCCTCCCTTTTCTTATACTCCCGGCCTCTGAATTGGGTTTGCACGCGCAGAACACACACACACACACACACACCCGCGCCTACCTCCTCTGCTCCGAGCCTTTGTGCCCCGGCTCGGTCTTTTGCATCCCCCCTCCGTCCCTCCCGCCAGCCCCGTCTTTCATTTTTCTTCTCCCAAATGCATGGCGTTCCACCCAAGAGTGGGGCCAATTTCAGGGGGGCTTATATGCAGCGCAGTACCAGAGGCAAGGCATACGTTGCCTCAATCATCTTTTCTCTCATATTGCCGTGTGCCTGGCTGTCTTGGCTGGCTGAAGAGAAATACTCTGCCGCCGTGTAACTTCGATGCCGTGGGCTTTCCTCGCAGCAATGTCACCTCATTCTGTCATCTAGCCAAGACCCCGCCTCTCGCCAATCGCTCTGGCTCATTTCTGGCTCGAGCCCTGTTCGCTGCCCCGGCCAAATCTGCCTACGAGGACGGGGAGGGCTGAAGGGCGCTCGGCCCCTTTAAAAACTGCGAAGGCTCTGGTTGAGACTCCCGACACCGCCCGCCTCCCACCCCCATCCGCCCCCGTCCCTGCTGCCGTGGGTCCTGCCAAGTGCCCTGAGCAGCTAAAAGCCACCAGATTTCAAGCGAGCAAGCTAAGTTTAAAGGCTTCATTTCCGTAAACTTTTCCATATGTGAGGGCCTCTTTGGAAGCTCGTGTTCCAAAAATAAACGCGCCGTCAGGCTGAGGTGTCCAAGAGCACGGAAACCGGGAAAAGAAACCCACTGAAAGAAAACAGCGCGAGCTCCTGCCAGCAAACTTGGGGCGCAGTTGCCTCCTGGCGCAGTGGAAAAGGGGGGGGGGTGTGGCGGAAAGAAAAGGGGGTAACGGAAGGGCATGTTTTCCAATGGCAGCAACGTCAAGAAAACCAAGGCGAAGCTCCTCTTTGCCCGTCTCAGATCTCGGTACGGAGTTCTGCTTCATTCCAGGCACGCATTGACTCCTTTGCTGTTAGCGAGAGCCCAGCCTTTTTAACTGCCCCAACCGTGGATGGGAATGTGAGGGTCACCCGGCGGTCACTCTTAGGGGGTTCCTTATTTTGGGGGGGTGGGGAGGGGAATAGATCCCTCCCGAAGGCACTGAAATCCATATATTCTCCTGAATTCTTCCTAGCCCTTATGGACAAAGAAGCACGTATCTCGGTAGAGAAGGGGGCACGTTTCTAAGAAACCAGTTCTCTTTAAAAGATTAAAGAATATATTAAAAATACACAGGGAACAGCTGATACAATAGCTCAGAGCCGCGTGGA
Source organism: Hydrophis major (assembly GCA_033807585.1). NCBI lineage: Eukaryota > Metazoa > Chordata > Lepidosauria > Squamata > Elapidae > Hydrophis > Hydrophis major. The sequence goes on from CM066329.1 coordinate 217,199,726, forward strand.
GCCACCTCACAGTCAAAGACTTTTTCTGTTACTGAGTTCTCCGTGGCCCAGTTTCACACTCGCACAAGGAGACAGCCAGTCTCTGTCTGCGAAGAGCTTACAGTTATTTTAAAGGAAGAGAGAAATCGGAGGCCAGGTTCAGCCTAAGCAGGGCAACAGCCTGAACTCTGGCATTCGTTTCACAATAACCTCAAAATGACATCCTGCACTAATACATCTGTCTAATGGCCTTTATTTTTTTGGTAAAATACCAATTCCTCCCCTCACCCCCACCCCCACTTCTCAGCCCCTTTCTTGTTCTTCTTTCATATGAACCAAATATCCATTTCCTTCACATTTTCCCAACATAACTTTCTGCGGTGGAAACTCAAATAATCAACCGCATCTTAATAGGAGAAGAAAAAGTGGGCAGAAAACACAAAATAAACCCCCAAACTGGATTCTTAGCTTTTTCTACTGGGGTAGAAGGCAGCTGAGGTTTTGAGGAGAAAAGGCAAAAGAAGGAGCTGGAGATCGTTTTTTTATATATATAAAAAGAAATGCTTATTGTGACATTTGCACAAGGATTTTATATTTTTTTTAACAAGGTCAACCTGGTTAGGTAGAAGATAAAGGCAATCCCATGTTCTGGGCATGAAAGAAGCCAGCAAAGGATTTAGGGATGTCTAAACTAAAAGAATGGTTCTTAGGCGCTATAATTCAAGGGGAGGAAATCAAAGAAAAATATTCAAGATTCATGGCAATCGTTATGCTTCTTGAAACTCTCTTCTGTGGCAATTTAAGAGATGGAGTTCATATTTTCTTATAAGTGCCTGCATCGGCATGATTTATGCCTTCTGCTAATATCACTTTCCCCAAGCTGTGGAAGATGTGTTGAGCTACTCCTCCCATTATTTCTAGCCAGTACAGCTGAAAAGGCTATCAGGCGAAGGAAGAGGAATGAACATTGATGCATTCTGTATAGCAAAAACTCTTGTTGTAAATGGATCCCTGAGAATCAGTTTTATAGACACCTCTGCTTTACAACCAAAATTAACATGTCTGTACATCGTCCATGATCTCTGACTGCCAAACTTCCCAGAGGCTGCTTGCCATAACCTGTCTTCCAACAAGATCTCCAAAGTGCTTTGAAACTGTTTTGGATAAGATCTTTCCTGGGGGGAAAATGACCCAGTTTCATTCTCCGCTGTGGGTGATTTGAGTCTCCAAGAAGTTATGAATATGATGTGGCTGAAGAGCTACACAGTTTAAGCCACATTTTCCTGGTTGTACCACAATTTCTGAAGAAGATGTAGCAAGAGAGAGGGCTGGTTAACAATATGTAGCACATATTCTCAGCACCATCACAAATGTAAATTTCCATGCTACTACATGCTTCAGTATGTATCAATAGCCTCAAATGAGCCAAATAGCCTCTTTTCCTAATTAACTAAGTAGAACATTGGGAGGGAAGGGGGTTTCCATGAAACCTGACCTGACAGCTCCACGGTTTTCCTGTGACTAAAATTGACTTTAGAAAATGTTAATGCATACTTTAAACACAGAGTTTCCAATCCTACCAAACAGCAGGTTTTTACACATGAGTCTATTTAATATGTTCAAATAAAACTGCAGTATCTTGTACCAGCCTTCTCCAGACACGCTGGTCTCACAATTTTCTTTTGATAGTTAATATGGTAGTATAAAGGTGACTTCCTCAAGGTGTGCCATTTTAGATATGCCAAAATATAGCACCATCATTTATATCTAGCAGATCTTGGAGTTCATATCTGTCCTGGCAGAAAACCCTTTGACTTGACACTCTGGATCCCACTTGCAACACCTTTTTTCTGCCTTTGCTATTGCTTTCCTATCATTACTATGTCTGAAATAGATTTAAGTCACTCTTATTCATTAACATAGTTTTTCTCCTTATACCAACACAGTCCAAAGGCAGTCCTAAAGTGTATTACGTCTCTTAGGCTTTATCACCTATTGCCTTGGAAGGACATTGCATGACCACAGGATCTTGCAAGAAAAGTAATAGATGCATGATAGGAATTAGCAACAGCAAACTTCAACTTTCTGTTCCACATCCAAATTGTTGTCCCAAATTTTATTTATTTATTACATTTACATGCATGTGGCAACTCTGCTCTCCATTCTCCATACTCTGAGGCTGATCCTAAAAAACCCTATTACCAGATTGGCTAATCAGAACACCTTAGAATAATAACTCAAATATGAGCATTTAATCTGGTTGCTCCTAAATTTTCATTGCTGCATGTCTGTATTACAGCTTCAAGAAAGTGAGGCTCTTACATGAATAAATGAGTCCTTCTCTAGCTATAATAACAACAATCTCTAACTACAATTTGATCTTTTCTCCAAAGCATTCTGGCAGTCACAACTTGTAAGGGAACACTGAGCACATAACATTCCTAACTTCCATATTAAAAAAATAGCTCCTAAACTTTACTTTGCTGTCAATAATGTCTCTGGAGTAGTCAGAATCTGAGAGGTGAGGAAAAAATAAGTTGTGTCAAGAAGTGAGCAAAGAAATAAAGGTAAGAGATTGGATCTAAATTTGGGCAGAAGCCACCCTATTAGCTCTGATGGCTTTCAAAGTGTTCCATCCAGGGAAAAAAATATATATCCTTCCCTCCCTCCCCCTTTTATCTTAAAAAGAAATGGAGTGAGTAGACTAGAGAAGAAGGAAATAACACAATGTGTGAAAGACTGAGTTGGCATATAGTGGACAGTGCTTATAGTAAAAGCATTTATAAGAAATATACAAATGTTATCACTTACTAGTGACTAAGGCAGTCACTACCCATGGCCATGGCACTGAAATTCCCTGGCACTAAACTGTCATGGTTTGTATTTTCCGTACACTTCAACACTCATAATGGAATGAGTTCTCTATGTCCTTTTTAAAATTAATTTTCCCCTCCAAGACAAATAAAAATAAATAACACTCTGCCTTCTTGTAAACACAGATCTTGCAAAAGACTTTCAAGGGGAAAAGTAACCATTTGCTTCTCAAAAGCCTCTCTTTCTTGTTAAAAAAGGGATGCTTAAAGAAGAGAATTTATTTTAAAAAAGATTTTGGCCTGTCCACTAGAAACATATATTAGTTTCCATTTAAGAACTGAACCATGGTATATTGCCAACCAGAAAAGCTGAGCCAGGTTCCTCAAATCATAATATTAGGACAACAGAAATTCTTTTACTATAATTTCTGGGTCATCAGGTTATAAAGAGGTCATGCCTGGGAGCATTATTTTTCTGACTTTGCGATAAGAAATTATCCTGGCTGCTACATTATTTATAATGGAAGGTCAGCTATTGAACAAAGCTATCTCAACTGCAGTTGCTGTTTGTCAATTGTTAAGCAATTCTTCTTTTTCATCTTACTTCCTATAATAAACTTCATCTCAATTACTTCAGTAATATAAAATAGGACTGGAACTAAAAATATTTTGGCCTTGGTCATCAAATCAATGCTGTATGTAGCTTTTCCTGCTCAGAACTTTAGAATTCAAAGTCCCCTTTGCTACTTAACAATTAACATAGTAATTTCAAGATCCTGACTTCTATGCACATTGACTCCTAATACAGTTCAGAGTCCAAATGGTAATCATAATATATGAGAGGAAGGATCTAATATTTTAACATTACTGTCTTTGTGTTGGCAGTGGAGTACAAATTGAAATAAATACACAATACTTAAATATTGCTTCCCTTTGTTTAATTCCAGCTAGATGTACAATGGGCTGCTCAAAGAATAAGTAAAATGAGAGGTTATAACTGGCTATTTCCTCCAACTACAGAAAGGCAGAAAGGCAAGCCAGGAACACACTATTGTTTACACTGTCATTTGTAGCATTTGGAAAAGTTAGTTTCTCATTTTTATTAAAGACTGAAATCTCTTGTGTGCTTTTTGCTGAAAATGGGAAACATGCATTGATGATTTATGGATTTGCTGATTTAAAAAAGTTGAATATTGTTTATGTTTTGTGTTTTGTATGTTTATGAAAGGCAATAAAATTTTAATAAGCAAAAAATATAATTTGGATAAAAGGAGAAGTCTGGATAAGATATGAAGTTAAATAGATAATGTAAATATGGATATTACAATTTGGAGTTATTTTATATGTTCTATTGGCTTTCTTCTTTAATTATTATTATTATTTTTTTAGAAAAGATTTTTCAAGTTGTTATGCCTGGATTGTGTATTGTTTTTTGTAAAATTAATAAAATTTGTTTGAAAAAAAAGTTGAATATTGTAGAATTGAATTATGATGTAACTTTAAGGTGAGGGAGGGAGGAGAAATAAGTTTGTAACTGCTATAAAGAAGATCGGAAATCACATCTTTTCTTTTTTATGTATATTTGTCCTATTTTCCATAGTTTTCTCATCTTTTCTTTTTTTCCTTATATCATTTCATCATTACTTCTATAAAAATCTATGATAACAATATTTTTTAAGAAGAGGGAAAGTTTCTCATCTCTTCCTGTGAAGGAAGGAAGGAGGGTATGCAATTATGGACAGTGTTTTGTTATTAGAATTAAATACAATACTGAGAGATTTTTTTCTATAGTTCTTTTCAATTCCTTTTTACAGGAAGATATCATAAGCAAAGTAGCTTCAAAAAATAAGCCACTCATGCATTCACAAATCGTATGAAGAAATAAACCATGGTCAATTAAGCACAATAACTAACTTCATTGTAATACACTCAACCAAAATAACATAAAAGAATGCAGGACTTCAAAACAGTCTTTTTACTGTGTACAAGAGGTTGCTTTGTGAAAGATATATGTAACAATATCTGAAACTATTCTTACAATTTCAGAAGATGGGAAAACCCTGTCTTCTCCTCCCCCCTCAATCTTGGAATCAATTGTAAATAATCTTTAAATGTTGGGAAAAGGAGCAATGAAGGCAACATTTTCCAAATGTGACTTATAATATACACATGGAAACTTTTATTAGTATTGAAGACTTTTTCTATGGTTAAATAACAGAGTATTAGGTGGATCTGCAAAAAAAAAAAAAAAAAGCAAAAGCAATAGCACTTAGACTTGTATACTGCCCCATAATGCTTTATGGCACTGCCTGAGCAGTTTACAATTGGGGGACTGATGCCCCCAACAATCTAGGTCCTCATTTTACCAACCTCAGAAGGATGGAAGGCTGAGTCAACTTTGAACAGGTCAGGATCAAACTCCTGGCAGTGAGCAGTGAGCTAGCCTGCAATACTACATTCTAATCCCTACGCCACACCATGGCTGCTAATAAGTTGACATGTATTCATAAACTTTGAATACACAACAAAGACTTAAAACAATATTTAACTCTTTATCCTGTTATCTGCACAATAATGTTGTGAAATAGATTATTATTAATATTATCTAGGACTAAAAAGCCAGAGTTATTGAAAGACTAGTGGTGACCTCTCATCAAAAACATCCCAATTTACTATTGTAGCAATTTGTATGTGTGTATATTATTATTACTGATCCTCTTGAACACCCTACCCTAAAACATTTTGTTGTTGTTCCTTTGGAAGCCAAAAGGTCAAAACTAGGCATAGAGCTCCTGAATATACCACTATACCAATATATATACACCAATATATAGCAATATTCTGTATATACCAATATATAATATAAATATATACCAATGACTGCATCTCAAACGATCCATCTGTTAAAATACTGAAGTTTGCAGATGACACAACAGTGGTTGGTCTCATTCGAGACAATGATGAATCTGCATACAGACAGGAGGTTATACAACTTGCCTTGTGGTGTAACTTGAACAATCTGGAACTGAACATACTCAAAACCATAGAAATGGTTGTAGACTTTAGAAGAAACCCTCCCATACTACCACCTCTTACAATACTAGACAACACCGTATGAACAATAGAGACCTTCAAATTTCTAGGTTCTACTATATTACATGACCTAAAATGGACACCTAACATAAAAAACGTCATCAAAAAAGCACAACAAAGAATGTTCTTTCTGCGCCAACTCAGGAAGCTCAAACTGCCCAAGGAGCTGCTGATACAGTTCTACAGAGGAATTATTGAGTCTGTCATCTGTACCTCTATAACTGTCTGGTTTGGTTCTGCAACCCAACAGGACAGAAACAGACTTCAGAGGATAATTAGGACTGCAGAAAAGCAATTGCTACCAACCTGCCTTCCATGGAGGATCTGTATACTGCACGAGCCAAAAAGAAGGCTGTGAAAATATTTACAGACCCCTCACATCCCGGACATAAACTGTTTCAACTCCTTCGCTCAAAACGACGCTATAGAGCACTGCACACCAGAACAACTAGACACAAGAACAGTTTTTCCCCGAAAGCCATCACTCTGCTAAACAAATAATTCCCTCAACCCTGTTCAACTATTACAAAGTCTGCACTACTATTACTGTTAATCTTGTCATCACTCCTTATCACCCATCCCCTCCTACTTGTTACTGTATGACTGTAACTTTGTCGCTTGTATACTTATGATTTATATTGACTGTTTCCTAGTATGATTGATTGCTTATTGTACCCTATGACTATCATTAAGTGTCGTACCTTATGATTCTCGACTCCTGATGAATGTATCTTTTCTTTTATGTATACTGAGAGTATTTACACCAACACAAATTCCTTGTGTGTCCAAACACATTGGTCAATAAAGTATTCTATTCTATTCTATTCTATTCTATTCTGAACAAGAGAGAATGGTACATTTTTATTTATGGGAATTGTAGTTACTAGATGGGAAACTTCTTATAAACATGGCAAGCACTGTTTATACTAAATGAGCTTCTCTAAGGACACTGGTATATAAATATTGACCACGGGTGCAGATCTGTAATCAGGTCTCCAGATGCTGAATTGTAACACACAGACTTCCCATTTTGCATGGTTATGTTATGCAGGAAACTTTGGAAGTTGTAAACCAACACATCTGGAGGTTGAGAATTCGATATTACAATGTGTGTACATGCATGAAATAGGTTACTTAAATAATCAAATAGACACACAGAGAGAGAAACAGAGAGAGAGAGAGAGAGAGAGAGTCCAAACACACACACACTAGAAGTGGGTATTCAGCAGGTCCTGGCCAGTTCTGGAGAACCGGTAGCAGAAATTTTGAGTAGTTCAGAGAACCAGCAAATACCACTTCTGACTGGCCCCGCCCCCATCTATTCTCTGCCTCCTGAATCCCAGCTGATTGGCTGGGTCTTCTTTTGTTTCCCTGCACAGGAGAACGGAGCTGGAAAGCAGGTTAGTGGGGTGGGGAGGGAATGAGGATTTTGCAGTAACCTTCCACCAGGAGTGGGGAGGGAATGAGGATTTTGCAGTATCCTTCCCCTGCCACGCCCACTAAGCCACGGCCATAGAACCAATAGTAAAAAAAATTTGAATCCCACCTCTCTCTCTCTCACACACACACACACTCTCACACACACACACACAGACAAACTGTTTCAACTCCTACCTCAAAACGACGCTATAGAGCACTTCATACAGAACAACTAGACACAGTCATCTTGTTTTTAAGCTACCAGCTGACAAGTGAATCCTGGAGGTTACTTACTATAAGAATGGCTAGTTTAGAGCCCACAGAAAATAAAGCACAGGTACTGAGTCTCCAACCTATCCCAAATGGAACCAGGCCTATAAGCTTGAGCAACAAAAAGCCCCAAAGAGGTTGCCCCTCTACCATTGGCAATGCAACATTCCTGAACCCAGCACCACTAGCCATTAACCCTTTCCATGCCAAAAACCACTCTTTCCCTTCAGCAATGCAATGTACAAAGGGCGCAGAGTCAATAGAAAGCAGTTAAGAAAGAATGATCCATACACAAAGAAAATAGGATGAAAGGTATACCATCTCTCTGTGCGCAAGGGAACCATATGCAATGGGAAACCCAGTTTGCCCTGACCTGAGTGCCCACATGAAGACACACACAAATTTAGGCCTGAAACCAATTTTTTTCCCCTTCAATTCTCTTAGGCTACCTAGACAAGTCCCTACAGTTTGTTTGACAAGGTTGTTCAGAAGTGGTTTGTTATTACCTCCTTCCTAGGGCTGAGAGTAAGTGACCAGCCTAAGTCACCCAGCTGGTTTTGTACCTCAGGCAGGACTAGAACTCACAGATCTTCTGGTTTCTAGCCTGAAGCCTTAACTACTACACCAATCTGGTTAATGAACAATCTCTTCATTATTGGATGAGCAAAATTTGTGTCACACTCCTTACTACTCCCAGATTAAAGTTACCAAAAGCAAAAACACATGGAAGTATTCCTGAATTCTCACAGAAAAAAATACAGTATTTACAGTCAGTAGTCATGCAGCCGATTTTGTGCTAAAATAAGACTAATAAGGACAGTCCTTATATTATATCATGACCGTATAGCCCAGTAGGTCACTAGATGGGAATGAAAATTAGCATGCAGCAGCATGGAAGAAAGACGGAGGTGGACAATAGCATTCATCAGACGGTAACAGCTGAGTAATTTTAAGTAGGGATTAAAATGTGTATTTCTCAGACATTTGATTTGGTTCTTATACTATACTATACTATTATATGGTTCTTATACTATACTATTATATTTTCCCCTAAAAACACTTATACCCATGTACATACAGACACAATAGAAGTGGATGAAATAATAAGCTGGGCTTCAAGTCCAAGCCATAAGAATTACTACTGAAGTTTATGAACTGGTACCTGAACTTGTATTACGCTTCCTTTTTCATTCCTTTATTTTTTTTTTCTTTTGTGCCACATCTTTAAATTGTACACCTGTGAATATTTTCCTTGATTGTGTAAAAAATACCATAGGAACACTTCTGACTAAACAGTGAACTAATAAATACTGCTTATAATAAATAACCAAATAAAATGTGTTAGTTATGAGAATTACCAAAGAACAGATTTTAAATTCCTTTAAATTCCTTTTATGTAGCATATTCCAAAACTTCCCACTAATTAGTAGGAATTATTTGTTATCAATTGTAATGCAGGCATCAATAGAGCCATAGATCACATTTTTTAAATGCTGAAAAATAAATATCAGAAAACACTTTAAGTTTCTCACTTCAAAAGCTGTTTCCAATGTGTCCAACTATATTTCTAAGTATAGTTTTCACTAGTTATGCTAAAAAAGAGATAGAACTTATGCTTCCCTCTCCTCCTCTTTATGTCACAAGATAATGTTGCTAGTAAGAAATAAAATGCAGGGATGAAATAATTTGCTCTCCAATGAAGAACTGAGAGCTATATTTTTCAGAATGTGAGAGCCACAAGTGTTGATCTCGTGTCATTTTTCTCTCAGTTCCAATTCCCAAACAATAAAATATTTCCATATTTTATTCATTTTCCAAGACTTGTTGGGAAGCTATAAAAGGTTTTAAGACTTTTTTCATGTTCATCATCCCAACAGATGGCATTCAAGGCCACCCAAGACATTTTAGCAATTGAGCCAGAAAGCCAAAGACAGACTCTCACACCCACATACACGTACACATTATACTTCTTTTCCCAAAACTGCAATGAATAAAATCTACATATCCTTATTAAGTTGCCTTTTACCAAGTGAGGCTACACTCTGGCCCAGTATGCTTTTTCTCACCGATAATGCCATTTTTCTTTCCCAAATTACCTTGCCAGTTTAATGTTATTATTTTCATAGATCAGCATCAGCTCCCATATTACCTGATATACTTTTTGAATGGATGATAGCAAAACAATCCAGAATTTTCTGCCTTATGGGAAATAAGCACTGTACCACAGGACCATGAGTCCTCCCACACTTCTTCATTGTGGTGACAAAGAAGGATCTTCAAAGACTTTTTCTCTATACTATTTCTCCAACCCATTTAACATATCAAAGTATGTTTTGAAATTCCAGATCATTATACTCATCCCTTCAGGACATCCCTTTTTAGAACAAAGCCTTTAATACCCAAATGAATATAATGATCTGCTGTCTTCAAATTTGCTAGCTGCAAATGCCAAATGACTTTGGGTCTTAGTAGGACTTAATCTCTTCCCCAGGGCTGATACAGTTACCCACCTGAAAGAGGAGATATCAGGAGTACATATGCCTTACTTTATAGAGGGCATATCATGTCAACATTAGAAAATGCCTGCTAGCAACTATTCTGACAATTCTAAATTGTCCTTTGGTCAAGAACCATTAAAAAAAAAGTCAGCAAAGATCTCAAAATGCTCCATCAACACACATGGCATCTAAAGTTCATTGGAGATTGGCAGATAATTCAAATAAAATCTAAATAGCATATGCAAGGAACACATAGATTATTTGGTCACTATTTTCCCCACCTATGGTGGGATATACTACATTTCTAATAAATTAATAATACTACTTCTCAACATGTGCATTCCTGTGTTTCTTTTGTCTCCTTTTTAAACTAAATGTAAGTGATTATTCTTAGGATGTCAGATGGCCTTTAGGTGTGATCCTAAACAAGGACATAATTTCCCAATTCTTTCAAGTTGACAATTTAATGGAACACAGACACCACTCCATATATATGGCAAAAGACTTCTAGATCAATCAAAACACACTTGGAGATTAGTGTGAACATAGGACAATTGTTGCCGTTTTCAGCAGAAGAGTCCTTTCTACTTAGAGGGCCTTTGGAGTAGAAAAATGTTTTATTTGAATGGAATATAGCAATTCATTCCATTGGCCAATGGAACCCTTCCAACATTTCTGCAAAAGTAGGTAAGCGATACTGAGAAAAAAATAAGAGAAAATGAACTGTTAAGATAATTCAGGGGAAAAAAGAACAGTGCAATTGGAAAAGAATAAGAATAAGCATGAATAATCATACAATGGTTGTGTTCATTCAGTAACCTAGCTGGGTCGTTTAGAGAAGTCCAGTATATTAGATGAGCTCAGAAATCCAGTCAATTCTACATGAGGATACAGCTTGAAATATTCTCAAAGAACCCAGGATAACTATTGATTCCTTGTTCCAACAGAGTCAGGCCATGTAATACACATCCCAAAATTTTTTAACTCTTAGTTCTGGTCATAGAAACTGGTGGGGTGACATATAAATTTAATAAATAAATAGATACATAATACACACAGAGACACCAATCTTGAGGTATATATTTGAAATAGAAACGGGGGAAATACAAGCCTCCTCATTTCATATCAAATGGATGACAACTCCAGTTGAATCGAAGAGGATTTTAAAATAATTTTTAATATCTTTGACATAAAAGAAAGGGGGGGAATAACCTAAAACAACATTGAAGTCTGTGAGTCCCCAGTAGTCACAGATTACAATATCTATGGAATGAAATACATATTTTGGAAAAAAGATAGGAGAATTGAGTCCATGTTTGATTTCAATGAGGAATATGAACTGAAACAATTTCTATAATCCAAATTTTGTACTTCAGCAGGTTTTGTAGCTTCAAAGGTATATGATCTTTTTATCTTTGATTGTCTAAAAAAATTAAAAAGCTAAAGAATATTACAACTGCATATTATTTTATCACTTTCAAACATCCCAGTTAAAATACCCTTTGTTTCTGTGAACGTAATATCATTAAATGGGCTAAATTTAGTTTTTATCACATCAATAATACAGCTCAAATGGTATCAAGATTAAAACACTCATTCAAATCATTCTCATTTACATAGGAAATCTTCTCAAAACTTTTTATTTGAAATTTTCCAGAACACTCACAATTCTAACCGCAATATCCTAGAAAAAGGCACAGAAGACTTGCAGATAGAAACCGCAGTAGTGAAAGATGGTGTAAACCCACTGTGCTGTTTTTGTGATTACATGTAATCTTCCACTTACATTTGTTTATTTAGTGACCATTCAAAGTTACAACAGCACTGAAAAATGCTACTTATGATGAGTCCTCACACTTACGACTATTGCAGCATCTCTATGGTCAAAATTCAAGCTGATGGTATTTTTGATGGTTGCAGTGTCCCAGGCTCATGCAGTCATTTTCCCAGCTAACTTCCAACAAGTAGAATCAGTGGAGGAAGCTGGATTTGCTTAATGACCATGTGATTCACTTAACTTTGGTATTTAAAAAGTTCATAAAATCAGGTGTGACTCACTTAACAACTGCCTTGCTTAGCAATGGAAATTCTGGCTCCAATTATGGTTATAAGTCAAGGACTACCTGTATATACAAAATTACTAAGGAAGATTTCAAAGTGTATCTGAAAATACAATTTTGTTTTAGATTTTTAGGCAATCTGTAACCTTTTTATTTTGTGTTACTACTCCAATAGGATTCTCTCATAGCCTAACTAAGCGGATAATGCCATATTACCTATGTTCTTTTTTCTCACTGGACTTGGCTGATTCCATACAAATTATGTGATATTATCTTGCTTGGTGACATAATCCAGGTTAGTTTATCCTTAAGTATCTATGTTTTATATTTGTACATGTAAGTACATGGACACAAAAGGTTTCCCAATTTGGAACTCTATCAAATACTATAACTTTGACTCTTTTCTCAAATCTAGAAAAAAGAAAAAAGCTTCAGGTTTGGACTTAGAAGCCTAACCCATATATACTGTGTGAGTCAAAAGGAAGGCTATCTGCAGACCCCTCACATCCTGATCATAAATTGTTTCAACTCCTTCCCTTTGGATGGTATTACAGAGCAATGTATGCAAGACTGGACTTTTCCCCTCATGCCATCACTCTGCTGCACACTTAATTATTGCAGTTCTGTTTAATGTCTATGTATATTAACCCATATAGTATGGCTGTAGTATTATTATTTATTCTTATTGTCTCCCTAACTTCCTCCTTTTATTGTTGTTTTGTTATTGTTGTTCTCTTTGTTGCATTGCATGTACATTGAGTGCACTTGCACACCAGAGAAAAATTCCCCATGTGTTAAATCACACTTGGCCAAATAAATTATTCATCTCCTATGTAACTCACAAGACTCCATTGCCATTGGTACATTGTACCTCACATTTTGTCTCAAGCAGCATTTACAGCATATCTGCCCTTACTATTTAAAGTACTCCTGTGATCATGCTGGCTTAATTCTAAATAAGCTTAAGAGAATCTGCCCAGACAGAGACATTTAAGTAATCCTGTACAAGACATTCAATTCAGACAACAAGCTACCAGATCCTCTCACTGGACAATTTCCAAACTGCTTTGCCTTCCCTACTTTCTGTTCAATGACAGCAATTGCCAATCATTATTCTTCCTATAAGCAGGTCTCCCACAAAATTCATCTCTCTCTCTCTCTCTCTCTTGAGGTACACTTATACATATTAGGACATATAAAGTCATATACACATATGGAGTATATACACAAAGATTATACACCAACATATTAAATTATCTATATGTGTATGTATAATGTTTGTGTGTATATATTATCTAAATTCTCTATAGAAAATTAAAGGCATCAAAATGTACACCAACGCAGAAAAACAAGCAGCTTTTAAAAATTCTTTATTTCTGCTATGTTTGTGTCTGATTTCAATAAATCACTCAGAAAACAGCTGGAAAGATCCTTGGAAGGTCCTTCTAGCCCAACTCTCTACTCAAGCAGGAGGCCCTATACCTGTGATGGCAAACCTATGCCACACGTGCCGGAAGTGGCACATAGAGCCATCTCTCTGGGCATGCCAGCTGTCGCCCGTTGTTCTTTTGGGTTCCGATGCTCCCATGTGTGCTGGCCAGCTGGTCTTCGTGTACATGGCAGCGTCAGAAACTGGAAGAGCAGCTCCCAGTGCGCATGTGCACCACCGGCCAGTTGATCTTCATGCATGCATGTGCGTTAGAAACCAAAAGACCAGGTGGCCATTGTGTGCATGCGCCTGCTGGAAAGCTGAGCTTCTAGTTTCTGGCACTCCCACATGGTGTGCCAGGGGGCTGCTCTTCTGGTTTCTGGTGTGCGCGCTCCCATTTCGGCACTCAGTGCTGAAAAGGTTTGCCACCACTGTATATCATATCAGACAAGTGACTGTCCAGTCTCTTCTTAAAAACCTCCAGTGATGAAGCACCCACAGCTTCTTTTAAACCTGGCTGAGGAATTCTGGGAGTTGAAGTCCACAAGTCTTAAGGTTGCCAAGGTTGGAGACCCCTGTTTTAGAGTTTATTAAAAAATACTATAATAGCATGACGGTTATTATTTTTGCTTTACAAATCAATGTTGCTAGGATGAATCTCACCAAAATATTTAATTATTATATTTCTTTCACAAAGCTTTCTGATTTTCTCTCAGCTTTTTTATAAAAAAAATTGAGCCTAGCAGAACATTATTTCGAAATCTTTTCAATTTCACAAGATGAAAGTACTTTCCCTTCTGCTCATATATAATTCAAATAACCTGGGTGATTAGAAAAAAAACAATGAAAAAATTCAATGGTAGACCAAAAATAGGCATCTCAGGTAAAGTAAAATATTAATTAAAAAAAAATCACATTTCTGTTTACAGGACAAGTCTTATAATGATTATACTATTTCAGCATTCATCACAGAACAAACTCTAAAAAGCATTAAAATCAATGATAAATACTCTACTTATTTGAAGGGTCATTCCTGGTTTGCAAAGAACCAAATAAACTGCTAGTGTTAGGCTACAACAAATTGAAGCACACTGTCCAAAACAGACAGAAGTAAGGGTGACATGACATGGAAAAGAGTACTTTAGAAATGGAGTAGAAAAGTCACTTTGACAATGAGTGGAAGATTAATAGAGATTAACATCCTCTATAAGAATCATTGTATATTGGTTAAAGTACTAAATTAGGAGCTGTGAGGTCCAGATTCAAATCTTCCCTTAGATCCAGAAGCCAGTTGGGTGATCTGAAGCCAATCACTCCCTCTCAACCCTAACTGACACCAACTCTGACTGCAACATGCCAGCTGAAAAAAACAGAAACATCTCATCACATCGTGCAACGAAACTTAACTATGAATTAGGTGAAACATAAGGCAAAAACATGCAGAGTGTCTGGAACCAAGTGGGACAAACACTAAGAAGAACAGCAAATAGTGTGTCCTCTATTTATGTCCTCCAGGCGTGGCTACCAGCTTATGCTGACAATGGAGTAACCAACTAAAAAACCCTTAGAAGAGTTTTTCATGCAGATAGATATGCAAAGTTTACAATGATTCACATCTTGATCAATCTCTTGCCATCTTAGATCCCCCACAATTTTCTCCCTAGAAGTTATAATTTTCCTAGGGAAAAAACTCTTATTGATGTTACACTTGGCAAAAATTACAACCGGCAATCAGTCCTGCACAAATTGAAGGCCAGGCCTTTCTGAATCTGAAGAGGAATTGGAGAGTGATACATAGAATTAAGCATGTTAGTATTTTGAACATTTAAAACATTGTATTTTACAAATTCTACGTGCCTTCTTAACTGCATCCCCATAAATCGCACATATGGTAGATAAGAAGGTGGTCTCTTGTTTTAAAAATGGCACAGAAAAATATTGAAAATATCTCATATACTTCAGAAGGAAGTTGGTCCAGATTTCCCTAGCCTATATATGTATCCATAATGTCGTGTCCATCGCGGTAAAAAGACCCAGAGTCGGTGACTTGGTTTTTAGCTCTTTTATTGGTCTCCGGAACCTATCTGGCTCCGAAGAAAAAACAGCAGGTTTTTATTCTCAAGCCGCGGCGGCCGCAGCCAATGACACCACTTTGAATCTCCCGCAATTCGTTTCCACCAATCGTGGGAGATTCCTAGTGGGCCAATCAGCACGGCTCGCTAGACCAATCGGATCACCCCGCGCTTTGGCCAATCAAAACACGGGGTTTTCAAGAATGTAAATGAATGTACAGAACACCCCTCCCCTCTTGGTTTGGTCCTACGTGACGTCCATACTTGCCTACTGGACCTGCGCAGTCAGTTGTTGGTTGGCTCCCGGCCGGTTCGGTCAGGTTCTCTGTTCCTCTTGGTCTCGTCATTAGAACCATCTGGAAGGCCCTGCCGGGCCGCTTGTCACAGCTTCTTCCCGGTCTACCCAGGCTGGTTGAGCTGTGGTTTTCGCCACTCCCGCCTGGTCTTTCCGGGCTGGTCGAGCTGGCCTGGCTGCTTCTCCCTGGTGACGTTTCGGGCTGGCTGTTTGCCGGTGAGTATGGCTGGTTTCTTTCTCTTGGGTTTTGGTTCTCGGGGTATTCCCTCCCTTCTTGGCTTGTATTAAGGGGTTCGTCTGTGTCTGGTTGCGTGTCGGTTGTGTTTCTTATGGCCGTTCTTAATCTTATTTGGTCGATGTGGCGTTTCCACGCTCGTCCGTCGGTTGTTTGCAGCCGGTATGAGCGGGGGCCTGTCAGTTGGGTTATGGTCGCTGGTACCCATAGTGGGTCTCCGGGTTAGGTTCTTTGCGTAGACGGTGTCGCCTGGCGCAAAGGACCAGTGCTTGCTGGAGGAGTTTGGGGCTTTTTCCGGGTTGTATGTGGGGTGCACTCTGTTGAGTGGGGACCTTAATTTTCTCCCCATTAGCAGCTCTGCCGGGCTTTTCTTTGTTGTCGTGTTTGGGGTTCTATGTTGTATAAAAAGCATTTTATTTATTTTGTCTTGGATTTCCCCGTGTTCGATTTTCTGGATGGTTTTTTTCGTGAATTGAACCATCCGTTCCGCCCTTCCGTTCACCGCCGGATGTGCCGGAGCTGTCAGTGCGTGTTGTATGCCCCATTCCGCTAGGAATTTTTCAAATTCTAGCGAGGTGAATTGGGGCCCGTTGTCTGACACGATGACATCCGGGAGGCCGTGGGTTGCGAATAGTTTGCTAAGTTCCTTGGTCACGGCCTCTGTGGTGGTGGTTTTCATGTTGCTTACCTCCAACCAGTTGGAGTAAGCATCTACAGTTACTAGGAATGTATGTCGCTTGGTGGGCCCGGCAAAATCTATGTGGACCCTAGGCCAAGGTCCCCTGGGGGTTTCCCATTCCAGGATCGGTGCCGCGGGAGGGCTCGGTCTGGTTTCTTGGCAGCGTTGACACCTTGCCACCCAGGCCTCGATTTGCTTGTCCATCCCTGGCCACCAAGCGTAACTTCTGGCCAGGGCTTTCGTTCTAACTATGCCCGGGTGCCCTTCCTGTAACAACCCCAATACCTGCCTTTGCAGTTTTTCAGGAATAACAACCCTATCCCCACACAGTACACACCCATTGTGTAGCGAGAGTTCTGTTTGCTGGTTCCGGAATGTTTTGAATGCTTCGTCGTTGTCCTTTTCCGGCCACCCTTTTTCTACCCAATGTAACACCCGCGCCAGACATTTGTCTTTATTAGTTTCTCGGGCAATGTCTGACGCGGTTATGGGTAGATCAGGCAGAGTCTCTATGCTGAGGGTGCTCGTCGTGGGTGCTGGGTCAATGTCTAGGTCAGGTAGTGGTGAGCGGCTCAACGCGTCTGCGTGTGTGATAGTCTTACCGGGTCGGTGTATGAGCTGGTAGCTGTCGGCGGCAAGAAATTCGGACCACCTTGTCATTCTGGGAGATAAGATGTTCGGGGTGGCCCGGTTCCCTGCCAGGATGCCCAGCAATGGCTTGTGGTCTGTGATGATTGTGAACGTGCGGCCGTAGAGGTACTCGTGGAACCTCTTCACTGCTGCGATGATGGCTAGGGCCTCCTTGTCCAGCTGGCTATAGTTCCTCTCTGGTTTGGTGAGTGTCCTCGAGAAGAAAGCGATGGGTGCTTCTCTTCCATCCGGGAGTGTGTGGCTGAGGACGGCGCCGACGCCGAAGGGTGAGGCGTCGCATGTGATGGCTAGTGGTAGGGTCTCATTGTATTGGATGAGGACGGCATCCGAGGTAAGCAGGTCCTTGGTTTTCCTGAAGGCAGCTTCCTCGCGTTTCCCCCAAGTCCAGGTGGCCGCCTTGTCCAAGAGCCTATGCAAGGGTTCCGCCGCGGTCGCCTTTTGGGGTAGGAAAACATTGTAAAAATTAAGTAGTCCCAGAAATGCCTGTAGTTCCGTTTTATTCCTGGGTGTGGGGGCCTCCTTAATGGCTCTGATTTTGTTTGCGGTTGGGTGGATGCCGTGCCGGTCTAGGAGGTACCCTAGGAACTCGACTCACTCTGTGTAAAGCTGGCATTTTTCTCTCTTCACTTTTAGCCCGGTTTCCTTGAATTTCATTAGCATCTTCCTGAGACGACCCTCTAGTTCTAGCTGGTTGGTTGCCGAAACCAGCGCATCGTTGAAGCAGGGCACCACCCCCTTAATGCCTTGCAAGAGTCTCTCCATGAGGCTCTGGAAAATTCCAGGTACCACGCTGACTCCAAACTGGAGTCGGTTACATCGGAAAGCTCCCCAGTGGGTGACTATGGTTTGCGCCTCAGCAGTTTCTGCGTTGACCGGCAGCTGTTGGTATGTTTGGGCCAGGTCGAGTTTTGCAAAAACCTTGCCTCCCCCCAGTATATGTAGAAGGTGCCGCACTACTGGAACAGGGTAGGCGCTTTGTTGTAAGGCGCAATTTAGGGTGGCCTTATAGTCCCCGCAAATTCTCACTGACCCATCGGGCTTGACTGGGGTGACTATTGGGGTCTCCCACCAGGCGTGGTCAATTGGTTGTAGGACCCCTTGCTTGACGACCTTGTCAATTTGCTCGTCAATTTTTGGCCTGAGTGCAAAAGGTACCCGCCTTGGTTTTAGGCGTCTCGGGGGAATGTTAGGGTCTAGGCTGAAGGAGATGAGGGCCCTCGGTACTTGCCAAGGGTGCCGTCGAACATTTCCTGGAAGTACCGTGCCAGTTGCTGTTCCCAATCGGTCTCGGCGATGTGTTTGATGCCCGTGACTTCGATGCCGAGCAGTGCAAACCATTGCAACCCCAAGAGGCTGGGTCGGTCTCTGTCCACGATCGTCAGGGGAAGCTTTGCAGTGCGGCCCTTGAATTTTACTTTGAATTGTCTGGTTCTGACTACCGGGATGCGGTTTCCCTGGTAGTCTTTGATGATTAGTCTCTGGTTCTCCAGTTCCTCCTTGTGGATGGTAGGCACCAAGCATTTGATCTCTTGCCAGGCGACCATGGAGAGGTAGGACCCAGAGTGCACCTCCATTTTGCATGGCTCGCCTTCGATGCCTTCCTCCACGGAGACTTTTCGGGCGTCGGTGGTTGATGCGTGGCTGATGATGACCGTCTGGTGGGTTTCCTCCTTCCGCCGGGTTTCGCCACCTCATCAGTTCCGCCCGCTCCGGTCCCATCGGCTGTCGGCTTGGCAATCTCTGGCTCTGGGGTGTGTGCTGTCCCATCGCCGCTCGCTGTGGTCCCACCATCTGGGGCTGTAGGCCTTCCTTAATCGGCAGACGCGGGCAATGTGACCCTTTTTGTCGCAGTGCCGGCAGACTGCATCGAAGAAACGGCACTCGGCTCGAGGGTGGTCGCCTCCGCACCCGGCACATGCAGTCCCCGACTTACGACCCTGCCGATTCCGCTGGTCACTTCCTGCCTGGAGCCGGTGGATTTCCTCCTCCTCGTCCGTGCTGAGGCAGAGTGGAATTCGCCATGGTGGATGGTAGTCTCGTGGTGACTTGCTTCCGGTTGGGCCTCGGTCGCCCGTCCTGGGTAGGTGGTCACGGTTCGGTCTCCAGCGTCCAGTCTCCGCATGCAGTTCGCTGATTTCCGGGTTGCCTCGGTTGCGGTGGCTTCAGCGATGGTGTCGGCGAGGGCAATGTCACCTTTGGCCATTAGCCGACTCTGTAGGACTGGGTCCCGAAGTCCGAGCACGACATGGTCCCATAGGGCCTTGTCCATGTCGGAGAACCCGCACATGCCCCCTAGGTTCCGCAGCTCCGCCACAAAATCACTGATGTTTTCGCCAAGTCTCTGGTCCCTCCGGCAGAAATCGTGCCACTTGATGAGGGTGGGCACGGCGGGGGCGTAGTGGTTGCGGAGCAATGGTTCGAGGTCAGCCCAGTCCATCTCTTTAACGTCAGTGGGTTTCGCTAGGGCTTTTGACATCTTGAACACTGTGGGCCCGCAGTGTGTCAGGAAGACGGCTCGTTTCTTCGGCCCGGTGGCGTCCTTCATGTTGCTGCATTCGAGGAACATGAGGAATCTGTCCGTGTATGATTCCCAGTCCTCGCTAGTGGGATTAAAGGGCGCAGGCGGAGCGATGCTGGCCATCTCGTCGGTCTTACTTCCTCCAGACACGTGCTCGATGGGGTTCAGCCTCAGGATCCCACCTTCATCGCCAGTGTCATGTCCATCGCGGTAAGGAGACCCGGAGTCGGTGACTTGGTTTTTAGCTCTTTTATTGGTCCCCAGAACCGGTCTTGCTTCGAGGGAAAAACAGCGGCTTTTTATTCTCAAGCCGCCGCGGCCGCTGCCAATAGCACCACTTTGAATCTCCTGCAATTCGTTTCCACCAATTGCGGGAGATTCCTAGCGGGCCAATCAGTGCGGCTCGCTAGACCAATTGGATCACCCCGCACTTTGGCCAATCAAAACGCGGGGTTTTCAAGAATTTTAATGAATGTACAGAACACGTAAATTTGTATATCACCAACATAAGTCTCAGATTGAAAATCAGGCTTGTCAAATGCTACATCTTTTCTATCCTGCTCTATGGTCTCTGACAGAAAGCCACCTGAAAAGAGTAGAAGCATTTGAAATGTGGATTTACAAGCAGCTGTTACATATAAGTTGGGTTGACAAAATCAGAAATGAGAAGGTGATAAGCCACCTGGGAAAGCCAAGGGAAATCATCAAAACCATAAAAAAGCTAAAGAATATTTTGGACATGTGATACGACACCCAGAGAAATACAGCTTACTTCCCTTAATCCTCCAAGGAAAAATTGTATCCAGTTCCCATGTTACTGTCTGGAATAGCCAAGCACTTTTAAATAAAATATTCCATATTTTTCCAGGGATATATCCTGAGAAAAGAACCAGGTTAATAAAAACACTCTTATGCTACAAAAATGGATATCTGAAAAAGCCACAACTTAATATTTTGTTTTTCATCTATTCCAGGCAATCAGGTTGCTGCTGAAAATTCACTCCTCCAAACTCAAAACTTGAACTAATCCTCCAACATTTCTACCTTAAAAATGCTTGGTAAAAGAAACAAAAAGAGTTTGCATGTGTATATGCACACATAAGTTTTGTTCTTGTTTTTTTTTCCCCTGCAGGCATGCTCCAACACTCCTTGAAAGCTGCATTAAGAAAGCATGTCTCATTATATTTGTATGAATTCATAGGAGAGCAAGGCTCCAAGTCCATAAGCAGCAGAAATCAGGCCTTTATTTCCAATTTGATCTCAAGAATTACAATGAAACGTTACAAGAAGACATTGCCAGAAAATATCCAGTTACCTCCTGCACCACACACAGTGATGACCTACATGAATATGATCTCCAGTTATTATCATATTTGCCTTCCAAACATCCCCCAAGATGTAAGTCAACATTAGACACAGGACACAGCCAGAAGGCCGCATTAAAGTGCTTTCCTCCAATCCATGAGCCGGCGGAAAAATATATGTTGCATTGTACTCATTGTTAATCCTTGTTCTGCCTGAGTAACCAAGCCAGCATTTTAATACAGCCTAACAGTTTTAATATAAGACAAATTAAGGGTTGGTAAATTCCCCTAGCTTATTTTCCCATCTATCAAGCTTTAGTGGGAAAATCAATCACTAACTACTTTTTCTTAACATACAGTGAGACAAAGGTGATCAAGACAAAGGTGATCAATATATGTATCCATTTCATCTATTCATAACTATGTTTATGTTTATACCTGTTAATCTTATAATCGCTTGACAAAATAAATAAAATAAATAAAAACAAAAAAGTGTAGGGGGAGGGATTTAAATAGTTGGTTGAGGAACTAGCCAAACTGAACAGTCAATAATACTGTACAGATAGGGAAGAGGGGTATAGGTTAAAGTGGGAAAGAACAATCAATAATAAGGGAGGTCCCTCCTTAACTTGTAGACTTTGAAGGAATAAGATAGAAAGAGCTTTTGAACGCTGACATTGAAGACTTCTGAAAATATCCTGGATGGCTAAAAATAGAAACAAAATGGATCATTGAACAAATCAACTCAGAGTTCTCATTCGAGGAACAAATAACCAACTTAATTGATCCTATTTCGGTGGCATCCATGCAAGGAAAGTTGGAAGAAAAGGATGAGAATACAAGATGGATCATCATGGAGAAAATCTAGCCAGCTAAAAAATCTTATTTGCTAAAAGTTGTCAACAACTTGATGGCATGCGATCAATCCAGGGGTGGGTTCTACCAGTTCACATCTATTCGCTAGAACTGGTTGTTAACATTCTAAGCAGTTTGGAGAACCGGTTGTTAGAAGAAATTGCTGGCCTAATCCTGTAAGGAAGGCAGGAAGGGAACATTCTGGTGTTGCTTACAGAAACTGCCTCTCTGTTAACCCTTATTACATTCTTGGCAGGACTAGACTTCCTATCTCTGGAACTTCTCTGGAGTTTTTTTCCTTTCCTTTGCTGGTACTTTGCTTGTGTGGAGTGATCATTCAAAGTTATAATGGCACTGAAAAAAGTGACATGACCATTTTTCACACTTACAACTTTTGCAGCATCCCCACAGTCATGAGAGGCCAGGTGAGGAGATGCGTGCCTCGATGTGAGTGATATTGAGTTGGCCACACCCAGCCAATAACATAACCACTAAGCCATGTCCACCCAGTCACATGACCCCCAAGCCATGCCCACCACCTAAGCCATGCCCACAGAACTGGTTGTTAAAATTTTTTGAATCCCACCCTTGGATCAATCCATCCATCAGTCCCTGACATGTGCCATGATTAAATGGTACTGCTGGCAGTGAGTGCCTGAGGACTCCAATTCTGACTTCATGGCCAGCAGTACCTGGAAGTAGGATGGAGAGAGGCAAAATGGTGTAGAGACAGCCCTGTGAAAAACCTATTGTCAGAAACATCAGAAAACCTATAATGCACCTAAGGGGTTAGGACCAACAACAGACAATTGATAGAACCAGCTCTCTTTCCTACTTTAAATCGACATTGGGCCACTTTAAATCAACACTGTCAGCACAGTATTAGCACTTGTCTAAGCCCACATAGTAGGTCAAAGGATATTGAGTATATGTAATGTACAATAAATACATAAATAGAAGAGCTCTGCTTTTTGAATACAGATTTGGTGCACTATCAAAAGAATTTTCTTGTGTTTGTAAGGCCCCGGGAGCAGGACCTGACATTTATTACAGAAAGCACCAATCACATATTAAGCATGAAGGTGCCCCTGTGGAATCCAGGTATTCAGTCTCTCCTGTAGCCCAAGCCAAAATGATGACAGAGAGCAAAATCCCACAGCTTTTAAGGGGGGGAGGCATGACCACAGCAACCTCAATCAGCCAATAGAAGCTGGGAAGAACCAAGCCTCTGGCTGCATCATCAGCCACATCTTTGATGAAACATGCTAGATGGTGTTTATGGCCGAAATTATGTCAGAAGAGAGAAACCACTAATGGAGCTTGGTTGTACAATGATTAGCAGGGAAATGAATTTGAGCTTCAAGTCTCCTCAAAATGGAAAACCGAGGCTAACGGAAAGTGATTTGTTACAAACCACACAATGAAATATTTGTACAGCAGGGATAGGTACCACAAGCGTTCAGCTGATCTCCAAATACTGGTCAATACTCCATCCAGTTGGCCACATTATTTATTTATTAAATTTGTTTGCCACCCATCTTGCCATAAAGCATTAACTAATAGATGTTGAACATCATCAGCCACATTTGGGTGGCTGCACCTTATTTATCCATAATGTTGAGAATGAGATCAACATCTAGGCATCCAAGTCTGAGCTAATACCTGCTTTGTCCCATCCCATACGTGCTTCCCTGGTAAGCAAAAAACACAAGAAGAAAAATTAACCAACAAGTAGTGTTTGTTTACCAAGACCTATCTTCCTAAACACACCCTCAAAATTGCAAACTTGTACAGATAGAAGGATGGATGGTGGATAGATAGATAGGTAGGTAGGTAGACAGACAGACAGACAGACTTTAATTTTGCAAAAGAAGGGGGGGTGAGAGTTAACAGCATTCATCCATGCAAATATATATATATATATTAGTATTTAAATAGACTTCAGATTTGATTGTTTGTGTTGTTTTTGCAGTAGAGAAGCACCCAGAGGGCCAAAATAGAGATATTGTGCAGAATGTGCCTCTTCTGTTGCTATTTCCTTAATTTCAAAGGCTCCAAATGTGACTGCAGCAGTAGTAGCTGTGAAGTTTTGAGCATGGGCAAGAAAGAATGGAGACAAGCCTCTGAACGGTGAACTTCAGCTCTTTATTTACATTGTGACTTCCTCAATCAACAGCAGTAAAACCCGCCTTATATAGGCAAACCCTATAAAGTTTAACCAATAACGAGCTAGGATCGCTAGCTCTTATAATCAATGAGAACTCTCTGTTTAAGGGCCAATCAGATTCCCCGGAACGGGCCAATCCGGTCCGGCTGCTTAACAGCCAATCAAAAGTGCAGGGCCAGAACCCTGCACTTACTCCAAGCTCACACTTTATTTATCTTATTGCATACACAACACCCCTTCCCCTGGCTTCTTATTTCAGGGCGTAGTTACATAGTCCCTTAGGTAGGACGGTTGTTTTTTTAGTCTCTTTGATTTTCGTTGTATTGGCTGGTTGCAATCATGCTGAGGTAGATCGTTGTTTGGCAGTGGGGCTATTTCTGGTTCAGAGTTCACTTCTACGTCGTTGCCCACATTTTCTGCAATTCCCTGAGGTGTAACCGTTTCTCCCTCCGGCTCCGCTTCCTGAGTTTCTATTAAACTGTCGTTTCCTTCGAACGGGTTTCCTAGGAATTCATCTTCTTCCGTACCTCCCCCCCCTCAGTTTGGTCATAGGGGGTTTGCGGACTGGCTGCTGAAAGCCGCGATCGTAATTGGTCAATATGCCATTTCCAAAGTTTATCGTCAAGGCATTGCACCAGGTAGGATCTGGGGCCGGTTACACATACTACTGTCGCTTCCACCCACAACGGGTCGCCCGATAGGTTTTTTGCATAAACCAGGTCTCCTACCTGGAAGGTGTGACAGCGGCCGCTGGATCCTAGTGGTTTCTCCGGTTCGTAAGCCGGGTGCAACCGGTCGAGGTGGGAGCGGAGCTTTCGTCCCATTAGCAGTTCAGCGGGAGTTTTGTTGGTGACGCTATGTGGGGTGATGTGTTGCAAGAAGAGGATTTGATTGACCTTTTCGTCAATGTTGTCGTAGTCTACCTTTTGCAAGGTTTTCTTCACAAATTGGACCATGCGTTCTGCTCGGCCATTGGTCGCAGGGTGTACAGGCGAGGTGAGCGCATGGCGGATGCTGCGGTCAGTGAGGTACTGCTCGAATGCTAGTGCAGTAAATTGTGGGCCGTTATCGGATACCAGGACATCTGGTAATCCATGGGTTGCAAAGAGTCTGTTTAAGATTTTGATAACCGCCTCGGAGATCGTAGTCGTCATGCGATGAATTTCGAGCCAATTCGAGTAGGTGTCGATGGTAAGCAGGAAGGTGTGGCCTTTGGTTGGCCCTGCGAAGTCCAGGTGAATTCGGGACCAGGGTCCATGTGGTGTCTCCCATTCAATAGGCATGGTTTTTGGTGGGGCGTTGTTGACTTCTTGGCATTTGGGACAAGCTTTAACCCACTGTTTGATTTGCTTATCAATGCCCGGCCACCATGCGTAGCTTCGCGCAAGGGCTTTCATTCGCACGATGCCGGGGTGGCCATCGTGCAAGGTTCTCAGCAGCGCTTTCTGGAGTCGTTCTGGGATAACGACTCTATCGCCCCAGATGACACAGCCTTTCTGGGAGAAGAGCTCAGTTTGTCAAGATTTGAATGGTGTGAAGTCATCTGATAACTGGTCCAATGGCCATCTGCGTTCTACCCAGCCTAGGACTCATGCTAGGGTGTGGTCACGTTTGGTTTCTCTCGCGATATCTCGGGCGGTTAGTGGCGGCGAGTTGAGTGCCTCGATTTGCAACGTGGTTACCGTTGGTGCCAGATCATCGAGAGTCTCTGGAAGTGGTGCTCGGCTCAATGCGTCGGCGTGGGGAATGGCTTTCCCCGGGCGGTATTGCTGATAGTTATAAGCAGCTAAGAATTCTGACCATCGGGTCATCCTAGGGGATAATATGTAGGGAGTCGGCTTATCTCCGGCTATTATCCCTAATAAAGGTTTGTGGTCAGTCACAATAGTAAAAGCCCTGCCATACACGTATTCGTGGAATCTTTTCACAGCTGAGACAATTGCGAGGGCTTCTTTATCAATTTGTCCATAGTTCCGCTCAGTTTTTGAAAGAGTCTTTGAAAAATATGCAACAGGGGCTTCGTTCCCATTAGGCAGTACGTGGCTCAAAATGGCGCCCACCCCGAAAGGCGATGCATCACAGGTTATAACTAATGGCAAAGTCTCGTTATACTGCATGAGTACAGAGTCAGAAGTGAGCAGTTTTTTAACATTTCGGAATGCCTGTTCTTCACGGTAACCCCATAGTCAATTTGCTTTTTTATCTAACAATCAGTGTAACGGTTCAGCGACAATTGCTTTGTGCGGTAAAAATACATTATAAAAATTGATGAGGCCTAGGAACGCCTTGTTTCGTGGCCTTGGAGCGTTTTTGATCGCTTTTAATTTACTTTTGGTTGGGTGAATGCCCTGGCTATCAATCAGATACCCTAAAAACTCAACACTGTCAGTACACAATTTACATTTGTTTTTTTTAACCTTAAGACCGGCCTCTTGGAAATTTTTTAGGACTAATTTTAACCGGTCCTGTAAGATTTTTTTTGTAGGGGCTGCAATTAATACATCGTCAAAATAGGGGACCACGCCCTTAATTCCTTGCAATAACCTTTCCATAAGGCTCTGAAAAATCCCCGGGGCTACACTAACTCCGAATTGCAGCCGGATACATTTAAAGGCACCTCGGTGCGTCACAATAGTTTGGGCCTGTGCCGTTTTTTCATCTTCTGATAATGGCTGATATGCCTGAGCTAAATCCAATTTAGCGAAAACTTTCCCGCCCCCCCAGGGAATGGAGGAGGTGCTGCACCACCGGAGCTGGATACGCGTTCTGCTGCAGGGCGTGGTTCAAAGTGACCTGGTAGTCCCCACAAATTCGGATTGACCCGTCTGACTTAATGGGTGTTACAATAGGGATTTCCCAAGGGGAGTGATCGATGGGCTCCAACACCCCCTGAGCTATCAGTTTGTCGAGTTGTTCGTCGATTTTCGATTTTAAGGCAAACGGAACTCGACGGGGCTTTAGGCGAATGGGAGCTAATTTTGGATCTAAGCTGAATGAAATCGGGGTCCCCTTGTATTCGCCTAAGCTGTCCGCGAAGACGTCCCTGAACTCATAGATGAAGTCTTCCTCCCAGTCACAGCCATCGACTGTGATTAACGCCGGCCACTTCAATGCCGAGTGGCGCGAACCATTGGACGCCCAGTAGACTAGGCCTATCTCTATCGATGACCGTTAAAGGTAAGTACGCTGTGTGCTTCTTGAAGGAGACTCGGACTCGGCAGGACCCAATGACGGGGATTCGATTCCCCTGGTAGTCCTTGAGGATGAGGCATTTGAAACGGAGATCTTGGCGTTGAATTGTGGGGATGAGTTGCTTGAGTGTCTTCCAAGACACCATCGAGAGGGACGATCCCGAGTCGACCTCCATGTGGCAAGGCTGGTTCTCGATGGCTACCGTGACTCAGGTTTTCTTAGTGTCCAAGGCTGAGGCGTGACCGATAGTGATAGTATGGTGAGCCTCTTCTCTTTGCAAAGCTCGATTTCTGTAGGAGTGATTTACTGGCTCTCGCCTTACAGGACGGTTTCCTGTCGATTGGTGATAGTTAGCCCCTTTTGAGGCCTGGCTGGGTCCTGGCAAGCTGCGGCAGACCCGTCCGATGTGGCCTCGTCTCCCGCACTCATGGCAGAGTACGTCACGGAATTTGCATTCGGACCTGGCATGGTTGGCTCCACAGCCAGCGCAAGGGCGTAAGGGCTTCGGGTGAGGGTCCCGGTCAGACCGCAGTCGATAGACCCCTTCTTCGTCGCTGTCTGATGACGAAGATAGGTCCTCGTGGTACGTTGTCGCAAGCTGTCCTTCCGACTTGGATAAAATGTCGCTTGTCGGTGGAGGTACCGGAGCGCAGTTTCGGTGTAGTTGGGCAGCTGACTTCCTGGTTGCTTCTGCTGCAGTAGCATCTGCGATGGCATCGGCAAGGCTGATGTCACTTTTCGCCATCAGCTTGCTTTGGCCTGGTGCATCTAGTTCCAGAACTATGCGATCTCTTAGGGCTTCTTCTAAATCGGCAAATCCGCAGAGGCCTCCCAGATTTCGGAGGTCTGCTATGAAGTCGGCCACGCTTTCTCCCTTTTGCTGGCTCCTCTGATAAAACTTGTGGCGTCTCACGAGCGTAGGCACGGTCGGGGCCTAGTGATCTCGTAAGAGAGGTTCGAGGTCGTCCCAATCCATGGCCTTCACTTCTCGAGGTTTGGCTAGTGCTTTAGCCATCTTAAATACGGTTGGACCGCAATGCATTAGGAACACCGCCCGTTTCTTTCCTGGTGTGGCATCCTTTAAGTTGTTGGTTTCTAAGAACATTTGGAAGCGATCCAGGTAGGACTCCCAGTCCTCCTGTGCTGGATCGAACGGAGCAGATGGTATGATGCCGCCGGACATGGTTCCGTTGTTGGCGTCGTCTGTCACGTGCTCGGTGTTCTTCAAAGTTTCGTTGGTTCAGATTTCTCCAAATCCCATCTTCGTCGCCAGTGTTAAGTTTTGAGCATGGGCAAGAAAGAATGGAGACAAGCCTCTGAACAGTGAACTTCAGCTCTTTATTTACATTGTGACTTCCTCAATCAACAGCTGTAAAACCCGCCTTATATAGGCAAACCCTGTAACGTTTAACCAATAACGAGCTAGGAACACTAGCTCTTATAACCAATAAGAACTCTCTGTTTAAGGGCCAATCGGATTCCCCGGAACGGGCCAATCCGGTCCGGCCGCTTAACAGCCAATCAGAAGTGCAGGGCCAGAACCCTGCACTTACTCCAAGCTCACACTTTATTAATCTTATTGCATACACAACAGTAGCCACCAAAGGACCACAGAGGTTGAGGGTTTAACTCTTCCTTTTATAATTCCTATCAATAATATGGCAAAGCTCCTGTCTATAAAGAAAAAAGATATTAGGTTTGCCTCTTGTTTTTCTTTCAGGAGAAAAGAAGTGGATTGCAGTGCAGTGGAGTTTAATGGAGTGGAGTGGAAGGAGCCTACAATGGAAGAGTTAAGCACTCTTTCTGTGCTGAAAAAATAAACAAACATCTAGACACTTCACTTCACAGATAGTTCGGCCCTTGGGTGGGGTGGGGAATAAGTTATTTGATACCTTTTGGGGGGTTACCCTGTACCTTTAGACTGATTGCAATTGCTTATGGAGTGTGAGGCAGTGCCTCACATACTTTTGGGTACATATGCAACTATTCCAAATATAAATTGCTACTGAGTTCACTAAATGCCCCCAGGCAAATTCACTGCCAGCTTAGTTAACCTACACCCAATATTATTATAGAGGCAACATGAGATAAGATGGTGGGTTAACCTAATCTCTAAATAAAATAAAATGTGGCATGATCGCATCATATAGAAAGTGGAAATGGTTCAGAAAAAACAACAACACTTCATTTATACAGTAAAGACAGCTCAATTATTCTGGTACCTATCAGGCAGGTGATACAGGCAATCCCCAACAAAACAGGAAATGGAAAGGAACAAGAGAATCACATAGTGAATAATACAGATTAAAACCTTGCCATGTATCAACTGGATTCAGGCACAAGGTATTTCCACACCTGAGAATTTTTTAAAGTATTGGTATCGTTCATGCTGCATTAATCCTGCTTTGTCTCCTCTTGCAGTGATACTTTAGTTATAGGCAGGTTTCACTTTCTAAATACTGAGAAGCTTAGTCATTTATATTTGGAAAAATGTAAGGCTTCTCTACCTGGTATGACTGCTGGGTAAAATACTGTTGTATAAATGTCAGAGCTACCTACTGGATATTTCAAAACACATCATTGATCAATGCCTTTGTTAGGACCAATGAAACACAACAACGTTGTTGGCCCGTTTAGAGGTTCCCAAATCTGTTCATTTGGCAAAGTGCCTGGAGACAGGAGGGAGGGAGAGAAGACTAACTTGACGTTGAAGTCAATGTCTGCATCATCTATCTGAAAGAAAATGCAGACTTGATCTAACTTCACATTTATGGTTAAATAGGAACAAAAGCAATAAATTATAAATGTAAATAGAATACAAACAGGAACAAAAGAATGAATGAGAACCAAAGAAAATGCAGGGGTCATGGACTGGAAGATTTGTCAGTGAAAGT
Organism: Hydrophis major; assembly: GCA_033807585.1. Classification (NCBI taxonomy): domain Eukaryota; kingdom Metazoa; phylum Chordata; class Lepidosauria; order Squamata; family Elapidae; genus Hydrophis; species Hydrophis major. The sequence goes on from CM066329.1 coordinate 217,230,149, forward strand.
TCTTACTGGAGGAATTCAATTCACTTAGTTCATCCTGGTAGAAAATATTTTAAAAATCTGGCTTACAGAGATGATTAAGTACTGTTATGGACTAAGCCAACGCATCAGTAACAACCCTAATAGCTTTACTTTAACAGCAGGCTCGTAATCCTGCACTTCTCATTGGCCCGCGAACAGCGAGTCGTGATTGGTCATTTCTGGCCAATCTGATTGGCTGTTAGCGGGTCTCTCTGATTGGACGCTTGTTAGAGCGGTAAACTCAAATCATTGGTTGTTTTGACAGCAGCCAGCTCTATAAAAGAGCTGCTGCTGCCCAAGTATTTGCTCTGTTCTGAAGTCACAATAAAGAGTTGAAGTCACAGTTCGATGTCTCGTCTCCATTCCTTGTGCCATGCTCAGGACATAACACTGGCGACAAGGATGGGATGCGGAGACAATAGAGCTGACTAAGTACTCATCGAACAAGACAGAGCACGTGGCTGAAGAGCGCATGCAACAAACGGCAGAATGACCAGCAGCGCCATACCACCCGCTACATTTGACCCGGCAAACAAAGACTGGGACTCGTATATAGACCGTTTCCAGATGTTCCTGGAGACCAACAATCTGAAAGATGCGACGCCTGGCAAGAAACGAGCGGTGTTCCTGACCCACTGCGGCCCCACCGTTTTTAAAATGGCTAAAGCACTTGCCAAACCGGCGGAAGTGAAGACCATGGATTGGGATAACCTCACGCCGATCCTCCAGGCCCATTACGCACCCGCAGTACCTACACTGATACGAAGACATGAGTTTTACCAGAGGGACCAACAGAAGAACGAGAGCGTTGGGGACTTTGTAGCCGACCTCCGGAACCTGGGAGGCCTCTCTGGTTTTGCAAACCTCGAGGAAGCCTTGAGAGACCGCATAGTTCTGGGATTAGATGACCACATTGCGCAGAGTAAACTCATGGCGAAAGGAGACATCAGCCTTGCAGATGTCATCGCCGACGCTACTGCCGCAGAAGCAACCAGGAAGTCAGCCGCTCGAATGTGCCGAGCGAACGCACTGCACCACCAACTTGCTAGCGATAGCCCGCTCTCCTCTGAGAGGCACGCTATTATCACCCATCATGAAGACCTCGAGTCATCTTCAGACAGTGAGGAAGAGGAGGTCAACTGGCTCAGCTCGGAACAAAGGAACTAGAGACTCCCACGCCAATGTGCTGGTTGCAGGGCAAACCACCCGCGATCGGACTGCAAATTCCTCAACGCACTCTGCTGTTCCTGTGGGAAAAGAACTTCGCAAAGGTCTGCAGAAGCAAGCGAGAGTCCAGTCCAATCCGAAGGGAGAATAACCTCCGCTGGGAGACAAGCAAACCACCTGGAAATCGGGACCGCCTGAACCACCAATGGAACAACCACTACTACAGAAATCAAGCACCTGCCGTTTCAACGAGACAAGAAGAGGCACACCAAACTATTACTATCGTCCACGCTTCATCGCTAGATGCAAGAAAGATCCGCATAAAGGTCAATATTGAGAATCGACCATTCGTGATGGAAGTCGATTTGGGGTCATCCTTATCGATGGTCTCCTGGAAAACTCTCAAACAGCTGATCCCTGCCATCTGTTGCCAGGACCTCAGCACTCAAAGAATCATCCTAAAAGACTACCAGGGAAACAGAATTCCGGTTGACCTCTTAACTTCTGATGCTGTATTGATACAATACAACGAGACTCTACCCTTACCGGTTACCTGTGACGCCTCACCATTCGGAGTGGGAGCCATTTTAAGCCATGTCCTGCCAAACGGTAATGAGGCACCTATTGCATTCTTTTTGAGAACTTTGTCTAAAACTGAAAGGAACTATAGCCAACTTGATAAAGAGGCTCTTGCAATTGTATCCGCAATTAAACGTTTCCATGAATATGTGTATGGGAGACCCTTTGCCGTAATTACAGACCACAAGCTGCTACTTGGTATTTTGGCGGGAAACAAACCAACTCCCCACATCTTATCATCAAGAATGACACAGTCAGAATTTTTAGCCGCATACGATTACCAACTGCAACACCGCCCGGGAAAAGCCATTCCCCAAGCTGATGCTTTGAGCCGCTCTCCACTACCAGACGTCATAGATGACCCAGCTCCAACCCTAGCCGTATTGCAAATCGAAACTCTTAAATCACCGCCGCTGACCGCTCGAGACATCACCTCAGAAACAAAAAAGGACCCTTATTTGGCACGAGTCCTCAGCTGGGTGAAACGGGGTTGGCCGGACAGCGCACCTAACGACACTTTCAAGCCATTCAGAAATTGACAGACAGAACTATTCTCCCAAAAGGGCTGCATCTTGTGGGGAGACAGAGTTGTAATCCTGGAGAAATTGCAACATATAGTTTTAAAAATGTTGCACGATGGACATCCAGGCATCGTGCAGATGAAGGCATTGGCTAGGAATTACGCATGGTGGCCTGGTTCAGACAAGCAAATAGAGACCTGGCTGGCGACATGCAGCAAATGCCAGGAGACTCGCTCTGCTCCTCCAAAAACACCCCCAACTTAGTGGGAAACGCCTTGAGGTCCCTGGTCTTGTATCCACATCGATTTTGCAGGACACACAAGAGGACACACTTTCCTTCTAACCGTGGATGCCTATTCTAACTGGCTCGAGGTCCACAAGATGAAAAGTACCACCATGGAGGCTGTCATTAAAAAACTGAATAAGCTATTTGCTACCCACAGATTGCCGGATGTCCTGGCCTCCGATAATGGCCCCCAATTCACTGCCCTGGCATTCGAACAGTACCTAGCAGACCGGGGCATCCGCCATGCCTTAACATCACCAGCTCACCCTGCGGCCAATGGTAGGGCTGAGCGAATGGTTCAATTTGTAAAGAAGATTTTACACAAAATGGACCATGGTGACATTGACGACAAAATAACCTGGATGCTTCTCCTCCAACACATAACTCCAAGCAGCACCACAAACAGAACCCCAGCTGAACTCCTGATGGACCAGAAACTTTGCTCACATCTCGATCGCCTCCACCCTGCTTACACGCCTGAACAACCCCTGGGATCCAGCAGCAAGTGTCGATCATTCCAGGAAGGTGACCCCGTTATTGCAAAAAACTTCTCGGGCAACCCATTGTGGGTCCCCACTACCATAACACAACTTACGGGACCCCGATCCTATCGTCTACAAACTGCAGATGGTAAAATGTGGAAGCGCCACACAGACCAACTTCGATCCAGACTAGCACCTACTCCCATCTCATCCCCTGAATCTCCAACTGGGGGGGAAGGGACATCGAGGGGGCCGAAAAAGAAATAACAGATGATTTAACAATCGAAACCCAGCAGTCTACACAACCAACCATGGGATACTCACCACCAGAAGGAGAACCGAGCCGGGGAGTGGCCTCGCCGCGTGACAGCACCGCGATGGAAACAGATCCAGGGAACCCCGAGGACAGCATTGGCGAGAGCAGAGAGAACAGCCCAGAGCCATTCGACGAAACAGCGGGACCGTTTTTGCCACCCAGCTCAGCAAGCAGCCCACCGGAACCAGAGCCAGGACAGAAATCGGTGGAATAGCGCAGATTAAGCAGACAGGTGAAGCGACCTGCCTACTTACGAGAATACGTCCCCCCACCCCTCAGACGGAACCTAGGGGGGAGGGGTGTTATGGACAAAGCCAACGCATCAGTAACAACCTTAATAGCTTTACTTTAACAGCAGGCTCGTAATCCTGCACTTCTCATTGGCCCGTGAACAGCGAGTCATGATTGGTCGTTTCTGGCCAATCCGATTGGCTGTTAGTGGGTCTCTCTAATTGGACACTTGTTAGAGCGGTAAACTCAAATCATTGGTTGTTTTGACAGCAGCCAGCTCTGTAAAAGAGCTGCTGCCGCCCAAGTATTTGCTCTGTTCTGAAGTCACAATAAAGAGTTGAAGTCACAGTTCGATGTCTCGTCTCCGTTCCTTGCGCCCATGCTCAGGACATAACAAGTACCACAAATGAGCATTCATTAACTGTTACTGATGAAAAGCTGCATGTGTATATATGGAAAATGATACATGATCAGAGCCTATTGGATGCTTGATGTATAGGCCTGACTATCAGGATGAGACCCTTGTCAAAACATGAGCTTCCATGAACTTCCTACAGAATATATACCACCTGGGAGAGATGGAGGCATGAAGAGCTTCTGCAGATGGACTGGACAAACATTAGGCTATCTATATCTTTCAGAGAAAACCCAATTGCTCTGAATGAAAAATGTGCATACAATCTTACCATCTTAGTTGAACTCACAAACTGTGTTAAAGTTTTTTTAAAAAAAGCTAGCATCCACCAGTAAAGTAAACCCTTTTATTCTTACAATACAGATGACTATTGATCATAAAAACAGGCAGTGGGTATTCAAATGAGCTTGAGATTCATTTAACTATTTTTGTGCAAGTGCACAGGAACAAGTTATCAGCCCCCTGCATGCCTGTTCACATTTTGCAGCCTTTTGAGAGGACAGGAGAGCAAAGACTTAGTTGGGGCGCAAGATGACTGTCAAAATCTGAGTGCCTGCTATCATGAAAATGTTTCACTTTTTTATTTATTTTTATTTATTTATTTGATTTGTCGATCGCTTACAAGATAACAGGTATATGTATAAACATAGTTATGAATGCATGAGATAGATACTTATAAGAAAAATAAAAGGAAACAATAGGACAGGGACAATAAGCACGATTGGTGCACATGCATGCCCCCTACAAGAAAACTGAGAGAACATAGAACAACAGAGTTGGAAGGGACCTTGGAGGTCATCTAGTCCAACCCCCTGCTCGAGCAGGAGAGTCTATTCCAAATATTAGCCTCTACCTAGGATCGAATTCATAGCCTTCAGGTCTGAAGGAGCTTGGATGAGAAGTGAAATGTTTTCAAAGAAAACACCAAGAAAGCCCAGTTGTCTTTTGAAAAAAGCACCTTTGGGACAACCATGACCTAAAAGATTGAGGATCTCCATAGACAAACAACTGACAAATCTGATCTCCCACTGCACTAGTCAATTTGGGGAAAGGTGGAGTGATGCTATGTTTAACATCCAGCCTAACCTTCCCAAAGCTGGCACCTCTAGATATCCTGGTGTTTGAAAATGTCCATTTTCTTCTGTATGTAGTTTTCAACATCCAGAATTCTCCAGCCAGCATGTCTATTCTTGAGGATTCTGAGAGCTAAAATCATCAGACTAATTCTGAAATATTCTAGGCAGGAGTCGTCACTGGCCATGCTGGTTGACAATACTGGGCGTGGCAGCATAACAGATTTAGAGGGCATCAGACTGGCAGTGGTTTGGTGGTGAACTCTAGAGGAATCCACAGCTCTGCTGCACCAAGTATAGGCTTCCATAGAAGCTACCAATGTATTACCAGCTGCCCATGAATGTGAGCCATCCTGTGCTTCTATCCTAGAGCTACAGAAGTTTTAAAAGGGCATCTCCACACAGCTGATTCATTCTGTTCCTTTTTATATAATATACACAATATAAATCACCTTGCTCCCTCATCTACAAGCCTTAACAGATCAATATGGCAAATTGTGAATGAGCCATCAGTGTCAACATAAAGAAACAGGATTTCCTGTAAGTCCGAATTCCACATAAATTATGGGCCTATCAGTACTGTGATCATGTGTCTATAGAGAATATAGGTAGTCCTCGACTTACGACCAGAATTGAGCCCAAGATTTCTGTTGCTAAGTGAGAAATTTTTACGACTTTTCTTGCCACCTTTGTTAATCGAAATACTGCAGTTTTTAAATTAGGAACACGGTTGTTAAGTGAAACTGGCTTCACCATTGACTTTCTCGTCAGAAGGTCGCCAAAGGGGATGCCATGACCCTGGTACACTGCCACCATCATAAATATGAGCCAGTTGCCAAGCATTTGAATCTTGATCATGTGATCATGGGGATCCTGCAATGGTCATATGAGTGAAAAATGGTCGTAAGTCACTTTTTTCAATGCCGCTGTAAAAAAAACCAACTAAATGAACTGTTCTAAGTCGAGGACTACCAGCAATCTAAGAGGAAGGCAGGGCAGAAGCTCACACTTTCCTGTTCTGATGGGTGATCATGGTTATTAATTAGCACATGGAACTCCCTTTGAACTTTTCTGGCTCTGGTAATCACGAGTTCCAGATCTAACCCTTCCTGAGTGCTAGGAACTTATGGATGCTACTTGGAGTTAGGACTAAAAATCCTGCTGAGTTATTTTCACAGCCTCTCCACCCCACAGCTGCCATCTTTCAGGCTGCATTTTTATAGAGCTTTCACATTTGAGAGATTTTATTTGAGAAGGGGGGGAAATAAGTTTGAGGAGTGGGGCGGGTGGGAGAATTTAGCTTTAGCACTCTTCCCCTTGGCCTCCTGGCTCAAACAAAGCCCCCATTTTACTGCCTGAATATTGCACTTATGTTTAAGGTATTTCCACCAGGCAGGCGGGGGATCCCAAACCTTTTTTTCTGTGACTGAATTAGCTAACTTTAAAAAAAAAAAAAAATGGCTAAGCAAGCTGAAGCCTGTCTTACAAACAACCAAGCAGGAAAGTTTGAGCAAGCCCTGTCCTCCCCTCCACACATCTCTTGAATTAGGAAGGGAGGGTAAATTTCAGCACAGGCATCTCAATTTCCCAAATGATTTGCTCTTTTCCTTTTCTAGCCAAGGTTATTCCAAGAGGCAAGCAAAAGCCCCCGGCTGCTCGGACAAAGAGTGAGGTGCAAGGAAATGCAAGCCAAGAGAAACTGAAGGTACATGGAAAACAAGAGTACAATTTGAATTAGCACCCAGAGACTCAGGACTAGCACATGAAGGAATAGTGGGGCCAATTCTTTTGGACAGAGGTTTGTTGGTGCATTTGGAAAACTACTATTCTCAGATTCCTGAGTTCCGTAGCCTGCCTTTTCTTTCTGCATCACAACTATCCTTTATTTAAATCAACAGCTTCACTTTAATTTTCAAAACTCTGGTTCCCCTTCTCCTCAGATCTGGGAGTCCCAGTCCTGCCCACAGGATTAATGGTTAATCAAACTTATCTGGAAATCCCAAAGCCTTCCCTCTCCCCTCCCCTCCCATCTCCTCTCCCAATTCCATCTTGCACACCAATTAAAACTCCTTCTATAGCTAGACATTCTTCTCACGATTAATCATGCTCTGGTTACCTCTTGCTTAGACCAATATTCCTTGAAGTGTGGTTCTAGGACCTCTGGGGGGGGGGATCCTCCCAAGCCCCCTCAGGGGTCCACAAAATCAAAATTATTTGCCAGCCTATGTTGAAAAATAATACAAATATTGAAACCCCATCAAAAATTGTGGGAAGAGGTAGCGGCGGTGAATGTGTCAAATTTTAATTTTTAACAAATAAATATCAATAAATGCAATCCATACACACAAAAACTCTTTTGGAGTTCTTCTTAATTTTTAAAAGTGGGAGGGTTCTCAAAGAGAAGAACATTTAAGAAACACTTGACAGTGGCCAGATTGGCTTTTGCACAATGTTGGAAACAGCATCATGTTCCATCAGAGGAGATGATTATTCAAAAAATTTCAAGTTGTGCAGAAATGGACAAATTAACCTTGGCATTAAAAGATAAAGACACTTCAATATATTATGACAGCTGGAACTGCTGGTACAAATGGATAGACCAAAGATAGGTTTCACACTAAAAGGCAAAAGAAGATATGATAGCATCATAGTAGTGATATACAGATATATGTACGGGTTAATTGTGTATATGGCATAAAATAAGGATAAAAAGGAGGTCTCACAAACTGTTGAAGATGAAAATGTTTTTAATTGTTTTCTATCTTCTTCTTTCTATTTTATTCTTTTTTTTTTCTTGTTTTCTTTTTCTCTCTTGTATTTATGTATGTGTGGTTGGTCTATTTTAATTGTAAAATCAATAAAGTATATTTAAAAAAAAAAAGAAGCTCAAAGGCTGAAATGTAGTTCCGATTAAACCCGCCACTCATTCTTCCATTTTGTTGTTGCCTTTTTTCCTATTTACCACACTGGCCTTTTCTCAGATCTTCAGAGCTAGCCCAGTGATATGATCAGATCATTACTTCTACTGCTACCTTCGAAGTATTAGCACTAAAGACTAGAATGATAAGGATCAAATAAAAATAAAGATTTCTTGGCTTCCCAAAAATTCAATAGAAGTTTTGAGAAAGAGGGCAGCACCTACGAGAGTTGATGCAGAATTATCCTCCCCGTTTTTTTCTTGCCATATAAATTTCTCCCCAATCAATATGAGAAGTCATGGGAAACCTGGTCCACCCACATCCAAGAATGTCTGTGATGAGGACCAATATTGATGTGAACACTATCCATCATTAGGATATCATTAACTATCCATCATTAGGAACCAATTGTATGATAGTCAAAAGAACAATTTTGAGATCCCACTCACAAAAAGAAAAGACAAGGAACTGAAACTGTAGTTTTGTGAAGAACTACTTCTTCTGAGTGCATACAAACAGCTACATATGTTAACCACTAGCCCCAAGTGGTTTCCCATGAAGGAAATTAATTGTGCAAATAAAAACAACTAAACCCGTAGCCTCTCTTGTTCTTACTCCTCATTTCATAAGACAAAATCTGATATAATTTGACCCATGCCAGGCACTGTTCAGATTTTTAACTGGGTAAGGAAGGAAGAGGAGAAACAGTTTAAAAACATGAAAATAACTGAGGAATAGACAAAGTTTGCATCTCATTAAATGTAGATTTGAAAAAAAAAGAAATTATGATTAGGGAGAAAGCAAAGGGCATTTTAATTCTTCCACATCACACAGAGTTCCATAATGAAAATAAACTACCAATATTGCTTCTGCCTAGTTTGGAAAATACAGATATTCACCTCAACCTACCCACCCGTTTTTTTCCCCAAAACTAAAGATATCTATCTTCGTTTTTACCACCTACAAGAAAATCCTTCTGATAGACGCTCTCACTCTTATAGATATCTGCCTTGTGAATTTGGCCCTCTGAATTGAAGATCAAGTTGATATCTTCTCTCGCTCTGCTGCATGAAGGAAAGGCAGTTTGAAGGCAGTTTGAAGTCAGCTTTTTCTAGAGATGGGACAGATGCTCCACTTGTCCCAGGTGAAGCATCATAAGGGCAAAAGTCATGGAAACATAGAATCCCAGACTAACTTCCATCAGCATTTCCTTCACACCAGGCAGGAGGCCAGAAAGACAGAACAAAAAGACAGGTATAGTAAGTTCCAAGCTTCTGTCAGGTCAAATAGAACAGAATGGGTTGGCCCAGCCCAAATAGGGGCAGACTCACCCATTATATGTGGGTGAGCACCATTCCCTTTCCCTTGGGCATGCATCCAAAAGAAGGTACAGAAGCAGGAAGTGCCAGTTTAGAGGCAGAAGGGTGGTGAAACTGTTTTTAATCAATGATGGCAAAGTGCATCATTTGGCAAAGTGATGCCAAAGAGCATTTCCATGGCCCAGTTTAAAACTTAACTGGATTTCCTCCTCCTCCTCCTCCTCCTCCTCCTTTTCCTTCGCCACCAACACTGCCACCCCCACTGCCGCTGCCACCCCCACTTGTCCTTTCCTGAAATGTTATCCTGGCCATGAGTCCTGCATAAAATCTCACTCCATTCTGGAATCTCAGCTGCATCTCTCAGAAACACACAAAGTTCCCTATATCATCCCCCAGGATTTCTGTTGGATCCAATCCAGAAATGTCAAACGTCACCCTTGTTTTTGGAGGACTAACAATGCAGCATTCACATCATTCTATCAAGAGGTGGTGTTCTTACAGGCCTGCAGGTGTTGTGAGGAGAGGTGAGGCAGGACTGGGACACTAAGAAGAGGTGAGAGTTGATGTGGGAACCAAGCAATGTTACATAGATGTGGGTGGCAAGGGGACAGAGGTGAGGCCAAACTTGGATTCTAGGACTGCCTTGCCCGCATTAAATAGGAGGGAGGAGGTGTATTCTCTCCCTCCCTCTCTCTCTTTCTCTCAGAAAATCTTTATCTATTTTTAGCTCTAAGCAATAAAGGTAAAGGTTTCCCCATCCAGTCATGACTGACTCTAGGGGCTGATACTCATCTTCACTTTTTAGCCGAGGAGTCCACATTGTCTGAAGACACTTTTTGTGCTCATGTGACAAGAATGACTATATACTGAGGTGCATAGAACGCTGTTAACTTCCTATCTGCTTGCATTTGCATGCTTTCAAACTGCTAGGTTGGTGGGAGATGGGACAAATAGTGGGAGTTCCTCCATCACACGGTGCTTGGTCTCAAACTTGGGCTGTCAGCTTTCCAGCTGACAAGCTCAACATATTTAATCACTGAGCCATCAAGCCCCCGTTCTTTAAGCAAAAATTAATTTAATAACTTTCTTCATTTTCCTTTTAGCCCAGACTTAGTGTAGTTATAGGAGATAGGACATTATCAGTCTCAAATCTCTTCATGCCCAGAAGAGATCTAAGTCCAGCCCACCCTGAATTCCATTGCCTATTGATCATTACAGTAGTAGTTCAGATTGTTGTAGAGAATTTAAATCTTTATAATCATTTGAACTGGCTGGACTTCCTGATTTTCCAGATGTATTTTATACATTAGTCATTATACAATAATATTTCCCAATGTAGTGTTTGCTGGCTATATTTCATTTCAACTCCCATTATCCTTTTAGCCATGCTTGTTGGGGAATTCTGGAAATTGCAGTTCATTGCATCCGCATACCAAGTTTAGGGAAACTGTATTATAGAAGGATTGTTATTGCTAAAGTAATAAAGGAAATGCTTCCATGAGCAAAGTTAGTTGCAAAAGTTTTTTTTTAATGCCATTCAATTATGGTGTTTCTCAGACATTACCTGGAGAAGTCTTTGCAGTTTTCTTGGCATGTTTTTGCAGAAGTACTTTGCCCTTGCCTCCTTCCAAGGAGTGGGAGAAAGTGACTAGCCCAAGTTCATCCAGCTAATTTTGTGCCTAAGGCAGGACTAAAACTGACACACTCCCAATTTCTAGCCTGATGCTTTCACCACTACACCCTACTGACTCTGACAGAAAAAATGTCCTACACAAAAACAATAACTAAACATTCTTCATGTTCCTTCTTGAAGGAGCAGAATTGTGTCGATTATTCTATTTCTAGGCAACATCTATAAATATGAAAACATTCCATGACAGGAAGTCAGAACAGAAATGCCATGCTTACCAACTTGAGCTTTCTTTAATAGTTACAATGCTATAATGGGTGATTAGCTCTCTAAAACAATAGGTTTTCTCCATAAATTCGATCACTTTTATTCTTTTTGTCTCCAGAGGAAGGAGTGCAATAGATCTACCTTAATTCCAGAACGCTACAAGAAGATGTAGTTTATTCTGAATTCTATGGTTTGTTCAATAACCCACATCAGACTAAGTCCACAGCACATGTTAAGCCAAAAATGAACAAACCAAATTTTGATTTAGTGCAATTCATAAAGTCAGCTGAAATTTCCCCAAAAGACATTTCAATACCTTTAAGGAAATACAGGGAGGCCTGGCATGCTGTGGTCCTTGGGGTTGTGAGGGTCAGACATAACTTAGTGACTGAACAACAACAAATAAAGTACAATATTCCCATAGTATTTTGGGCACAAATCCATTATCATTAAATCAATTTCATCCATAAATCTTGGACTGATCGTGAAATAAATCCTAACAAGTTATATAACCACCAGTTCTACCCTGGCTGGTTTCACTCATCCAGAATTTGCTTCAGTTGTTAAATTAGCCATAATTATCTGCATTTACACATTGAATAAATCACGGTTTACAAAATGTAGTAGACAGATTCAAATGATGTGTTTAGCTGAAATAAAATGTGTTAAGTATAGTTTAGGACAATATATGAACCCGGCCTTTTTTACAGGAGGTTGTTGACTTGCAACTGTGGCTGTTCGGTTGTCATCTGAGCGTTTAAGTTGACAGATTTGGGCCTGTGCAGACCAACATTCTCAAATATTTTTTAGTTGAGCTAAATTGGCAGCAGCCACCTCTTCAAGTTCCTATATAGCACCAGCCCATCAAAATCTCCTCAGTCTTTTTTTTTTTTTAGACTTGGGAAATAAAGCAACGACTTCCCATCAGAAAGGTGAAGTAGGGAGAATTGTGTGAATAATCCAGTTGCAGTTATGAAATGATCTATTATTCTTCATGATATCTGGGCATAACACCCTTGGAGAATAGTAAGTTTATCATGAGGTAAAAGAGAGCCCTCTTAGCAAAAAGAGCCACCCGCTGTGGACCTGACATTGAGAAGGTAGGATAGTCCACACTGTAACTCTGCAGATATTTTAAAGTGAAAATTCTTTTTCACCAGAATAAACAATGGTTTGGGGTTTGTTTGTTTTTTAGCAGAGTTGCTTTTAACATCATCAAGGGCCAATACTGTAAGTCAGTGAGCCGGTAAACCAGACAATATCTTGGGAAGAGGGAAGAAGGCCACCTCCTCATTCAGAATAATAAACAAGGAGCCAATTGGAGATGGAGAGCTTAGTTCTCATAACTTAGAATGCCAGACTGTGTCTGACATCTAGGCAATGTAGCACAGAATCCAATTGGCTGGTAGAACTGAACAGGTAAAATGATATCTGGGGATATATGGAATGTAGACACAACTTTGGGTATAAAAAAACATATGTAGGTCATCCTTATCTTTGTGCCAGATTAAGGAAAGTGGTTGGAGGCAAATATAAAACTAGATATACTGGCTACATATGGAAGATTCAAAGAGCTGGGAGACATAGGAAAATGCCACATGAATCGCTGGAAAAGCAAACTAAAATCTTGACCATCAAGTGAAAAAATGGATAAACCAAGAACAAAAATATGTAACACCGAATTAGCATCCAAGCAAACTCTTAAAAATGAGCTGAAATAATACATGAATAAGCTAAAAATTGGCAGGGCTCCTTCCATAGTCCAGAAAAGGGTGGGATCTGAACAAGAATAAAAAAGATAATATCCATTTTAGCCCTATAAGGTTGGATCCAGGAGGATGTTCGGTATATCCTGAATCAAGGAAAGAGACCATAGAGCAGATAGTATCTGATAGTACCTCTGAACTAATACTGATTGCACTACAGTATGGCCTAATTTATAAATCAGTCTAGGCTACCCTATAGGCAAAAAAATGGTAAGCATCTTTATTCTAATGAATAATGTAGGTTAATGAGAGAATTTGAGAGAGAAGGATGGATGGATGGATGGATGGATGGAAGGAAGGAAGGAAGGCTGGCTGGCTGTGGGGAAAAAGTATAGAACCAATGGTAATAGGTACCTGGGTGCAATCCTAAAACAACTGGAGCATCACTTGAACATTATTGGCATTGACCAAATCACCCTCAGTCAATTGCAGAAGGCAGTCAGAACAGCTTACAACCCTACAATTAATATCAAATGACATCTGCCTATCTCGAGTCCTTAAGAAGGACTTGATAGGTGGATAAAAATGTCAAATCCAGTCTAAACATCTGACTGACTGTGTACCAATGATAATGACAATAAACAGGTGAAACATAATAAACATAAATATACATAGCATGCCTGATATGACAGTTATTGAAAAGTAGAAAGTCTGGTTCATTGATGTTGCTATTCTGGGTGATGATAAGATTGAGGAAAAAACAATGGGGGGGAAATATGAAATATAGGAACTTGCAGATCAAAGTTGAATGCTTATGGAAAAAAATATTGTTATACCAAGCATAATTAGAGTCTTTGGAGAAATACCTGAAGAACTTCCTTGATACCTGGGAATATTGAATTTATAAGAACTAAATGCCCTAAATTTACAAAAAGTAAAAAAAATAAAACCCCACACCTCGCCTTCTTGGAATTGTCTATATTCTTAGATGCTACCTTAATAAATCTTAGGACCTTTGTTAAGACTTGACTTATTAATTTTCCACGGTTCTTCAAGTGAATCTAACCGTACATTATTATTCACTTATAATACACAGGGGGAAATAGTGAAAACTGAAGAAATCAAGATACCTCGTGGAAATAACATCAAGAGTCTGGATAAAGATGATCACTACAAATATCTAAAAGTGTACCTTTAACACCATCAAACGACAACATCTGCTATCCCAGGTCCTTGGAAAGACTCAATAGCTGGATAAAAATACTAAATCTAGTCTAAACATCTGGCAATGAACCATGTAATTTATTAAATTTATAGGAAAGCCGACTCCCAGAGTGTCTCTGGGCAGTTTACAAATTGTTAAAAATGCTAATCTTTCATCTCTGCTTCAAAGAGGTGCTATACCGCAATTACTGCCATGCACTTGATAAATGCTTTTGATATCAAAGGAGGGAAAATATAAAGAAATACTGATATTGGGTACACTCAAGAACAAATCAGGAATGACAATATTTTTGGGAATACAGTATGAAAGCATGCATCCATAATGTCTAAAGATGGATATCAGTGATTATCCTGGAAGGATAACAGAAGGATGTTTGTCAAAATCAAAATTTTCAAGGAGTGATATAATTATTCACATCCTTCAGATGGAAGATGTTTGCAATTCTTCTTCAGAGTGTGACTGAGTAGAGTCTGTGGCATGTGCTGATAATGTGCTAGGAAGTGCCAGCAATAGAGGCTAAAACCAAGTTTCATTCTAAGATTGTTAGGGTGAATAAGTGCTGTATAAATTCCCCTCTGTTTAGCCATCTCCTGTACCTTCTTGACCTTACGAAAATGCCATCAATAACAACAGCAACCTCAAATCATAAAGATGATAGCTAATACAACTGATGGAAACATGAAGATTGAAAAGTACAGGTAGTCCTCGAGTTAAGACATAATTGAGCCCAAAATTTATGCCACTAAGTGAAACATTTGTTAAGTGAGATTTGTCCCATTTTACAACTTTTCTTGCCACAGTTGTTCAGTAAATCATTGCATTTGTTAAGTTAGTCACATGGCTGTTAAGTGAATCTGGATTCACCTGTTGACTTTCCTTGTCAGAAAGTAGCAGAAGCTGATCATGTGACCCCAGGACACTGCAGTTGTCATAAATACGAACCAGTTGCTAAGCATCTGAATTTTGATCATGTGACCATGGGGATGTACAATGGTTGTGAGTGCGAAAAATGGACATTTCATTTTTTTTCATTGCCATTATAACTTGCAACAGTCACTAAATGAACTGTTGTAAATCAAGGACTACCTGTAGCCTTCCAGAAAGGACCAGGCACCAATAAAGAGGCCCAATTAGTACAACCAAACCTATTGTACCATGACCACCCCAACAATATTCTGTGCAGCATAGTCAGCAATAATATATCAACACATTGAACTATTGCTTTGAAAGATGGCACCAGTCAGTGAGAAAGAGAGTGACTGAATGCTCTTTCAGAGAAAGGCTTTAAAAAAGCCCAACTGCTACTTCATTTCACAAGGGTATTGATTGATGGCAGCCATTTCAATCTTATCATTTGGTATATGGAATTCTAACTTTGAGATAGACTATCAACATCTCCCAAATGAATTCATACTAAGTCTCTCTTTATCAAGGCGCATTGATAATATCCTAGCTAATTTACTCGGTATATTTACTAATATACTGTAATGCAATGAGGAATCAGATCTTTAAAGAGGAAGATTCCATTTCCTCTTGTACACAATATGAATCTTCCATATGCCACCCCCCTCCCCCCCAAAAACCCCCAAGTATCAGGTATCAGGCTCAGGTATCTCAGCAACTCTTTCCTCCTTGAAGGAGCACAGGCAAAACTGATTGGGAAGGTTAGAACTGAGGCATCAGATTCAGAGGTGGTATTCAACAGGTTCTGACCAATTCTGGAGAACTGGCAGCGGAAATTTTGATTAGTTTGCAGAATGAGCAAATACTACCTCTGATTGGCTCCGCCCCCATCTATTCTCTGCCTCCCGAGTCCCAGCTGATTGGCTGGGTCTTCTTTTGTTGCCCTGCACACGAGAACGGAGCTGGAAAGCAGATTAGTGGGGTGGGGAGGGAATGGGGATTTTAGGGTATATCCTTCCCCTGCCACACCCACCAAGCCACACCCACAGAACCAGTATTTAAAAATTTTGAATCTCACCACTGATCAGATTATATAAGACCAGACTAGTTATCAAGGGATGGTTGGAGCATTGGTGAGCTGCAATGAATGGAGATGGATCGCCTCGAAAGAAAAGAATAATATTAATCTTATTGCTGAGCTCGCAGGAGAAAGAAATACTCAAGCATAAGATTCTGAATCACAAGAAAAATTATTTGAATCCAATCCTGGCATTCAGTACTGAATGATGGGTGTGACAACAACAGGGCACATATAGCAGGAATTGCCTATGAAGTATACTGCTGTTGTTGAGCCAGTATGGTCTAGTAGAGAACTAGAAATCATATATACTGTTTATGGAGACATTTTATATAGGGAAGAGAAAAGATTGCAAATATATCAAAAAGAAAAACCTGTGTGGAAGGGATCTTACTGTGACACACTGGGTACAGTGGCCAATGGTACCTAGAATTACTTTGTTCCAGAAAGAGGAGAGGTTGTCAATGTTGCAGAATGTCCTTATTTTTAGTACACTTCAAAACCATGAAGGCAGAATCTTTGGAAGCATCAGAAATTGTTGAGGATGAAACACCAAGACCAAGAATCTTGCCTGTGGAAAATGGTAGGAAGAACTGTAGATACTGAGTGAATTTTGATCCATGGTGCTCCAGTTCTGTGGCAGTGAGTACTAAAAAAAGAAAGAGAAAGAGAAAGAGAAAGAGAGGTAGAACCAAACTGTCATAAGTATCCAACAACTGTGAAACTTTGGCAGTAAAAGGCTCCTTGATGTGCAAAATGTTAGCTGCACCTAACTTAATTAATGTATTTCAGTTTTCTTGATATTGAAACAGGAAAATAACATTCTCTGGGTTGGGTAAGATATTTTGATCCCTAAATCACAATCAGATTATGGGGTTTTTAATCACCAGTTTCCATTTAGACTATGTTGGACAAAGGTCAACATTGGTGTTTATCCCTTGCCCAAATAGGATGACTTCCAGCTGTGGGTGCTCCTTTCAGACTCTGCCTCCACAGAGACATGCAACAGTGGGATTTTTGGGAACAGAACTATAAATCAGTGTGACACTTTCTGTTATGTATGTACCATAGTTAATAAAGTATGAGCTTGAGCTTAAGTGCAGGGTTCTGGCCCTGCACTTCTGATTGGCTGTTAGGCGGCCAGATCGGATTGGCTAGTTCTTAGGAATCCGATTGGCCCTTAACAGAGGATTATTATTGGTTTAAAGTACTTGCGTTCATAGCTCGCTATTGGACAATTCTCACAAAGGTTGCAGGGTTCACTGTTGTTGTTTTGAGAAGTCACTATGCTAATAAAGAGCTAAAAGTCACTATTCAGAGGCTGTCTCCATTTACTCCAACCCATGTCCAAGTACATAACACTGGCGATGAAGGTGGGATTTGGAGACGTCTGAACCTAAGAAGTCAGGAAGCAAGACCGAGCACGTGGAAGACGACGCCAACAACGGAACCATGTCCAGCAGCATCGTACCACCCGCTCCGTTCGATCCAAACCAAGAGGATTGGGAATCCTACATGGATCGCTTCCAAATGTTTCTTGAG
Source organism: Hydrophis major (assembly GCA_033807585.1). NCBI lineage: Eukaryota > Metazoa > Chordata > Lepidosauria > Squamata > Elapidae > Hydrophis > Hydrophis major. Next base: position 217,247,825 of record CM066329.1, read on the forward strand.
ACGAATAATTAGAAGGACGCCACACCAGCAAAAAAACGGGCACTGTTCCTGACGCACTGCGGCCCGGCTGTTTTTAAAATGGCAAAAGCACTCGCCAAACCTCAAGAAGTGAAAGCCATGAGCTGGGACGACCTCGAACCCATCCTGAGAGATCATTACGCGCCAACCGTGTCTACACTCATGAGACGCCACGAGTTTTATCAAAGGAACCAGCGAAAAGGAGAGAGCGTGGCCGATTTCGTGGCAGACATCCGAATTTTAGGAGGCCTCTGCGGGTTCACCAATTTAGAAGAAGCACTAAGAGATCGAGTAATTCTGGGATTAGATGCGCTGGCGCGCAGAGCAAACTGATGGCGAAAGGCGACATCAGCCTTGCTAACGCCATCGCCGAAGCCACGGCTGCGGAGGCGACCAAAAAGTCGGCTGCACAATTACGGCGAAGCCGCACTTCGGCAACACAACCGACCGGCAAAATCTTACCCAACTCAGAAGGGCAGCTTGTTACGATGCACCACGAGGATCTTTCTTCGTCATCAGACAGCGACGAAGAAGGGGTCCATCGAATGCGGTCCGACCGGGATCCTCGCCCTAAGCCCTTACGCCCTTGTGCTGGCTGTGGGGCAAACCATGCCAGGGCCAAATGCAGATTCCGTGACGCACTCTGCCATGAGTGCGGGAAACGAGGCCACATCAGCCGGGTCTGCCGCAGCTTACCAGGACCCAGCCAGGCCTCAAAAGGGGCCAATCATCGCCAATCGACAGGAAACCGTCCTGTAAGGCAAGAACCAGTAAACCACTCCTACAGAAATCGCGCTTTGCAAAAAGAAGAGGCTCACCATACTATCACTATAGGTCATGCCTCAGTCATGGACACTAAGAAAATTCGAGTCACGGTAGCCATCGAGAACCAGCCTTGCCACATGGAGGTCGACTCGGGATTGTCTCTCTCGATGGTGTCTTGGAAGACACTCAAGCAACTTATCTCCACAATCCAACGCCAAGACCTCCAATTCCAATGCCTCATCCTCAAGGACTACCAAGGAAATCAAATCCCTGTGGTCGGGTCCTGCCGAGTCCGAGTCTCCTTCAAAAAACATACAGCGTACTTACCTCTAACGATCATCGACAGAGATAGGCCTAGTCTATTAGGCCTCCAATGGTTCATGCCACTAGGCATCGAGGTGGCCGGCGTGAACCGAGTCGGTGGTTGTGAGTGGGAGGAAGACCTTGTTTCTGAGTTCAGCGACGTCTTCACGGACCGTTTAGGCGAGTATAAGGGGACCCCAATCTCATTTAGTTTAGATCCAAAAGTAGCCCCAATTCGCTTGAAGCCCCATCGAGTCCCATTCGCTCTTAAAGCTAAGATCGACGAACAACTTGATAAGTTAATTGCTCAAGGGGTGTTGAAGCCCATTGATCACTCTCCATGGGAAACCCCTATTGTAACGCCCGTTAAGCCAGATGGGTCAATCCGAATTTGTGGGGGCTACCGGGCCACTTTAAACCACCCCCTACAGCAGAATGCGTATCCAGTTCCAGTGGTACAGCACCTTCTCCATTCCTTGGGGGGCGGAAAGGTTTTCACTCAATTAGATTTAGCTCAAGCTTATCAACAACTACCAGTGGATGAAAAGACGGCTCAGGCCCAAACAATTGTAACGCACAGAGGTGCTTTTAAATGTACTCGATTGCAATTTGGGGTTAGTGTAGCCCCGGGGATATTCCAAAGCCTCATGGAAAGGTTGTTACAGGGAATCAAGGGCGTGGTTCCATATTTTGATGATGTATTAATTGCAGCCCCTACCAAAAAAATCTTGCAGGATCGTTTGAAAAGTGTTCTTAAAAAAATTCCAAGAGGCAGGACTTAAGGTGAAAAAAAATAAATGTCACTTATATACTGACAGTGTTGAGTTTCTAGGGTATAGGATTGATAGCCAGGGCATCCACCCTACCGAAAGTAAATTAAAGGCGATAAAAAATGCCCCCAGGCCACGTAACAAGGCCGATCTCCAGGCATTCTTAGGCCTCATAAATTTTTATAATGTATTTTTACCACATAAGGCGACTGTTGCTGAACCGTTACACCGGTTATTAGATAAAAAAGCATTGTGGGTATGGGGTTACCGGGAAGAACAAGCGTTCCGGAATGTTAAAAAATTGCTCACATCTGACTCTGTACTTATGCAGTATAACGAGACTTTACCATTAGTTATAACCTGCGATGCCTCGCCCTTCGGGGTGGGCGCCATTTTGAGTCATGTACTGCCTAATGGGAACGAAGCCCCTGTTGCATACTTTTCGAAAACTCTTTCACATGCAGAGCGGAACTATGGACAAATTGATAAAGAAGCTCTTGCGATCGTTGCCGCTGTAAAGAAATTTCATGAATATGTGTATGGGAGGACATTCACCATTATAACTGACCACAAACCGTTGCTAGGGATAATAGCCGGGAACAAGCCAACCCCCTACATATTATCCCCTAGAATGACCCGATGGTCAGAATTCCTCGCTGCTTATAATTATCGCCTTCAATATCGACCGGGGAAAGCCATTCCCCACGCCGACGCATTAAGCCGAGCACCGCTTCCAGAGACTCTCGACGATCCGGCACCAACGGCAACCACGTTGCAGATCGAAACACTCAACTCGCCGCCTATGACCACCCAAGACATCGCGAGAGAAACCAAACGAGACCACACCCTAGCCCGAGTCCTAGGAGGGGTAGAATGCGGATGGCCATTGGACCAAGTCCCAGATGACTTTGCGCCATTTAAAACAAGACAGACTGAACTTTTTTCTCAAAAAGGCTGTGTCATCTGGGGCGATAGAGTCGTTGTCACAGAACAACTCCGGAAGACGCTACTACAAACCCTGCACGAGGGCCACCCGGCATCGTGCGAATGAAAGCACTTGCACGCAGCTACGCATGGTGGCCGGGCATGGACCGGCAAATCGAGCAGTGGGTCAAAGCGTGTACCAGTTGCCAACAAGCCAGCAACGCCCCACCAAAAGCCATGCCTACTGAATGGGAAATGCCACGTGGACCCTGGTCCAGAATCCACCTGGATTTCGCGGGGCCAACCAAAGGATATACCTTCCTGCTGACAGTCAACACATATTCCAATTGGTTAGAAGTTCATTGTATGACAGCCACAACTTCTGAGGCAGTGATCAAGATCCTAAATAGACTCTTTGCAACCCACGGATTGCCTGACGTCCTGGTGTCCGAGAACGGGCCACAGTTCACGGCATTGATGTTCGAGCAGTACCTCGCTAACCGCGGCATCCGCCATGCGCTCACCTCGCCTGCGCACCCTGCGACCAATGGCCAAGCGGAACGCATGGTCCAATTTATTAAAAAGACTTTGCAAAAAATGGACTATGACAATATCGATGACAAAGTCAACCAAATTCTCTTTTTGCAACACATAACTCCACATAGCATCACCGGCAGAACTCCCGCAGAACTACTGATGGGACGAAGACTCCGTTCCCACCTCGACCGGTTGCACCCTGCTTACGAACCGGAAAAGCCAATAGGATCCAGTGGCCGCTATCGCACGTTCCAGGTAGGAGACCGCGTTTACGCACGGAACTTATCAGGCGACCCGTTATGGATAGAGGCAACGGTAGTACGAGTGACCGGCCCCAGATCCTACATAGTGAAATGCTGTGACAATAGACTGTGGAAACGGCATATCGACCAATTACGGTCACGACTCATAATGGCCAGTCAACAACTCCCCCATGACCAAACCGAGGGGGGGGGAGGTACAGAAGAAGAAGATGACATTCCAGGGAACCTGCTCAAAGAGAGCGACGAATCAAGTGAGACTCAAGAAATGGAACAGGAAGGAGAATTGTTTGCACCACAAGAAATTGCACCTGAGCAAGAAGCAGAGACACTGCCAAACAACAATCTACCTCAACAGGATTGCAATCAACCAGTCCAACGAAAATCCGAAAGACTTAAAAGACAACCATCCTACTTAAAGGATTATTTTACTACACCATAATTAAGAAGCCAGGGGGAAGGGGTGTTATGTATGTACCATAGTTAATAAAGTATGAGCTTGAGGTTAAGTGCAGGGTTCTGGCCCTGCATTTCTGATTGGCTGTTAGGCGGCCAGATCGGATTGGCTAGTTCTTAGGAATCCGATTGGCCCTTAACAGAGGATTATTATTGGTTTAAAGTACTTGCGTTCATAGCTCGCTATTGGACAATTCTCACAAAGGTTGCCTATATAAGGCAGGGTTCACTGTTGTTGTTTTGAGAAGTCACCATGCTAATAAAGAGCTAAAAGTCACTATTCAGAGGCTGTCTCCATTTACTCCAACCCATGTCCAAGTACATAACACTTTCCAAGACAGGAGGGAAAGTTAGAGTGGCAGTCCCTGGGAGGACTTTCAGTCTCACAGTAAGAACACTTTGGGGAGAATGGTCACAAAATCTTAGGCCTCAAGACATAGATGGCTTTTGAAAGAGACATCAACAAGAAAGAGTTTTTTTCATTTGCGAAAGAAAAAGAGTAAGGGGCGAGAGGCGGAGGGTGATATCACTCAAACATGGTGGACGAAGAACAAAAAAAATTATTTCCCTCAAAATCTCCAAGATGGGGGGGGGGGAGAGAATTGAGATAACTTTGGCAATCTAGTACTCTATAAAATTTGGAACTTTTCTTAACAAAGGTCAGCTATAGGATATTCCTGATTGGTTGTACAAGACAGTCACTGTGAAGTGTAATTATAGTTCTCTCAGCATAGATCAGTGGAGATATACTAGCCCATGAAATGTAGAAATACTACCAACATTTTAACATAACTTACAATAATAATCAACATAAGAAGAAGCACACCAACGTGCCTAGTATCCCTGTCCTATTGTTTCTTTCTTTTTTCTTATTCGTATCCATTTCATGTATTCATAACCATGTTTATACTTATACCTGTTATCTAATAATCGCTTGACTAAATAAATAAATAAATACATACATACATACATACATACATACATTCCCTAGGAGAACCTAGCAACTTTGTATGTTCATTTTTTAAGATTAAGAACACCAGTTACGGATAGGTTAATGTAGCTTTCACACTGTGTGCTACGGCATTATGTGGTTGTTTGTTTTAGCTTAGCACACTACATGAATCCAGTTGCTGTACCTTGTAAACCATTGTTTCCTTGTTGGGCAAATCCAATCATTTGTAGTGCATTTAAAAAACTAAATGAGGCAATGTCTTAGCACAATGTTTTGATCCAATCACTGTATGAAACTGCTTGTTTTACATGGAAGCAAAATGATTCTTAAGCTAAAGTTCCACTACTACAGCTATCCTCATGGTTACATAATTAATCACACTGAATGACACTTGTCACCATCTTGATGAAGTCAGATTTAATTTTTTAAAAATAATTCTCAGTATATTTCTCAGTTGCTGGATGACGTTAGCCTTCCTGCAACTTTGCAAGTAAAATGACAGATGTAAAATTACTGCCAACTCAATGCCAGCTGAGACATCCAACTTCTCTAACCATTTACACTTTAATCCATTTGGGGTTGTTGTTTTTTAAAGCACCCAACTAGCATTTACTGTATGTATGTGTCTCTAATGAAATTATTGCCTCTTTCTAAAAAAGATAACTTTAGCTTCAAAAAAATTATAGTGCAACACTACTCTGGGAACTGAGGGGGAAGATATCTGAATGACATAATGGGAACCAACCAATCAGTATTGTGCACAGACAGCTTCTCTTTCAAACTTGTTGAACTAGTTTTTTTTCCAGGTTCAGCCCTGAAGAGGAATGGTACATTTGGGTTGCACATTCTGAAAATGTTATGACGGCCACCTTCATCCAAAGTCAAAAACTCTGAATACAGTCACCAGGTCTCACATGTCTCCCCTTCCATTTCCCCGTGCAAAAGGAAAGCACCAGCCCCCTCAAGAGTAAGTCTTACCACCTTGGAAGTATTCAGACTGAGTGCCTAAAAGCTTAAAGGCTTCGGCAGGGAGGACTTTTGGAGAGGGAGAAAAAAGAAAGGAGGAAGAGGAAGAACACAAGCTGATGAGCGAGAAAAGGCAAAAGATAGTATAACCACAGCAGGCTGGACTTCTCTATCCCAAGTTGTAAACGTCTCCCAACCCTCCAAGGAAGCTTGGTCTTGAAACAGTTCATTTCCCCGATGGAGAACTGAGCCATTCATTCAAACAGGAATGGCAGTTAGCTACTCTCAAGAAGAATTGCTTTGACTGTCCTTCCTCAGCTGGAGCTGGCATGCCAGATTGAGAAGGGGAAGACCAAAGGGCATAAAACTATGCTGCCAAGAAGGTTTAACACTTTTAGCTGGGCATTATATTTTTATAGGCTAAGGTGTTTCTTTAAAACCGTATCCTAAAGACATTAGAGATCTCAGCAATGTGATGAGCTACTTGGCGATCCCTGAGCAAGATCCCAAGGGTAAGAAGGACATCAGATCCATTGGGGGTGAAAAATACTTGAAGCTTTATTGACCCTTTTGATAAGATCCTGGAGATACTTGATACTTTTCTGAAATAACATTTTAATGAATACGAGTAGATTTATGGGAAAGTCTTTAAAAGTTAATGTTGAATTGCATACCAAAGCACTGGAATCTGATGGTCTATGAGGAATCATGATTGTACCATGCAGAAGATGTGGCAAAAAGAATGATATTGAAAAACTGGAGAAGTGAAATTATTCCAATTAGTAAGGTTTGGTTTTTGAAAATGTGTAATTTATCCTTCTTGGAAAAGTCAATATTTTCTACTAATTAAAAGATGAAACAAGAGTATGTTCAACTTTATTATAGATGTTATGGTATTTTGCAATTACATTTTGATTATAGAAATATAGAATTATATGATATTTCTTGTGATCCAAGGGCTATCTATAAGTTTAATATATAAGGTAGATTTTTTTTGCTTTTTAAAATATTTTCCTTTTTAATTGTCTTTATTTTTATGGATTGTTTCATACAATTTTGTTATTATTATAAACCTTGCTTACTGGCAAGGTTATACTATTACTATGCTATACTTATACTATTTCTTAAAATAATGATCTTTGTTAGGGATAACATTGGTTACCTAACTTAGTTTGGGTAAAAATAATATATAAACTATGTTAGTGAGTATAAGTGTGTGTATCACTTTAACTGCAAAACATGTATTATGGGTGCGGTTGTAAAATCACCATAAGAGGGGGCAAGAGAGCTCACTGTTAGCTGGCTTTTACTGGAGAGCTGACAATGTTGGATTGATGGTTGTTTGGATTGATGATTGACGTGTATTTCCCTGCTGTTGCTGAAACGAAGAAAAGGGGGTGTTAATTTTCTTCATATCTCTGACTTCAAAAGAGATATATTGCTGGACTGATTATTTGTAAGTTTACTGACCTCTATTTCTCGACACTGGACTTTGCAACTGATTTACCCCTGGATGGACTGAACTAGTTTTATGACATATGGACTGTTTTGACTATGCTATAACTCTTGCTGGAATAAAAAAACTATTTAACTTCACAATGTATCTGTCTTACTGAGTGTAAACTATAACAACGTTTATCTCACATATTTTGCCTGCCTGCTAGACTGCCGTTGCACGTTCTGCTAGGGTGTGTATCCCTAACAATCTTTTTGAAAAAGTTGTTGCTTAGAAAATTGGATCTCCTCAAAGTTCAAGGGAAAAAGAACGGTCCTTTTGCCAATCCCTGGCATGCCATAAGAATATAAGGAAAGAAAGCATCACCCATCATCCTAAGAGTGATGGTCTGGATGAAGGATTCAAGCAGATCTTTAAAAGGATACAGAAAAAGTAAATTTTGGAGACAGGTTCTGAATGGGACAGGGACTCCCAATGTTTGTTTGCCCACTGAAAAGTCCCTCATGCCTCTATAGGATTTTGCCCCTCTGACTTGTTATAATGTTCAGGACTCCTTTATCAGTTGCTTAGGGAAATTTAGGAAAGGAAGCCAAACTATATATTTTTTGGAACAATGTCAGTTATATTCCACAAATGGGAGGCATTCTAGAGCAGTGGCCCCCAACCTTTTTTGAACCAGGGACTCATTTCATGATTATTTATTCTTCCACGGACCGGTATCTGAGTAACGCGAGACTCCACCGCTATTGGGACGGCTCTTCGTTCGAAGCCGCCCCTCCCCTTCGATGAAACTAAGGCGCAAGCACCCAAATGTCGCTTTCCAACTGAAAACCCGGAATCAACTGAAAACCCAGAAGCACTGTTGAAACAAGATGGCGGCACCCAAGCTTTGCGGCCGGGTAAAAAATGATCCATGGCCCAGTACCAGTCCAGGGACCGATGGTTGGGGACCCCTGTTCAAGAGAACATGAGGGAACTAGCTTTGGAAAACCTTCAGCAGATTCAAGTTCCCCCAAAATTACAGCACGATCAGCATTTCAAGCTTCATAACTAGATATCAACTGGAAAAGAGCAAAAACTTATTCTGTCTTCCTAATCCTTTGGTGCATCCAGTCAGATACCTGCAACTGTTTGTCTTCTTCCCACCCTTCCGCCATATTTTCCTTGATGGCTTGCAGTTTGCAAGCACTTTGAGACAGCGCCTAGTATCAAAATTAGATTTATGATGATACTGAACCTGTTCTAGCAAAAGAATAGCCAGAGTTAAATATGCTTGCTGTTATCTATGCATTCACAATAAAACAGTCTGCTAATTGCTCTGAATATGTTCTCTCTTCATTGATCAGGTCTCACTATCAGATTTTTTTTGTTATTTCTCTCCTCCTGGGCAGAGTGGCTGATAAAAACACTTTTATTTCTGCTCTCTGCTTGGCCAGCAATCAGTGTTTTTCCCTTAAAGCAAAAAATAAAGTGAGGACTAATATACTTTTTCAGAAGGGTGGACTATTTTGTTTCTTCCTGACAACAAGGTATAACTTGATATTGATACTTTTCATTAACAAATGCATTCAGTCAACAAACTCCATCTTAGCTCTTATGATTTTAACATTAGTCTAATTTTTTAACTTTCTTCTTGTCCATTAGCTGTTCTTGTTGTTTTGTTACTACTTGCCAGAAGTAAAACTAATGAAAAGTCGAAAGCTCATCCACCCTTTTTTGCTGTTTTCGTTAATACTAATAACGTATTACTCAGCGATGGATTTGGATTTATCTCTCACAAACCAAAACAGAAATAATTTTTTCACCTGCCCAGTTTGTCCCAATTTCTAACATCTAGCACAGTTTTCCCCCTGTCTATATCAACACACTATCCACATTTCCAAGTGATGTCTTTGACTCTGCCACATAAACTATGGCTATTTCATCCAAGATCATTTGTGAAAACAGTGGTTGCATTGTGTGGGTGCAAATGGTAGCTCTGCCTTTCCAGGCCTTAGCTCAGGGCTATGTTAGGTTAATATCAAATTAAAAACAGTGAAACCGAGTACTATAGTCATTTGTTTTCCTACAACATTTTCTTTCCTTGCCTGAAGAATCCAATGTTGTTGGGATCCATCATATTGTATCCTTTGCCATTTAGTCTAAGAATGGCATTCAAGCTGAATTAATAACACTTCCTCTGTCACTATTTCTGGCTTGTGGCTGGTTGCCTGCTCTCATAATCTAACTAGATCTCTGCAGCATAGCTTGGCTTTTTTCCATAGGTCTGATTTAATAATGACCCTACGAGAAGCTCCTAGTTAAACGTGGCTGATCTCAAAAAGTTAAGCAGGTTCAGAACTGGTTAGTCCTTCAATGAAAAGCTGTTAGGAAATCCTAGGGTCTTAAACGAAAATGAGAAGTTGAAAAAAGATCGCAGAAAAAGTTGCAATCTTTGGATGAACAAACAAATCAAACAAACGAAGACAAATCCTTTTCACATATTTGTCAGGAAAGGTGCATAACACATCTGTGAAGTCACTGAGACTTGAACTCAATTTGAAAATTACATTTTACTAAAGAATACTTCACCATGCTAATTAAAATAGCAATAACTTACAACAACATATTTTCACCTTAGAGAAATCCAAGACCTAGCCTTTCCTTTGCCCTAACATATACAATCTTTCTTTTCTCTGAATCATTCTGCTTTTCCACCAATGATGTTCTTTATATCCATCTGGTTATTTCTCTCTTCTTTCATTTGGATTGATGCCTGCTGTCATAGTCTGTTCTAATTACCTCAACAAGATCTTCTTGATTTTCTATAATTGCTAACCAGCCCAGCCACTTTGAGGTGGTTGGGAACCATAGGTGTTGATGTTCAACACCTCTTAAGTGCCACAAGATGAGATAGGACAATTGGTGATCTCACTGTATACTACAGTGGTCTTCCACCTGGACTCACACAATCCCCAAACAGCATACTGACTGGGGATAAGGCAATTGTCCAATACATCTCAAGACTGTCATGTTGAAGAATGCTGCCTTCCAAGTTCAATTAGCTTTGACTCTGTTTTTCCAATCTGTTCAAACTCATTTTAAGAATATATCTCACATGATTTGGTTTCTCCAGTCTAGAATATATACAATCCTCAGGATACTTTGGACACCTTTCAAATCCACAACCTTTAGAGACTCAATCAAAATGCCATAAACGTTTCAATAGTGTGATCCTACTCGTTCAACTAGATCTCACTTATTTACTTTGTTAATGGGACAAGAGCTGCAATGGATTTACAAATAAAAAGGTGGAAGGTGAATCATTTGTATCCCTGGTGCTTGCCAGCAACATCTGTCACGTTTTATTCATAATAGCAGAAGAAAGGGCAGGGCAAATCAACATAAACAACCCTGCTGTTTTCTAGAAACAAGGGGAGACTCCTTCTTCCCACTCAAATCCCATACCTTTGACATTTCTTACAATTGTCCAGATAGCAAGTTTCATCATTCTCTGACCGCATTATTGGGATGACAGGAACTGCAGTCCACGGTTGTTCACTGCTGTCCCATTAAAAAATATTTTGAAAGGTGAAATCCCACAGTGCAACCTTTTAACTAATTCAGATCTTTTGACCTAGCCTGATGCTCTCAAAGGATCTTAGATTTGCTTCCCCATAGTTAAAACAGAATTTCAGGTGTTAATCTAATGGTTGGAAAGGGGCATTTCAGATTAAGGAAGTTTGATCAAGAGGATTGATTGCCGCCCTTTTAATATAGATAAGTGGGGATTCCAGCATTGGGGAAGCAAATCTAAGATCCTTTGAGAGCATCAGGCTAGGTCAAAAGATTTGAATTAGTTAAAAGGTTGTGGGTTAATTTCTAATAGGAGAACTAGCTAATATAAGATTATGTCAGTTCCTGATTCCCACAGGAATTGTTTTATTATATAATAAGAGACTATCAAAAGTCAGAGTTTCTCTGTCTCATATAATACCAAACAAAATCAATTTTGAATTTCTTTCTCATGTTTTCCCAGTTCTCTACCTTTCCACTACCGGATCCAAACTTGCCAATATGGGTGGTGTTTTTTGAAAAAAAATGTTAAAAATCATTGCTACTCAATGCAGTATCAGTGGGAAGAAAAGAAGAGTACGCTCACGTTTATTTTGGTCAGGAACCAATTCTTTAAGTAGTCTTTTTTTGCCAGAAGAAAGTTATGCAAGAAAAGAGAGCAAGGAAGGGATAGTGATACATACACACAACTGCCTATACTAAGTTAATTTAATTAGTCAAGCAGAATTATGTGAATTGACTATACTTGCATGCCTTGTTTACCTTGTTCAGAGTCCAAAATGAAGCCCAAGAGAAGACTGTAAATCATGGGACAGAGAGACTGTCATGTTGAAGACAGAGTAAATGTCCTACTTTCAAACGTCAAATTTTTATTCACGCCTTCATATATTTCTATTCTCCGTACTATTGAAGATGAGAAACTTGGGTTTTCTTTTCAAAAATATATCATTTGGCATTGCCCAAATGGCAATTCCTTGCCAATATAGCAGGTTTTTCTGTCTCACTAGATGTAGAAAATTCTAGTCTAATGTTGGCCATGATGAGATTTGGAAGAAAAATATCCTGTGGGAATCAGGAACTGACATAATCTTATATTAGCTAGTTCTCCTATTAGAAATTAACCCACAATTGTTTTTCTATCATCAATCCCAATTTAACGACTTTGGGTAAGATTAGGATAGATTACAAATTACACAATTCATACTTAGTCTACTAGTATTACTAGAATTATGGACCCTGCTGACTTGCTATGACAGGACTATAATCTAATATAACTGAAGGGTATTAGAGTAGAGAAAGGTATCCTCTAATTTTGAATACAAGAATCTCAAAATAAGCCCATGACAAGTATAACCTCCACTTAAGGAAATAGAAGACCTGTGTCCTCTTGCACATCACATCCTGTTACCTGCCCAGAGTACCTGTGCTTGTTATGCAGGAAATTTCAGCTAAGCTCCACGTGGCCAAGAGGTGCAAATCAAGCAACACATTTCAGCTCCGCATTATTTTTTATTCCCTACTCCCCAATATATTCTTGGATTCTTAAGTTGGTTAGTAAATACATGTTTTGGAAACCCCTGGATCTCCTAGAAAGTTGTATATAGCCTCGAATAAGGCCAGTAATAACAAATTGAATGACACATTGCCCACAGTTATTGATCATTCCCTGCCATGAACACTGGGCAGTGTCTTAAAGGCCTGGTTGAAGTCCTATCTAAGCTGATAATATGGGTACTCTAGAACCCTTTCCTAGATCCTCTGTAAATGGGAAGAAAAGAAATAGTGAAATATTCTTGGAAGAAAGCACCATAAATTTGAATCATGCTTTAGAATTTGTTACTCTAAGAATTTGTTACTAGAATTTGTTACCCTTCTCTGTCGGCGAGTCAAAATTCTACCCACCTGTCCTTGAATCAGCACAAAACTACTCCGCAAAATATCTGCTGTTCCTATTGCTGTCTCTTATCCAGCCTCTATGGCTTCTGATCTCACTCACTCATCCTCAAAGATAATAGGCAAAACCTAACAAATTCCACCCATCTGCAGGCTGCCATTGAACTGTGCCAAGGATGTCTACCTTAGTACAGCTAAGGCTGACTTAATGCTTGTCCATTCACGGACTGGAAATGAGATGAAAGGCAGTCTCAGCAAAAAAAGAGAGATGTGGTCTGGGCACATTTGTGCTATAATTAGTGGGTAAAGATTAGCAAGTGGGCAAAGACAAAAAACATGTGGGAGTTTTTCAGAACAGCTTTATTAGAACAAAGATGATATCAGGCTGCCATATTTTTGATACCTTCTGTTTATGCAACAGTGACCACTTCAGGGACCATTTCAGCATATTCTGTGCAACAGACATGAGAGAAAAAGAACACTCCTCTTGCTCTAAGAAGTTATAATACTGTATAAATATGGATCTAGGCACACCTTCTAACAATAGGTTAAGCTAAACGGCGTGTTCCACTCAAAATGAATGACTAGAGAAGAGAGTCAACTCCATCAACTACATTAGGGAGAAAAAACCTGTGCCCAACAGGCTTTGGGGTAGAGGACAATGTTGAAGAAATAAAGCAAAGGAATAAAGCTTTGTAAAATGTGTAACAACTAGAAAAGATAAGCAAAAGGCTAGAGACAACTTTTAAATAAAAACCAAAAACCATACAATTGGAAAAGGTTTTAATATTCATCTTGTCCAACTCTGCGCTCATGCAAGACTCAATAGGATTGTCTCATACATATCTGGGAGCAATTTAAAGCTCAATATTTTTCAATTTCCTGACTATTCTTGAAGGGGAAAATGAAAAACAAACACAACTGTAACAATTAGCAAAGAAACATCCAAGAAGCAGCCAGATTAGACATGAGTGCTAGTATTTTATTGTAACTCAAATGGATATCTGGATTTTAAGCCTAAACCACCTTTAGCCATGTTGAGATGATGATTACTGCCCAATCCATATCTTTTAGTCTTAGCCTCATTATTAAGAAGATAACATGGCCAGAAGTACATGGTATCCTGAATTAAGTGAGAAAGTCACAAAAAGAGCTCGTACAAGATCAAAGCAGGAGGCTACTCAGTCTGCAAAAGGTTCCAAGATGTGGATAACTCTTTCAGTCTTACTGTGGCCCAATGTTAAAATAGAGTTTTTATTGCACCTCCCCACTTGGTTTGCTTGGATACAGATTTTATCCATCGTGGCTTTATTTATAAGCCTGCTTTTAATTTTATCCTTTTTAACAGTTTATTTTTGGCCAAATGCTGCTACTAATGAAAAACATAAAAGGAGCATTCCATGGAACCAAAAGTAACAGTAAACAGGACCCCAAAGGATATTCCAGTTGTTTTTTTAAATGTCTCACTGTTGATCCTTGTCTGCCATGTGAGAAACAGTCTGAATACTGAGAAAAAGAGGATTCTAGTGGCCCACCCGAAAGCAATTTTATAGGCTAGGCAGAAATACCATGTTCCCCTTTTTCTTTTCCTGCACTAATCAGAGGAGAGCAGAAACAAGTCCTGCTTTGTAATTAAACAGGCAGCAAATGAAGAAGGCAAGAAGAATCCATTTTCACCAACACAAAATGTTCATATGCTACAATTTTCACTCCACCCAATTTGGAAAATCTCTGCATCCATTTATTTCATTATTGTTCTAACTAACAAGTTAAATGACTTCTATATATCTCAGCCTCATATCCCTTATAGTTACAACAGGATCAGTCACTCCGTACAGGAGAACTGTAGATTCTGAGATACATAACAAAGGTGACAGAAAGAGGATTGATAATATACCGGTAATTGAACTTGGGGAGCAATCTTCAAATTTTCCTTTAGGGGGTGCTCACTTAAAAGATCCAGACTATACCATCCAGTCTGGTTCCATTTTCCAACCAAAACCTTAACATTAATATGTATACAAAACAGTCCAACAGAGACATAATGGAGACATTTTAGATCTGCATTTAATTGGCTCCTAGCGCAGACATATTGGCCTCATTATTTTTGGAATTCTATACACCATCATATCTTTTATTGAGGTCCAGACATCTGGGCCTGAAAATTGGTTCTGTTGCTAGGCAGGCATCTACAGAAGATTGCTAAGGAAACAGATTTGTTGCCCACTCAACAGAACAAATCCAAGCATACAGGCTGCTAACCACCACAAGCATCAAGCAAGCCTATTGTGCAGTCAATAGTCTACACAGAAGTGATACTTATATAAGCAACAAGGAGATGCTGCAAGCAGAAGAGGAAACATTAGAGAGAAGCAAGGATGGATGGATGAGTTAATTATGTACGCAAGACCTTCTCTTACATGAAGATAATATGCAGCAACACTGGCTTGATAGCAAGTCAAAAGTAAGAGGATGGCTGAAAAAGGTCTGTGCCAGGGTGCAACTACAGGAAAGTTTACTTTGTTCTTAGAAACAATCCAATCCAATGAAATCACAACAATCTGTTTGCTATTTTAGCAATGTATATACGTCAAGATGGGACCCTTGTTTAATTGACCCATTCAAGGATTTGGATAGCTTTTGATGGAAAGAAAAGTTATTCATAGTATCTAAAGGTTTCAGAAGAGAGAGAGAGAGAGAGAGAGAGAGACTAGCACCATGTCTATATAATGGTCCAGGCATCTGGAGCACAGACTCAAAGCTGCCCCACCTAATCCACAGCCACCCACCACTACAACACTTTTTCCGGCCCAAGCCGAGCACTTTCCCACAAAAACTGTAGAGATGCTGGGCACTCTTTTCTTAGAGGCAGTGTGGGCTGCCACACCCCTTCTCCTTCCGCAAACATTCACAAAGTAATCCCTTGCCTCCTGCTCTCTCAACTTTGAAAAAAACTTTGTTCAGGTATTCAAGAGGGAAAAGAAATGGTCCTGGGGGGGGCTAGGTGGGGGAGGGCGCCCGCGCGCGAGAGAGAGAGAGAGAGAAAGAGACATGCTTCCTTCTGCAATCACAAATTACCTGTCTAACTTCCCACCCCGCACTTCTGAATACTCTCAGTGAAAGATGTGCCGATGACTGAAAGCAGCCAAGGTTTCAACACCTTTCCAGCCTCAGTGCAAATCTGTATATTCAGGGGATACATTACTTCCACACACTGAATGGGAAGGCAATTTGAAAGGGGGGGGAGGGGGGAGGAAGGCAACAGGGTTGTCCAAGCTTACCAAACTGGAGTTCACTCACATGAGGGGTCCTGTGTCCAAACAAACGCACCCACCCACCCACCCAACACCACCCGCACGTATCTACATGTAATTATCTTTACCCCAACTTTGTCATTCTCACACTTTCTCAGAGCCAGGATTCCAACCATTCATAAGGAGTCGCGGGCAAATCCATCACAGGATGGATCTGACACAGTCTCTGCCGTGTGTGTGTGTGTTTGTGTGTGTGTGCGTTTGTTTAGATCCACCTCAGATATACAAAGTCTCTCTCTCTCACTCCTTCCCCTCCCCTCTTTCATTCAAGAACACCTTCCCCCTTCCACAGGATCGCCCAGTGTGCCGCGCTCGAATAAAACTCCGAAGATCCCCATGGAAAACTCAAAAAGAAAGCGGACCAGCTCAGAAATCCAAGTGCCAAATCAGGGGATCTGACCTCCCACCTCAGCTCAAGGCCCAGCCAACTGCCCACTCACCTGTTTGCCCGGGCAGGCTACATACGTGGTGAGGTAAAGTGGGGAGGGGACCCCGAGAGACACCTGGAGCTCCGGGAACTTTCCACGTCCCGTCTCTCCGCGCTGCCCCTGAGCGAGTAGGAGCCTCCCCCTCGCGTTGAGAATCTCTCTCCTCTCTCTTTCTCTCTCTCTTTTTTAACGTTCACTAAGAAATCATTATACTCGGCTATTCATAACCCCAGCAGATCATGTGACACAGCCCTGAAAATATACAGCACATTTTTTTCAAAAACCACAGAATGACTTCAGGCGAAGACACGGAAAATATTTTCTCTCTGCTCCTCCTCTCGCCGCCGCTGCCGCTCCCCCTGCGCCCAGGCGTCTGTTAGATTGTCAGAAAGGGCTGCTCCCATGTCCCACAGCCCAGCGGCTTCCTCCACCAAGCCAGGATGCGACCGGAGCCCGCCCGTCACCCACAGAGATCCCCCAAAAGGGCAGACGTTGTGTAAGCAGTACTCGGGGTTTTGTCTAAAAAAGCCCAAGCCATTTTTATATCAGCCCTCCAGTTAACCCTCTGCCTATCACTCTCTGAGGGTGAACCCTTTCACTCCACACAATACTTGGTGAATGCATTTTGGGGATTACCATTTTGTCAAGCAGTTTTGCCATGTCCGGGAAGTTGAGCCAACTAATCTCCCTCTGGTTTTTGACAGGGTGCCAAGTGGGTCCTATTCCAAAAAGTAGCCAGTGGGACCACAGGAAAAAAACCACTATATATTATTACTCTTAAATACACAAGAGTTAAATACAATTGCTTCCATTCAGTAAATTCTCCCTTTTGTCATATTAGAAATTAACCTGTGGTACCAACTTTTGGAGGTCTTTGGGATGAGGGCGCATCACAGCTTTCAGACTGAAGCCTGGAGATCTGAGGTGATACATCTTTGCTCTTAAGTAAAGACCAGTAAGAGCAGAGAAATCTTCCTGGTAAATTGGCTTACCACCTGCTCTTAATCTCTTCCTCCTCTACCCCCACTTTTGCTTAGCCTTATGTAATTGTTAAAGTGCCAAGGAAGTTTTTACAAGGCACTATCAATCCACGTGGCTTTAGGAGAAGCAATGACCTCAGATAATAAGATTCACCCTGCCCAGTAGACGGTCTTCAACCTCCAGACACTGGCAAGGAATTTTGGTCACTGTAGGATCCTAAAAAGTCTCTTTTGGGTGATTTAACCTGAGCGTTGACAAATAAGTCAATGCAGGTAGTCCTCAATGTACAACCACAATTGAGCCCAAACTTTCTGTTGCTAAGTGAGACCTTTGCTCAGTGATTTTACAACCTTTCTTGTCACATTTGTTACCTAAATCACTGCAGTTATTAAGTTAGTAGTGAAACTTGTTAAATGAAACTTGGCTTCTCCATGGACTTTACTTGTCAGAAGATCGCAAAAGGGGATCACATGATCCTGGGACACTGCAAACGTCATACATACAAGTCAATTGCCAAGGGTTTGAATTTTGATCACGTAACCGTGGGGTTGCTGCGACGTGAAAAAAAGGCCCTTAAGTCACTTTTTGTCAGTGCCATCGTAACTTTGAATGGTCCCTAAATGAACTGTTGTAAGTCAAAGACTGCCTGCATGCAAATACTTGACAACCACCTCATGCTGGCTCAGATCCCCATAGCTCACTACTGTCTACATCACAGGTATGAAACTCGCGGTAATACGTCACAAGTTACGTTTCGTGATATTTTCCCCAGTGGTGGGCTTCAACATTTATTACTATTGGTTCTGTGGGTGTGGCTTGGTGGGCATGGCAGGGGAAGGATACTATAAAATCCTCATTCCCTCCCCACCCCACTAACCTGCTTTCCTACTCCATTCTCCTGTGCAGGGCAATAAAAGAAAATCCAGCCAATCAGCAAGGCCTCGGGAGGCAGAGAATAGATGAGGATGAGAGCCAGTCAGAGGTGGGATTTGCCGGTTCTCCAAACTACTCAAAATTTCCGCTGCTGGTTCTCTGGTCAGAACCTGCTGAATATCACCTCTGGTTTTCCCCCTTCGTGTAACTGGGGTGGGCGTGGCCTGTACATGATGCATCTGGCCTGCGGGCCGCCAATTTGACACCCCTGGTCTATATAAATTGGCAGTCGACTCTCCGGATTTAAGACCAAATTTTTTCTAATCCTGCCTGGAAATGCCAGGAGCTAAACCCCTTCCACTGATTCCATGAGAGTTTTCCAGACTGCTATTTTTAAAGAATGTCACACGTTGTGTCTTGAAATGGTGACTATATCCTCCACCTTGGACATCATAAGTATTTACACCACCTACTGGCAGTCACTAGTGCCACTAAACCCTCATTTTTAGAGCATTTGAACCTAATGCCATGCTCATACCAACCACTGGCCCTAGGAAAGCATGGCCTGTGTAAATTGGCCACTTTGCACATGCTTTGAACAGCTGCAGGACCAAAAAAACCACCTCATTATGAAAACTACCAGGGGAGGGAACCTAAACGGTTCTTCCAAATTCCAAATCTTGAGGTCTCGATGAGGCAGACTGAAGGAGAATATGTTTAGTAAGAGGTGCCTCTCATACCGACCTCCATCGCTAACTCATGTTTACAAGAAAGTAACAAATGTGCCTAAGCAGCAAGGCAAGGGTATTGCTCTTAACAATTTGCATCTCCTCAGTTGCAGAGAGAGGGATGAAGGGATTCAGGTCTCCAAACCCCTGAGCTGCTGAAGCAGAATACTGGGCCCCAATAAGTCTGGGTTGGGGGGCCTGTGAAGTAGAGAGCCCAGCCTCTCTTTCTGCTGAGCTGCAGGGTGGAAGAGGGAGGCATTCCGCCTCTAACCCAGTTCGATGGAGAGTCTTGAGAGCAATCCTGTCTGGACTGGTTGCCCCCCACCTCCAATAAGTGCTGCAGGCTTATCAGGCAAGACAGCCTGTTCCAACAAGACAGATCTCCTGTCCTGTTCTCCTCACCCCCCCTTACACACACACACACACACACACACACACCACTTGTCTGTTATTTGCATTGCTGCTCACATTCTGGGAGTCTCTTCCCTCTTTTGTTCCTCTTCCCTATGGATCGTGATCTAGCCCTTGCATATAGGCAGTCCTCGACACACGACACCGCCCCCCCAATGGAGCCCAAGATTTCTGCTGTTGTGTGAGGCGTTTGTTAAGTGAGCTTTGCCCCATTTTTTAAAAAATTAAATTTTATTGGTTTTTAAAAACAAACATAAACAAACAAAACATAAAAACATCAAGGTTCTTCCGTAAGTGTACATACAGTGTGCCGGTTGGTTTACAAATTGTTTTGTGCTTCCATTTCGTACTCTTCAATTACAATTACATTGCATATAATCTCATATTGTCAATCAAAAAGTAAATACCTTAGTATCATTATGAATCAATCATTTGACTATACTTTTATTCATTCATGTTTTACAAGATAACCATAATTTACTTAATTTATTGTATAACAGTTCATATTATCATCCCTAGCTTTGCCCCATTTTACGACCTTTTGTGCCTCAGTGGTTTTAGTGAATCGCTGCTGTTGATAAGTTAGTAACCTGGTTGTGCAGTGAATCGGTCTTCCTTTGTTGACTTTGCTCACATGACCTTGGGGCCCAGCAAGGGTCATAAATATGAACCGGTTACCAAACATCTGAATTTTGATCACACAATCAAGGGGATCCTACAAAGGTCTTTGAAACATTTTTCAGCGCTGTCGTAACTTTGAACGGTCACTAAATGAACTGTTGTAAGTCAGAAGCTTGGCTATTGATTGTAGAAGCTTGGCTATTGATGGATCCTTTCTCTGATAGCGCCAATGGGAGGGGGGAGGGGGGAGCTGAACTGGGACAGTCTATAATCCTCTGCTCTTTTTCCCTATAGTGCCTCCTTTGACGTGGGATCCCAGACAGACAAAATCGTAGCATTCCTCTCTTCCCATGCACGGGCCCTGTTCAATCACCAGTTATACTTGCAGTTTATTTTTAAGGGGCCACTTGTGCCCATTAGTATTGGTGCCTTTTCTAGTTTGGCCCTCACAGAAAAGGACAAAGATACACATGAATGAAAGGGAAAAAGAAACACCTAAGAATTGTTCAATCCTAAAAAGATTTCTTCATGTTAGGTCAACAATCAAAACTGCATTCATACTTTATACCAAGCCATGATTTATTTACACATCATATGGAAAATGAGTCAAGATTGCAAGTAAAGAGATCATAATGTCATTAATCCCTGCTCTGTTTTTCCCTCCTTTTTCACCGTTCTTATCTTGTGCTTTTGTGGCTAGATTCCAGAGTGACTTATGCCTTAATTGAAAAAAGCAACAACCAATAAACAAACCAGGAATAATGAACACACCTCTATCTGCAAATAATGCTAAACGAAAATGGTCATTAGTCACCCAAAAGAAACTCAGATTTTTAGATTGTGATGTACCACCCATTCAAACTATAATTTATTTCCTGGTTCCATCCTTTCATCTACACATCACACTAACAGCCAAAACCAACAGCCACAATTTGACTGAATGTAATATGTGAAGCCCAAAGTAACTATCCTACCCAACATCATAATTACAGTTCTCAAGAGCTACATCTTTCATAGTTTAGTAATTGGGGAATAATACTGCTGACGGGGACAAAATTCGTAAGACCACTCAGGATACCACTATATCCAGTTTGTCATGCGTTGGCAGATGCCAACATTTAAAAATAACATCTGCCTGCCTTTCTAAACAAATATGTTACACCTGGGGATAGCTAATGCCATTATTAATACCATATCACTACAAGTACAGTCAAAACCACACTTCCTACAAACTATGTCACACCAATCTCAGCGGTGGTTTTGAGTTAGAGCAACAAAGTTTAGAGCAACAAAGATGATTAGGGGATTGGAGGCTAAAGCAAGAAGGGTTGCTGGAATTGGGTATGTTTTGTTCAATGAAAAGAAAGACTAGGGGGTGACATGATAGGCGTTCTATATTAACATTCTCCAAATCCTGAATTCTGATTGGTCCACACGGACTGCAACCCAATTGGCTGACTAAACAACTGTGGTTGGTGCGCTAAGAATCTACCGCGATTGGCCAAGCCGATCGCAAGAGATTCAAAGCGCTGTCATTGGCCGCCGAGCCGCCGGCCAGCTCTATAAGAAAAGCCGCATGGCTTGCAGGACCTGCACTAGACTGTATACCACAATAAAGAGCTGACTGTTCATTTTGGTCTCGCGTCTCTGTGGGAACTGATTTACCCGATCTAACAATAGCAGTGTTCTGATATCTCAGTGGTTGCCACGAAGAAGAAGGGGTCAACCTATTCTCCAGAGAAGGGGTCTCCAACCTTGGCAACTTTAAGCCTGGAGGACTTCAACTCCTAGAATTCCCCAGCCAGCAAAGCTAGAAGTTCTAGGAATTCTAAGAGTTGAAGTCCTCCAGGCTTAAAGTTGCCAAGGTTGGAGACCCCTGCTCCAAAGCACCTGAAGGCAGGACAAGAAGCAATGGGTGGAAACTAATTTCCAAGGTGTTCCACTGATTAATTATTCTAACCTAGAACTAAGGAGAAATTTCTGGCAACTTGTACCCAGAAGTACGCCACTAATTTGCACCCAGGGGTATGCCACTTGAGGTATTGAAACTTACCCATCAGCTTGAGTTGAATTTTGAACAATTTCAACCACCAAAACACACACACCCAGCAAGATTCTAGACCTGTGAATTCACCCTGAAAAGGTGCCAGCAGCTTAACAAAAAACTTTTTAATATCATACTCTTTTGATAAGAAGCACAGATCAGCATCTAAATTTTATCTCAGTCCGCATCTCTGATTCAAGAAAAGCTGAATACTAAAAAAAAAAAAAAAAGCCATTTAAAATATCTCGCAACTAAGCAGAAATATTCATCTGGTATCTTACATTTACACTTTATACTGCAGCACGTAGCCATCAGAAGGGTGGATGAAAATATTTGTATATGTAGAAAATAGACAGGACGCTTTAAAGCACCTAGAAATGGTATTTCAATACCTGCTTGTCTAATTGCAGGCTGGTATTGTACCTATAGAAAACAGCCTCTCTGGTGGTCCATTTAAGGATTAATTCTAAGCCTGGAATTTTATGTAGAATCCATCTCCTTGTCACATGTTAAGTACTTTCAAGTAGAGACTTTAGATGCTCTGTGTATAAAAGCACTTTCTTCTGCAAAATAAAGAGGAGGAGGAGGAAGAGAATATATGGAGTATCTTCTCACCAAGGGGGGGGGGAGGTGGAGTTAACCTATATTTCATGGGATCATAAGGGGAGCCAACGTTCAGAAAGAGAACAAATGTAATCACAAGTGGGATGGGCAACATTTTCAGCCTTGAGGGCACATTGTCTTTCCAGGGACATATGCTGGGGACCACACACATGTGGGGGGGGGGTGAGACAGAGATCATGCACACATATATACACACACGGACACACCTCTTTTTGTATAGCCACACATGTGGGAAAGATTATCTACATGGCAGCCACCCACGGGATTAGACAATCCAAATCAAAGTAGTGTGCCAAAAGCAAAAGGCAGGAGCAAACAAGGTATTGTACCTCTGCCAAGTACATACGAACCTTTAAAAATTGCTGCTGACTCCTGAAGAAAAGTGGGTCAGATGGAGATTCCTCTGGATCTTCTCTGCCTCTGTGTAAG